>CM061141.1:243888226-245088226 GCA_030789695.1 Scilla litardierei
TACCATATAAATTTATGGTACGAAATATGATACAATATACAATATGAGAATTATAGAAAATGATAAACAATATGTCATGACATAACAACTTTGATCTCCACTACCATAACCCTATACAAATCGAATCCAAGAGAATAAAAATGAACAAAATTGAACCCATTTTTTTTCTGTTTATTAACTTATCTTATTTCTCCTTCATCTTCCACTAGCTCCGCCATCTCCACATCCTCTATTGTTATCGTGATACGACTTAGGGGTGCGACGGTCAACCAACGACAGATCTGTAATTTCTAGTCAAGGGAGCAATATTGTAATTTTGGGAGCTCAATGGGCAGATCTGTAATTTTAAAAAATCAGTGGCTTTTATAAAGGGGCTATTATAAAGGGGCTAGAATAATTAAAGAGGATGCTTAATATTGAGAAGGGAATTTAGAGATAGAAGAGATTAGGAGTAAGGAACTTAGATCTTGGGAGAGTTGAGTCTTTTCTCTCGAATTCAAGGATAGGAGAGCGGTCCTCCTCTCCAATTAAGGCCAACTATTCTTTGTATTGCCAAATTATCAATAAAAATCATATTTTTATCCTCAGATTCCATCCAGGTCATCAAATTGGTATTAGAGCTTTCGATCTTGGAATCAATGTCGACAACAACAAAAGTTGGAAGCTTTGGAAGAGAGACTTGAAAGTGAGATCAAAGGGCACAAGAAATTGACAAAGAAGTTCTCTTCACTGGACGAGAAGATCTCATTGATGGAGGAAATGATCTCAAACCAGATGAAGTTGTCAATGAAAATCCTAATGAAAAAATTAAGGAGATGAACAGAAGTCCTAGATCTAAAAAGGTGAATCCAACGAAACCAAATTTGGAGGAAGATGAAGACCATGAAGAAGGCATAAGGCAAAAGGCACAACTTTTGGACAATGGTAAGGGAAAAATCGACTCTTTTAAGGAGGAGATCTGAACAGTGACGATGACTACGATGCGGATCGAGGGCAAAAGGGTGGTATGGCGTCAGATCTGAATAATGACGATGACTATTACGTGGATCAATGGCAAAAAGGGGCCACGTTTGAACACGAGAATGTGAAAAGTCATTAACTTTGAGGATCTACATCCGAACGACGAATATCTGCGTGTGGAAGGCAGAAACCCCCACCCGAGTCCATGGGTGCAGCTCGGGGGCGGAGGAAGCGCTGGACGACCCAGGGCGGACCGATCAGGCCATATCGGCCTGATGTCGGGCTGCCTAGGGCACAGCCAACGCTGGGCAGGCTGTCCTGGGTCCTGCGAGCCTTGAACGAGCCTTCCAGAGACCGATGCCAGCTTCCAAGGGTCCCATCGCCATTGGTTTTCAGACAAAGGGCCTTGGGCTCGGCGACAATCTCCAGGAGCGACAACCTATCAGGGCGTTTGTGATCATCATGGCGTCTATTCGGGCTTCGAAGATGGCGGGAGAGATCCATGTTGGTGGGATGATGGAGGGTGAGACCACGACGTAGCAGATGGAGTCCAGTATAGTAAGTTTGTGGGTTCTACCGTCATACAACAGATCACCTATCGGTAATGTTCTAAATATCGGATATCAGTCGCATATCGGACTAGTAAATTTGACATTGGATTGCAGATATCGGGGATATATCAGGGATATTGACTAAATATCGGAGTGTCATATCGGAGGCTTAAAAATAATGATATAGGCAAGTATAGATGTATCTAAGAAGGATAAACTATACTAACTAAAATAAAAGTATGTTTTGGTTGTACTTCTCTCGTTAAACATGAATATCAGAGATATTGACTAAACATCGAAGTGTCGGCTAAAAAATAAAGCAACATGCAAATTCATTCATATTTATTGTTACGCACATGTATAATCTATGTATAAAAAAGTGGCATTGATTGTTGATGTAGGGGGTGTTGTTTAAATATGTATACCAACTTCTATATGTTGCTTGTTGATGTAGGGGTGTTGTTTAAAGTATCCAAAATTGAAATGATCCGAGGGGCAAAAAACTATTCCCCTTAAGCGATCAGATTGATACTCTACTCCTCACTATTCTCCTCTTCTACACATTTTTTGCTTGCAGTCAAATTAGTTAGTAAATCTGTTGCAACTTGCAACTCTAAAATAAAATGCATTTATCTGACAGAGGACACCCATTTATGCAGATGGCAATTGCGACAAAACAAATATGATAAACTGAAAAAACTGAAAATCAAACAACATTGAGCATGTATAAGTCTACTTTAAAAATGTAAAAATCAAAACCTAAAAATCAAAAACTAAAAAAATGTAAAAATGTAAAAAAAAGGAAAGAATACCACCTTGGTTGGAAACCCCTCTCTTGAGAAGAACGAACGTCGGATGCCGACGATCGACAAAAAAACCAAAACTGAAAAAAATTAAAAAAATAAAAAAAATGAAAAAAGGTAAAGAATACGCACATTGATCGGAAAATCCTCCCTTGCGAAGATTGAATGACGTATGTCCAAGCTCAATCAACTAAAAAGCCCAAAATTGGAAGGAAAAAAATGGAAAAATGAAAAAAAGGGACAAATACTTACCTTGATAGAAAAATCATCACTTGCAACGATTGAACGCCGTATGTCGAAGCTCAATCGACTAAAAAACCCAAAACTGGAAAAAAATCAAAAAAAGAAAAAAAGAAAAAAGAAAAAAATGAACAAATACTTACCTTGATCGGAAAACCATCCCTTGCAACGAATGAACACCGGACGTTGAACCGTGATTGACTTTTGCCGGAAAATTTCGACTGACGTGGTTAATTGAAGCGACGTGAGGAGCGGAGCAGCGTAAGGAGCTGAGCGGTGATTAGGGCAAACTCGTGATTTTCTCCTTAAAAACCCAATGGCCTCATATTTTAACTGATGGATTTGGTTCGGGTCGGATCCACTTTTCAGTGGACAGACTGCTAACCGAACTTAAAAAAACAGTGAATAGAGGCCGATATTTCAAAAGGAAATATCGGCCGCAATATCGGCCCAATCCGGATATATCGGCGATATTTTCCCAAATATCGAAAACATCATTAAAACAGCCTATATCGTATGAGTCCAGTGATAATACCGATATTGCGACCGATATATCGGATATTAGTCCGATATTTAAAACTTTGCCTATCAGCGGTTTCACTACGAGCAACCCGATCAGAGAGCAGAGCAGGGGTGCTTCGGTGTTGACAACAAGATGCAGAAGCCGAAGTTGCCAATTTTTAAAGGAGATGATCCGTATGAATGGGTCTACCGGGCAGAAAGAAATTTCACCATTAACCGCCTGACGGAGGGGGAGAAGCTGATGGCAGCATGGATTTGTTTGGAGTGAATGTCAATTGCTTGGTTTCAGTGGAGGGAGCAGAGACAGCTTATCGGCTCATGTGAGGAATTCAAAGTCTACTCGCTGCATCGGTTTCGAGTCACTCAGAAGGGTGATCTACCCGAGCAGTTCCTTGCCATCAAATAGGATGTCATTGTCAGAGGCTACAAGGAGAGCTTCGAGATGATCTCGGGTTGTGTGATGGGGATTTCTGATTAGATACTGGAAGGAAATTTCATGAAGGGCCTTAAGGCGAGCATTAGAACGGAGCTTTGCATACTAAGGCTGATGGGGCTTGGAGAGACGATGGAACTGACTCAAATGGTGGAAGACAATCACGGTAGAGCGGACGGTAAAGAGAGCGATGAACGTGATCACATCCTGCATTCATGTCACGACGGATGCTGAGAAGTCCTCACCAGTGACGGTTTAGACGATCGAAAAGAAGAACTACGAGCTTAAAATTGGCAGGAAGTTCAAGCCTCTCACGCAGTCAGAGATCTATGGCAAGCACGACAAAGACTTATGCTTTCGATGTGATGAGAGGTTTGGGCTGGGACACCGTTGTCGAGAATATGCTCTCCTTTTTTTTGTCGTGGAGGATGAAGAAGGCAAGACAACTGAGGAGGACGAGCACACTCATTTGGAGTAGCGTGCTCATGGACTTCATGACACCACCTTGAGGACAATGCGATTCTTTAGGAATGGAATAATGATAGGATTTGGGGGTGCGACGGCCAACCAATGACTGATTTGTAATTTCTGGGCACATGAACAAAACTGTAATTTTGGAGGCCTGGGACAGATTTGTAATTTTGGAAAATCAGTGGCTTTATAAAGGGATGATGGAATAATTAAAGAGGATGCTGAATATTGAGAAGGGAATTGAGATAGAGAGGTTATGAGTAGGAAACTTAGATCGTGGGAGAGTTAAACATTTTCTCTTGAATTAAAGGTTAGAAGAGCGGTCATCCTCTCGAAATGCGGCCAACTATCCTTTGTATCACCAAATTATCAATAAAAATCAGATTTTTATCCCCAAGTTTCATCCTGGTTGTATCATATCATCACCATCACCATTTTCTTTTACACTAGAAATTTATTTATCTTACAGTATGCGACACAATAATGTACACCATGCGACACAATAATGTACACCATGCGATAGATAATTATAGAAAGTGATAAATGATATGTTTCATGATATAACAACTTTGATCTCTATTACTTTCATAACACTAAATAATTGAATCCGAGAGAATAAAAAATGATCAAAAGTAAACCCATTTTGCCCAGTTTGTCAACCCTTCCTCCTCCACTAGCACTACCATCATCTCACCCGTTATAGTTATCGCCATCATTACCATTCTCTTGTTGAACCGATTCTTATCACTTTCATAGGTGCCATGCCATTAGTTCTATTTTGAATTTGGAAAGAATAAGAAGGCGGGTCATTTGGGAAATTTAATTTTTAAGGTAGCAACATAAAAAAGAAGAAAAGTTTAGGATACCGAACACACATAAATAGTATGTGTATTTGGACTTAATTTCGAAAAACCTCCATTGACTTGTGAAAGGTCAGATAACCCCCTCCCCAAATTTAATTTAACATCAACTTGCCACCTTGACGTCGTTTTGTTTGACCTATCCATCCTTTTCGTTATGGTTTTTAATACATGACGTCATGTGTGCGCCCATGTACTTTTTTATACAATAATGCCATCATCTCCTACCATAGCTCTTAAATGGGTTTGGGTTTGGAATGCTTTCTTTTTTCATAACGATTTTCCTTAAAGAAGAAAGAAGATGAAAATGCTAACTTAAATAAAGGGTTGGTTTAGGTTTGAATTGCTGCTGCTGCTCTCTTTTCTGGGTAGCAGCAGAAGCTGCAGCTCCCGTTGCTTCTCAATGCAACAAAGAGCAGCAGCTCTTGCTATTGAGATGCAAAAAAATTGTTTAATTATTGGTATTAATTTCTAGATGTTTATCTTTGTTGTTAATTGATTGGGGGTAAGTTAGAATTGTTTTAGCTTTGTGGATTTATCAGTTAGAAAGATGTGCAAGGTCTGAATGGGTGAAATATTTAGCAGTGAGGTTGTGTGTTGATAAGTTCCATTGATTAGTGATTTTGTATGCAGCATTTTTTCCCACCATCTTACTCTTTAAGTGTTGTATGCCTTGTTTTGGTCTGCTTACAATAGTGTAAGGTAACATCTTCTACCTTACATGAAAATATTATCCACGTGGCCTCCCTCTTCTCTGTCCAATCCCACAGCCTACCCATCTATGTCAAATCTGAAGAAATAATAAGGAAAATGAAGAAAGAAGGAGAACGAAGAAAGAAAAAGGAAAAGGTGAATCAGGTAGTTTTTGAGAATGAGCATCACATTTGTCTTTTCCTCTATTGAGTAATGCCATTAACCCTTCATCACACAATCAACAGCTGAATGAAGGTTTCAGGGCTGGTTGATGTTTTCTGAGATGGTTATCTGACTAAATGTTATAAGTTTTTTTTTGGTGTGTGGGTGTGGGGGGGGGGGGGGGGGGGGGGGGGGGGTTGAAATTAATGTGGGTACTAAACAATGGATGAAAATGTCCAGGGTATTAACTAAAAACTTGTGGACTATTTGAAGTATTTTTTAAACAAAAAAAGCCATAATTTTATTATTTTATACATATTATTGATAGACCCAGCGGGTCTATACCCGCCTCAACATGGGCCTGGCCCATGCTAGCCGTTGGCCCCCTCCCCCTTTGGTTTATGCGCCCGCGCCTTGCCCTAGGAACCCTAGTTTCTTCTATTTATAGGGGCTAGCCGTCATTTGTGATTTTCATGCTTGATATTGGATATTTTCTATTGAGCGTCCTTAGGTTTAGATCTTAGATTAAACGAGTGTGGACGTCTTCTTCGGCGTCTTGGGAAGAGAGCACACCTCTTTTGTGCTCAAATATCTTGTTATTTTCATTGTTTTATCTATTAAAAATCATATCTTTGTTGGTTCCTAACATTTTGGTATCAGAGCACGTGACGATCCATGGCGGCTACGACAAGATCCCACGACAAAATTGAAGCTTTGGAGGCGAAGTTCACGAGCGAAATCGACGGGATCAAGAAATCGTTGGCGGCAAACGATGAATCCATGGCCAAGTTGACGGCTTCCATCAACCAATTGGCGGCGAACCAAGCGAAGCACGACGAACAATTCGTACAATTGATGGGAACCCTAAATCAATTGGCGACGAACAACAAAGGGGATGGGAACCCTAATCCGACACCAAAGGCGGCAACTTTGAAGAAAGAGAAGGAAAAAGAGGAGGTTTTTATCCAAAATCAACCCTATTTGGTGGAGGAAGTGGACGAGGACGAGCATGAGGAGCCATGGAGGGTTGACTACCGCGAGGAGGTGCGGCGGAAGGCGGTGGACAGCCAAAGGGAAGTCGGCGGCCCTAGCCGCCAAGCGAGGGAGCCGCACGGCTTCGGGGATGTCCGGCCGACCCCCCACGACCACTGGGGGGCGGCCGCCGCGGGAGAAGGGCGGGGAGCCCCCCCGCCAACTGCGAGCCTAGGCAGATGCGGCGGGACCCTGCCTGGGCCCGTCGAGGTCCGGCGACCCTGACAGACCTCCGGCAGGACCGGCAGGGTCTGCCGTCAAGGACAGATCCCCTAAGAGGCCCGTCGAGCCAATTTGAAGGCCGGCAGGTCCCTTTAGGCCTGCGCCAGGGATTGGACCCCCCTGGCAGCCACAGGGGGGTGCGACGGGCACGGACATCCTTCTAGGGGGGATTTCGACCCCCCGGGCAGCGGATAGCAGCTATGGAGGGTCGCAGACAGTTTTCGGGAGGATTTTGTTGACCCTTCGGGACGACGGGCAGCAGTAGAGGACCCATCTGACGGCGACGGACGAGGGAGAGATTACTATTCTAACGGCAGGGGTGGCTACGAGGCGGAGTTTGGCGACGATGCCGGTTGGGACGATTTTGAGGGCCGGCAGAGGGATTACCGTGGAGACTACGGGGGTCGCGGAGAAGGTCCATCGAGGCGATACGAGACCCTGGACGAGAGGCGTCAGCACTTCTGTCCACATCATCGAGAGGAGGGGAGGCCCGAGCAAGGGCACTTTGGAGGAGATTGCAGAGTCCGGAAGCTGAAGATGCTGGTATTTTCTGGGGAGGATCCACACGCCTGGTTGTTCACAGCGGAGAGATATTTCGCGGCGCACCGCATGACCGAGGCACAGAAGCTGGAGGCAGCAGCCATTTGCATGTAGGGGAGAGCTTTGGGGTGGTTCCAGTGGAAGGAGAGGAGACAGCAGATCCGAAGCTGGGAGGAGCTGAAAGACTTGGTGCTGGAGAAGTTTAGAGACCCCCGTTTAAGGAACCTACACGAGCAGCTATTTGCCCTCAGGCAGGAGGGGCCGGTGCGGGAGTACATCGAGAAATTTGAGACACTGGCAGGGCGAGTTCATGGGGTTTCGGACGAGTCGCTGGAGGGCACCTTCTTGAAGGGGCTGCGACCTAGTCTGCGAGCTGCGGTGAGGCCTTACAAGCCCCGGGGGGTTTCAGAGGTCATCGGAGGACTCCCGAGCTGAGGATATGAGAGGCGGGGGGAGCTACAGTGAGCAGTTACAGCGGGTCACCTCGACTGGAGCAGGCGGAACAGTGGTCACTACTGAGGCAATTCAGGCAGAGCTGGAGAAGACGGGTGAGCAGAACAAACCACCACCGGCCGGAGGCCCATTCCGAAGGATGACCGATGCAGAGATGAGGGAGAAGAGGCAAAAGGGACTCTGTTTCAGATGCGATGAGCGCTTAACTTCGGGACACCGCTGTGTGGATCGAAAGCTGCAAGTGTTGATAGCGGAAGCAGACGAGGATGATGACGTGGAGGACGAAGGGATCGGAGGGGAGGACGACTCCCACTCAGAGTAGCACCGACGGTACTTACACCACTTTGAGGACAAGGTGGCTCTTTGGGGGGAATATTGATAGACCCAGCGGGTCTATACCCGCCTCAACATGGGCTGGGCATCTGCTAGCCGCCGGCCCCCTCCCCCTTTGGTTTATGCGCGCGCGCATTGCCCTAGGAACCTTAGTTTCTTCTATTTATAGGGGCTAGCCGTCATTTGTGATTTTCATGCTTGATATTGGATATTTTCTATTGAGCGTCCTTAGGTTTAGATCTTAGATTAAACGAGTGCGGACGTCCTTTTCGGCGTCTTGGGAGGAGAGTACACCTCTTTTGTGCTCAAATATCTTGTTATTTCCATTGTTTTATCTATTAAAAATCGTATCTTTGTTGGTTCCTAACAATTATATATTGCACTAATGGTTTATATAATAAGCACTGTATGAAAAGCTATGGTTGACAGTCAATATATGAAAGGGTAACACTTCTAGGCCAATGTAGATCTGACCTTTGTAACATATTATGAAAGTAGTGTTATATGAGTAATGATTTGTGTTAATTTTATTTCTACAGCAATACTATGCACAAGTATGTGTGTAATTTATGTCCAAGCAGTGGGAGGTATTATCTTAACATTATGCCAAACACGCTCATCTGGCATTATAATTTATTTAAATGGATCCATTCCAAGTTTGAATTTGGCTGCAAGTTTGTCGTGGTTTACAGTGCTATTTATGGTGTGGATCTGGATATCTTGAGAGAAAATTAAATCTTAAATTTTGAATGCTGGTGAAAATGAGTGCAGTTTGTTTCCACACTGTTTTGTCAAATTAAAATATTTGAAGCCACTCTATTTTATTCTTTCAAAGAATGAGAAACAAAATTTCAGTATTCAGTTTATGAATGTTCCATAGTTATTAATTGTTGCCAAGAAATTTGTAGAAGCATTTCTAAATAGTCTGTGCACACGTAAAGATGAGGTTTTCAAATGCAGAATGGTTTGAACTTTGAAGAACACACGGATATAAAAAGAAAGGACTTGACTACATTGTTGGACATATTCATGACGATGATATTAACAGTGGAAAAATAGAATGATTAACAATCAATAATTGATGAATCCATTTGAGTTTGAGACCAGGATTGGTTAAAGTGATAAAATTATCAACAACAAAAATAGCATTATCTACCAATAGATACTATCACAGAACTAACTAATAATCTATAGGTGTTATTAAAACGTACCAAAATTCAGCAAAACAAAGTGTAGAATGCGTTTGTTTGAAATTTGTATATTCCAAATAGTTAATGCATAGACTAATCGTTGAGGAACGTTTTAGAAAAATCATCATTGACTTGAAGAATGCTGTAAGAATTCTTCCTGGTCCATGTGCTGTTATACAACCATTCAATAAATTTAAATTGCTTCCTGGTCCATGTGCTGTTATACAACCATTCAATAAATTTAAATTGCTTCCTGGTCCATGTGCTGTTATACAACCATTCAATAAATTTAAATTGCATACAATATGCCTTGTACAGGGATGGACTGCAACCTCTTGATCATGATGTTGGCAAGTGGATGAGGAAACATGCATCTGGAATTCGTACAATTGTGGCTATGAATAAATCTGAGTCACTTGATGAGCGGGGACTTCTTGCTGCAGAGGTAGGGGAAGCCTATAGCTTAGGATTTGGAGATCCAATTGCTATATCTGCAGAGACTGGGTTGGGTATGGTAGAGCTTTACGAGACACTTCAACCACTATTTGAGGAGTACATGAATCAGCTACCAAAGGGTATGTTGTTCTTGTCATGGTTTTCTTTCCTCCAGAAACTAGGCATTATAGAGAATTCTTTTATGATATTTTTTACCGTTATCTTTGTGTTTTGGTCCTAATTTCGTTTCCTACTAGTTTGTGCAATAATCCATTTTTCATGGTTTAGTGTGGTACACTGAATTAGAATTAAATGCTATAAGGAGAACAACTATTAACTAGACATTGATGACACTAAGAAACTTCACCAGTAACGACATTGGATGCCTTGTGATGCATTATAGTCTCTACACCTCACGTGTATGTGTAATATATGGGTTTTAGTTACATAGTTAATGAGTTCATGTCAGTGTTATCAATGGCGGATGGCGGTCTAAGGCGGTGAGCCAAAAATCCGCCATAAACATATAGCGGATGAAATAGCGGCCTATGGCGGACGGCCTATGTGTGTATGTGTATGTTCTCTCTCTCTGTGTGTGTGTGTGTGTGTGTATGAATGTGTCAGTGTGTGTAACTGTGTATGTGTGTGTATATGTGTGTGTGTGTACATGGGTGTGTATGTGTGTGTATGTGGGTGTGTGATTGTGGCTGTGTGTGATTTTGTGTGTGTTCATGCGTGTGTATATGTAATTATGTATGTATGTGTGTGTGTGATTGTGTGATTGTGTATGTGTGTGTGCATGTGCCTGTAGGTATCTGTATGTATGTATGTGTACGTTCTCTCTCTCTCTGTGTGTGTGTGTGCGCGTGTGTGTGCGTGTCTGTAGGTGTGTGTGTGTATGCGTGTATAAAAACTAAAAAACTGCAAAAACAAATAAAAACAATATAACTAATCAAAAAAAATAATTGAACGTCCGCCATGTTCGCCACAAACCATCACATGGAAGGTGTTATGTCGGAAATAGCGGGTGCCTTGGTGGAAATAGCGGACGGGGCCATATCATGCTTAAAAGCGGATGGCGAATGGCTATGAGCCCAAAACCGCCATGCCATTCCGCCATAGCGCCCATGGCGCCGCCATTTGATAACAGTGGTTCATGTTTGTTGATTTCACTTGCTACTTTGATATTCATGCAAATTAATTCATAGAAATTGATGAAATGAGATATAGGCAAGCACAAAATGGTGCAGTTACCTGCTCCTAAATTAATAGCATATGACAGTTGCTTCCATTTGCTAAGCCTATATGCATGCAATCGCCTTTGCTGATATTTACTTGATCGAAATTTACTTGATCAAAATTTACTTGGGGGGTTATTGTTGACTCCCACGAGTACAAGATCCTTTTATTGCATGTGACTTTTCAGTCATGGGCAGTAGTTTACATGTGCAATGTAGACCTGACAATTTGAACCCGACCCGACGACCCGAATCCAGACCCAACATGAATTTTTGGGTATGGATAAGGGCATATAAGTGCTCGCATTGCATTCAAGTTAACCCGTTGGATCCGGATAGAAAGGGGGTTGGGTTTTGGGTTTTGATGGCATAACCCGGATTGACCTGAATTTACTTATTATACACACGCATGCACACACTTAGTTTTCTGTTTAAACACTAGAGCAAAGTGGTTGATGGGTAGCACATTTAAAAAGTGATGGGGGTGGCAAGGGTTCAAGTCCAATCATCTGCATGAAATTTAATGATTCTTAAAAATATTTATAGAACCCATCTTAAACCCGATCTGAACCAAACCCATATGCAAAGTCCAGCCAGTGCCGAACCCGAACTTAGCTCGTACCTGACCAGTTGGCTTAAGTGGATGTACATGTTGCTGGTATCTCATCCTAATACCTGAGGGTGATGGCAAGTAGACACTAGATGGGGATGATTAGTAAAAAAATTCACTCTAAAAATTTACCTAAGCTAACAAATGGTGTTACCCAAATTTTAATTTAATCAACACATATTATGCTTGCTAAAGAAGTATGCAGTGGAATAATAATCACAAGCAAACTATAATTGCAACACAAAAAGAATGCTAAACGCAAACACGAGAGATACCCTGGTTCGGATACACAAGTCTCACTTGGCCATCGTATCATACTCCAGCCACCCGAGTCCCACATGGCTCAATCCATTATTTCTCAAATAGTACAGATGCCTCTTTTTTACAACCAGGGTTTGAGGTATCGGTCGATACCATTAGGTATCGGTCGTATCGTATCGGTATCGGCAGTTGACGATATCGAAATTAAGGGTTAGTTTCAGTATCGGCCGATACTGAACGGTATCGGTCAGTTTCGGCCGATACATGTCGAAACTGACCGATACCGGTCGAAACTCATCGATACTGTTCAGTACCGGTCGACGGATAAAGAAGAATGTGTAATTAAATAAAAATTCTTAAAAACCCAAAAACTTTCGTGAATTAGTAGGTTGCATAGAAAGCTCGGTTAAAAGAGAGGAGAAAACCATAGGGTTTCGGCTTGAAAATGATGAAGAATTAGACGAAGAGGCAAAACCAAGAAAAAATTGCTGAAAAAAAGAAAAAAAAGGCCAAAAGAAAGATGATGAAAAAATTGAACTCGCCTCATCGCGTCGTCGCCTCGCTGAACCTGCCTCCTGCCTCGCCGAACCCGCCTCGATCATCTAGCGTGGGAGTGAGAGAGCAAAGAGAGATAGAAAGAGGTCCGAGTCGCCTTTCAGGAGATGCTGCGTTCTTTAAAAAGGCAAACTTGTAAATAAGTGGTATGTGCGTAAAGTAAATAGTCGGTGTGCATATCAAGCGGATATTTTATGGCAACCCTGTAAATAAGTGGTATGTGCGCAAAGCAAAATGGTGGGTGCGCAAAGCAACGTCCATCGATTTTTTTGGCAAACTTGTAAATAAGTGGTATGTGCACAAGGTAAAACGGTGGGTGCGCAAGGCAAGCTTTAGGATCTATTCATTTATCTAATATTTAGTCTTTAAGTACCAAATTTTAGGTATTTAGTATTTGATATGATTACAAACTCAAATTTAGTTTATCTATTTAGTATTTTGTATTTAATAGTATATGATTAATATTTTAGTTTGTTAAGTATTTAATAGTATTTGATAGATTTAGATTTAAGAACCTCCGAAACCATCACTGTGTGTATATAATATGTACACATTTAAAGTACCTCCGAAACCGAAACCGATTCCCGAAATGAAACTACCGAAACTAGCGATACGGACGAAACCGAAACTTGCTTTCAAAACCGCCGAAACGGGCGATACCGATACCGAAACCTAAATTTTGGGAAGAACGATGCCCAGACCGAAACCGAGACCTAAAATCTTGCTTATAACAATTTTTCTCAAAAAAATAAAAACTCATCATCTGAACACTTTGAAGATTTTCTACTTACTTTTTTGAATGAATATAACACTTTTACCTATAGACTTGCTTGAAGCTTGTGTAGATGTGTTGGCTAAAGTGTTGATCTCCAAAGATGAAGAATTTGAAGCATTGGGAGATCAAGAAAAACTTTGGCTAAAGAAATCAAAAACTTTTAGAGCATATGCCAAAGAAAGAGAGTTTTAGGGCTTTGAAAACAACTTAGAAAATGATTTTAAAAACTTGATTTTAGCTTATTAATGTGCTCATAAAATCCACTGCAACTCAGCTTAAATATGGGTGGAAAAATCATTGTAAATTTATCCCAAAACACCCCTCCAACGGCTCTATCGACAGCTTTGCAAAAATCACGGAACTATGTTTTTGAGCTGTCAAGCTGTTGGTAGTTGACTATAGTGTTATGAGTAGTTGACCATCCAGTATTGTAGTCGACTACTTCTGGGTACGGAGAACCTTCCAGAAATGTAGTCGGCTCTTATGTTAGGAGTAGTTGGGTACTGTGTGGTACATGTGATATTATCTTTAAAAGCTTTTAAAACATCTTAAAACATTTTAAAATCATTTTAAAGTGATCCTATGTGTGTGAGCTTCAAACAAGGCCTTTCAAAATAAATAAAAATACATCAAATAAATATATTACAATGAAGTCCAATGTGATGTATCTTCATTCTTCAAGCCCATGTCTTACTCCAATTTGGTCCATGGTGTTGTTTGCTCATCACATAGTACATTGAGTGCTATAATTGATTTCCTTAAGCTCTTTCACCCTAAGATGTTAGATACACTAATTGTTGTTCATCATCAAAACTACGTGGGGTGAGACTCAATATCTCAACATAGGTTACCTGGATTTTTCCTAGATCAGGTACGGACGGGGGAGGTCCTTGACCCGTATCATATTCTGATTGGGTTTGTGTATACCTCTTAACGGGCCGGGTCAAATTTGACCCAAACCTGACCCAACCCGACCCATTTTCCGTCCCAGCACAATGCGATGTTTTCATTATTACATGAAAAATGGAATATTTTCATTTTTACGTGTTAGGGACAAAGCAACATATTTTGTCTTGGTCTGTAATGGGCTCATTGGCATGCCTAGAATATGAAAGCAAAAGAGTGACTTGCGCTCCTTATTTAGCACTTTATGGAATATTCGCTTAGTTTTGGATGGTAGCTAATTGATGGCCTTATATTGTTAGGGACCAATTCAAATATTGATGTGTGAGGGACACACATCAAAGTAAGACATTTGTTGGAGCCTAATGTCCAGAAAATACCCAAAGTAAATTATGTAAAGGTTTTACTCTTACCATACTGCCATCATATATTATATCGTCTACTAACATAGTGAAAAGGATGGTTCTCATGAACTTGTCATTAATTATATTACTATAAAAGAGTGAGTATGTTGGTTTTGTCACTTTTCGGTTACCAAAATACCCTTTTGGGCTGCAGTTTTTTCCCCTGAAGTTGCCCCGAACATTGTCAATACACATTTTGGAAAAACAATTGCGGTTGGAATTTCTTGTGATCTCTTATGCATTAAGTCATTACGACTAGCCTTTCTTGTGATCTCTTTAAATAGTGGAGCATACAGGGGAGCACCGCTAATTAGAATTTAACATTCTTACAGTTTGCTATTTAAATTTGAATTCTTATATAACAATAAAGAAGTGACATTATTAGTTGCTGATGTCCAATGATTCCGATTACCTTTGCTAGAAATACTCTACAGAAGTGTTGGTTTTTAAAACCAAGAAAATCATAATTATTTTTTGTTTTTCTTCGGTTTAACAAACTTTATTATTTGGAAATAGGAGAACTATTTGGAACTATAATATAGTGTGAGTGCTACTATGGTTTTATCTGAGGTTGTTGATATTTCTACATCAATTTGTAACATTGTATATTTATTAACAGTTTGTTAAGTGAAACTTTTAATGTTAAATTATGATGATGATATTGACGTTTATATGCTATTCTTTCTGGCTTCTTTTGATGAAATTTATGTACACCTTAAAAGGCTAATACATGTTAGTTCTATCGTATAAATCGCATATGCAAGAGTTTCTGTACTTTTTTTGAATGACCAAAGCAGCATTATCAATTGACACATGAATTGGCACAAATATGTTGTACATGGAATGGTCACTAATTCACGGACCATAATTTGCCATGTGCGGAGCGTTCACTAATCTGGTACATGGAATGGCCACCCTAACCCATTGAGTGCTCTACCTCATGTTATTATGTAATTTTATTTGCAAATTACAGATTTCATAACACATGCATCACACTTGTGGCTAAAGGATATGGATGTATGTAGGAACATATGTACACTTGTCTGTATGTATGTTAGTCGGTTAGTTACTTGTGTATTATGTACATCACATATTAATGCTTATAAGCTATTCTGGAATTAGAACTCTGTTGCATATGGATATATATTTTTACCAGATCTGAGGGGGGCCATCCTGTTCTAGTGTACATGTATCCAAACCATGGGACTGCCATCACAACTAAGCGAACACTCACTCCTTATTTATATCTAGCAACTGCTGTAAATTTACACTTTGTAGTTTTTTGAGCCTTCATGCTATAACCAAGTGAACATTCACTACTAATTTATAGCTAGCAACTATTGTAAATTTATACTTTATAGTTTTTCGAGCTTTCATTCTACAGCTTTCACTGGGTTGTTGCTTGATATATCAACCCAGTGTCCAGGAAAAATGAATGCAAGTTCACATCAATACATCCATATTTGAAGTCGATTTTTTGTGGCCATTTCTACAATTTACTTACATCTCACTAATAAACTGGTGAACCAGTGTTAGAAGTTATTGAATAATGCTTAATGAAAGTCTTTAACATTAATGATGTTATTTTTTCATGTTGTGGTCAAAGGTCTACGTACTGCTGAAATCCTGAAAGTATCTGCTAAATGTTTGTTCAAGATATGATGACAATATACATTTTTTGTATACAAAGAATCTACCGGAATCATGTTTTCCAGACAAATTGCATTCTTGTTTCTTACTTGCTTTTTTAAAACAATCATTGCATAGAAGGTACATCTAAAGTCTTTCTGCTTCTAATGTCTTCTAAAAATGTTTGAGTTCAATCAATTAGTTGAGCAAGCATCATATTTTCTGGACTAGTGAGGCCAACACATGTTATATCTGTCCAACTTTACATATATGTCCATTTCAACCGTCCATTCATTTTTCACATAGAGATGGGTATCTAGATCTTAAGATAACTATCCATCTTTACTGATATGTTTCTCTGCATTGTTTTGTTTTTGTCATCCATTTCGAAAATTTGATCAATCTTTACACACAGTTGATAATGTACATCTTTTTTGAGGTCCGTGTTTAATCAAATGAAATTGAATTTCCATATGATAGATATCGGATATCTGGATCAGTCTTCATTAAAGCAAATGGATTAAATCATCTGACTTTACAGCCAATGTGTCCCTGCTCATCATCTTGTAGTCAAGGTTAATTGGCATAGTTAACCTGCTTTCCATAGCATCTTTTGTCATATAGCTAGTAATCACATATAGGATTCGCAGCAGGCTATGTTGCAAGAGTACATTGACAGGGGGGCATGCATGTTGGATTTCGGGATACTCATAGAGTTGAAGTATCATTACTGTGTTTGTTAACAATTATAACTTCAACTTACACAAATAGAATTTTATTATTAACCATGATGTACCTGTATCCTGGATTTTTAGTATATGTCTTAGCTACGAACTTGTACAGTGTTCTATCTGCATCTCAGCCATACTAGTGCAACATTGATGGTTAAGTGTTGAATGTAAAGTTCTAGTTCCACCAATCCCTGTAGCCTTCTCAAGTTGGATTTCATCCCATGTATGGTAGATGATGCATTAGTGGTTTGTTCATGTTCATTTAATTTCTATTTGGATGTCAATATGTCTTAATGCGTTCTAGATGATCTAGGCATTTTAAGGTCTGATGTATATACTGCATGACTTTATTCTCCTTGTTCTAAGCTAATCTATTCTTTATTCTGTTGATGTGATTGTGTTCTAGTTCCAAAAGAGCAAGAACATGATGTGATAACCTCGGAGACTGGGTGTGGGGAGAGCAAGTTACCGTTGCAGCTGGCAATTGTGGGACGTCCCAATGTGGGAAAGTCTACACTGCTAAACACATTATTGCAAGAGGAAAGAGTGCTGGTTGGACCAGAAGCTGGCTTGACAAGGGATTCAATAAGAGCACAGTTCCAAGTTGAAGATCGCACTATATATTTGGTAAATAGCAGGTTCCATTTGATTCCCATACCCCATTGTCATTCTATGATTACCATGCAATTTACTTGTATATTTTTGAACTTGTAGTCACATTGACTAAGTTCCTGAGATCTACATTTCAGATCCAGAAATGATGACCTAATTGATCATAACAGAGAATGATGTTCTGAGTTTACTTAAGACTGCAAAGAAGAAAATCGGACAAAGTAGGAAAGTTGTTATACTGCTCATTATACATTATAAACCCAGATTTAGACCTTAGAGGCTTCAGGAATTGCATTTAGTTCATTTCAATTTTTTTTAAGAAAACATCATTCATTCATATTAGTTTTTTTCTTTTTCAAACAAGCCTTGCATTTCATTTAGTTTGTAACGACTGTTCAAGTAGGCTACTATCAATGTCTATGAGTATATCAGAAAATGAAATCGAAAATATGCTATGTACAACGTTGATTGGGTAACCAAACATTAATTCAACAGTATTCATCATTATTCAAGAAGAATGGAAACCCAGATCAATCAATCAAATTCCATAATTTGGACCAAAATTAGCAAATTACCATTTAACAAAAAGACTGATTCTTGTTCAAAAAGAGTCTCAATAAACAGAGCCAACTGACAAAGAATGAATTCTTTAGAAACAATCAGCAATAAAATATCAAAACTTTAAACGATAAAGTCATTACCAAGTTTCTCTTGATACAAACATTGGAAATAGAAGAGAGGTCTCAGGAAGATTAGAACTTTAAGGAAGATAGGCCAAATCTCCATGCTGATGCAGACTTAGATATTTTTGTAGATTGGTGTAGGTAACTTAATGATCTTCCACCAATATAGTTTAGCTACAGTCGAAGATGACTTTATAGCAAGGTTGAACCTTAGATAAAGGGACGGTTGGTGATGGTTTCCCCCCCAGAAAATTGAGAGAATGATGAATTTTTAAAGGCCAGAAAATTGAGAGAATGATGAATTTTTAAAGGCCAGAAAATTGAGAGAATGATGAATTTTTAAAGGCCAGAAAATTGAGTGAATGATGAATTTTTAAAGGGAATGGGATAAACAAGGTCCAAGACAAAACGAGGTTTTCAGGATGTAAAAATTGTCTCTATCATTGAATGAGTTGGGATTAAATATGTTTAGAGAAAGAAGGTGTTATTAAATCTCTTTTAATATGTGGACTTGGCTTAAGCTGGATCGGATTTGAATCTAAACTGTTCCATATCTGATGCAATCTATTAGTTACGGTTGAAGAGGTTCGTGAATAAAACAATGAGTAAATAGAATGAGCGAATAGAATATGATTTCCAATTTATATCATCCAAAAAGCCCTAATATGTTCTACTAGCATAAACTGGGGAAGAAGAAAGTAGAATAAAAACTAAAACAAGAAAATAAAATGTGTTGCATTAGTGTCCTAGGTCAACTTCTAACTCAAGTAAAGATATAATATTGACTCAAAATGAAGCCTGTTTCAAATCAGAACTTAGATTCCTATCTAATCAGGAAAGAAGAACAGATAAAATGAAAGATGTCCCATGGGTTGAGGCATCTTCCACAGAAACAAGATATGTCTAATTAAATTTGGTAACAGCTTATCCAACCCACTCAAATCAATATCTTGTTGGTTGCATATGTGGCAGCATGTATCTAATGGCTGCTCAATAAGCTGCATATGGATACTTTTATGTAATTGACAGATGCATGCATATATATGGCTTGTCAAAATATGTTTTTTCACAACAGTATATATGCATACACATTTATGTGTAAGTAAGTATGCATCTAATTTATCTGTACATGTCAACACATATGTGCACACGTACAAACTACGTCATGTTGCCTTTTCGGATATGTTTTATGTAATACCTATGTTTGCATTGCTCTTAAACAATTTTTTGATGGTGTCACTTATTTCGCTATCTTCATTTGGATGCCAAATGGTAAAGTGTATTCATCTGTGTTGTTTATTAGACTGTAGTCTTTTTTCAGGTAGACACTGCAGGTTGGTTGCAAAGGGCGGGGCAGGAAAAAGGGCCAGCCTCCTTGAGCATAGTGCAGTCAAGAAAAAGCCTTATGCGGGCCCATGTTATAGCTTTGGTTCTTGATGGAGAAGAGGTATACTACTTGTTATCTGCGTGCTTAATGAGTTCTTTTTTTTATCTTTCGCTTTTTTGTTCCTTTTGGATAAATGATGTAGGCACATCATTATCTGCACGATGATTCCTTTTCTGATCCTTGATCATATGAACTTGATGCAGTGTGTCCATGATTCCGTCTAAATTAAATTGGCTTTGATCATGCATTAATTATACAGTGAATAGAGAGATCAACCCCACCATTTTGCACCTTCCAATCCAAAAGTTCAACAAATACTTCACTATTGATTGTGCTGAAAAGCATCCGTCTGCTTTCCATGCTCAGTCCAAAATATATCCATCCCACTTATTCATAAAAAGCTATAGAGCTTTTTTTTGCCAACATGTATGTGGACGTGTATTTTTACATAGCATTGCTGTGTACCACGCTTAAAGGCTATTTATATAATGGTGTCTTGTATATATGCATGTATGTGTTGATGGTAAACGTGCCTATAGCGACACAATAGGCGATGCCTACATGAAGCCCTTTCTATCCATTGAATTTGCGTTGAGAATAGCACGAAAGTTAACATACTAATCTTGAGGCAAAATCAATGATGGAAAAGTGGCTACATCATAGACACCGCCTACACTCACTATATGAATCGTTTTCTCATACATATGAGAATAATGTGTATCACATGACATATGAGAGATCTCTATCATACATGATGACCTGGCACATTTGTCACATAGTACCAGGGGTCATATTGGGTGTACTTTTTGTCTCATTTACCTTTTGTGGAGGAGAATGTCACGTTATTGGATATGAGTGATGTCTAATATGTCATATGATACTTATTATTCTGTGTGTAGGGCATGTTTTCCATTCAGGATTCTCATTTTGTAGAAATAATAGCAGGAAAAGGTTTATTTTCTAAAGGTGAGTTATGAGTTATTTTATTGAGCTCAGATACCTGGTGTTTGATATTGAAAATCATCAACATTCCAGAGACTATTATAAAGATAATCAAGTGCACATTTCCATTTCACCCGATCTGCGCAACACCTTCATTTATATTGCCATCCTCCATGCTTTGAAAATGATCGGTATATTGACACCTCAAAAATTTAGAATGGTTTTGCAATGCACTGTTCTTTTAAGAAACCTTCCAAATTGGTAAGCTTCCTTCTTGTCAACTATGTACTGGAATTATGTTGTATTAAAATTTAGTTTGTCTGATGATATCATCTTATGCATCTTTTACTGTTATGAAAAATCTATTTTCTCTGCAGATTTACAGAGAAGTGAGGTAGCAATATAGATTGCACTCTTCAACTTTTGACATTTTGATATCTATTTTCTGTACCCCTTTAAGGAAACTTGATTCGGCCCTAATGTTTTCATGTATTACTTATACTTTTTGGTCAAATTAAGTTTCTGTTCATTGCTTCTCATTTCTCAAACAGTAGATTATCTTCTTATGTATCAAAGAATAGTTGATTAAACGAGTTAGCCCGCATGTGTCACCAAAATTGTTTAGCAGTCCTGATCAGAGGAATCTTTTCTTACTTCCATACTCAAGGAATCCAAAAAGGGTCAAGCATAGTATATTAATATATTGGTAGTTATGTTGGTCTGAGACACGTTGATTTAGCATAACCTTGGATTCTTTCTGGAAGTTGAAGAATGGGAATACTGTAGGCTGTTGCCTGGAATACACAAAAAGCATTATTCCGTCTTTGATGTGCTTTTGGTTTATATTAAATGCACATTCAGAGACAATAACAAAGTTAAAATGACTGGTAAATTGGATACTAAAGCCTGGTTTATCCACAAGTTATTAGTTTAAATACGAGATTCCAATAGATACAATTATTCTTACACCAGATAATATATCAACAGCTCCAAAGGTCACATATGACTTTAAGTGAATTTCACACATCTTGTTGTCTTCTTTCCTGTGCAATTTTTTTGAAGAGTTTGTCGGAGGGGCCAGTTTTACCCAATTTCCTATATCCCTAGATCCACTGTCATGATTGCGCGATTTGATTTGCCGGGGTTCTCAATACAGCCAAAGAAAACATGCATGTATAGGAGAAGAAATTTAAAGATCTAGATGCATTAACATGATATATATCATAAAAATTGATGATTGATGACAGGAACAAGAAAAAAACCAAGAAATATTCAAGCTTCTTTTTCAAAAGAGAAATATGGAGGTCAGCTACAAAAGGATGAATTTAGTTCTATGCGCACTAAAACTACATTCTTCATATTTTTATATGATTGGTACCATTCATTTTGATTTTCATATTCTAATACCCCAATAAACCAAAGATCCCATGAACTCAAAGTGTTTCATGCTGATCTAATCCTTGCAAACTTAAAGATTTCGCAGTAATAGAAATTTTTGCAATGACTAGATCAACAAGCAAAACATTTTAGGTTCACTGGATCTCTTTTATGTGTTGGGGGGTTTAGAATATAAAGATTAAATTGAACGGTACCGATCATCCAAAAAATGATGAAGAGTTAAGTTTTTAGCATGTGAATAAGAGGGAATTCCTCGTTATGTAGCTAATCTCCATATTCCTCTTAAAACTAACACGATTCTTTTTGTTGTTCCTTTCTTTTCATCAACCTATTCTTTTCTTTCATCATCTGTGAGTGTCTTCGTTACCATTCGTCATTGGATATGTGCATTTCTTCATCACCCCAAAAGCGGAAGACCAACAAGTAAAGAGATAAAAAGATGGAAAAACATATATTTTTAACTCTTTCTCTCTCTTCATGTTCCTAATAAAGAGAACTAGAAATAACATGTGCACACAGTGCATGGAGCAAAAAAACCCCACAAAGAGGATGCGGTGCACGCGCGCAACCGAAAAGGAGTGAAAAATGTGGGTGTGCGTACCGATATCGTCGGGGGGCAAAAAGTGCAAAGTCCGGGGTTAACATGCAAAAAACCTTGGGGGTGGCAAACCTGTAAATAAGTGGGTTTGGGTAGGTTTTTTGAGGGGATGTCAAACATGTAAATAAGTGGCTTGGGAGGGTGAGTTTTTGGGTGATGTGGTGGGGGGTGATGTGAGGGTTAGAAACCCTACGGAGCAAAAAAACCCACACAAAGCGGATGCGGTGAACGCACGCAACTGAAAAGGAGTTAGAAATGTGGGTGTGCGTGTCGCTAACGTCGGGGGGCAAAAAGTGCAAAGTCCGGGGGTTAGAATGCAAAAAACCTTGGAGTGGCAAACATGCAAATAAGTGGGTTTGGGTGGGGTTTTTTTTGAGGGGATGGTAAACATGTAAATTAGTGGCTTGGGGGTGAGTTTTTGGGTGAGGTGGAGGGGGGTGAGCCCACCTTTGTCCTAGTGACACTTTACCTCCACCAAGGACACCTTCACCAAATGTAATATAGATTTTGGAATCTGATTTGGCAAAATTTTAAAAATTAACTTAGAATTTCTTGTTCTTTTGAAATTTGAAATTTTAGACTTGGAATATTGTTTGTTTTGGAAATTGGAATTGGTTAAGAATTATTTAAATTTGTTAGAGATGACAATGTTATAATTTCTTTTTCTTAATGCGTTGATTTTTATTTAATTTTGCATTGTTGTTAACTGTTTTTAATTGATTATTTATTATTGGTCATATGTGTTTGCACACATGTATGGTTTTATATCGATCTTTATGTGTGTGTATGCACACACACACACACATATTAGGCAGCGTGGACTATGACCCCTAACCCAAGCATACTACAATCCGAAATAAGAAACCGACTCTTATTACCCATCTTATTGTGTGTCATTTAACGTAGTGCATCACATATCTGTACGAGTATGACATATCGAATGTACCACGAACCAAGTAATACTGAGAGGGATAAGGTTCTTTGTTCCATGCATTGGGTCTCCATGTATATAATAATCGTAAAAGGTTGTGCCTTGGACCTAAATAAATTTTGGTAGAAGGAAAACAGAAAGAGCATGATGGCAGTAGATCACAACAAAAAACTCCCCTCGTCTTATTAGCTCTGCGCCCCGCAAGAGTATATCTAAGAGATAATCTTCCATTACGAGAATTATTGATGACAATAACAATTCCTTCTCATGACTTGCACTCTGCTTTCATGGGTACGAAGCAAACAAGAAACAGAGGGAGGACGAGAAGAAATACCAGATGAAGCGAATACATGGAGTTGAAGAGCTCGATGACTGTCATCGTTCATGCAAAAGTATTCTTTCTAATGAGCACATACCATCATTTGTCCTTTACTATCCGTTCCAGAGGCCCCCCAGTACCGTCGGTGCTGTCCTTTGGTATCTAGTACTTAATCAACAGTTCTCTCTACCTATATGTCTATGTTGCATGGACAGAGGGGCGAATTGTAGGCAGAGTGGACTATGACCCCTAACCCAAGCATACTATAATCCGAAATAAGGAACCGACTCTTATTACCCATCTTATCGTGTGTCGTTTAACGTAGTGCATCACATATCTGTACGAGTATGGCATATCGAATGTACCACGAACCAAGTAATACTGAGAGGGATAAGGTTCTTTGTTCCATTCATTGGGTTTCCATGTATATAATAATCGCAAAAGGTTGTGCCTTGGACCTAAATAAATTTTGTTAGAAGGAAAACAAAAAGAGCATGATGGCAGTAGATCACAACAAAAAACTCCCCTCGTCTTATTAGCTCTTCGCCGCAAGAGTATATCTAAGAGATAATCTTCCATTACGAAAATTATTAATGACAATAACAATTCCTTCTTATGACTTGCACTCTGCTTTCATGGGTACAAAGCAAACAAGAAACAGAGGGAGGACGAGAAGAAATACCAGATGAAGCGAATACATGGAGTTGAAGAGCTCGATGACTGTCATCGTTCATGCAAAAGTATTCTTTCCAATGAGCACATACCATCATTTGTCCTTTACTATCCGTTCCAGAGGCCCCCCAGCACCGTCGGTGCTGTCCTTTGGTACCTAGTACTTAATCAATAGTTCTCTTTACCTATATGTCTATGTTGCATGGACAGAGGGGCGAATTGCACGACACAACAAAGCATACGTCTAAGCAATTAAAATACGAAATAGAAATATTGTATCCAATACGTGTGACCGACATGTTCGCTACGGTAAGGCTCCATGTTTTAATTGTTTGCGTGATACAGTTAGATATCAAACCAAATTCTTTTTCTTGTACCTCTCCCAATTAACATACATACGATCCCACTTTCTTGCTTATTTACACCTCTCAGAAAATTATTTCAAAAATAACATGAAATTATTTTCCTTTAAACCTGACAAGCTTTTTCTTGAGTACTTAATTTCTTTTCATATATGTCCTAGTGTATCCTTTTATACTAGTATCACGGGTTTAGGCTTTCCTGATGTCTGAATGTTTAACATTTAAATCTCAGATCTCTTGTATGTTGTGGGTTTAAGTCTTATCCTACACACAAGGCTAAGTGTTAACGGTTGGATGCTAGGATGGACAAGGAGACACTAAAGGAGGATGCATAATGTCTTTTAAAAATTTAACCAACACGATATCAAAAGAGTTGCCAATTAATATCTTAGACAACCAAATTTACGGAAAAAATAATATTGTATGAAATTAAATAAAAATATTAGAGACAAGCAAACCAGAAAAAGATCGATTACAAACATGGGGAATTTATCCTGGTTCGGTCTTCCTGACCTACTCTAGTTTACAAACTCCATACACGAGACTTTTCACTATCATCCTCTTGCAAAACCACAAAAGAAAATCGTGGAACTTGACAAACACATGTCAATTGCACACTCCAATCTCAACAATATGAAATTAGAAACACTCACAGACCAAGAGCAAACCTCCCTCAACACCTGATGAAAAATATCTTTTGGTAGAATGAGTACAATTTCTCCTATAGCCTTTAATTCACATGTATGAGCATAAAGGTGTCAGCATAAAGGTGTCTGAGGAGTGATTTTTTATTATGTAAGATCAAGACGTTTAAGAATAGAAATTTGGATATAGTTGGTTTTTGTTTTGGTTCAAATGAAGATCAGACATCAAAGATTACATTGGTTAAAGATATGTTCTCTTATGAGATAACTGGGGTTTATTCCCTATTTATAGAGAAGAAAAATCATAAAAAAGATAAAATAATTGTTGTTCTAACAGATAGAAACCGATTAGTTTTTGATTGTCAATGCAGCCACTAGATTTATTATTAGTCGACTAATAGCTTCATCAGTCAACTAATGGTTCATAGGGAAATGGTTGAAAAACTACATTAGTCGACTAATGTGTCTATTAGTCGACTAATAGACTAGTTAATCGACTAATCTGGGCTCTGAGTGAAAATCTGTAATTCTATATAAGTCGACTAATTGTCCTATTAGTTGACTAATGGAGATGATATCTGACTTATGATATTCAAATACGTTAGTCGACTAGTATATGTTATTAGTCGACTAATTAATATGTAAAGATATTAATTTGACTTAGAATCAAGAGGTTTTGAAATGATTTGAGTACATGATTCCAAGGATTGAGGTCTCGCCCGATACCGCTTGGTATCGGGCGTATCGGACCGGTACCGCCCAGTACCGGTCCGATACGGAAGGAAAATATCGGTATCGGCCGGAACCCTAGGGTTCCGGCCAGTATCGCCCGATACTGGGCGATACTGGCCGGAACCCTAGGGTTCCGGCTAGAAAAGGTAAAAAAATTGAAAAGAAAAAGTGACGATGCGCCGTGACTGAACAAACAGGACCCCTACACCGACCCCTACACCCTAATCTAAACAAGAAGAAAAGAACCCGTGATTTTCCCCACCCCCGTGAGTGAACAGCAACCCCCGTGACTAAACAGCAAGCAAAAAAGCAAGCATGTGATGCAACAGGAAGGAGAAAGAGCTTTAAAAGGTGGAGAAGTCACGTACCTCTGCGTCGAGCAAAAAAATCGAAATTTTCTCACCCAATTTGAATGGAGCAACCCTAGGCCGTGGCCATTCTCGCGGAGGACCGGAGCAACCCAATCGCAGCAAGCCTCGGCCATTCTCGCAGACCTGAGCAACCCTAGGTCCCGGCGCTGAGCAATCAGGGAAGAGGTGACATCAGAAAGCCCAAGCCCTCGCCATTCTCGCGGGCAAATCGAAGGGGAAATTGACAGCAGACTACAAAATCGAAGGGGAAGGCGAAATCGAAGCCAATATCGCCGGCGAATCGAAGGGGAAATCGACGGGAGGGCGAAATCGAAGGCGGAAGGCGCAATCGAAGGGGTGCGCGCTCGGCAATCTCGCGGAGGAATCGAAGCCCTATTCGAGCAGCGTAATCGAAGGTTAGATAAATTTATAACTTAAATTTTGTTTAATTACAAAAACGCCCACAATATATCACATATTTACAAGTTTGCCAGTGAACTAAAACCTAATTAATAACTGTAATGGAAAATTCGTAAATAAATGGAACTTTAGGGGATATGTTGAACTGTTTGTAACACTGCGGTTGGGTTAAGTACCAAACTACCCTTTAAGTTTATTATAATTACAAATTTGACATTAATAAAAATACACTTAATAGATAGAATGGCATACATGTAAATAAATAGAAATACCGGCCTTATTAGACAATGCGTGTTGTGAAAATTTAAAATACAAATAAATTATATATATACGGTAAAATAATGTAAAATACCTAAGAAATACGCAAAAATACGGAAATTACGTAATAAATACAGAAAAATTGTTTAAAATACAAAATAATTACGGAAAAATTAAAATAAATACGGAAATATTATTTAAAATACAAAATAAATACTAAATTATTTAAAATACAAAATAAATCCGGAAAAATACGAAAACCTCATAATAAATATAGAAAAAAAATACTTAAAATACATAATAAATCCTAAAAATACTATATGGACTCCTAAAAATACTATATGGCTAAACGCAATTTAATTACCATATAAAAATACTATATTGCTAACAACAATTTAATTACCGTATAATACGTGGTTAGAGGATACAATACTTAAAATAAAAGAGAGGCTGCATTAAATGTCGCCACAGTGCACTAAAAATTTCCCCATTAAATATCGCACCGCATGCTCTTCGGGTCGGGTCAAAAAACCGGATTAGGGTCACATGCTCTAACAATGCTAATTTTAAAAAAATAATAAATACTAATAGAAGTTAAGGAATTATTGACAGAAAATAATAGGTACTTAAGGCCTTATACTACAGAGATACAAATAAAAACATACTAAAGAATCTAATAAATATTAAAAAATTACTAAAGAAATACTAAAAATTAATACATAAACACCGAAATAGTAAAAAGTAAAAAATATTTTAACATACTGAAGAAATTAATGTTAAATAAAAGGAAATAGTGGATGGAGAACACACCTAACAGATAGAATGGCATACTTGTAAATAAATGGAAATACCGGACTTATTAGAAACTTCGTGTTTTGCTATTTTAAAATACAAATAAATATATATATACGGGAAAATACTGTAAAATACCTAAGAAATATGAAAAATAAGTAAAAATACGGAAAATACATAATAAATATGGAAAATACTTTAAAATGCAAAATAAATACGGAAAAAATACTTTAAAATGCATAATAAATACAGAAAAAATATTTAAAATATGGAAAAATATGGAAAACACATAATAAATATAGAAAAATACTTAAAATACATAATAAATCCTAAAAATACTACATGGACGCCTAAAGATACTATTTAAAATACATAATAAATACAGAAAAATTACGTGGTTAGAGGAAAAAATACTAAAAACAAAAGAGAAGCTACATTAATTAATGAACAATTAACTACTTAAAATACAACAATATGTTAGAACTTAAAATAATAAAATTTTCTAATAAAAATATGTTAGAACTTATAACAGATTGGTTATAAAAATACAATAGATATACGACAAATTCCATGTTATTATTTATGGGATATATTTTTAAGTTGCATGTTAATATTTAAGGGATAATTTGTTAAACTGTTGTTCATGTAAATAATTATGCGACAATTATTTAAATGTTAGAAACTTAATTTTATGTGATATTTAAGTTGCGTATCTGCATGCTAAATTTTATGAGATAAAATTTTGTGGACATGTTTTAATGGTAATTCTATTTTGAATTTTCTTGCATATTATATGATAATTCAAGAAAGCCTCTTAGGTTAGCCATTAAAATTCTTCTAAACTTATGAGACGCATTTTAGATTGGTATGCTATGTTTAGTAAATTGTTACAACGTACAACTATTAAATACCTAATTCATGATTAGGGTAGTCCTTTTCCAACGATTATTATTTTAAACGTTCTAATAATAATTTTGATAAAAATGTACACTTTAAATTGTTGTAATGTGAATCTATTAAAATCCAAATACATGATTAGGATAGCACATTGAAACAAATAAAACCTTATAGTTGATAAGGACTCTAATAAAAGTTATTAACGAATCCTAATAAATTCGAATTTTAGGATTCAACTAGTTGATATGATTAACTAGTTTTAATAAAAGCCTTTTAGTTGATGGCAAACATATGAATGATAAGTGTCTTTCAATGGACCATGATCTGGCTCAATGTGCTTGGCTAAGTTTGCTGGATCAACTTAGCTAGACTGGGTATAAGTGATCCTGGCTTAGTCAATTCCCTGACCGTGTTCCGCTGGACCGCAAGGACGCAAATCATGATTATGTGACACCGTCGACTATATGTAAGTCTAATACGCTAATAATCTTTTCAAGATTAATCGTAACCCTTGGTTTATGGTGCAGTAATTAACATGTCTCGAAGAACTCCAAAGGAGAAGACGGTGGATATTGGGTGGGCTCACTGTAAAATGATCGCAGAAAACCATAGACAAGTAAGGTGCAACTATTGCCAAAAAGAAATGCATGGAGGCGTGTCTCGCCTTAAGGATCACTTGACAGGAATTACCGGGGATGTGCTGACATGCCCCGAGGTACCTAAAGAAGTGCGTGAAGAGATGAGAGCGCACATATTTCAGAAGAAGGCCGAAAAGGTACAGGCCAGATTTGAGAAGAAGAGGATAGAGGAGGAGATAAGGGCAAAGCAGACGGAGGCAATATCAGATGATTCAGATGAGGATGAGGATGACACCGAGGAGGCGAGGGACCTTAGAAGAGCTCTTAGAAGTAGGCAAGAGCTTGTCGAAGAAGAGATTAGAAGTGAGGGCAGAAGGATGGGAGCAGGATCGTCTGGGTCTGGAGCCCTTGGGCTAGCCAGATCGGGTAGTCGTGTCGGTCGAATGGCCGGTATGTTCGCGTGCGGTTCTGCTCGCGATGTTCAGCCAACCGGTAGACCAGCCGGCGCTCTCAGACCCGGTGCCGACCCTTTTTCTCAGACGAAAAAGGGTAACCCAATCAACCATAAAGAATACCTTCATGAAGAATGCCAAGGCCTATGTCGGCCGAGCTATGGCCAAAATTTTCTACTTCAACCACATCCCATACAATGTGACCAATAGCCCATATTACAGGCCCATGGTGGATGCTATTGCGGAATCGGGACGTGGCGTTGCTCCACCCACTGCTTGGGAGCTGGCACACACATACTTGGACATGGAGTATGAAGAGTACAAAAATTATGTAGAAACTTTTCGTGTTCAATGTGATGAGTACGGTTGCACACTGATGTGCGATGGCTGGACAACACAAAACAGAAGGAAGATAATTAACTTCCTTGTGTATTCGACCCACGAGACGGTGTTCCTGGACTCTGTGGATGCAACCGACCAATTCCAGAACGGTCCTTACATATTTGATCTTATGGACAAATATGTAGAACTAATTGGGGAGCATAGAGTAGTCCAGGTAGTTACCGACAACGGGGCAAACTACAAGTCAGCTGGGCAGCTGCTGATGCGAAAGAGACAGCATCTGTATTGGACCCCGTGTGCGGCGCATTGTATCGACTTGATATTTTTTTGAAATGGGCAAAAGAAGAAGTAGTCAAAAATATCGTCGCACAAAGTCAGATGGTAACAGGATTCATATACAATAAAGGATGGGTGCTCAGCTTGATGAGAAGAGAGACGGGTGGAAAAGAGTTGATCCGGCCCGCGATAACAAGATTTGTGACCCACCTCATTGCTTTGGACTCTCTGTACGTGCACCGAGATGACCTGCGGAGAATGATCACATCCAGGGACTGGTCCGATAACTTTCCAAGGCTTAAACCAAAAGATAGGGAGGTTGGAAACAACATGTACGATCTGATTCATGGCGATGAATTCTGGCAGACTATCTCTAATGTCATCGTCGTATTTGAGCCCCTGGTAAAGGTTCTTCGAATGGTCGACAGCGATGATAAGGCCGAGATGGGTTATCTCTACGAGGCCATGGACCGTGTCAAAGAGAAAATTAGGAAGAATGTTGGTAGGGGATACAGAAAATGGTGGGACATAATAGACAAGAGATGGGATAAGCAGCTACATCAAGATATTCATGCTGCAGGCTATTTTCTGAATCCTCGCTTTCAATACTCCTCCAATGCAACAAACGACAACGAGGTGCTGGTTGGACTCAGACGCGTGATCGAGAGGCTTGAACCAGACATCTCGAAGCAAATTGACATTGACAGAGAGGTAAATGAAATTCGGATATTTTTATTTTGATATATGATTTGATGTAGCAGTTCACATTCTAAAATTATGATTGATAATTGTAGCTGGAGGCCTATAAGATGAGAGTTGGTTATTTCGGCTCCGCTAAGGCGGAAATGGCGATAACAAGGGTTACTCCAGGTATCTATATGGATCTTAGATTTCTATATGTTCCCCATAAAACGGTCCATCTTTTCTAACCACTGGAACTTGTTGCAGCTCAATGGTGGCTAAGCGTTGGGTTAGAGCAAGCTCCAACGCTTACACGATTAGCTATGCGTGTGTTGAGCCAAACTGTCTCGTCGTCCAACTGTGAACGAAACTGGACCACCTTCTCCCTCATTCACACAAAGACCAGGAACATGCTAACAATGGAACACCTTAAAAGGCTGGTCTATGTACATTATAATATGAGACTGCGACATAGACATGCGAGAAGGAGCGAGAAGGCTGATCACCAGCTGATCGATTTGGATCAGATTTTTCACGAGGATGATCCATTGGAGGAATGGACCAGGGAGACAGAAGACAGAGTGCTCGATGACAGAGACAATCCTTGGTTGGACGAGGCGCTTGCGGAAGCAGAACGTACACGAAGCAACCAGCCGCGGCCAAGTCACGCCCCTGCGAATATCACGTACAAGCGAAAGAAGGCAACCACTCGGGCTCGGCACGATAGCCATGATGGTTCGTCTCCCGATGACCAAGGTCCTACAGACGGAGGTTGTGGTGCGTCGGCATCCGTTCGCCCTGCTGAGAGACGTGGAGACCATACTTATGATACACATGGGTATATAGAGCATGATAGGCAGCACAGTGAAGAACGGGGGGATGATGCCTACGGTAGACACTCTGAATATCAAGGGTATCAACGCGCTTCTGATTATTATGGAGGTTATGAATCTTATTCCGGTGGATACTCAGGAAGCCAAGGCGATTATTGCGCATCATACAGACACTCTGATGTCTATGCTGATTATGATAGTCAATACAGGTACGGTCCGAACGTGACTGAGCAGTCCAGCAGTCAAGGCAGTCATGACACGCCTTTCATCGAGCAGAGCCGGCCCTCAGCATATGATAACATGATGATATCTTTTTTAGGCCCGGAACAGATGCAGTATTCATATCCTCCATACTACCATGCACAGCAGCCGGATGATGAGAACTACGAATGAGATTTTTGTATCTTTTTATTTATTTTCTTCATTTTGTATCGTTTGATGTATTTTATTCAGTTTTTGTATTATGAAGGCAGATTTATGGTTCATCAATATTTATTGTTCTTTTATATCTATTAATTAGTTAATTGTTGTTCCAAATGAGTAAGGTGAACACAAAAAAACATGAAAAATACATGAAAATACATGAAAAATAAAGAAAATGCATAAAATACAGAAAAATAGAGCAAAGTATCTCCGATACCGAAATACAGGACAATACAACAAAATATAAAATACAGGAAAATACTGTTAAATACAAGAAAATACAGTAAAATACAGCAAAGTATACAATACAAAAAAATACAAAAATACAGGAAAATACTGGAAAATACAAGAAAATATCTCCGATACCGATACCGAAACGAAACTACCGATACGGACGATACGGACGATACCGAAACTTGCTTCCGATACCGCCGAAACGGGCGATACCGATACCGAAACCTAAATTTTGGGCGGAGCGATACCCTCTCCGAAACCGATACCTAAAACCTTGCATGATTCTTCTCAGTCTTAAACATATGTTTTGGTGTGTGTATGAGTGTCTTTAAAAATACATCAACAAAGAAATTACAATTTTATTATCGATTGATGCAGTTAATGTCCGAGTCTTTGTTATAGGTGTCGGCATCCATTCTTGAGCCTTGCCACTTTATTCATTACTTCTTAATAGTACCTAATAGATGCACAAGTCATATTAGTGTAAGCGTATGGTTGATCATCATCAAAACATATTGTGGCAATCCAATATCCAACATTAACTGCAATTCATGATTTTTTTACTTTTTTGAATATGTAGATTGCAAAAGCCAAGAAAAGCATGAAACATGCCGAAGCAGCCATAGCTCGCCAAGCAATTGAAGAAGGTCGTGCCCTCGTTGTGATTGTGAATAAGATGGATCTACTTAGAGGAAAACAAAATTCTGCATTATATGATAGGGTCATTGAGGCTGTTCCGAAAGAAGTCCAAAGTGTTAATTCACAGGTTAGTTTGTTCCTTTTATCCATGTATTACAGACATTGGTTTTGATGCTTGCACATATCTACCTTTTTAACTTCTGCCTGTTATTGTTATCTCTATGTTTTCAGTAGTGGATCATGTGAACAATTCATTAAGTGCTTTGAGTGTTATTCCATTCCAAGGGTTTTCGTGACATATTAGCTTTTTAATAGGTATCTATTTTATTTTAAGAAGCACGTGCAAAGACTCACCAATATATGCATGACAGGACATGCCGGCAGAACACATTCTAGAAAAGTAAACAAAAACAACAATGGCACAAGGGAAGCGGTTGTGTGTGGCGTGGCATCAGATACATGTATGACATATACCATGGCTCCACAATAGAAATATCTATGTTGTGTGTGACGTGGTGTCAGATACATGCATGGCATATACCATAGTTCCACAATAGAAGTATCTGTGCGTCATATACATTGTCAATTTCTTATTGTGTAAATTGCCCCCATTGCCGAAAGCTGTTTATGCATATGCTATAGGTGCTCATCATCATTGGTATACATGCGGAAGGCCATTACTTTTTCTAGTAGTTCTTTTGGTTCATGTCTTTATGTTTTGCATCTACCTCGTAATTGAGTGGTCTTTGTTTGACGTCAAATTCTGTCAATAATTAAGCACAATCCATTTCTTGATGTATACTGGCAAATACCATGTATAATTTAGCACACGTTGCGAATTGCAGTTGTATTTGGTTAGGTTCAAAGAACTTGGAACCAGCTATGATTATTCTTTACTGATTTTAAACAATCTTTTGGCAATCCTGCATTATTTGGTGAAGTTTTCTGTTCTTGTACCTGAAACTGAACTTTTTGTAGGTTGACCAAAAAAACACTCTTTTGTTTTGATCTTGTGCCATATAATGTGGAAATTCTTCAGAAACTGAATATCAAATATAAAAAAGGCTACATGCCCTAGAACATCAATGATCATCTGTTTGAATCCTAATCAGCATAAATTGTTCCTCGGTCATTTTTTTGTTTATTTCTTTAGAAATGTGTCAAAAATAATAAACACATGGTCTATAGTGACCGACACCGAGGTCCCAGGTGGCATTAGAGTAGGTGTATATGTTATTGCCTTTTAGAGAGAGTAAAGACTGGGGGATTTTTTTTTAATTTTTTGATCTAGGGATAGAAAGAGTTAAGAAGAATTCCTAGTAGTGAATTCCCACGCTGTCTTGGAGATGTATTAAGTCCAAGTCATCGAAATAACAGTTATGTTGCTAGTGAAAATTAACCACATTCCCATTTACAAGTAATGTTTGAGGAAATCTATTAAATTTGCTAACTTAAAAAGGTCAACATTTCTATGATCGATTATATTTACTTAGCTATATAGGCAAGACATTTGCTTAAATGGACTATATTTACTTGACTTCTATTTTGAAATAATTTGACTTAATGTAATAATAAACTTTCGGCACTAAAAATAGTATAGCATCGCTGTGAATCAAAAAGTCATGTGAATGCATGCGATGATTTCATAATTGTGTCCCACTAGCTAACAGTTGTAGAACTACAAAGTTTTACATAACCAGAGCACATGATTTAGATATTCATAGCATCATACAGATAAACTTCCATCAATATCCATTGTTCCATAATTGATATGTAATAGTGCAACACAGTGCACCATCTCATGTACTCTCATAAGCAGAAATATTCATTTGAATTTTCATCATTCTCACTGGGAATACGTTGGGTGATTGACCCAATCACACAACATGTGAAATATTCTCCTTCTAGTGCCTACAATTAGAATTGTGTAAGACCCATGCTAAAACATTTTAATCCAAGTTCATTGTATGGGAGGGCTCATGAACTCTGGCGCCACCTTGTCTATATGTATCAAGCGGTCTTTGGTTGGGAGTTTTAGGGGTGTGTAACTCCCCACCCTTTCCTCAGGCGTTCTGGTACATGGCTGTAGGACTGTTTCATTTTTGTATATCTTTTCTTTATATTTCGTATATCTTGCAATGTGGACCATGCCAATATAAAAGTTAGGAAACAATAGTTATGACTCTTCCCTGACATTTTCCCAGGTCACTGGTGTACCAGTCGTATTTATTTCAGCCTTGGAAGGAAAAGGACGCATCGCTGTTATGCACCAAATTGTCGATACATACCAAAAATGGTGTTTAAGATTGTCAACATCACGCCTTAACCGGTGGTTACAGAAGGTACAACATGGTTTCTTTGTACTTAGGTTCTCTATGATATTGCTTTTTAAAATTTAAAGTGATGCTAGTATTGACAGAAAGCTTCCGTCATTTTGTTTTCCTATCAGATAATACTTATATTTCTTTTGAATTTGGCTATGCATTTTGGCAGTTGCTAATAATTACAATTAGAATAAGGATTTGGATTATATTGACATATATAACATGGATAATTACTGCAGCTTGGGTTCTAGTCCTATTGCTATTTTCTGTTGTCTGCCTAATATTGCATACCTGTCATGTGATATCTTGGGTTTAAATTTGTTACACGACAAAGAAAGCAATGGTATTGCAGCCTGCAAGTATTCGTTCTTTTTATTGGTAGCATTTCTCGTTTATATCTCATCTTCTGACATATACATAGAGAAGAAACATAAGAAACAATGGCAATTTCTAACTCTCACTTCTTCTGTTCTTATGTGTTTCGCCAAGCATTCAATTATTTGTGACTCAAAATCCTTTTTTTTTGTTTTTTGTTTTTTTGTTTTTTTTGTTTTTTTGTTTTCTCTTTCTCTTTTTTTTTTTGGGGGGGGGGGGGGTCCGCCAGAAATTGTCTTCTTGCAGGTAATTTATGAGGGTTCACTGTATGCATGACTGGAATTTTGTGTTGTGCCTATGCGTGCCATATATGATGATATCATTTTTTGTAGCAGTATCTAGAGTGGGTTTGTCCCTGCTATACCATAGGCCTTGACAACACTGTAGTGTCTGCTATTATGTGGGCTCCAATGTATTTGCTCCAATAGTGAAGGTCTTGGTGACGGGAGATGTTGAAACAATGGGACACATGATCGTGAGCTTTTGTTGGATTTTCGCCAAATCCCAAACTGATTCCTCCAAGCTGTCAGCGATCAAGTGTTTCCATTATGTCAGCTGTTACAATGTCCAATCGAAATGTCTATGAGTGGTCAATCAATGTTTTGGGCTCCAACTAGAAGTCATACCAGTGGATTTACCATTTCTGATTTAATGAAACGCAGTTGTTTCACCTGAGGGATTCTCTTTTGAATAGCCTTCAATGCACAGTAGCTCTTTGGTTGCATCTTTGATGGATCAATGTGATTTGCACTCATCGGTTGTATCCATGTGATGTTATTCTGCATAGTCTGCATTGAGTAATTTGCTACTTGTTTGCTAAATAGTGCATTTGCAAATTATGGTAATTGTCGTAATCCATCCATTAGATGTATATTGTGTTAATTGATGTAATGCAATAGGGATAAGACCTGTAAGTTTGTCTCATAAGGACTGACGGAAACTCTTTTTCATCTCACTGATCATGCCGCATGGTATCGGGGCGGGGGCGGGGGCGGGGCATAATAATTTGCTGGATCAGCTAATAATACTACTAGAATTATTGTGTCGGCCTGCCATTCATAACTTTGATGTCTGTTGTAGCAAGGTTTGAGAATACGGTTTCGGTATTGGCTTTGGGCCTTTGAAAAATTTTGGTTTCGAAAAGTTTTGTTAGTTTCGACTGATTCTGTTTAAGCTTTAGTTTCAGATTTATCTACATTTTTATGTATACGATTATCTATAGTTTAGTCATTTAACTTTGTATATGTTTTCGTTTGGACCACAAGTCCATATATTAGTCATTAATAAAAGCCCAAGTTGAAAGCCACACGACCAACGAAAAAATAAAACCTATTTTATTTGGTCCACAAGCTTTTGTAATTTTTTTGTTTGGGACACAAGCCCACAAAGGCCCAGTAATGAGATATAAAATTATCCCATTGCGGATGATCTCACAAACTTTTTCGAAACAACAATATCTCTCTTTTGAAGTGGCTATATATATATATATATATATATATATATATATATATATATATATATATATATATATATATATATATATATATATATATATATATATCTATTCTATAAAACATGAAGAATTTGAATGTTGTCCTACTAGGACAAACCTTTGTCCTAGGTGGACAACTTTGTCCTAGGTGGACAAATGACAAAATTTGGGATGGGTTTGTTTTTGGGGGAAAACTTTAATTTGGGGGGAAACTTGAAATTTAAATTTGGGGGGAAACTTGAAATTCAAAATTTGGGGGGAAACTTGAAATTCAAAATTTGGGGGGAAACTTAAAATTTGGGGAACTTGAAATTTGTTTGGGTGGGAACTCAACCATTAAATAAACCGTGCCCTATGGGCACGGGGGTAACGACTAGTATATATATATATATATTATAAAAGAGGGATGTTATCAAGAGAAATTGGATAAGAGATATTGGACATGAGAAATTGGATAAGAGATATCTATATTATAAAAGAGGGATGTTATCAAGAGAAATTGGATTAGAGATATATATATATATATATATATATTATAAAAGAGGGATGTTATCAAGAGAAATTGGATAAGAGATATTGGACATGAGAAATTGGATAAGGGATATCTATATTATAAAAGAGGGATGTTATCAAGAGAAATTGGATTAGAGATATTGGCCAAGATAAATTGGATAAGAGATATCTATATTATAAAAGAGGGATGTTATCAAGAGAAATTGAATAAGAGATATTGGACAATAGAAATTGGATAAGAGTGATGTTATCAAGAGAAATTGGATAAGAGATATTTATATTACAAACGAGAGATGTTATCAAGAGAAATTGGATAAGAGATATTGGACAAGAGAAATTGGATAATGGATATCTATTATATAAAAGACGGATGTTATCAAGAGAAATTGATAAGAGAATTTGGACATGAGAAATTGGATAAGAGAATTTGGATATCTATTATATAAAACAGGGAAATTGAATAAGAGAAAATATAAGAGATGAGATTTTGAGGGATAAAAGAGGAGGTGTGGAATTTTGCACATACAACCCCGGTTTTTGTATTTTTGCCTATGGACCCTCCCCACACACACTCACACTTTTTATTCTCACCCCTTCCGGCCATTTTTTCCAGTTCAATGAAGATTTTGAATCTTATCCTACTAGGACAAAGCTTTGTCCTACGTGGCAAGTTTGTCCTAGGTGGTAATGACAATTTTGCGGGGACTTAAATTTTGGGGGAAAACTTAAATTTGGGGGGAAACTTCAAATTTTGTGGGAAAACTTGAAATTTGGGGGAACTTGAAATTTGTGGGGGAGAAAAACTCAGTCATTAAATAAACCGTGTCCTATGGGCACATGTAATGACTAGTATATATATATTACAAATGAGGGATGTAGACAAACCCACTATGGCAAAATGTGGGCCCCACCTTTGTCCCACTAGGACAAAGGATTGGCATTTGTTGTGCTACATGGGCAAGGTGGGCCCCCACTTGGTGTGGGGGGAGTGTGTTTTGGGTTTGGGGTGAGGTGGTGGAGAACCCAAACAATGCCCCCTTCTTCCCGTTAATTGTAAGCTTGCCATTGCTTTTACATAAAATCCAAATGCCCCTTCCTTTTCTAGTTATTTACGGGTTTGCCATCGTTTTTTTCACTTTGCCTCCCGTGTTTTTTTCACTTTAACGCCTGCTTTTTCCCTGTTTACCCCCTTGGTTTGGGTTGTGATTTATGCGCTTTGTACCCCCAAAGTTGTTTTTGCAATTTAAGCCCTTTTACCCCCCGACGACACACACACACACACACTTCTCTCTTTTTCGGTTACGCGCGTCTTGCCTCCTCCCGATGATACACACACTCACACTCTTCTCGCTCTTTTGTCGGTTGCACGCGTGCATTGCATCCTTTGTGTGAGTTTTTTCTTTGGTCACCGTGCACTATGTGCACATGTTATTTCTAGTGTCTCGTTTTCTCTGTGTGCATCGGCGACGATAAAGACTATGTTGGTGAAGACGATAAAGACTGACGGTTTAGGTTGTGATTTATGGTCTTTGTACCCCCAAAGTTTTTTTTGTGCAATTTAACCCATTTTACCTCCAATGATACACACACTCACACTTCTCACTTTTTCGGTTATGCGCGTCCTGCCTCCTCCAGACGATACCCACACACCCACACTCTTCTCGCTCTTTTGTCGGTTGCGCTCGTGCACCGCATCTTTTGTGAGCTTTTTCTTTGGTCACCGTGCACATAGTTGGTAGATCCGTGCGCGGCTAAGTAGGGGAGGAAATTACTTTGCGCACAACTAGTCGGGGGAATTGCTTTATGCATTACAAGTAGGGTTTTCTTATTGTCTTATTTAAACTAGGTCTAGTCGTCATTTAGGGGAGGCTTGATTATTGATTTGTTTCGATAGAGTTCTTAGGTAGATCTAGGAGAGTGCGGAGGTCCTCGCTTACCGGTGTCTTGGGAGGGCGATTGCCCCTTTAGGTGTAATCAATCAATCTTCTATTTTAGTTTTTATCTAATAAAAGTAGTATTTTTCCTTGGATCCTATCAATTTGGTATCAGAGCGACGATCTTGGCATCAATGGAGGCGGTTACTACCAAAAAGATTGAAGCTTTGGAGGAAAGAGTCGATGACGAAATTATTGATCTGAAGAAGTCCATGGAGGATTTCAGGTCTGAGGTCAAGGCGTCGATAAAAGGGCTTGAGGCGTGAATGGATGAAAAATTTGAAACATTCATGCAAATCATGATGCAACAATTCGCGGATCTAAAGACGACGAGGATCCCCAATCAAGAGCGGGTGATCTTGGAAGAGGAGGATCCAGATCTGAAATTTTCAGATCCAGTTCTTGGTGAAAATTCAGATCTAGGGCAAACGGCGACAACTTTGACGAAAAAGAAAGAGACGGAAGAAGAGTTCAAAGGAGGTCATCTATCAAACGAGGCAGATGGATCCGACAGAGCAGAAGAACATCCGACGGATCAGAAAAACCCTAGCCGTCAGGAGGGGTTCATGGACCAATTACAGGACAAGCAGGGTTCTGCAATGGGCCTGCAGACCACTGCAAGCCTGCTGCAGCCCACTGCAGGGCCTGCAGTGGGCCTGCAGCCCACTGCAAGGCCTCTGCAGGCCCCTGCAGTAGGCCTGCAGCCCGCTGCAGGGTCTCTGCAGGCCCCTGCAGGGCCTGCAGGCAAGCCCAATGCAGGGTCTCTGCTGGCCCCTGCAGGGCCTGCAGTGGGCATGCAGTCCCTGCAAGGCCTGCAGGCCTCTGCAGACCACTGCATGGACTCTGCAATGCCCGTGCAAGGCCGTCGGAGACGCTTTGAGTCCTGGAAGGATGACCCGGGACCCCGGAACATGCGGGGAGCACGCCACGACGTCGACGACAAATTTGGGCTTATGCCGAGGGCCGAGGATGACATGTAGGAGGTCTCGGGCCTTCATGGGCCTCGGTATGCGGCAGAGAGGCGACACCGCAAAGAATTTCCAGCCTACGAGGTATTTCAGACCTACTATGACAAGGATCCAGACTTTGAGGAGAATGTTGATGACTATGCTCGGAGTGAGCATGATTAAGGAGGCAATGTCGGCAAAGGCGACGATCCTAGGAGGGGTTATGGAAGACGCAGGGAGGTACGACACGACAATTATTACACCCCCCTTGACTACCGACAGACAGGAGGTCCCCGTGGGCCTTGTGGGGCTTCGCAGCCTCCACCACAGGGGCGGTAGGCACAACATCATTTTACGGGGGATATTTTCCCTATTCGGAGGCGCCTCGTAGTTTTGGCGACAGATTTGATCCCGGAGAGAGACACATGCACTATGATGACGGAGGGGGTTTTCAGGAGTCTCCCGACCCTCCGCACGGTGACGGTATGGGGCGTCCACCACCTCACACATATGAGGGACGTTCCAGGAACCACAGAGGAGGAATAGAGGCTATGAGGAGTATGTGAGTCACACTTAGGGATGGCAAAACGGGCGAGTGGGCATGGATATGCACTATCCATATCCGTACCCGCTCAATTTACTCATACCCATACACGTACCCATACCCGTGATGGGTAAATTTTTGTACCCATGCCCATACACGTCGGGTATACGGATACCTGTGGGTGCCCGTGTACCTGATGGGTATGGGTATGAATATCCACCACCTCACACTTATGAGGGGCGTTCCGGGAACCACGGAGGAGGATACAGAGGCTATGAGGAGTATGTGAGTCACACTGGAGGGTACGGTGGGCGAGGAGAGGGGCCCCGAAGGGGTCATGGTGACCAGTGGCGGCGAACCGCTTGGAGCAGCACCGTCCATGGATTTCATGCATCACCTTGAGGACAAGGTGGATTTTCAGAGGGCGGAGCAATGTTAGGTCTGGAGTTACTTTGTGCACAAGTCATGAAGGAATTACTTTGCGCACAACAAGTTAGGGGGGAATTGTTTTATGCACTACAAGGAGGGGTTTCTTATTTAAACTAGGTCTAGCCGTCATTTATTTTCATGTTGAAATAGAGAGTTGAACGAGAGTTCTTCGAGAATTCTCAGATAGATCTAGGAGAGTGCAGACGTCCTCGCTTAAAGGCGTCTTGGGAGGAAGGTTACACCTATCAATTGTAGCCAAAGTTATCATTTTTATTCCAATTTACATCAATTTACTTTCAGATTTGTTTGGATCCTATCATTTGGTATCAGAGCACGTGACGATCCATGGCGGCGCCGACGACGAGATCGAAGGATAAATTCGACACTTTGAAGGAGAAATTCATGGGAGAAATTGATGGGTTGAAGAAATCACACGAAGAGACGATGAGGGGTGAAGTCATTGGCGGAATCCATCAATTTATCGGCGGCTAATCAATCCAAGTAAGGGGAACAATTGACGAAGCTTATCTCCCAAGGGTCGACGAGTCACCCCGATGGAGGAAACCCTAATTTTGACATCAAAGACGGCACCTTTGAGGAAGGAAACGGAGAAGGAAGATGATTGGGATGCGGATCGGCCTTATGTGGAGGAGGGGTCATACGAAGGGGAAGATGTGGATCCGTGGAAGGAAGACTACTGCGAATCCATAAGACGAAGGGCGGAAGAGACCAAAGGAGGGGACGACGAACCTAGCCGCTGCCCCCACGAGCGACGAAGGGTTGAGGGGCTCCCTACGGAGCCCCGGGAGGACGGCCGGGGGCGGCGCACCTCCCAGCCTTGCCAGGGGCCGGCGAACAACCGCCGGCCCCCGACGGGTCCCGTGGCCCTTGCCCCAGGCCGCGGGGGCCCGAAGGAACACCGCCAGGGCCCCGCAGCCCTGGTATAGGCCCGCGGGGGCCTGGGCAGCTTCGCGCAGGTCTCGCGCCCCATCCGCCCCTCGGGGGGTCTTCGACGGGCCACCGCGGCCTCCCGACTTCTCCAGCGAGCAGCGCGGGCGACCGCGGCTGATTGAGAGGGGTTTTCCGCCATACTGGGAGGATCCGGCTCGCGATTTTGGTGGTGAATTTGACCCGGGGGAGAGTCAGGGGTACTATGAGGAGGGAGGAGGCTATGGGACGGACTTCGGAGATGACGCGGGATGGGATGACTTTGAGGTCAGGTGCGGGTTCCCCGAGGAGACTAAGGGGAGGCAGAGGAGAGCCACCGCGGCATTACGAGACACAGGACGAGAGGCGACAGTACTATCGCCAGCCTTGCCGTCCAGAGGGGAGGTCTGACCAGGGACACTTTGGTGGAGACTGCAGGGTGCGGAAGTTGGAGATGCCTCTGTTCTGGGAAGAGGATCCACATGCGTGGCTGTTCACGGCGGAGAGGTACTTTACAGCGCACCGCATGACAGATGCTCAGAAGTTGGAGGCAAATGCTATTTGCATGGAGGGAAGAGCTCTGGGTTGATACCAGTGGAAGGAGAGGAGACATCAGATTCGTGACTAGGAGGAGCTGAAAGACCTGATTCTGGAGAAGTTCAGGGATCCCTGCCTGGGAAACCTTCACGAGCAGTTACACGCCCTCATGCAGGATGGACTAGTACGGGAGTACATTGAGAGATTCGAGACTTTGGCGGGGAGAGTACACGGTGTTTCAGACGAGTCACTCGAGGGCACCTTCCTGAAGGGGCTGAGGCCCAGTCTTCGAGCCACAGTGAGACCTTACAAGCCCAGGGGGCTTTCAGAGATCATAGAGATGGCATAGATGGTCGAGGATGTCCAGCTGGAGGAAAGGAGAGTTAGGAGTGAATATAGTGGACATGTGCAGCGGGATAATGCAACTGGAGCAGGAGGGGAGAAGGTCACCTCTGGGGCAGAGCGGGGTAACGCAAATGGAGCAGGAGGGGAGATCACCTCTGGGCAGATCAGGCGATTACTGAGAAGACTGAGGTGCAGAGCAGCACACCGCCAGCTGGGGGCCAATTTCGGAGGATGACCGACGCCGAGATGAGAGAGAAGAGGCAGAAAGGGCTCTGTTTCAGATGCGATGAGCGCTTCACCCCCGGACATCACTGTGGGGGTCGAAAGCTGCGAGTGTTAATAGCAGAGGCAGATGACGATGATGATGGCGTAGAGGATGAAGAGATCAGAGGGAAAGATGACTCCCACGGGGAGTAGTACAGTCAGAAGCTTTATGCACCACCTTGAGGACAAGGTGGATTTTCAGGGGTAGAGTAATGCTAGATCCGTGCGCGGCTAAGTAGGGGAGGAAATTACTTTGCGCACAACTAGTCGGGGGAATTGCTTTATGCATTACAAGTAGGGTTTTCTTATTTTCTTATTTAAACTAGGTCTAGCCGTCATTTAGGGGCGGCTTGATTATTGAGTTGTTTCTCGAGAGAGTTCTTAGGTAGATCTAAGAGAGTGCAGACGTCCTCGCTTACCGGCGTCTTGGGAGGGCGATTACCCCCTTTAAGTGTAATCAATCTATCTTCTATTTCAGTTTTTATCTAATAAAAATAGTATTTTTCCTTGGATCCTATCAATAGTGCACGGGTTATTTCTAGTGTCTCTTTTTCTCTGTCTGCATCGGCGACGATAAAGACTATGACGGTGAAGACAATAAAAACTATGACGATTTGGGTTGTGATTTATGCGCTTTGTACCGCCAAAGTTTTTTTTGCAATTTAACACCTTTTATCCCCCAACGATACACACTCACACTTTTCTCTTTTTCTGTTACGCGCGTCCTGCCTCCTCCTGACGATACCCAGACACACACACTCTTCTCGCTCTTTTGTCGGTTGCCCCCGTGCACTGCATCCTTTGTGTGAGTTTTTTCTTTGGTCACCGTGCATTATGTGCACGGGTTCGGGTTATTTCCAGTGTCTCTTTCTCTCTGTCTGCATCGGCGACGATAAAGACAATGACGGGGAAGACGAACCTCATCTTTGGTTGGAAAGGTCCCGCCATCAACTGAAGTCAATAGATCTGCTCGTAGGTAAATCCTCCTCCACGGAAGCTCGATCTCATCAGAGTAGCGTCGGATTTTATCATCGAGGTCATGTTCCCTTTGCAAATTTTTTAGGATTCAAATTTAAATTTTTAGCAATTTTGTGAGTACTCAAATTGCAGTTTTTGGTACTCAAATTGATTTTTTTCTTCTTAACCTCAAATTACAGTTTTTAGTACTCAAATTCAATCAAGGTTGAAATTAAATTTTTTCACGGGATTTGTTTATTTTGTTTTTCAACGTTGGCTTCGATCGAAACTGACGGATACCGAGAAACTACTGCAATCTCGTATCATCCCCTTCAAAACAAAAAATGAAACGGCCGAAACCTCAAGCCTTGTGTGATAGAGTAAGGTTTTGTGGCATTTTCCACATCATATTCCCATAAGTATTCTAGGTAGGCTGTCTGAACATAATCGATGCATCAAGGTAGTAGAAATCATCATCAGGCGGTGGTGTACGGATATGGTGTACTTGTACAAGTGTGGAGTACCGTTCGGCATTGCAGAAGAGTTCTGATTTACCTTCATTGTTTTTTGATCTTATGCCTTCTGGTAACCTTTGAGGATTTGTGAGTATGCATGCGCTATGTCGCTTGAACACTGGCCAAAGATGATTGTATCACCGGTGAATAATGTGTGTGTGTGATCGCATTGTTTAGTCATGGGGGTTTGAATCCCTTGATCGTGTTTGCTACCTGATTGATGACTTCAGAGAGAGATTGGGTCATAATTACGAACATGATGGGTGACGATGGATCGCGTTGTCTGAGGCCATTTGTTGGTTGGTGTTAGGAACTAACAAAAGATGCAATTTTTATAGAGAACTAATAATGAAGAACTAGATAATTGAATACAAAAGAGGTGTATTCTCCTCCCAAGACGCCGAAGAGGACGTCCGCACTCGTCTACCTATGGAATCACACAAATAACAATTATCAAAAGCATAGGAAAACAAGTAACGGCTCCCCCCATTTATAATAGAAAGTAGGGTTTCATTGGGGGGGCAAGAGACCCGCGCGCGGCAATAGCTAGGGGCGGCTTGGGCCTTGGGCCCGTGCAAGTTTCATGCGGGTATAAACCGCCATGGTATTGGGCGGAGGCCCATCAATACTCCCCCAAAGAGCCACCTTGTCCTCAAGGAGGAAGTCTGGAAAATGTGCCGCCATCTCGTCCATGTCCTTCCACGTGCTATCGTGCTCTGGTAAGCCCCTTCACTGCAACAAAACCTGCCGCCCTCCTGTGTCGCTACGCCGAATCTCTTTCAGAACCTCGGGCTCCAGTCTCACCTCCATATCAGCAGTTAGAGTCTCGGATAATGAAGGGGAAGAGGTGTGGTCGCTAATGGCCCGACGCAACTGGGAAACGTGGAAGACTGGGTGAATGGTGGATCCTGGGGTAAACTCAATCTGTAGGCCACCGGCCGTACTCTCGCCTCGACATCGAAAGGTCCAAAATACCGCGGTGCCAGCTTTTCATTCTTCTTGTGAGCCACTAATCTCTGCCTGTAGGGCCTCAGCTTCAGATACACCATGTCCCCTACCTCAAACTGTATGTCACGACGGTGTAAGTCTGCCTGAGCCTTCATCACCTGCTGCGTCCTCGCCAAATGGAGCTTCAGCTCCTCCAGAATCTGATCCCTCTCTGTCAGGTACTGCTCCACGTTTGACACGGGTGTCGTCTCCTGCACATAATGTAGTAAGTGCGGAGGATCTCTGCCATACAAAATCCTAAAGAGAGTAGTCTGCGCCGCCGTGTGATATGAAGTGTTATACCAATATTCCGCCCAGGCTAGCCAACATGCCCACTCCTTAGGATTCTCTGAAATGAAGCATCGCAAATAAGTCTCCACACTCCTATTCACTATCGCTGTCTGACCATCAGTCTGGGGATGATAGGTCGTGCTCCGCTTCAATGCCGTCCCCTGCAACCTGAAAAGCTCCTGCCAGAATCTGCTCTGGAACACCTTGTCTCGATCCGAGACTATGGACTTTGGAGGCTCCATGCAGACGAATGACCTCGCTCACAAACACCTCTGCAACGGTGACTGCGCTGTAAGGATGCTGAAGCGGAACAATGTGCGCATATTTGCTGAGGTGGTCGACCACAACAAAAATGACAGTGTATCCTCCCGACTTTGGCAACCCATCAATGAAATCCATGGAAAGGTCCTCCCATACTCGCTCCCGTAAGGATAGTGGCTGCAGTAGTCCTCCTGTGGACATAGCCTGGTACTTCTGACGCTGGCACACGTCACACTCCGTTACAAACCTCGCCACCTCCTCCTTCATCCCCCTCCAGTAGATCTCCCTTGTCAGGTGCTGATAGGTCTTCAGGACTCCAGAATGTCCTTCAATGGTACTGCCGTGAAACTCTTGGAGTATGGCCGGTATAAGCGTGGAAGTCCTCGGTATTGCCAGCCCCCAGTACAGCAACCGTCCCCCCTGAAGAGAGTACCCCGGAAACTCAGTAGACCCCTGCAGGAGAGCCTCCCGTATACCTGCAAGCTCTGAATTCTGCTCCACCCCCTGCTGTAGCTGCCCCAAGTCATGAAGAACGGATACCGCTAGTGCTGCCAGCTCCCCCTCCTCCTCTCGCCGGGATAATGCATCTGCCGCCTTGTTTTCCAGCCCCGGGCGATACTCGATCTCGAACCCCATCAGTAGGATCGTAGTGGAGAATCTCTTTGCCATTTGGTATATAATGTAAAATTGGTCAAGCATGCCAGATTGAAGTTGATCTAGTTTTGGTCGAATCTGAACAGTTGGAGAATCAATTCCAGGAAGTAACATCAAATGTGTTCATATGCCTTTTTCGGGTCATGTTTTGAATGAAGTATTGTCGTTTATGGAATGGTGTTGAACGAATGTATTGCCAAATTTTTTGAACCAGTATTATGGCATCAGCAATATTGCTTCCGCCTACAGACACTATTTGTTCCTTGCTAATTAATGTAGGAGGAAGAGTATGCCATCACCTTACCAGGATCGTTGTCATATACACAGAGGTTGAAAATGATTAATAGCTGTTAGAGTATTTATTTTCTGTGTGGAAGTGATATCCGTGATTTGCCAATCCGTTGGAAGTCTGGTGTGCTTGAAGAAATACTGGATCCCTGTGACAATATCTGATTTGAGTATATGCCAATGTTCTTTGTAAAAAACTCAGCCATGAATCCATCCTTTCTCCGAGTCTTTGATGTTTCAATGCCGAAGGCAGCCTTTTAAATTTATGTCAGCATTGGCTGCATTGCTAGATGGTTATTATGATGTGTATCGATAGTTGATAGTAGCAGGGATGCAATTTCCAATTATGCATGATGAGCATGCATGCAGTGGCGGAACCAGTTGGTTTAGTGGGGTCCCAATACATATATATTTCTAGTGGGGGCCTAATATATATACATGCATATATACACATGTCCACAAACATATATTCTATTTTTTCAATTTTTTGTGGGGGGCCGTGCCCCCACAACCCAAAGGGCAGATTCTCCCCTGCATGCATGTGCGGGTAAGAACCAATGTCGCCGAAAGTGTTGGATGGGAAGGTGTAAGATTTATGACGGTTCCGTAATCCATTCACAGTTCATTGTCCCTTTCTTGCTATCAACTTGTGTGTATACTTTGATGGAAGGCGAGAGAGTTACGACTGTCTAATGTGTACCACTTTATACGGAATCATTGGGCCCAACAAAGCTTTTGTTGACTATGATATTCAGTAGTGTATTGCTTTAATGCGAACCATTGTGTGTTGTCAATGAATGATTGCATATCATCTTGTTGTAGAGCGCTAATGTATTGTTCTAGTCAATGGATGCACACTGTTAGGTCACGAGAACCACATGCATGATTTGTATATTGCGAAGTTTGTTTGAGGTGGTACCTGTTGGTTAACCACACACATGTTGCCAACAATTAGCTATAATCTGTCGAATACTATGGTTCTCATTGTAATAACTCGTAGACAAATGCCTGTGGTGGTTGATACCGGAATCACATGAAGTGTACGGTCATTGGGTGATTATCCGATGCTATACGTGGGAGTAATCTTATCGATCTGTTCGTGTACAAGTACACCATGACTGTATCATGACATCTGATCGAATGTTTTGAGAATCTGATTTAACCGGCCACCCATTTTCCTAGACTACATTTTCGGAAAGAAGAGGGTGTGAAGGTTGGGTTTCTTTTTCCCACCCTATTCTTTTGCAACATGTAGGTCGTACTAATAGTCCTAGAAACTAGAAAGTTTCATTTTGTACTTTTAAAATAAAAAAACCATGACTGTTTTAGGAAGGTTTATCTTAGCTATGCTGGCTATTGTTTTCGTTCAGATGCAGGTCCATCTGAAGCAGGGTAAAATAAATGTAAATTTTTATTTGGATCTAAGCAATGTTGTAAACTGCATTTCCATCATGTGTTCTGTCCAAGAGTGCATAGCATTTAAACAACTTAAGCACCGCTTATGCGGACTATGCAGAAATGGATTTTGTTTAATATAAATGTATAGTATTAGTACATTGTATGTATTCACACACACATACAGACAAAACAAATAGATATACATGCTTTCACACATACACACTATGTATGTGTCTACATAGATTACTGATTACTCCTCGTGCCAAAGATAAAAATAAGCATCAAAACCCATCATATGGGAAGACAAAAAGAAAAGAAATTCAACATTCTTGCAACATATTTAAATTGAATAACAAAAGAGTTAGAAAACCTAAGTGTGAAGATTCCTAATTGATCTTGTTGTTGCTATTATTCCTGTTGTCGTAATACAGTTTTTTACTTATGTGCAAACGGCGTTGAAGGGTCTGATACGATTTGGATCGTATCAATGGAAAATCAGCGAAGAAAAGGATTAAAAATTGGAAAAGATGAGATTTTTATTGGTTTTTGAAGAGGAAACAACTACTAAAAACAAGATAACTTGAGCCCTTTCGAGAGGAACTCGCTCTCCTAACTTTGATGAACGGATCAAAGTCTAAAACCCTCACAAAAGACACTTACGATGTTTTTCACACAATAAGCATAACCCTCATGACGGCTAACCCTACATATAAATAGAGAAAACCTAGGAATAAAATATCATAAGAAAAAGACTAATCCGCCCTTCGACGCCTCCGATAGTAAGTGACCCATCCGCCTTCGGACCCGCTTGGGCCCGTGCCCGCCTCGTAGGGTGCGTCCGCATCAATACCCGCCCCTAAAAGAGCCACCTTGTCCTCAAGGTGGAAATCAGGGTACTGCTCCTGTATCGCCTCATACTGCTCCCATGTTGCATCGCACTCTGGTAGCCCCTGCCAGTAGATGAGGACCTCCCGACGCCGCCCTGGACCTCTCCGCACCGCCCGGACATCCACTGGCTCGAGCATCACTTCCATATCATCTGTGAGCGTAGGAGGAAGTGTGGAGGATGTAGCATGCTCGCCAATCGCCCGACGCAACTGGGAAACATGAAACACCGGATGTATCGCTGCCTCTGGCGGCAGCTTCAACCTGTAAGCCACCTCTCCAATCCGAGTCTCCACCTCAAAAGGCCCATAGTAACGGGCCGCAAGCTTCTCGTTCCTCCTGTGGGCCAAAGACCGCTGCCTGTAAGGTCGGAGCTTCAGGTAGACCCTGTCCCCTACCTGAAAAGTCACATCCCGCCGATGTCCGTCTGCCTTGGCCTTCATCACCTGCTGTGCTCGTGTCAGGTGCCTCCGCAGCTCCTCCAGCATCCTATCCCTCTCCTCCATCTGCTCCTCCACCTGTGACACCGGTGTCGCTCGGTGCCCATAGTAAACCAAAGAAGGAGGGTCTCGTCCGTACAATATCCGGAAAGGTGTCGTCCCTGCCGCCGAGTGGAAGGAGGTATTGTACCAATACTCCGCCCACGCCAACCATCTGGCCCACTGTCGGGGTGTCTCCGAAACAAAACATCTGAGGTAGGTCTCGACACTCCTGTTGACCACCTCGGTCTGACCGTCCGTCTGCGGATGGTAGGCGGTGCTCCGCTTCAGCACTGTCCCCTGAACTCGGAACAACTCCTCCCAGAAGTGACTGGTGAAAACCTTGTCCCGGTCGGACACTATAGACTTCGGAAACCCGTGCAGCCGCACCACCTCCCGCACGAAAACCCCCGCCACCGAGACCGCTGTGTAAGGATGCTTCAAGGGAATGAAGTGAGCATACTTGCTCAGCCGGTCCACCACCACCAAGATCACGGTGAACCCCTCCGAACGCGGCAAACCGTCTATGAAGTCCATGGACACCTCCTCCCACACCTGCTCGGGCAATGCCAACGGCTGTAGCAGTCCTGCCGGGGCCATCGCCATGTACTTGTGACGTTGGCAGACGTCACAAGCCGCCACCAATCGCGCGATGTCCTTCCGCATTCCTGTCCAGTATACTTCCCGAGCCATCCGCATATATGTCTGCTGCACGCCCGAGTGCCCTCCGATTGCCGACCCATGGAACTCCTGAAAAAGAGTCGGAATCGATGCAGACCCCCGCGGAATCACCAACCTCCCCTGGTAGAGTAACCTTCCCCCCTCTAACGTGTAGCCTGGCACCCCGTCACCTCCCCCCTGTAAGCTCTCCCTGATCTGCTGCAGCTCTGGGTCTGCCTCCGCCTCCTGTGTCAACTGGTCCAATCCTCTCCACTCGGGTATCGACATCGCCTGCAGCTGGCTCCCCTCATCCCGCCGAGACAATGCATCCGCCGCCTTATTTTCCAGCCCCGGTCGGTACTCAATATCGAACCGAAATCCCACCAGCTTCGACAGCAACTTCTGGTGCTCCTCTGCCACCAACCTCTGCTCTAACAGATACTTCAATGCCCGCTGATCTGTCCGCACCACAAAAGTTCTTCCCAGCAGATATGGTCGCCATTTCTGAATGGAGAAGACTATAGCCATTAACTCCCTCTCATACACTGACTTCAGCCTCTCCCTCGTGGTCAACACCTGGCTGAAGTACGCCACCGGCCGCCCCTCCTGCATCAGTACCGCCCCAAGACCATATCCCGAAGCATCCGTCTCCACTACGAATGGCTGGCTAAAATCTGGTAGAGCAAGGACCGGCGCCGTCGACATCGCCGTCTTCAAGGCTTCGAAAGCCTTAGTCGCCTCTTCCCCCCACCGAAAACTGTCCTTCTTCAGCTGCTCCGTCAGCGGCCAGGCAATGGTGCTGTATCCCTTTACAAACTTGCGGTAATACCCCGTCAATCCCAAGAAACCCCGCAATGCCCGCAGTGTCTGTGGTAGAGGCCACTCTAACATCGCCACAATCTTTGCTCGGTCTGCTGCTACCCCCCCGTCGCCTGAGACAATGTGCCCCAAGTACTCGATCTGACTCCTCCCGAACGAGCACTTCTTCCGGTTGGCGAATAACTGGTGCCCCTGCAACTCCCGGAAAACCACCTCCAGATGCCCCGTGTGCTCCTCCAATGTGCGGCTATAGACCAAGATGTCGTCAAAGAACACAAGGATGAACCGCCGTAGGTAAGGGCGGAACACCTTGTTCATCAAAGCCTGAAACGTAGACGGGGCGTTTGTCAATCCAAACGGCATCACCAAGAACTCGTAGTGGCCCTCGTGTGTACGGAACGCCGTCTTCGGGATGTCCTCTGCTCGCATCCGGATCTGATGATACCCAAACTTTAGATCCACCTTCGAAAACACCCTCGCCCCATGCAGCTCGTCGAGCAACTCATCTATCACTGGAATAGGAAACTTGTCGGGCACAGTTTCCTTATTCAGGGCTCGGTAATCCACACAAAAACGCCAGCTCCCGTCCTTCTTCACTAACAAAACTGGGCTCGAGAAGGGGCTGACGCTGGGCTGGATCACTCCTGCTAGCAACATCTCTTTGACCTGCCGCTCGATCTCGTCCTTCTGCACGTGGGGATACCGGTAATGCCAAACACTGACGGGGGGTGCGCCATCCCTCAGTACGATCGCATGCTCGTGGTCCCGGGGTGGAGGTAACCCCTGGGGCATCTCAAACACCTCTGCAAACTGCTCCAACACCGACTGCACCTCTGGTGGCTCCTCCTCGGGTTCGGGCTCCGCCTCTGTGGTCATCCCCTGAAACTCCACCAAGTACCCCTGCCCTGCCCGTCGAATAGCCCGAGTCATGGCACTGAAAGCTACCATGGCATAACACAAGCTCGGGTCTCCCTGAAGCACCACCGTCCGCTCGCCATCCTTGAACTCCATCCTCAACCGTTTCCAGTTGGTCATCGTGGTCCCCAATGTCTTCAACCACTGGACTCCCAAGATGAAGTCGACCTTCCCCAACTCGAATGGTAAAAAATCCTGAACGATCTGCACCCCCTGAATGACTAAGCAGAGGCCTCGGCATAGCCCCGTACTCTCCTCGCACCGTCCATCCCCCAACTGTACGGTGAATCTCCCACCGGACATCTGCAACCCCAGCAGCTCCACCACTCGCAGGGACACAAAATTGTGGGTGGCCCCACTATCAATCAGAACCGTCACTGCTGTCTCTCCGACCTGTCCCACCAACTTCATTGTGGAGTTCTGTGTGAACCCCATCACGGAGTTGAGGGACACCTGCGCCTGCTCCAGCTCCACCGGCTGCTCTACGGGGACGACCTCCTCCTCGGCCTCCTCTGGGTCGATGTACTCCTCCTCGTCCGGCTCGATAGTGATCTGCAGCAACCGGCTCGCACACCGATGGCCCGGGGTGAACTTCTCGTCGCAACGGAAGCACAACCCCCTGGCCCTCCTGTCCCGCACCTCAGCCTCGGTCATCCTCCGCCCTTGTCCCGCAGGACGCGCTGCTCCGGTCTTCTCCCCCGCTCCGGCCGAAGTGGCCGGTGGTAGTCTCGGGACGGCGGCTGATGTCGGTGGGACCCTCTGCTGCGGTGCCCCCCACGTCCCTCTGATCCTCCGCTCCTCTGCCTGCTTCTCCTCCGCCCGTAATGCCAGCCGAATCACATGCTCCAGGTCCCTGGGACTCTGCATCCACAGCTCGGCTCGTATCGAGGGCTTCAGCCCTCGCATAAATGCCCCCAAGAATACGTCTTCCGATACCCCCTTCACCCTGCCTGCCAGCACCTCGAACTTCCCCAGGAAGTCCAACATCGTTCCCTCCTGCCGTAGTCCCAGCAACTGCTCGTAGAAATTCGCCCCCGGTTTGGCCTGGAAACGGTCAAGTAGGAACGCGGACAACTCCTCCCACGTCCGAAAAGGGGCTCGGGACATCCTCCAGCGGTACCAACTCAGCGCCTGTCCCTCCAAATAGCAGATGATGTTCTCCAATACTTCCCGTTCTGAGATCCGCATCACCTGAAAATACCGCTCCGCCCGTACTATCCACCCGTCGGGGTCGGCCCCCTCAAAAATGGGCATCTTCAACTTCTCCATCCTCCTGTCTGGGTGCATGGTCGGGTGTCCTCCTCCCTGAGCTCCGTGGCCTCCGTACTCGGTCCTGCCCCTGCCGTAGGTCTCCTCGGGAAACCCTCGCGGGCCCCCAAAATTTTCTGCATACTCCTCCATGGGCCACCTCTGCCGCTCCTCCTCTGTAGCTCCAAAAATCCCGCGATAGCCTCTTGCGGGGCCCTGATCGGTGCTCGGGGGTCCGAAAAACTGACCCGGGGGGTTTACTGGGCCCCCCCGGGCCCTAATGTCACTCGCCGGGGCCCAACCGGCCCCAGGGAAGGCCGCGTGGCCTCCCTGGGACTCGGCGAGGCCCAGGCGTGGCCCAGGCGGGCCGCGCGACCCCTCCTGGGCTTCGCGCGAGCCCGCCCAGCTGTCCTGGGCCCCCGCGCGGGCTCGGGGGTGGGCCGTGAGGCCCCCCGAGCCCTCGCGGGGTCCTAGCGGGCCGCGCGGGGGGGAATTAGGGTTTCCCCCCAGCCGCCGCTCTCCCCATCCTCCGGGAAGCCTCCGTCTTGTCCGCCGCGTCCCCTTGCCTTCGCAAGAAACCCTAGGGGGTCCCCTTCGCGCCGCCGCCGCTCTCGTTGCACGTCCTCCACCCACGACTCCTCCCGGAACCCTAGATCTTCCCTCTCCTTCGTGACTTTGGTTCCCGGAGGTGCCCCGGATGTATTCGCCATCAACTTTGGATCCCCCACCTTAGTAAGATGATTCTCCGCCGCGGATTCTTCCCCTCCGATCTCCACTTGCTTCCCTTTCCCTTCAAGTTTTTGAAGAATTTTCAAGATCTGAACTTGAGTGGCGTCCGACTCCTCGTGCTTCTTCATCAAGCGAATCTCCATCTCCTTTTGGGAATTTGAAAGCATCTCGACCGTGACCTCCAAAGCCCCCACCTTTTTACTAACCTCTTCCCGGATCTCCTTTCGCAGCGCCTCCATCTCCGTCTTGAATCGGGTGCCTTCCGCCATTGGATCTATCGCTCTGATACCAATTTGATACGATTTGGATCGTATCAATGGAAAATCAGCGAAGAAAAGGATTAAAAATTGGAAAAGATGAGATTTTTATTGGTTTTTGAAGAGGAAACAACTACTAAAAACAAGATAACTTGAGCCCTTTCGAGAGGAACTCGCTCTCCTAACTTTGATGAACGGATCAAAGTCTAAAACCCTCACAAAAGACACTTACGATGTTTTTCACACAATAAGCATAACCCTCATGACGGCTAACCCTAGATATAAATAGAGAAAACCTAGGAATAAAATATCATAAGAAAAAGACTAATCCGCCCTTCGACGCCTCCGATAGTAAGTGACCCATCCGCCTTCGGACCCGCTTGGGCCCGTGCCCGCCTCGTAGGGTGCGTCCGCATCAGGGTCACATACGGAGATAGAAAGAACAAGAGTGAGATCAGCTTAGTAGGAAACAGACAGGCGATTGAATTAGGGGGTGTATCGTTTGTGTTTAAAATTTTGGTTGGGTTTCCGTTGGATTTCATTACGCGGATTGACCTGCTGGATCATGCACCCGCATAATCGTGTTGTACGAACTCGATTACACAGTATGGCCTGCATAAACCATCCGCTTTTTAACATCTCATAGTGGATACAATCCTCATGCGATTGTGCAGTTGCATAATCCTCATTTTACATATGATTTGGTGGTCCTGTGATTTGTGAGATTTTCGACGAGGTTTTGGATAGAAACTGAGTTATAAGGGTTGTATTATGTAGTGGAAGGTTTGGGAATTGATTCAAAAGTCGCTTTTATCTAAGCAGATTAATCAAAAAATTTTAAAAAGAGGTTTTGGTTTAGATTTCAGATCTGGACTGGAAAGAAGAAAGCAAAAAGAAATAGGGATTTTAAATTTAATTAAATTTCAAACAAATCTTTGATCTGACACACCCACCCACACAGTTCACGGCAAAAAAACCCCACGAACAGTATGCGGTGCACGCGTGTAACCGAAAAGAAGCAAGAAGTGTGTGTAGGTGTGTCGGTATCGTCGGTGGTTAAAAGGTGCAAACGGCAAACACCTAAATAAGTGGCTTGTGAGGGTGTTTTTGGGGTTTTGGGCGGGTGGCAACCATGTAAATAAGGGGTTGGGTGGTTTAAGAGGGGCTGCTGACTGGGCTGGGTTTGTCCCAATCAGCTTGTGGCTGGACTTGTGACTGGAACAAACCCAGCAGCCTTCATTTGTATAATAGATTAAGTAAAAAGAAAGACAGAGGAAGGCTTCACATTTGTGTTTTGGTCAAGGTATGAGGTCTCGACCATTTTGTTTCAGTTTTAAAGAGCGACAATCTGAAGTAGAGCTAAAAGATCGGTTTCAAATAAATTTAGCTGATACAACAACATCACGCTTATATTTGCTCATGTTTCGGCCGATTTCGAATCAGTTTCGTTCTGCTTCAGTAGCGATTAGATGATAAACCTGAAACAATCTCAAAAATGAAAAAAAAAATCCTCATTTGTAGTTATGTAATCAAATGAACAATTGAATAATGAAATCAACAAGATCTTCAAGCCAATTCTAAAGAAAACTGAACGAAAAAATTGGAAATCTTGTAAAAAGTTGTTGAAATTTCAAGAAATTTCAATCAAAAAAAGGAAAAGAGAGCGACTGCATAGGACAGAGGAAGAAGAGTGAGGGAACGACTAACCTGATCTTTGGTCTCATTTCATCTTTTGACAGCATCAGTAGATATAGAGAGAGATGCTAACTTAGATATGCGGCTGCCATTAGCATCGAAGTCGGTTCAAACAAATAGGGTAGGTAAATCAGGGTTGGCCAAGTCCAGTTAAGTAGAAATGGGCTTGGGTTTAGAAGCGTGTTTGAGCTGAAAATAGATCACAGATTCATTGGTCCAAGAAACAATGGAGGAAAATCTTCACAGCTTTGAGTCATCAAACAAATTAAATTCCATTCGACTCAAATAGTTCAAGCGAAACCCATAACAATTATATATACATGGCCACAATTACAAAATTACAATTGCTTCCTTGGGCTAAAACATCATCTAAATAACTAAAAATTCCTTTAAAAATAAATCAAAATATCTAAGCATAATAACTAACTACTAAACTTAAAACCAACAATGTTAACGCTAAAATTTATAATGAAACATATTTACTCTTGTAGTGACTCTTTGATTCCCATCAATTCTCTCCAATTTGAATTTACATCTTGTTAGATGATGTAACAAAAGAACTGGAGTGACTTCCTGGAGTGTACAAGTCTTGACAACGTGGGTTACTAGATGATGTGGCATGAAAAAGTAGACGTTGTCTTTGATGTCTCTGTATCAGCTTCATCTTAAGTTATATAGTAGCAATTTGAATTCTTTCAAAATTGATGTCCTTGTCAATCTAATTTGAAATGGATCATATGTTTTTAGTGACATCATTATGACGGGTTGTAATGAAGTGATTGCCAATGATGTCATTTGTGCTAGCATTGGTGTGGATGGTGGAAGTGCTAGGGAGGAGACCGACACATTTTTTGAACAGTGAAGGGGCATATAACTATTTTGCCTTAGTTTTATGAAATAAATGTCTTGAGGCCAGGCAATGGCCAAATCATCTTAGAAATCAATGTTGGTGAAGTCAATTTGGTAATTAATGAAGGTGGCAAATGGATCTCGATAAAAAACTTTGTTCAATCTCTATATATATTGAGGTGACTTCAACAATGACAATGATGGCTAGTAAGAAGGAGATGGTAGCTGATTAAATGGTGAAGATATTACAGAATTTAATGGTTAAACAAGCTCAACTACGGGTTCTTTCTATATCTCAGACGGCAAAGAAAATTGGATGGTGTTGAAGAGGAGACAAACAATGAATTTTAGGGATGCCCTTTGTGACATATTGTTAAGCAAATTGCAAGCGAGACAATAGTGCTGGTCATTGTTTTTAAAAAAACTTAGATGTCCTTGTTGATCTAAGGGGCATTGGTTTGCACCCAAACCAAAAAAAAATAATTACCTTGCCCTCTTTGTCGTTGCGCCGATGCATTTAGTATTTTTGGTTGCCGCTTTACCGCTACCACCGTTATGGAGTACAGAGAATAGAAAGAGAGGGTTAAGGGTTATGGTATGAGTTTTAGCGAGACCCGCTTCTAATAGCTTAAACTTAATTGAACTTATTATATAGAAGCGGGTCGAGCTAGACCCGCTTCCATTCAATGGGACTAGAGCTTCTGGTGTAAACCTCAAACATCTCTTTTTCTCTTTTATTCTTCAAAGGAGGTGGCAGTGACCAATTAACAGGAGAGTTGTGGTAGAGTAGGGTAGAGTTGTGGTAGAGTAGCCTCAGAGTAATGGCAGAGCAATGACAGAGGGTCGAAAAAGCCGAAGAGGCCCGAGAGCTAGTGAGTACGGGTTGCAAGGTAAGTGAAATTTTGCAATTCCTTTTTCTTTGTCTTATATCATATCATCTTTGGCGATGGCTAGACACGAGGTGTCAAGGCTATCATCCAGTTGTGCGCCTGGAGCTTAATGCTTGTCGATGTGAGCGTGGAGTTGATGTTATTTTTAGCAATTAAGCCTTCGATGATGATGGTGGTAGTGGTGATGATGACATTGATATTGACTTTTAAAATAGGCAGCTAATTGCAGGAGATTTCAATACCAAAGATGAATCTTCATGCACTACCATACTTGATGATGATTGCAATTTTTCTTTCACCATAATAAAGCTTCTCCAACTAACTTATGATTGACATATAAGCATTTCTCATTCATTAAATCGAAATTTGAAATCTTTCATATGAAACTCCAAATCTGTCTTCCAATATTGGTCACTAAACTTCAAAAACTTAGGTCATTCTCATACATCATATCACATTCAGCTTTTGATTGATCTTCATAGTAATAGTTCACATGGTGATCACCTCAATAATAAGCCACCATGGATTTACTTGTTATGATACCAAATCTAATACAAAATGAATAGAATGCATTGAGCAGAATTTTTTGTGCAGATATGATTGTTTGTTATTTGTAAGGTTTTCAAAGATGTTTTTAAGAAATTGGGTTGTGAGGGTTGGTTGATACAAATAAAGATTACACAGAATTGGTTCAGAATCTTTTTTATCAAAGAAAACTAATCACAAATTTAAAAACGACTATTTGGTTTAGCCTTAAGATATGGACTCAAAAGAAAAGGAATATCTATGAAATAAGAACTTCAGATTTTGTTGGGTTCGATTGTGATACCTTGCTTTGAGATACAAGATTGCTGGGATTGAGATGGATAGATTCTTTACTAAGCAAGATGATTAGTGTAAAAATGAATGACAACCAAATTGCAATATAATGACAACGAAATATAAATTAATGACGGCAATTAAAGAGTAATAGAGACAATCAAACCAGCCAAGATCAATCGTAAACACAAGATTTACTCTGGTATGGTCCTGCAGACCTACTCCCGTTTTCAAGCTCATCGCTTAAGATTTTCACTATCTCTATCTTGTTAAGCTGTAAGAGTAAACCGTACAACTTAACAAACACACTTTGCCAATTGTACAATCCAGTCTTAACAACTTGAGACTGGACCACTCTTAAAACCTTTGAGCAAAATTTTCCTCACTCAACATCCAAGGGAAAACCTTTGTAGAGAAAGTAGCATATACTCGTAGAGCCTTGAATTCATGTGCATATGCATCAAAGAAAAGGTAGGAGTGATTTTTTATTCTATAGGATTGAAACTTTGAAGAACAAAAGCGTATGGATAGAATTTTATTATATTTGTCATAAAAAGAGAAATAAATCAAAGCTTTTACATGACAAATCTTACTTGACTTCTGAGGGTTTAGTCTCTATTTATAAAGAAGAAATATATCACTCATAATTGCAAATATGTCATAATTGCAAATATATTTGTTGCAACAGAAAAACAATGACTATATTCTAAAAGTCAAAAGTAGCCAAGTCGACTAGTATATCCATTAATCGAGGTTTAAGACAAAAGAACTTTTGTTCTGTATTAGTCGACTAATAATGTCATTAGTCGATTAATTACAAAACTTCAGTCAGCTTTAGTTGATTGGAAAATGTGATAGTCAACTAATCAATACAATGATGGAATAACACATTTCTTTATTAGTCAACTAATGTTTAGGTTAGTTTACTAATAATACAAATTAGTGAAGATGTATTATTATGTATTAGTCAGTTAGAAAGGGGATTAGTCAATTATAGAAAGATGTAATTTGAATCTTCAAGCATATGAGATTTCTTAGTCAACTAGGAAACCTATTAGTCAATTAACTCATATTTGAATGAATAGATAGACTTAAAATCAAGATAAATTGATCATGTTTGAGGTCATGGATATTCTAGGTCTTAAGCATATTGTTTGAAGTTGGTAGGAATGAAAATGGGCCAGACCAGGCCATGCCAAATAGATGCTCATTTCAAATGGGCAGGCGGCCCAAAAGCCTATATGGGCTTCTAAAAATACCCAAATTTGTTTAAAAAGATTTTGGGCCAACCGATTAGGCTTTGGACCAGCTCATTGGATCTAGATTAATAAAATTACAATAAAAACATTAAAGTAAAAAAACGAACAAGTTCTCTACTATTATAGTAATTCCTAATACTTGATAATCATAAACCTTATTAGCCAAACAATAAGGATTTTACATTTCTCCTAACCAATCATTAACAAATTCAATAATCAAACCTCAAAATTAGACCTAAAGATTTTTCTTTATATATTCATTGGTTCAAGTTATGACAAATAAAAATGCGAGCACAAAAAAAATCAAGGACAAAAAATAGGTCCATCAATTTGCTCTTGAAAAAAATTGTTGCATATTTAAATTTTTTGAATTTGTAAATAAAATCTAGATATTCTCATAGATATGATGAAAGAAACTAAGGCAAGATATACCAAATCTTTAATGGCATTATGTTTTTCATCCTCAGCAAGCAAACAAACACAACTATAATTAAAAGAAATCGAATCACAATTCTACAAACCTTAGGTGAAGCTACAACTACATGATCCTCGTTGGCTGAATCGTCATAAGCGCATGTGATAATCATGAAGCAAGAGCTCTTATATCTCCCCATCATCTCTCCTCGTCTTCCTCCTTAATTTTGCCAGTTTCTACCATTCTGCTCTCTCGTAATATTTAAGTATCTGATGATGATCATGAAGAGCTCTTGGACATCGTCACCGTCTTTGTCGAGGGGTTAAGGAAGGCGGCTATTGCGGGCGGGAGTTTAGGACACGACGGATCTCCATGACCTGCAGATGGAGCTGATGTAGATGCAGTCGGCAAAGGAGTCTTTGATTTTGGCGATCTTCTGGAGGATGTCATAAGGGAGTTGGGACCAATCCATGTTGGTTGGGAGAAGACCCAATCAGAATAATGATTTGGGTGGGTGTCCGGCCTTCGGGCCGAGCGGGCGGGTTACCCATGTATCCATTCAGGTCAAATTTTCAGGCTCCGGCTAACCTGATGCCCATTTGAACCGGGCTCTGAACTGGTCTTTTTGGGCCGGCCTAACTGGGTATCGGGCTAGCCTGAGCCCATTCTCATCACTATGTATGTATGAGTATATCTTTAATGCTTTAATATCACTATTAAGATAAGAAAATAAAAGATATATCATGCTATATAAAATACAACAATAAGTTAAATATTAACTTATTGATGTCGATAGCATCCAAGTCCTTGTGAAAAAAGTAGTTCACAAGTAGTCGTCCAAATCTTTGAGCCTCGACATATCGTTAAATGTTTCCTAATAGCTGCACAAATCATATTAGTGCATGTTAAATATTTGTTCATCATCAAAACATATTGGAATAAATCAATATCCAACTAGTTTTCAAAAAAAATCTACGATATATGTTTTTGGCTAGGGGTTTGCTAAAGAAAAGGATGTGTTTGGTATGCATGAATTTATAAGTGAATCAAAAAATCGTTGAATTCTTATGTTTGGCATAAGCAATATTTTATATTTTCAGGAATAATAATTTTTTGTTGGAATCATATTTCATTGTTTCATGGGAATGTGATTCTGATGTGGACGCATCGCCTACTCCACCGGCCCTTGAGGATGCGGTCCACCCATCGTGACATACGCGAGGCGTAGGAGGCGCGGGATCATCACGTAGTGGGTTTAGTGAGTTGAGGGGTATTTTAGTCTCTTCAGGCTAAATTAGTAATCCCAGTTTTCTATTTAATTAGGGCTAGCCGCCATTGTTAGGGCTATGCTTATTTTTGTTGAAGAACATCCTTAGGCATCTTGTGAGGGATCTTTAGGCTTTTTATCCGTTCAAGTAAAAGCTAGGAGATCGAGTTCGTCTCGAAGGAACTCAATTATCTTTGTTCTTCATCGAATTTCCAAATAAAAATTCCTCTTTTTAATTTTTCCTCTTTAAAAATCTGACCTTTATTGATCCGATCTTTCGGATCGTATCAAATTGGTATCAGAGCACTAGATCCAAATGGCGGTAAGCACTCGATCGAAGGCTGATTTGATCGATGAGAAGATTCAAGGGTTACGTGAGGATCTCAATCGGGAGATCGAAGAACGTTTCGAGGGATTGAAGAAAACGGTGGGGGATTCACTCAAGGATCACGCCCATTCGCAAGAAGACATCCAGATCAAACTTCGGGGATGAGAACGGACGCCGCACAACAAGGCCGAGATATCCGAGAATTGAAGGCGATGATTCAAGCCCTCACGGTGGCGAAAGAAGGAGATCGAGGCAAGGGGATCCAAGAGGGGGGATTCTACCCTAGAATCGGCCTCCCTAGAGCAATCGCGGACGACGGTGGAGTTTTCACATCAAGGCGACGTCGCGGAAGAGACAAGGATGATGGCGTGGCCAACCCTAGACCCGCGCAGGCCTGTTTCACAAAAAACAGACCCTCGCGGGTCTGTTCAGGCCACGGCAGGCCTGATAGGACGGCGGCCCAACCCAGGCCTCCCCAGGCCTGGGCGAGGCCGCTCGACCAATCGGGGGCTTCGGCGCCCCCGGCGAACTCTCCCAGGCCTTCCCCGGCCTGGGCGAGCCCGCCGGGGCCCCGGAGGCCTCGGCCGACCCTGGCGGGTGCTGGGTGCAGGCGGCACCCCCCCGCCAGGGGCGCTGGAGGTGCTGCACCCCCATCCGGGGGTGCGGAAGGACCGACTGGCCATTACGGGGGCCCGACGAGCTGGGCCGGGCCTTCCGAGGGTTTGGCGGGCTGGGCCGCCCCTCCTGGGGGCCCGACGACTTCGTCTCGACCCTTTGGGGGTGTGGCGGGGTTCGTATCCCACTCTGGGGGAACTTCGGGGACAGTGGGAGGCGGATGGGCCTTGGGGGCGGCTATTGGGACCCCGGCGGGCCAATTTTGGAGAGCAGAGACCATCCCCTCTGGGCCGAGGCCCGTTTTCGCACGGCCACTGGAGTTGGCCACTGGAGTTTCCAGGGCACCACTATTAGCCCGAGGCATGAGAGAGGCCCGCGTGGCCGGAGGAGTTGTACGGGGTTGACGGGGAAGGCCCGATGGAGGCTAGGGGTGGCGGTTTGGTTCGGGGAGGCGACCGTGGAGGGGATAGAGGGCAGCAGGGAGACATCAACGCGGACCGGCGGTTGATGAAGCTGAAGATGCCGACCTTCGATGGCACCGATCCCGACGGGTGGATATATCGAGCGGAGAGATATTTTCAGGTGATGGGGCTGACGGAGCAGGAGGTCCTGAATGCCATCGGGATCTATTTTGAGGGGAAGGCTCTAGCATGGTACCGGTGGAAGATAGCACGGTCCTCTTTCCGCACCTGGGAGGAGCTGTCAGCACTGATCGTGGATCGATTCCAGGAGACAGCAGGGGGGGTTTCTACGAGCAGCTGTCGGCCCTGAGGCAGGAGAGGACAGTGAGGGACTACGTAGAGAGATTTGAGATGCTGAATAGCCGGGTGAAGGGGGTGACCGACGAGGTGATGATCAGGAACTTTATGAGGGGGCTGAAGCCCTCGATTCGAGCTGAGTTGCGGATGCAGAGCCCAGCGTCCTTGGAGGATGTCCTGCGCTTGGCCCATAAAGCGGAGGAGAAGCATATGGAGGAGAGGAGGATACAGGGAGCCTGGGGGGCCAGAGCTCCCGCCCTATCCCACCAGCTGCGGCACAGAGGGCACCTGCAGCTGCTCCTGAGACCTGAGGAGAGGGCCGTCCAGCTACCCTGGGGCGGCGGATGACTGAGGCTGAGGTGAGTGAGAAGTGGGTCAAGGGTTTGTGCTTCCGTTGCGACGAGAAGTTCACCCCTGGGCACAGATGTGCGAGCCGCCTACTGCAGATCACCATGGTACCCGACGAGGAGGGGTACGTGTATGAGGAGCCACTGGTAGAGGAGAAGTCTCACCTAGACTTCGCGGAGGTTTCCCTGAACTCTGTGGTGGGGTTCAACCGAACCACACCATGAAGTTATCAGGACAGCTGGGGACACAGCAGTGACGATACTGATAGACAGTGGGGCCACCCATAATTTCATCTCCAACAGAGTGGTGAAGCGGCATGGGCTGCAGCTGAGCACCCTGTAAAAGTTTACCGTATTGTTGGGGACCGGGAAGATGGAGGAGAGCAAGGGGCTCTACAAGGGTCTGTGCCTGACCTTGTAGGGAGTGCAGATCATGGAGGACTTTTTACCATTGGAGCTAGGAAACGTGGATATCATATTAGGGGTGCAGTGGCTGAAGAAGTTAGGAGAGATGAAGGTGAACTAGAAGCTCCTGAGGATGGAGTTCCAAGATGGAGATCGGACCGTCGTGCTGACAGGGGACCCGACCCTTTGTTTTTCCTTAGTGGCCTTCAAGGCCATCACTCGGGCGCTGCGGGGTTCCTGGTGGAGTATCAGGGGCTGACAGCTGAGGGAGAGCAGCAGCAGGAGGAGACCGCAGTGGAGGTTGAGCAGGTACTAGAGCAGTACCAGGAGGTCTTTCAGGACCCGCAGGGGCTACCACCGTCCAGGGGGCACGAGCACGCGATTGTATTGCGTGATGGAGCAGCACCGGTGAGTGTGCGACCTTACCGGTACCCGCATGTGCAGAAGGATAAGATTGAGAGGATGGTGCGGGAGATGCTGTAGGCTGGGATCATCCAGCCAAGTGTGAGTCCTTTTTCGAGCCTAGTCTTGCTGGTCAAGAAGGATGTGAGTTGGAGATTCTGCGTCGATTACCGGGCGCTGAATAAGGAAACCGTCGCTGACAAGTTTCATATTCCGGTGATCGACGAGCTGCTGGACGAGCTTCATGGAGCGGCGATCTTTTCGAAGATCGACTTGAAGGCAGGATACCACTTGATCTTGATGCGGCCAGAGGATGTGTCGAAGACTGCCTTCCGCACCCACGAGGGGCATTACGAGTTCAGAGTCATGCCATTCGGCTTGACGAATGCCTCTACTTTCCAGGCCTTGATGAACAAGGTCTTCCAGCCCTTCCTGCGGAGGTTCATTCTCGTATTCTTTGACGATATTCTCGTCTACAGCAGGAGCTTGAGGGAGCATTTGGACCACTTAGAGGTGGTCTTCCGGGGGTTGGCGCAGCAGTTGTTCGCCAACCGAAAGAAGTGCAGTTTCGGCCAGGAGAGGATCGAGTACTTAGGGCATGTGGTGTCGGTAGAGGGTGTAGCGGCCGACAGGGCGAAGATAGCGGCTATGCTGGATTGGCCGGTCCCTACTACACTGCGAGCTCTTCGGGGATTTTTGGGTCTGACTGGCTATTATCGGAAGTTTGTGAAGGGGTACAGCACCATAGCCTGGCCCCTCACCGAGCAGCTCAAGAAGGACGTGTTCCATTGGGGGGAGGAGGCCACCAAGGCTTTTCAAGCCTTGAAGGTGGCAATGACGACGGCACCAGTTCTTGCCTTGCCAGATTTCAGCCTATCTTTCGTGGTGGAGACTGACGCTTCGGGATATGGATTGGGGGCGGTGCTTATGCAGGAGGGACGGCCCATAGCCTATTTCAGTCATGTGTTGTCTGCTAGAGCACGGCTGAAATCGGTGTATGAGCGAGAATTGATGGCCATTGTCTTCGCGGTGACGAAGTGGCGGCCCTATCTGTTGGGTCGGGAGTTCGTGGTCAGGACGGACCAAAGTAGCCTCAAGTACCTTTTGGAACAGTGATTGGTTACTGAGGAGCACCAACGTTGGTTGTCCAAGCTGGTGGGGTACCGATTCGACATTGAGTACATGTCGGGGTTGGAGAACAATGCAGCTGATGCATTGCCTTGAGGGCTCTGTCGCGACCGATATGGTTGGACTGTGAGCCTATTTTTCAGGAGGCGGAGAGTGATGATGAGCTGAGACGGATCCGAGAGTTGCTGCAGTAGGGAAAGGAGGGGCTGACCGGGTATTCCCTACAGGGGCGCAGACTGCTTTACCAGGGGAGGTTGGTGCTACCGCGGGCCTCAGGATTTATACCAGTCCTATTTCAGGAGTTCCACGGGTCGGCGACTGGAGGCCATTCGGGGGTACAACAGACATACCAGAGGATGACTAGGGAGGTGTACTGGCCCGGGATGCGGAGGAGAGTTGTCCAGTTAGTAGTTGCTTGTGACGTCTGCCAGCGTCACAAGTATATGGCCATGGCCCCAGTCGGACTCCTACAGCCGTTGGAGTTGCCAGAGAGGGTATGTGAGGAGATTTCGATGGATTTCATTGACGGGCTGCCCCGTTCCGAGGGATATACTGTGATCATCGTCGTAGTAGACCGCCTGAGTAAGTATGCCCATTTCATACCTTTGAGGCATCCTTACACAGCGGTCTCGGTGGCCACATCATTCATACGTGAGGTGATACGCTTACATGGGATACCGGGATCCATAGTGTCTGACAGGGACAAGGTCTTCTTGAGCGGGTTCTGGCGGGAGCTCTTCAGGGTACAAGGTACGGTCCTTAAGAGGAGTACGGCGTACCACCCACAGACGGACGGGCAGACCGAGGTGGTGAACCGCTCTATAGAGACTTATCTGCGGTGCTTCGCGTCGGAGACACCTCGACAGTGGCACAGGTGATTGGCGTGGGCGGAGTACTGGTATAACACATCGTACCACTCAGCAGCAGGGACGACCCCCTTCAGGATCCTCTATGGGCGAGACCCACCATCCTTGCTGCGTTTCGGTGACAGGCAGACACCGGTGTCACAGGTGGAAGCTTACATGGGAGATAGAGATGCAATGTTGGAGGAGCTACGACGACATCTTATGAGGGCTCAGCATGTGATGAAGGCCCGGGCAGACGGCCACTGGAGGGACGTCCACTTTCAGGAGGGCGATATGGTGTATCTTAAGCTGCGGCCCTATAGGCAGAAGACATTAGCTTGGAGGCAGAATGAGAAGCTAGCAGCTCGCTACTATGGTCCCTACCAAATTGCGGCCAAGATTGGGAAGGTGGCGTATCGGCTACACCTGCCACCTTCCTCGACGATACATCCGGTGTTCCATGTGTCACAGCTACGGAGGGCGATTGGAGACCAGTCAGCCACGTCGACTCTGCCACCTACACTGACGGATGACATGTGGGTATTGCTCGAGCCCCTGGATGTGCGGGCAGTTCGTCAGGGACCGGGACGACGAAGAGAGGTGCTGATCTACTGGGTGGGCCTGCCTGATTGTGACGCCACATGGGAGGCATATGACATGGTCCGGGAGCAGTTTTCAGATTTCCACCTTAAGGACAAGGTGACTCTTTTAGCGGGGGGGTATTGATGCGGACGCATCGCCTACTCCACCGGCCCTGCGGGTCCACCCATCGTGACATACGCGAGGCGTAGGAGGCGCGGAATCGTCACGTAGTGGGTTTAGTGAGTCGAGTGGTATTTTAGTCTCTTCAGGCTAAATTAGTAAATCCACGTTTTCTATTTAATTAGGGCTAGCCGCCATTGTTAGGGCTATGCTTATTTTTGTTGAACATCCTTAGGCATCTTGTGAGGGATCTTTAGGCTTTTTATCCGTTCAAGTAAAAGCTAGGAGATCGAGTTCGTCTCGAAGAAACTCAATTATCTTTGTTCTTCGTCGAATTTCCAAATAAAAATTCCTCTTTTTAATTTTTCCTCTTTAATAATCTGACCTTTATTGATTCGATCTTCCGGATCGTATCAGATTCCTTTCATGAAAGGTATGTATTTTTATTCGTCCTTCACGAGAATTTATAATAAAAATATTTATCAAAAATTCATGTTTTTAATCACATCGTTCAACAAAAATTCATGTAGGAATAAAATATTTTTTGGTTTTTGCATTTGCATCTTTGTCTAAAGGTTCATTTGTCCTCTTGTGCTTATTTATCTTCTCCACCTTAGAAAGGCTTGTTGGCTTATGTCATGAGGAAGACTATAGCGGAGGACGACACCTTGTTGGAATATACAAACATTTCCCACAACGCTCATATCGATTTAAGAATTTTAGTGTCCTGATATAGACGTATGTTATTAGACCTACCATGTGACTCCAGCCAGACATTTGTTAGGAGTTAGAATAATACTCCTACACAAGAAACCCATACTTCAGTCTTCAAAAGGGTCTCTGGACCCGTGGGGAATGTTAGAACATAGTACTATGCGCCTCTATTTTCAACCAACTCCACTGTTTTGGTGTAGTGGGAAGGACTTCAATGAAAGTAGAGAGAAGCACCAATGCGGGTGGGAGAAATCTCTCTCGCTTGGGTGTTTTTGGTGTTTTTTTTGTTTTTTTTTTTTGTCGGGGTTTGCTGGACTGGATCAAGGGGACAAGCCATAAGTGCGGCAGTTGCACTGGGCGGTGAACTTGATGCGGTGCCTAATGCTTAGAAGTCTAGGTGATCTCCTTTTTCATGGAAGTAGCAGAATTTAAAAAATAGCAGTTGCCGCAACAGAAGCGGCATTAGTTGCAGAAGTGAAAGTAATGAAATTTGCAGGAGAAGAGAAGAATATGAACAACAGTAGGAGGCTATTTTAAACTTAACAATGAACTAACCAAACAACTCAAAAATTAAACACCTAGGAGGGTTATCAGTGGCATGACTATAGGCATTTGGAGGTTCAGATGCTGTGATGAGATTTGGGTAAGAGAAATTGAGCGAGCAGCTGCTAGGGGGTTTGGGGAGAGACATGGAATGGTTAGATCAATAAGCTCTAATCTTTTATCCATATTAAGAGTAAGAATCAGAAGGAAACCTATCAGCTCGCTGGCCTAAGCTAGCCTCAATCAGAGCAGCTGTCTATGTGGGCTATCTCACTTGTATGCAGGCCTTAGGTGCCCATAATGTCTAGGGTTAGTGACCAAAGGCTAAGCAAAGCAGCCTAGGGCCTGGCTACCCCAAGGTGACTGTGCATTGATGCCTATGCAATCCTAATTGGTCCTACGGCAAACATGGATCAAAACAATCTTATGATGCCATTGACCTCTTTGTGCTTTGAACTTGGGACATTGCATAATAAACCTCCGATTAAACGCCCCTGCAATTACTCTGATATATTCATCACCAGTTGCTGATAGGGTAATTTGAATCGGTAACCTCGTATTGGGAAAGGATATATATAATACTACCTGTGGTTTGTATAATATCTTTCCTTGCAGCTTTCGCATCTCTACCTCTGTAGAGTTATTTCACTATTTTTCTGTATTCACCAGAAGTTTATTTAATTTAATGGTAACCTTTTCCAATATGTTTACATTTTTTATCTCTTTATGAACAGGTTATGAGTAGACACTCATGGAGAGATCTAGCAACCCAGCCCAAGATCAAGTATTTCACTCAAGTTAAGGCACGACCTCCCACATTTGTCGCCTTTCTCAGTGGTAAAGCACACCTTTCAGATACAGATATACGATTCCTTACAAAGTCTCTGGTGGAAGATTTCGATCTGGGTGGAATCCCGATCCGTATCATGCAGCGTTCTGTCCCTAGAAAAACAACGGCAGGCAAAAGCAGTAGGATTCTGCCTTCTAAAAAGAGCAGCAAGAGATGTAGATCAGATAAAAGGGCTCGTCCATCAGAACATGCTTTGACTTGATTGACCGGTTTTGTCTCACGTGTCATGTTAAATAGCCGAAGATTCGCGTGAGATCTGTGGATCCTATGACATGGATCTGTTGACAATGAAATAGGGTTGATGCCTCGGAGTGGCCAGTTGTACCGTGGCCACTGATTGCTGACACCGAGAAAGGCATGTGTTGGCAAAGGAGCAGTTTTTGACCATCATGGCATCCTCATCCTCAGCTAAAACTGAAGAATATATAACCTCCCAAGTGAACAGTGGCTAGTTCCGCTTAAACCTCTGGACTGCTGCTTCATTGGTTCATTCGTCTGTCATCGGGATTGAGAGGCAAATGAGCACCCCCTGGCTTACACAATCAAGACGGTTGTCGAATCCTGTAACTGTATTTATCCCTTTTCCACTGCCAGCGCTACGTGTTAGCTTTAGAACCTCAACATAACATGGACGTTCATCTAATTTACATGTATTCTAACTGGTTTCCTCTTTTGGGGAATGTTGGCCGTCAGTTGCGTCGTCAACAAAATGGGGCGGCATATGAGGTTCAAATGTTGATGGCACTGATGTTCCTCCAGGCAAGTTTATTCTATTCTATTCTATTCTATTCTATAAATATTGATGCTCAAAGGGGCACACTTCTTTGTCACTTGTAACATCCCCACTGTGGAAATGATATTGTTAATTATCCTTGAACCACTCCCAATATTGTGTCAAATGCGTTAGTGAACGGATGATATAATCAACCAAATGTTGGTAGAGCCCAAGTGAGGATCCTGAGGAAATTCTCATTCCCTTTTGAGCGACACCAGCTCAAAGACAGACCTATCTCATGGCTTAAAAATATGGACATCATCTGGTCACGGGCATTTGCTTCTTGCATCGGAAAATCCCAACGCACCCTACTCGCCCCCCTCGCAATTACTGACACTCAAGATCATCAGGGATGCCATGCCAACAGTGGACATCTCTGAACTCCCTTGGGACGTACTGTGGACTTCTCATCCCACGGTAACGTACATGCCTATGAGAGGCGTGATGGAGAGAAATCAAGATGGGCATTGAAGAATTACTCTACCATACGGTGAAGGTGACAAGGGCCTTACTAGGAGCTCAAAACTTGTTCCGCGGATTTAATGTATGTTCCTGAGTCGAGCCCTTTGGCTTCTTACTGGGAGTTGCTGTTCTTTCCTGTATGAAATCTGGAATCCATTTTTGAAGTCACCAAATAACAAACTTTAGCAAAGAAAAATGTTTGGGATAATGAATATAGTACGTTGCATACTGCAGTTTTCATCCCTTGAAAGATTGAGCCTGCCCTTCTCCTTAGATAGAGAGCACTTTCAGTTTCTTTTCCTAGCAGGAGATGCTGTTCGTTCCTTGACAGAATAGGTCAGCAAATCATAATTTACCACAAAAAAACAGTAGTTTACATCAGAATAGTTTAGGAAATGACCCGGACTTTCATGGTCGGAAGGATCGATTATGCTCTTGTTCTTATTTTTCAAGTGATTTTGTACCGGATAACGGCAGAGTTTCTTGGATGACATGAGAAAGAGAGAGGCAGACATGAGAGAGAAGTACAGAGAAGAAAAACACCAACTTGATAGAGAAACCAGGATCCTAAAGAAACGAAGGCCAGTAGCTTTTTCATCCGTCATTTCTCTCGGAGTGAGCTGACTAGTACCATGGAAAAGCAAGCGAGAGTTACTGAACTCCCAACTCGAAAGCGAAAACGTGGATAGAATCTGAATTAAAGCAATATCAACTAGCTCGTCACTATGTTCATGATCAGCCTACATATATAGCCTTTGCTCAAAATGAAAAAAAAAATGTAAAAATTTTGGTTTAAGGTGTGTCAAGAAAGTGAAAAGAATCAAAATTGTTATTTTCTTGGGGTTTTCTCGTATTAGTCCCTTAAATCTTGCATAATTTGATATTAGTCCCTTAAATCTTTGAATTTTGAGTTTAATCCCTCAAATCTTAAGCCGTTAACCTAAATAGTCCCCACATCCTATATTCTGTTAAATAGTTAGATTAATTAACGATTAATTAATAATTAGTGGTAATTAACTACAAATTAAGGCCTAATGGGGGAGGGAGGAGGGGGGAGGCGGAGGAGGGGGAGGAGGCGGTGGGAGGGGGAGGCGGACCTCCTCCCCGCCGCGCCGCTCTCCCCCTCCCCTTCCCCCTTCATCCCCCTCCTCTCCCTCACAACCTCTTCCCCGCCGTCGCTCCCCCCTCCTCCTCCCCCTTCATCCCCCCTCCCGTCCTCCTCCCCATCATCCCCCTCCTCCCCGTCGATCTCCCCCGCCTCCTCCCCCTTCATTGTAATGCCCTGCTAAGCTATTGCACAAGTACTAGGGGGGGGGGGGTGGTGAATAGTACTTTAAAATAATTAAGAGGATAATTCCTAATTATCTTGCAAACTTTACCAATTAATGCGGAAATGCGGAAATGTAAATATGACAACAAATAAGACAATCGCAAACAAGCAATATTACTGGGTTCGGATCCACCCAAGTCTCCCCGACTTGTTCCCGGTGATCCTACGTCCCAACCACCCGGATCCCCTCCGGATACTTGAGTTAGAAACCCTAACTCAAGATTTAGCACTATGAAATTCTTGTGAAAAACCTTCACAAGACCAAATCATACACAAAGGAAATTGTGACTCCCACAACCCGGGATCACAACCACTCTCACAACCGAGAGTAAAACACTTACAATATCGAAAGTAAATGAAATAGAAAAGCTTACCACAAAATACCTATGCCTTGAGTATACTTACGAATTAGGGCAACGATGATTTTGAGGAAGAAGAAGGCATCAAACCCTAGCTCCAAGATGTAGATCAGCGATGGAGAGCTATGAGGTAGTTGGTGACCTAGAATCAAGCACTTGGCTTGGAAGGCTCACAATCAATGAATCTCTCTTTTGAAATAAGAGTGAGGGAGAGATTCTTGAAAGGAAATGAATGAGCTTTAAATGAGATTTAATGCTTTCTCTTTAAACTCTAAACTTCTCTTAATATCAGCCTTGAGTGCAATGAATGCAGCACACCAAGTATATATAGGTTAGAGGAAAGAGAGAGAGAAAAACGTTTCAATTAATGCTCCAACGGCTCTATTCTGAACCAAACTAGTCGGTCAAAGAACAACCACCGACCGACTAGTTCATCAACTAGTCGGTCGGTCAAACAGCATGAACCGACTAAGAGGTGAACATGGAATAGGTCGAAGTTCAGACTAACAGAACTAGTCGGTCAAAGAACACTTGCCAACCGACTAGTTTCACAACTAGTCGGTCGGTGAGTGAACTTAGACCGACTAAGAGATAAAACAAATAGTCTGAGTACAAATTGAATTAGTCGGTCCAAGAACAAAAGTTGACCGACTAGTTCATCAACTAGTCGGTCGCCAAATGAACATAGACTGACTAACGATAAAAAGTAACTAGGCATGTACATGAAAAGCTCAACTAGTCGGTCTAAGAAGCATCACTGACCGACTAGTTCACAAACTAGTCGGTCGGTGAGTCAATGTAGACCAATTAACTGTAAAAAGTAAAGAGCTTAGAATTGAGAAGGCAAACTAGTCGGTCCAAGAAGTATTGCCGACCGACTAGATCACCATCTAGTCGGTTGGTTCTTCTTCTTGAACCAACTAACATGCACAAGAAGTCGCGAATCGAAGCGCGATGCTTCGGGAAAGTTAGTATGGACTTCTACTAAGATCCTATGACTAAGATAGGAGCGATATGAAGATTAAAACGTAAGACCTACTCAAGGCTTAACATTCTACGGAACGAAGCTAAAAGACATTAAATAAAACTAGACGAACCGTCTTCGAAAGCTTCGATCCGAATCTTCATGACTTCTAAAATGGTCCATAAGCTTCAACGAAGCTTTAGGCATTCGATCACGTGCTTTGAGAAGTCTTGAGACGTCGCTTTGGATGTTCAAATGAAATTGGCGACGATCTTCATAACTGCGCTCACAAAGAGTTAGTTCACGATATATTTATGTTTGTTCATCATCCAAAACCAAATCCGGGGAGTCCAATATCCAACATTCTCCCCCTTTTTGGTGATGACAAACCAACATAAATAATAATAAAAAATAATGATTCAAATGAAATTTACTTATTCCCCTGCATTGATGACACGTTAATTCCAAAATTAAATAATAATCATAAGCATCAAGCAGACGAGTAAAGTATAAAATGAGAATCAAATATTGAAATTTAGGATTAGAAATCCATTTTTATATCTTAACTCCCCCTGAATCTAACATATCAAATTAGATTCTTGGAAAAATGCTTTAAATTATCATTTAGCACATTGTCATTATTATATATCTTCCCCTTTGGCATAAGCAAAAAGAACGGGAGGAGATCAACGACAACAATGGCTACCAATAAAAGCACGGGAGTCGTAGAATACGACAACGGTCCAAATGACACCATATGAAAATACGAATAAAATCAAAGCGTGTCAATGAGACCAAAGTCGAAAATCGAAAAAAGGAAATCATCAAAACTCAAATTAATTTTACGAATTGAGTTATGGAATATACTCTCCAATATCAACATTCTTGGTTAATTTAGTGCATGGAAAACAATTCTATGTTTCCATAGAAATAATTTCTATTTAACCAAGTTATTATCGTCGAGCGACGAAAACAAACATCAGAGACATATAAAATATAATGTGCACAACAGAATAAATGAGATGTCAACATCGATGTATATATATAAATGAAGCATGAGTACAACAAAATGATACATCCGTCAACATACATATACACGATCCAACGATCGAAGCACAAAAAAATACATCAAAAATCACAACATATAACATATGTCACAACGGACACCAGAGTATCACATACATACAAAAAATCTCAAAACATCATCAGAGATACATCAAAAGTATCCAAAATACAGAACCACACTCTATCCTACCCAAACTCTCTCACAATAATATCTATCATCCAAAGAGCATATGAGAGTCCTCCAAAGAAGCTCAGGAGGCAGCGGGAGGATCTGCAGCAGCAGCAGGCTCTGCAGGAGTGGAGGTGGTCACCGGATCAGCTGAAGTGTCCACGGGAGCGACGGTAGTGGCCTCGGGAGCACCATTCGTAGTATCTACCGCAGGAACGGTGGAAACAAGAGTACTCTCGGGGTCATCGGCAGAAGAGGCAACAGCAGCACCAGAAGTGCCCTCAGGGGCACGAGTAGAAACACGAACAAGCTCCTCAATCTCCTCCTCATCCAACTCCTCCTCGTCAGAGACTGACGGAGGGATCTCAATACCCAAACGAGAGGCGATACGAGCAAGTATCTCCTCGGTACGAGCATAACGAGACTCCATACGTCTCACTGAACGTGCGAGCTCGTCAAGAGTGGTAGAGGGAGCAGCAGAGGCAGAAGCAGACACTGAAGCAGAGGGGGTCGTCCTCTGAACGTGACAGGGCGCCGCAAGAGACTTCTTGACGGCCGTCGCATTCAGAGGGGGACCGAGGGGATGCTCATCATCAGGTGGAAGTGGGACACGAAAGTGACGAAATATGAGTGTCAACAAGCACGTATATGGGATATGAGCAGACTTCGTGGACTTCCAAATACACTCGAAAGAATCCATCTTATCGAGTATGATCCGAGACCAGTTAATCTCGCTCCCCATGAAGATGGCATAGATCAACTTCAGGAATGGCTGGGAAGGCAAAGAAGAGGAGCCGTACTTAGGAAGTAAGCACGACTTCAAGAACAAGTTTAGGACCCAGCCATTAGGCTTGAAAGACTTCGATGGCATGCCAATCATGGCAGGAGGAATCTCATGGAAAATCTCAGAAAGAATGACCTGATCGAGGGAAGAGATGTCATCGACGGAGATATCGAAAGTGAGGAGGCCAGAAGACGGGCAACCGATCAACTCTCCTAAGACTTCTGCCGTGAGGACGATCGGTGTCCCCAAGACAGTAGTCTCAATCGAGTGGGTCTCGTCGTACTGACCCCGGACATGGTTGGCGTAGAAGAGTTTGACCAGACGAGGGTAAGGGTGTGGATTCGCCTTAGGGTCATATCGAAGGTAATCGATAAGACCGGAAGACGACAGAAGAACAGCAAGGCCTGGGAAGTCTGAAAACTGTACGAAATGCTCCAATAGCAGCGGACAGTGTTCGATACGGTTATATGCCGCGAGACATAACGGGTCGTCGCGACATAATGAGATATCGACACCGCCAACTGGCATCGGACCCTTTCCCTTAGGCTGACGTGTGGAAGTACGTGGTCGAGAGCTAGACGTAGGTTCCCTATGAGGAGGTGTAGGATCCCTATGGGTCTCGGTCTCGGGTATGTACTCGGTGTCGGAATCCGAAGCACCGGGTGGAGTGGGAGCACGAAAAGACACTGGCTTGGGCTTGGGCTGAGATTGAGCTCGGGGCTTCGCTGTCGCCGTCCTATTACGCTTAAGAAGAGGCGAAGACGAAGAAGGTTGGGTGGTCTTTGATCGGCGTTTAGGTGGGGTTCGTTTGGGTTGCGGGGGGTCCGAGGGTGGCGAATCGACGGTCATGGGTGATGGACCAGAGGGATCGATCGGAATACGTGTTCTTGCCATAAGCGAAGCAAGACATGACGCAATCAAACGAGAAATCTAAAACTAGAACCCTAAAGAACCCTAGCCGAACCGAAAAGAGATAACCCTAACCCTAGGAGCAAAACCCTAACCCTAGGAGCTGAAAGAGATGATAGGAAGATACCCTAGGGGAGATCGACGGAAAAACGGCCGGAATTGGTCGGAGAGATGGCCGGAAATCGATGGGATCGACGGAGAAGACGAACGGGCTCGGGGGTTATGGGGGGGTTTTTGAGCTGGTGAGAGGAAAATGAACCGACTAGATAGTCAGATAGATTGAGTTTTAAGTCGATTGGAAAAGCAAAAGACAAGTCAGTCCCTGAGCACTTAGTCGGTCAGAGTTCAAGCGTTGACCGACTAGATGACCATCTAGTGGGTCGGCCAATGAGCTTGAACCGACTAAGTGCAAACAGTAACTGAAGCCAAAAATCCTGACAAGAATTAGTCGGTCTAAGCTCATTCACTGACCGACTAGAACTGAATCTAGTCGGTCGGCCAATGAACTTGGACCGACTAAGAGAGTCCAAAAATTTTTAGAATTTGAAATTTTGAGTTCTCTCCTAATCGCACTTGGATGAAACATCAAAATACTCTCATTAATCATTATACTACCCCATTAAACATCGAAAATATGAAATTTGACGATTACGAACAAATCGAGCGAAAATTCCGAAAATTCAACAAAAATCCAGAAAATTCCAATAAATCTAGCATGTGCAAATATAACGAAGTTGAATAGCATGCAAGATTATTGAACATAAAAGATGAATCCTAAATCTCGGATTCACCCATAATCCCCAATTCTCGACGTAACCGCACAAAGGAGTCTTCCTTTAGGGGTTTCGTGAAAATATCGGTGATTTGCTTCTGGGTTTCAACGCACACTAATATGATGTCCTTTTTAGCAACATGATCATCTAAGAAATGGTGACGGACATCTATGTGTTTCGAACGGGAATGGTGTACCGGGTTCTTAGAGAGACATATTGCACTTTGGTTGTCCACCATGATAGGGCAAGTATCACAGTTTATACCAAAGTCTTTAAGCGTGTGTCTCTTCCAAAGAACTTGAGCACACGCGGCACCGACGGCAATATATTCCGCCTCGGTGGTCTAAAGTGATACGGAATTTTGCGTCTTGGAAAACCAAGAGACAAGAGAATTTCCTATAAAATGGCAAGTGCCACTAGTACTTTTCCTGTCGGATTTGCATCCCGCATAATCTGCGTCACTATATGAGATTAACTCATATGTGCTAGATTTTGGATAAAGTAATCCAAAATCAAGTGTGTAACTTAAATAACGGAAAATACGATAACGAGCACATACACACACGGCAAACATAATATCGGGCCTACTTGCGGTAAGATAAAGTAAACTACCTATCATACCTCGATATAGACGAATGTCTACATCTTTACCGCCCGCATCTTTATCAAGATGTGTAGTCGTGCTCATTGGAGTCTTCTTCCCGGAGGCATTCTCCATTCCAAATCGCTTTAGCAACTCCACCGTATACTTCGTTTGGTGGATGAAGATTGCATCGTTCATTTGGCGAATTTGGAGACCTAAGAAATACTTGAGCTCACACATCTGGCTCATCTCAAATTGATCCTTCATCACATTAGAAAACTCTTCGCAAAGAGCAAAGTTAGTAGCACCGAAAATGATATCATCAACGTAAATTTGAACTAAAATTATATCATTATTCGAATACTTAACAAATAATGTGGAATCAACTTCTCCCATTTTAAAACCTAAATCCAAAAGAAAATTCTTTAAACGGTCATACCAAGCTCGAGGAGCTTGTCTCAAACCGTAAAGTGCTTTCTTAAGTTTGAAAACATGGTTTGGGAATTTTTCATTTATAAAACCCGGAGGTTGAGAAACATAAACTTACTCAACAACATCTCCGTTTAAAAACGCACTTTTAACATCCATTTGAAAAAGTTTAAAATCTTTATGGCATGCAAAAGATAACAATAATCTAATTGATTCTAATCTATCTACCGGAGCAAAGGATTCTTCGAAATCGATACCTTCCTCTTGCCGATAGCCTTGAGCTACTAACCGAGCTTTGTTCCGGACGACGATTTGGTTTTCGTCGGTCTTGTTCTTGAAGATCCACTTTGTCCCTATGACGGTGTGGTTCTTCGAAGGCAATGGAACAAGCTCCCAAACCTCATTCCTCTCGAATTGAATGAGTTCATCTTCCATGGCAAGGATCCAAGCGCTATCTTCGCACGCTTCATTAATATTCTTTGGCTCTATCGAGGAGGTAAAGGCACAATGTGCGAAGTAGTTCACTTGCGATCTCGTCTTGACACTATCATGGATATTGCCAATGACTTGCTCATGAGGATGGTCACGAACGGTATGAAGCCGTTTGGGAATTCCCTGATCACTAGGAACATTCTCAAAAACTTCATTAGTCAGGTTAGTATCAATAGAATCAATAGAATTAGAATTACCAATTGAATCACATAAGACATCCATAGAGTCATTATCATTAGTAATTCTAGTTGGGACAAATCCTTCATTAAATGAAACATGAAGAGATTCCTCGATCGTCGAGGTTCGTTTGTTGTATATCCGGTAGGCTTTGCTACGGGAGGAATACCCAACAAATATCCCCTCATCGGATCTTGTATCGAATTTGTCCAAACTACCATACGTGTTTTTAATAAAACATTTTGAACCGAAAACACGAAAATGTTTAACTTGAGGCAACCTACCAAACAACAATTCATAACAAGTTTGTTTAGTGCCGATTAAACACATAGCAAGCGGTATGTACCGCTTCCTCCCAAAATTGATGGCCAAGTTGGCTATCATCAAGCATAGTGCGAGCACATTCCACTAGCGTCCTATTCTTTCTCTCAACAACACCATTTTGATGAGGTGCGCGAGGGAATGAAAAGGTGTGTGTAATACCAACTTCATCACAAAAAGTTGAGAAAGACTCATTCTCAAATTCCCCTCCATGATCACTACGAATAGTGACAATGGTGGTTCCAATGAGATTTTGTACTTTCTTAACAAAAATTGTGAAGTTTTCAAAAGCATCATTTTATTACACAATGAAAATACCCAAGTAAACCTAGAAAAGTCATCAACGATGAAAATTCCATATCGTGCATTTCCTAATGAAGCAACTCTAGTTGGCCCAAATAAATCTAGATGTAATAGCTCTAGAGGCCTCTTAGAAGAAATGCTTTTCTTAGGTTTAAAAGACGATTTTGGAAGCTTGTCTCGTTGACACGAGTCACAAAAGTTTTTCTTTTGAAAGACAAGCTTAGGGAATCCTCTAATAGAGTTTAACTTGGAAAGTTTAAATAGTGTTCCAAAGTTCACATGACCAAAACGTCGATGCCATAAGTGTTGTTCACTTGTGTTGGCAATGAGACATTGTTCATGTAATCTTGGAAGATCTAGGATATATATATCCTTATGGCGTGTGCCGGAAAACAATACATCATTAGTATTTTTATTCAAAATATGGCACATTCCTTTCGCAAAGCTAACTTTGTAACCTTTGTCACAAAGTTGGCTTATTGAAATAATATTGTGGTTTAATCCTTTAACAAGGTAAACATCACATATAAGAGGTTTAGAAGGATTACCCACTTTACCAACACCTATGATGGTTCCGCTCTCGTTGTCTCCAAAGACGACGCGGTTTCCATTAGCAATGGGCACCACTCCGGAGAGCAATTGAGCGTCACCCGTCATGTGTTTTGAACACCCGCTATCGAGTATCTAATTATTCTTGGAGCTAAATTTTGATTTGTTGCTCCTTTTCTTTCTCTTGAGTACCTAAAGATAGAAAATATCGTATCATGGTACCCAAGGTCATTGGGTCCAAAAGATTAGACCTTTGGAAGCCAAGTCCAATTGGACTTAGTCTTCCCCACATAATTACCACTATGCACAACATTCATGAAATAGGAATTCATGTAAATTTGTTTTTCATCCATAGTTGTGTCCTTTGGGCTCCAAATTGTGAATATTTTGGGAGCCCTCATCCTATTGGGAGCATGCATGCGTTGTTGATTTCTACGTGATGCATGTCGTGGATAGGCATAAGGAACATGATGGAATGGTGCATTATGAGAATTATTCATACGATGATGTGTGTGAACATATGCATGTGGAGGAACACGTGCATGAGGGTGTCTCACATTGTGTGCACGTGCCCGTGGACGTGTAGCATAGAAATCATCATATGTGTGAGCCGGTGGAGTAGGACGTGTGTTCCTACGTGGCATGGTATTGGTGTACATGTAGGCATGACCCTTCTTTGGAGGTCCACCCAAAGTGGGTTTCTTTCCAAATGAAGGTGTGTACGAGGTGGAAGCACCATTGGTAGGTGAACTACCAATAGAGTGTTTGCTCCCACTCGTTGAGGCATCGGAAGTTGGCCTAACAAAGGTAGTAGACGATTTGGAGGAATTTCCCATTTTATACCACAAGCCAATGTGGTGATTGGCCGGAGGTAATCCTTTAGGATATTATCCAAATGGTCCTTACCCTTATTGAATTTGTTAATTCGGCCTAATGTGTACTTATATTTCTCGGTGAGAGAACGCATAGAAGCATCCAAAATGGATACTTGCGATGAGCACATAAACACGAGATTTGAGATTTTCATTCTCAATACTCAAAGTTGAGTTTTGAGAAGTCAAATCCGCTATCTTGTGTTCCTCCGAATCCTCAATGCTAACATGTTCAAGTTGAGACTTGAGATTTACAATCTCATTTTTCAACTCTTCAACAACGGTGTCGTTGTTGGTGATGATAGTTTTAGGCGAGGTTTGGATGCTAGCTAAATCATCTTTTACTTTAGTATACCTATTTACTAATTTAGTGTATTTAGACCATAATTGCTCATTAGCATTTCTAAGGTCATACATGGTTACCTCATTGCCTTCGTTGTCGCTATCATCGGAGGAAGATCCTTGTTCATTTTCCTCTCGTGCCATGAAGCACATGTGTGCTTGCTCCACTTGCTCATCGTCCGACTCTCCACTAGATGAATCCTCGGAGTCGGAGAATGTCCCGACAAGCCCCTTCTTGTACCCTTTCTTGTACTTCTTGGACTTGTCGAACTTCGGCGCCTTCCACTTTTCCTTTTGCTTGTTTTAAGGACACTCCGCTTTCATGTGTCCTGGCTTGTTGCATTTAAAGCACAAAGAAGAGGAGGCGTTAGTAGAACTAAACTTCGACTTGTTTTTGAAGTTACCTTTACGGAAGAACCGGTTGAACTTCTTTGCCATAAGGGCCATGGACTCCAAGTCCAACTCGTCTTCTGAGTTTTCATCATCGGTTGATGTGGATGTGGATGGAGCGGCCTTGAATGCAATAGCCTTCTTCTTTGGCTCGTCTTGCTTCAAGTAGGACTTCATCTTGTCCTGCAACTTCATCTTGCTATCCTTGCGTACCTCATATGACATTAAAGTACCCATTAGTTGAACAACGGTATATGTTTTCATGTCATTACCTTCCTCGATGGCGAAGGTACGTTTCTCCCAACAAGAAGGAAGTCCATCGATTTTCTTCGAGACTTTCTCCTTTTGGGTGTAGGTTTTTCCAAGAGCCTCCAACTCGTTTGTGATGTCGATGAAGCGAGCATAATACTCCTTCATCTTCTCACCCTGTAGCATATGAAACAACTCGTAATCTTTATTAACTACAACGAGTTTAGAGTCTCTTATCCTACTCGTTCCTTCATGCAAGATGAGGAGAGAGTTCCATATTTGATATGCACTCTTACATGTGCATATCTTATTGAAATCCTCGGGCTCCAAAGCGCATTGTAAGGCGTTCATTGCCTTGGCATTGCTTACCTCCGTGGCGACCTCCGCGGTAGTCCACTTCTCGAAATCTTCTTCGGCGGGCTCGACATACTCCTTCATCGTGGCCCTCCATAGTGAAGCACTTCGGAGAAAAGTTTCCATCCGGCATTTCCAGTACCTGTAATTGGTACCGTTGAAGAATGGAGGCCTCGTCGAGAAATGTCCTTCTATTACCGAAGACGCTCCTTCACGGTTCCTGAAGGTGCTGTAATCTGAAGGTGGACGCACGGTTTTGTTGTCGTTGGCAGACATAGCTATAGACTTGGCTCTGATACCAAATGTAATGCCCTGCTAAGCTACTGCACAAGTACTAGAGGGGGGGGGGGGGGTGAATAGTACTTTAAAATAATTAAGAGGATAATTCCTAATTATCTTGAAACTCTACCAATTAATGCGGAAATGAGGAAATGTAAATATGACAACAAATAAGACAATTGCAAACAAGCAATATTACTGGGTTCAGATCCACCCAAGTCTCCCCGACTTGTTCCCGGTGATCCTACGTCCCAACCACCCGGATCCCCTCCGGATACTTGAGTTAGAAACCCTAACTCAAGATTTAGCACTATGAAATGCTTGTGAAAAACCTTCACAAGACCAAATCATACACAAAGGAAATTGTGACTCCCACAACCCGGGATCACAACCACTCTCACAACCAAGAGTAAAACACTTACAATATCGAAAGTAAATGAAATAGAAAAGCTTACCACAAAATACCTATGCCTTGAGTATACTTACGAATTAGGGCAAAGATGATTTTGAGAAAGAAGAAGGCACCAAACCCTAGCTCCAAGATGTAGATCAGCGATGGAGAGCTATGAGGTAGTTGGTGACCTAGAATCAAGCACTTGGCTTGGAAGGCTCACAATCAATTAATCTCTCTTTTGAAATAAGAGTGAGGGAGAGATTCTTGAAAGGAAATGAATGAGCTTTAAATGAGATTGAATGCTTTCTCTTTGAACTCTAAACTTCTCTTAATATCAGCCTTGAGTGCAATGAATGCAGCACACCAAGTATATATAGGTTAGAGGAAAGAGAGAGAGAAAAACGTTTCAATTAATGCTCCAACGGCTCTATTCTAAACCAAACTAGTCGGTCAAAGAACAACCACCGACTGACTAGTTCATCAACTAGTCGGTCGGTCAAACAGCATGAACCGACTAAGAGGTGAACATGGAATATGTCGAAGTTCAGACTAACAGAACTAGTCGGTCAAAGAACACTTGCCAACCGACTAGTTTCACAACTAGTCGGTCGGTGAGTGAACTTAGACCGACTAAGAGATAAAACAAATAGTCCGAGTACAAATTGAATTAGTCGGTCCAAGAACAAAAGTTGACCGACTAGTTCATCAACTAGTCGGTCGCGAAATGAACATAGACCGACTAACGATAAACAATAACTAGGCATGTACAGGGAAAGCTCAACTAGTCGGTCTAAGAAGCATCACTGACCGACTAGTTCACAAACTAGTCGGTCGGTGAGTCAACGTAGACCGACTAACTGTAAAAAGTAAAGAGCTTAGAATTGAGAAGGCAATCTAGTCGGTCCAAGAAGCATTGTCGACCGACTAGATCACCATCTAGTCGGTTGGTTCTTCTTCTTGAACCAACTAACATGCACAAGAAGTCACGAATCGAAGCGCGATGCTTCGGGAAAGTTCGTATGGACTTCTACTAAGATCCTATGACTAAGATATGAGCAATATTAAGATTAAAACGTAAGACCTACTTAAGGCTTAACATTCTACGGAACGAAGCTAAAAGACATTAAATAAAACGAGACGAACCGTCTTCGAAAGCTTCGATCCGAATCTTCATGACTTCTAAAATGGTCCATAAGCTTCAACGAAGCTTTAGGCATTCGATCACGTGCTTTGAGAAGTCTTGAGACGTCGCTTTGGATGTTCAAATGAAATTGGCGACGATCTACATAACTGCGCTCATAAAGAGTTAGTTCACGATATATTTATGTTTGTTCATCATCCAAAACCAAATTCGGGGAGTCCAATATCCAACATTCATCCCCATCCTCCTCCCTCCTCCCCCCTCCCCGTCTCCGGGAGAGCTCTCTCCCCCGCCGCCTCACCCCCTTCCTCCCCGCTGTCGATCCCACCTCCGCCCCATAAACCCCCCCGCCGCCTCATCCCCCTCCTCCTCGCTGTCGATCCCCCATCCGCCCCATAAACCCCAACCCCCCCACAACCGATCTCCCACCTCCTCCCCCACCTCCCATCCTCCTCCCCGCCGTCGATACCCGCTCATTCCCTCTCTTCGCCGCCACCCGCGAACAAGCTGGCCACGTCAGTACTAACAGCCACGTCAGCATTAACGGAGGTTTTTAACAGAAAATTAGAGTGTGGGACTATTTTGGTTATAGTTAGTGATTTGAGGGAGTAAACTCAAAATTCGAAAATTTAAGGGATTAATATCAAATTATGCAAGATTTAAGGGACTAATATGAGAGAAACCCTATTTTCTTTTGCATCAAAATCGACCATGGCTCTGCGACACTTCGAACCGTGCGACAGGCAGCTGATCGCGAAAATCCACGCGGCCCGACCCTTTTCTCCCACTCACTGAAGTTGTTTTCTCCTGTAGGCTTACACACGTGTTCCAGGACAGAAGCCGTTGATCTCCTCTACGCACCGATCCCAACGCGCACCAAGCAATAGATGCTTCCGAGGCGCAAGTGTCACGGGCGCTACGTCTCGCCTAGTTTGCACTTATTTGGTACACGACATTCTCTAGAGAGTTCCTAGGGGTACTCTTGTAAATATTGTATCTAGAATGTTCTTAGAGATTCATGTATATTCTTTAAAAAGGGAATTTAGTGTAGAATAATGAGGAAGGTTGTAGAGATTCTTTCTTAGCCATTGGGTCATGGAAGACTCTAAAAGCCTAATCTCTACCATTGATTGTAAGAAGACCTCACCTATAAATAGATGCAATGTCAGGTAATCTGATAAGATCTCTAAACCTTATTTCCTCACGCGGTTTGATTTCTATTTATATTCCCTTTGCATTTCGGGTTTTTCTTATGCGAAATTGATTTCTTCTTCTTCAAAAATTTCCTACCGAGTTTCGATTCTCCTTTGGATTTTCTTGAAATCCTGGCTTGGCTTCTACATAAATGGTAGATTTTATTTACCTTAAACTTCAGTAATTTATTTCATGCCTTCTGTTTGTTTCCGAAATTAGGGTTTTTGGATAAGTAAATGATGATTCGTATTTTATACGGAAGGGATTTTTCTCCTCTTGATAAATATGGCATCCTAGGGTAAGGCAGCAACCTCGCTGCAGCCACGTACTTTTGATTTAGGGTCTTTTGGGGCTCTAGGGTTAGCCGCCAGGGTTAATTCCCTCTTCAGAGGGGTTCGGCTGGGTTTTGTCTTCATGCGGCTGTTCTTCTATCCGCGGCTTGTGTTCTTTTGGGCCTTTGGGCACGACTGTGTTTATTTTGCTGTTTGAATAATCTGCGGCCGATTCTTTCACTATGTGTCTATTTTCTGAGTACTTTTGCTTTACAGTCTGATAGTAAATTGATACTGTAGCACGTTGACTAATTTTGTGGGATTTTGAAGAGATGGACTACTGCTTTTACTTTCAGACTTTGAAGAGATTTTCTCCGAGCTAGGTAGACACTAGAAACCAATCATGGAATATGCCTAGTATTAAGAATCTGATCCTATGGATGTTTTAACTGTTTCAAAATGATTTAGTTTCTGTTTTAATATTCGAATGAATTGAGTACGTTAGAAATGTTTTAGAGTAAATTCAGTGGAGTTTCCTTCACCATAGAAATTTATGTAAAGAATTGTTATAGTTAGCAGATAAACTTTGCATTTAGAATTGTGCAAATAAAGTCATTGTTTGTAAAATATTGATACATTGGACTTAATGCTCTAGACACTACCATTTTGTGCACTATTCTTTTTACATAGTTTAGATAGTAAAGAACTAGTGAATAGCTGAAATAGGTAGAATGACACATAGGGGTTCTAGGAACTCATAATTAAAGATATAAAGAGTGACAGAGACCACGCTCATTGACAGAAATGTAATGACTTGACTGAGTCCATTAATGACCTCTTGGACGACTGAAATTTAGGGCACATGTAAGCTCGCCTGTGGATCTCGGGGTGGTTCTTTAGTTTGCTCTTTTCCTTTACATTATGATATAATAAAAATGAAATGTTTTAGTTAGATAGATTTGCAGAGTAGATGACCATGTTGCCAGAGACATCCCACAGAAGGGACAGAGACCAGCAGCTCCAGCACCGACGGCTGCCCCAGCTATAGCTCTAGCGGGGAATACTCAGCCTGGACCCCCCACCGCATCTGAAATGATTTCAGCAGGCACGACCATAGTCTCCACCCCCTAAGTGCCAGACATTCACCATGACAGCAGAGGAGCCAAGGATACATGCCAGGTCATCACGGGTATGAAATTTACCATTATCTTTCAATTTATTATATTGTATGATGTATACTTGGACATAGTTTTTGCGACAGTAGGTATTATGTTAGTTGCTAGTAAACCCACCCTTGCGCTTTTTGATTCCGGAGCTTCGCATAGTTTTATGGCGTCACATTTTACCAACCGACACACCATTCCCATTTCACTCCTCACTTCTGGCTGGGACGTCAAGACAGGAAATGGTGTGTTGCAGACGACTAGTGGATATCCAGACGGTCCCATAGTCACTTTTAGATAAGAGCTCTACGCCGACTTTTTAGTCATTGATATACCAAGTTTGATGCCGTATTCGGGTTAGACTAGCTAGGGACCTTTCATGCCACAATTGATTGTCGACACTTGAGAGTGGTGTTCAAGATCCCGAACCATCCGAAATTCGAATTAATTAGCGGGAGTCAATCAGAAGGACCAGTGGAGTACAGATCCAGGCTTACAGATACTGTGTTGACTTCTATAGACACTACACCAGAGAGACCAGAGATAGTATGGGAGTTTTCAAACGTATTTTCAGATAGTCTTACGTGATTACAGCCAGACCGTGCCATGGAGTTTGCGATCGAACACTAGTGCCAGGAGCTCAACCTTACTCCTGAAATCCTTACCGCATGGATCCATCAGAATTGGTTGAAGTTCGAACTCAGTTGGACTATCTTTTGCAGAAAGGCTGGATTTGGCCCAGCGCATCATCATGGAGTACCCCGATATTGCTTGTAAAGAAGAAAGATGGAACTAAGAGGATGTGCATGGACTACATGAAGTTAAATAAAGTAACGGTGAAGAATAAGTACCCTCTACCATGCATCGACGACTTATTTGATCAGCTTGAGAGTTCGTGCATATTTTCTAAGCTGGACTTGCAGAGCGGTTATAATCAGCTAAAAGTCAAGCGGGAGGACATTCACAAGACAACGTTCAACATCAGATACAGACAATACAAATTCTTACTAATGTCGTTTGGTGTAACCAATGCACCCGCGGTATTTATGAATATAATGAACCAAGTGATGTACGAGTATTTGGATAAGTTTGTGGTGGTTTACCTTGACGATATCTTGATATACTCGAAGGGCAAACATTAGCACACTTCGCACTTGAGGATGGTCCTAGGAACCCTGATGCGACACCAGTTGTATGCTAAGTATAACTAGTGTGCATTTGGTATGAAGAAGGTGGGATTTCTAGGCCACGTGGTATCATAAGAAGGTAGCTACCATTCTGCAGTAGCCAGCTCTTAGGACAGTGTTTGAGATTCGACGTTTTCTGGGTATGGCCGGTTATTACAGGAGGTTCATTCCAAACTTCTTGAAGATTGCTGAACCTATGGCCCGATTGACATGGAAAGATGTGATCTACATTTGGTCTAAGGCTTGTGAAGAGGCATTACAGGAGATGAAGAAGTGATTGACTACCACACCAGTACTTACCATTCCAGACCGAACAAGAGTATTCGAAGTTTTTTGTGACGCATCCGGCAAGGGTCTCGGATGTGTGTTGCATTAGCATAGATGTGTGGTAGCTTATGTATCAATACAACTGAAGAAATATGTGCAGAACTATCCCATTAATGACTTGGAGTTAGCAGCCGTCATTTTCACCTTGAAGATTTGGAGGAATTTCTTACTCAGAGAGCGTGTGAAGATATTCACGGACCATAAGAGCTTGAAGTACATCTTTGACCAGAAGGACCGAAACATGTGGCAGAGGCGATGGATCGAGTCGATGGAAGATTACAACATTGATCTTCAGTACCATCCAGGAAAAGTCAATGTCGTACCCGATGCAATAGTCGACTTCTAGCGGTACTTATCCTTATGCCTCAGTGGAGACTCCGGTAGGAATTACATGAACTTGAGATTGATGTGATATGACCGTCCAAAATGTAACTCTGGAAACAACATCGTTATGGCACAAATTACATGGAGATGAATCCCCGGCAACGATGCCAAAAACTTGACCGACTTCGGGTATGCACCCGAAAACAATGTAGTTTTACCGCAAGAGCACTGTTAAGTGGTGAGCGGGTATCGAATCACGGGGAGGAACTGTTGGTATTATATTTATTACTCAGCAGAGATGTAATAATGATTGAAGAATATTTGGTGTTACAAGCGAATAAAATATCGTCTGTAAATTCAATTAATAAAAGTGCCTAGGGCCAGTGAATCCCCACTATAGATCTCAAGCATCAATGTGAAATTATATTCTTCCCCACTATAGATCTCAAGCATCAATGTGAAATTATATTCTTCCATATCACTACTCTTAGTTTTGGGTGAAATTGTCGCAACTATGTTGTGAACCAACGCACGCTCTCATGCTACGCAAGTCTATAGTAATGTAAACTAGAGCCTCGCTCTCGTGAAAGCCTAGTTCAAACCACTAGCATTAAGATCGACAATATAATTCTACTCCAACTCAAGTTCGCTCTCGCGCAACATGAGTTCGAATATAGATCATGATGGTTTGTATTTGTTTTACCGTCGTACAAACGAATATAATTATAGAAATATAATAAAGATGCTAGCTTTGGTCGCTCTCACGCATCAACTCTAGGGAATCTCGATTATAGATCTAAATCGAATATCTAGGGATTTCCATAGATCAAGATCCTCTCTCGACCTCTCAAGATCCAATATAAAGTCCTAGCTATCCGTAGTAAATCAACCATAATCTAACCCTTTAACAAGTTTAGTAACATGGGTTTTCAATAGATTTCGCATATCACGCTTTGAATCCATAGGGTTCATTCCTTTGCCCTAAAGCAAAGAGGCTACTCACAATTCATCATAATCGAAACAATAGAATTGGAATATGCAATAGAAGTCATCACAAAAGATAGATCTAAACAGAAATTTATCAAAAAAATTAGAAATAGCAAGAGTTTAGACAAACCAATGATGTTCCAAGGTTTCAAATAACAAGAAAATTAAGATCCTTACACTCCAATCCTTAAGCAAAAAAGCAAGATGAAACAAAACTTCTCCTAAGAACTCTAGCCGTCTCGTCTCTCCTCTTTGACGGCTCTCAAAACTAGCTATTTATACTCCCCCAAAAAAATCCAGAAAAAGCTGACAAAAATACCCCTAGGAGGAGGCAAACCCTAATTTCTGAACCTGGACTGTCGGCGCACTCAGTCGAGTGAAGATGTTACTTGGTCGAGTGGAAATTCTGCAGAGAAATCGTAAAAATCAGCCTTCTGTCATCTTCGGGCCACTCGGTCGAGTGGTCGGCTCACTCGGTCGAGTGAGCTTCTCACTCGGTCGAGTGGGGTCTTCAGCAGACTGCTCCAGAAACAGTACTCTACCAGTTGTTTTCTCTCTCTCCACTCAGTGGAGTGGACGTCTCACTCGGTCGAGTGAAAATTCCTCTCGGCCGAGTACAATGATGTGCTTCTTTGACTGGATTGGAGCAGTATCAGCCTCACTCGGTCAAGTGAGCTGTGTCACTCGGCCGAGTAGGGTGATATTTCATCGTTTTCTCATTCTTCTCGCTTCCTTCCTCTTTCTCTCGTCTTCCTTCTGCTTTTTCTCATCTTTAAGTACCGTGAGCTCTTCGATATCGTCGTCATTGACGCTCCAGCACGTGTGTATGTGCTCATAGCTCCAAATTGCTCCTGATTGCTCCATATTTACTGAAAATCCAACAAAACATAGAAATAGGGAAATTCATCGTGAAATCGTCGTTTAAGCATTAAATTCGTGATATGAGAAATCGTCATGGCATGGAAAAATGCAGAAATAAAGTGTAAAATATGAGCATATCAAAATCCCCCAAGCTTACCTCTTCCTCGTCCTCGAGGAAGATAAGTACAAAGGCGATATTGGCGAATAAAGAAAATCAAATAAATTGAAAAGAAGGCGAAGAGGGAAAATGCTAGATCATTCTCTCAGAACTTGAATTCACTTACTCAAATGCACCAACAATGAATATAAACATCACTATAGCTTTTATTTCATTATCATTTCATACGAGGTACACTTGATATATAAAAATTGAGAACAATGCGAATCTTATTAAACATGAAATCATTTTAACGTTAAACATCGTCTAAGGCAAAGAAAATGATATATATAATCATAGATAACACACTTTTCAACTGATAGATAACATACTTTTTAATTGACTGCTTCTACTTGGATTATAAGAGATATCACACAATTCATACATATAAGAATAGAAAGATGTGGTTTTATGAATTTCATATCAATTTTTCAACTCATAGATATCATTATACTTAAAGTCATCTCCCTAAGTGTTAGAAATTACCTAGCTTAGGTAATCATGTACATATAAGTAATCACTCTCTCACACATTATTAGATTTTCTCCCCCAAGCTTATCTATAAGTGTGGTAGCATCGAATATAGAATATAGTTTTTTCCAAAGTATCGTGGCTCCATAAAAGAAAAGTAATGAAAGAAAAGAAAGGGAGGGATCGTGAATATACAAGGAGGTTCTCTTTTTTTTCTTTTTGGTTTTTCTTTTCTCTCTCTTTTTCTTTATACACAAATAAGATCCCAAAGAAAGATGCATACCCATATTTTTTTTCTTTTGAGGTTTTGGGATCATGGAGCTTATTTTTCTTTTGGGTAGTATAGGAAAGATGCACAGATAAGAGTCACTTTGGGGGAAAATTTCCAAGGACAATGTGTATAGAAATGTTTTTCAAGATATGTGGAGAAAGAATGTATCATATCACTCAGTTCACTCTTTGTATGTGTATAATTACTTTAGCAGGATAATGTCATCTACTCAGTTTGATTTCTAAAAGCAAACTAGTCAATTCATATCAAATGATAATCAGTTCATTCAACCTGAAGAGATAATACACAATTCATGCAATAAGAAGTGATATTAAGATAAGAAATCAGTACTCCAAATATAATGCAGTTAATGCGTAAATCTTGGTGTGTTTTCTACAAAAAGTATACAATAAATTAATTCTTAGACAAGTCTGGATAAATAATATCACATTGGAAGTTCTTTTCTCAAGTGCACAATAAGTATATCGTAAATGATATCAGAAATAAAGACAATAGTATGGCAAAAGATATGTGCACAGGTAAAGCGAAATTCAAGCTATATTCATCACATCGAATTCATTTCTAGCAAAGAAAGTAAAAAAGTAAGGATAAAATAAAATCTAATTATACACTGCAAGCACTCCAAAAGTAAGGAAAATATGATGCATGAAAAAGAATACAAAAGCGCGTGAAAATAAGTGGAAAATAAAGGAAAATAAAGATGAAAATAGAGAAAATAAAAGTGCGTGAGTGCACTCACTCCCCTAAGCTAAACAACACATTGTCCTCAATGTGCAAAGTGTGGCACAAGGACATAAAAGATGTGGGTGGGTGGGTGTAGATGCGAGTATGATGCATAATGAAAAATAAGGAAAAATAATAAAAGAATATGATGGTATATGCAGTGACTATATGTAAGGCAAGCATGCAAAATGATGGATGGATGCAAAGGTGGTCAAAAATACTCTCCCCCAAGCTGGAATCTATGGTGCCCTGCAAAAAGTGAAGACAGAGGGGCATGCAAAATGATGGGGCGAGAGAGGAGCATGTAGGGATCGCCTTACCCTTGCAATACTAACAACACACACTAGAGAGGGGTGAATAGTGTAATGGCAATAAAATTGACCAATTAAAATTTAACTTGGAAATGCGGAATTATAAATGCAAGAGGAATTAAAAGGCACAATCAATCCAAACGCAAACACACAGTTTTACCCTGGTTCCCAAAACTTGGGTACATCCAGCCACACCAATATTCACTATATTCCCACACAGAGAAGTGAATACAAATCTCACAAGGAGATACCCCACAAAGAGTATTTATGCCCTACACAAGGACCCAACCAATCCTACACGAGGATCAAGACTCCCACACAGTGAATCACTAATTCCCACTCAGAGAATTAGGGTTAGCCCTACACTAGGACACTAAACTTCCACAAAGAGAGTTACTCCCACAAAGAGAGTTTCCTATGTCCCACAAAGAGACAACCTCCCACAAAGAGACAACCTCCCACAAAGAGAGAAAATTCTAATACCCACAAAGAGAATTAGAGACACAAATTACACCAAGTAAAATAAATACTCTTACCTATGCCTTGAGATGCTTACTCATGAATGGATGCAAGGCATGGAAGAGGATCTCCAAGTGTTGGGATATGCTTGAGAGCACTGGAATGATTTCCCGTGAGCTGGACTTCAATGCATGAAGATAGATGAATGCTCAATTGAGGGAAATGAGGGAGCTTGAGAGTTGCTTATTGATCTCTTGAGATTTTCTATAGAGTCAAGAGTTATCAAGTATTGTTAAGAGTTCTCAAGTGAAGGAAGCAAACTCAAATATATAGGAACCCCATATCAAGCCCCAAAACCCAAAGAAACATCCAAAGAAAGAATTCTGCAACGACTAGAAACTGGGCAAAAACGACAGGAACAGTCGACTGATGATCAAAAGACAGTCGACTAATCAACGGCTAGATAATATCCAACGGCTATAATCTGAGCCAGGACAGTCGACTGATGAAGTCAATACAGTCGACTGACAAACAGGACAGGCGCCTGTAAATCCTTCAGCAGGCGACTGCTGCAGGGGATGGATCGAAACAGAGAGCTGCAGTCTTTCTCCAATTCTTCGCATATGCGACTGATGTTAATACAACAGTCGACTGTCAAATACTCAGGCGACTGTACATTCTTCATCAGTCGTCTGCAGTATAAAATGGAGAAACAACAGAGAGATGCAGAGAATGCACTTACGCTATACATGCGACTGATGACCAATCTCCAGGCGACTGTAAAAATACAGGCGACTGTATACTGATTGACAGACGACTGTGCGTAAAGCTCAAGTTTGAGTCAATTGAAATGTTGACTTGAGCTGTGCATGTCAGGCGACTGTAGAAGGATCTATAGGCGACTGGAAATCACCCAGTCGACTGTGTTTCCTTCAGCAGGCGACTGACGGAAAGCCAGAGACTCCAAATGAGTCTTTGGACAGAGTGAACCTATTGGGTTGGATTCTATGATATTCCTAAGGCTCACTAAGATGGTTATATGCATATGCATGAATGAGTAAACCGTCTAACAAGGCATTACATTAACCCTAGACTCAAAAGAGAGAGAAAGCAATAAAGTAAATTACATGGATTACAATGCTTTCCTTAGAGTCTAAGTCTTCAATCTTGATGCCTTGATTGCACTCCATCATCTCAAAGCTTTGGCACTCCTTGAGTCCAAGCTTAGGCTCTTCTCCAAGTGATTAGTCTCCAAGAAAGATATTCTTGAAATAAAACTGAGAGACTAAAACATGAGAGTCATTAGCAACAACATAATGTTGTGATCATCATCAAAATAAGATTGGTATAAAACACCAATACTCAACAATCTCCCCCTTTTGATGATGACACACATTATGTAAAATACGAAGTATTAAAGCACAATGCTAATGAACTCCCCCTACTTATATGCACCAAATAAACAATGAGCTACACAGAGGTAAATACTCATAATACCAACTGAAATCAAGGTGACATATAATAGGCATGGATTACATAAACCAATTGTAAAGTAAAATCCAATATCATGCAAACATGCAAGGTTTATCTAATCCCATATACCTCTCGCCATATATATATCTCTCCCCATATGCATATGATATATCTCACCATATATATTTACATAATGCATATATCTCTCCCCGTTGACATCGTCAAAAAAGGTGGACATCAAAAATATCCCCCTTTGTCATCTTAACCAAGATGTGACAATATGCAAGAAAAGAAAGATATGTATGATACCAAATTTAAAATTTTAGTGGGTATCAATTTACTATCCCATGCTACCCCTAGATCATAGAAATGGTCAACTTTTGACTTCTAGGATCTAATACCAATTATAATTAATGTAGCCATGGGCCAAAAGTGTATCAAATCAATAGATATGGAAAAATCAAGCTTGAAAGACACACAAAGAATATTGCCAAAAAAACAAATATATCATGAAACAAGTTGGCAATATATAAGAGGTTTGGTTTGAGATAAAAAACAACCAAATGTGAATAAAGATCTCAAATAACCTCCGAAATGAGAGTTAAAATATGTCTTAAAATACTTTAAACATAAAACATATTAACTCCCCCATTGACATACATATGAATCAAAAATGCATGCATGTCAACAAACCCCAAGGTCCCCATTTTCATGAAAAATAAGTTTGAAAATATTTTCAAAATCATGAAACACACACAAACAATGGGTATGCTAAAAATAAACATTCAAGCACAATACCCATGCAATCTGCATATGTGTGAGGAACCTAAACATTAGGCAACCAAACCCAAGAGGAGTTTGATTTCCTAATGTAATCACATGAGGTGATCACATCCCTAACTAGAGAGTTGATGTAGCTATCCCTGTCTTGCACACTAACCTTAATAGGAATCCATAATCTCAAGGATTTCCTAGGCAAGGGTTTTGCCTTTGCAAGAGGGGGGGATGTGGCATGCTTAAGTGTAGAAACGAGTTTCTTGGCATGCAAAGAATGAGAATTTTGCTTCTTAGCAAAAAATGAAGATTTTTCATTCTTCCTCATTACCTCGTGATCTACATGCTTCTTGTTGATGTTATTGTTGTACAAGAAAGCATGGTGATTCTTCTTAGGTGCTTTAGCAATGTTTCTTGTATTTGCACCATAAGAGGAATTAGAGGTGGGTTTGGAAACCACATTTTGAATATAACCCAAACCTCCTCTATGATTTGCCGGATGTTGTTTTTCCAACAAATCGGGGAGTGAATCCCTAGAATACACAAAGCTTATGAGCTTACGGGATTCCTCTTCACTTCGCAACGTAAGTTGTTGAATGTAAGCATCTAAGCTAAGGTTTTAAGCAACAAGTTTTTCATTTGTAAGGCTCAATTCCTTAACTTGAGAGAGAAGTGTGTCTCTCTCACTAGTGTCGCAAACATGCATTTTCATCATGAATATTTACACTAGACGATTCTAAATCATGCACCATACTTATAGCATTATCAAGTTTAGCTTTCATTTTATCATATGAATCGATGCACTTACTTGCCAAATTGGAGGTCACATATAGGCAATATTCAAGTTCCTCATAGGATGGCTTTTCCTCCTCAGCTTCCTCATCGCTTTCCTCGACTTCCTCATCGCTTTCCTCCTCGCTTGAACTTGACGAAAACACTTCTTCATTAGCCCTGAAGCAACATTCTTCTTCATCATTTGATATGTCCACATCAGAATCATCAAAAGTGCCAATAAGTCCCTTCTTTTGGTTCTTGACCTCGGACTTGGCTTTTCAATATTTCTTCCCTTTACCTTTATAGGTATCTTTGGTGGGTTTGGAAGGGCATTCGGTAGCAACATGACCCTTACCTTCACACTTGAAACAAATCAACTTGTTAGAATGAGAGGCAAACTTTGATGAAGATATACATTGTTTGTCCTTGAGGAATGCCTTGAAATTCTTGAATTGCTTGGCAAGTTCGATGTAATCATCATCGCTAATATCATCTTCTTCATCACTCTAAGGTTCTAGATGGAACTTCTTTTTCCACTTGAATGACTCCTTCTCAACATGGAGTGCAACCCCCTTTTCCTTCTCGGGCTTGGTTGGTTGAACTTCCTCCTTATGCTGAAGAAGCAATTCATGAGAAATCTCAAAAGTATGCCAAATACTCTTGGCCGATTTGCACATGGAGATGCGATCGAACTCATCCGGAGTGAGGGCGCAATGGAGTACACATATAGCCCTAGCATTCACTCTGATCGAATCCCTCTCAGCTTTAGTTCTTGAGGCCGCGAGTGAAGTAGGCTCCTCAAAAGGCGACTCTATAATGTCCCAAAGGTCGTGACCCTTCAACTAGACCATCATCCTGATCTTCCAACTAGGGTAGTTGGTTCCGTTGAAGAGCGGGGGTCGAACGGTTGAGTAACCTTCTTCATGGCATGCGGATGTAGCATTGAATACCATAGTTGCAGTATGCTTTAACCTCGCTCTGATGCCAATTGTAAGGATCGCCTTACCCTTGCAATACTAACAACACACACTAGAGGGGGGGGGGGGGGGGTGAATAGTGTAATGGCAATAAAATTGACCAATTAAAATTTAACTTGCAAATGCAGAATTATAAATGCAAGAGGAATTAAAAGGCACAATTAATCCTAACGCAAACACACAGTTTTACCCTAGTTCCCCAAACATGGGTACATCCAGCCACACCAATATTCACTATATTCCCACACAGAGAAGTGAATACAAATCTCACAAGGAGATACCCCACAAAGAGGATTTATGCCCTACACAAGTACCCACCCAATCCTATACGAGGATCAAGACTCCCACACAGAGAATCACTAACTCCCACACAGAGAATTAGGGTTAGCCCTACACTAGGACACTAAACTCCCACAAAGAGAGTTACTCCCACAAAGAGAGTTTCCTAATTCCCACAAAGAGACAACCTCCCACAAAGAGAGAACCTCCCACAAAGAGAGAAAGTTCTAATTCCCACAAAGAGAATTAGAGACACAAATTACACCAAGTAAAATAAATACTCTTACCTATGCCTTGAGGTGCTTACTCATGAATGGATGCAAGGCATAGAAGAGGATCTCCAAGTGTTGGGATATGCTTTAGAGCACTTGGATGATTTCCCTTGAGCTGGACTTCAATGCATGAAGATAGATGAATGCTCAATTGAGGGAAATGAGGGAGCTTGAGAGTTGCTTATTGATCTCTTGAGATTTTCTATAGAGTCAAGAGTTATCAAGTGTTGTCAAGAGTTCTCAAGTGAAGGCAGCAAACTCAAATATATAGGAACCCCATATCAAGCCCCAAAACCCAAAGAAACAGCCAAAGAAAGAATTCAGCAACGGCTAGAAACTGGGCGAAAACGACAGGAACAGTCGACTGATGAGCAAAAGACAGTCGACTGATCAATGGCTAGAAAATATCCAACGGCTATAATCGGAGCCAGGACAGTCGACTGATGAAGTCAATACAGTCGACTGACAAATAGGACAGGTGCCTGTAAATCCTTCAGCAGGCGACTGCTGCAGGGGATGGATCGAAACAGAGAGCTGCACTCTTTCTCCAATTCTTCGCACATGCGACTGATGTTAATACAACAGTCGACTGTCAAATAGTCAGGCGACTGTACATTCTTCATCAGTCGTCTGCAGTATAAAATGGAGAAACAACAGAGAGATGCAGAGAATGCACTTACGCTATACATGCGACTGATGACCAATCTCCAGGCGACTGTAAAAATACAGGCGACTGTATACTGATTGACAGACGACTGTGCGTAAAGCTCAAGTTTGAGTCAGTTGAAATGTTGACTTGAGCTGTGTATGTCAGGCGACTGTAGAAGGATCTACAGGCGACTGGAAATCACCCAGTCGACTGTGTTTCCTTTAGCAAGCAACTGACGGAAAGCCAGAGACTCCAAATGAGTCTTTGGACAGAGTGAACCTATTGGGTTGGATTCTATGATAATCCTAAGGCTCACTAAGATGGTTATATGCATATGCATGAATGAGTAAATCGTCTAACAAGGCATTACATTAATCATTGACTCAAAAGAGAGAGAAAGCAATAAAGTAAATTACATGGATTACAATGCTTTCCTTAGAGTCTAAGTCTTCAATCATGATGCCTTGATTGCACTCCATAATCTACAAGCTTTGGCACTTCTTGAGTCCAAGCTTGATGTCCATCCTTGCACTCCATTTGATGTCCATCCTTACACCAAGTGATTAGTCTCCAAGTAAGATATTCTTGAGATAAAACTAAGAGACTAAAACATGAGAGTCATTAGCAACAACATAATGTTGTGATCATCATCAAAATAAGATTGGTATAAAACACCAATACTCAACAATCTCCCCCATTTTGATGATGACACACATTGTGTAAAATACAAAGTATTAAAGCACAATGCTAATGAGCTCCCCTACTTATATGCACCAAATAAACAATGAGATACACAAAGGTAAATACTCATAATACCAACTGAAATCAAGGTGACATATAATAGGCATGGATTACATAAACCAATTGTAAACCAAAAGTAAAATACAATATCATGCAAACATGCAAGGTTTATCTAATCCCATATATCTCTCCCTATAGATATATCTCTCCCCATATGCATATGAATATATCACCCATATATATTTACATAATGCATATATCTCTCCCCTTGACATCGTCAAAAAAGGTGGACATCAAAAATATCCCCCTTTGTCATCTTAACCAAGATGTGACAATATGCAAGAAAAGAAAGATATGTATGCTACCAAATTTAAAAATTTAGTGGGTATCAATTCACTATCCCATGCTCCCCCAAGATCATAGAAATGGTCAACTTTTGACTTCTAGGATCTAATACCAATTATAATTAATGGAGCCATGGGCCAAAAGTATATCAAAGCAATAGATATGGAAAACTCAAGCTTGAAAGATACACAAAGAATATTGCCAAAAAAACAAATATATCATGAAACAAGTTGGCAATATATAAGAGGTTTGGTTTGAGATAAAAAACAACCAAATATGAATAAAGATATCAAATAACCTCCGAAATGAGAGTTAAAATATGTCTTAAAATACTTTAAACATAAAACATATTAACTCCCCCATTGACATACACATGGATTAAAAATGCATGCATGTCAACAAACCCCAAGGTCCTCATTTTCATGAAAAATAAGTTTGAAAATATTTTCAAAATCATGAAACACACACAAACAATGGGTATGCTAAAAATAAACATTCAAGCACAATACCCATGCAATCTGCATATGTGTGAGGAACCTAAACATTAGGCAACCAAACCCAAGAAGAGTTTGATTTCCTAATGTAATCACATGAGGTGATCACATCCCTAACTAGAGAGTTGATGTAGCTATCCATCTCTTGCACACTAAGCTTAGTGGGAATCCATAATCTCAAGGATTTCCTAGGCAAGAGTTTTGCCTTTGCAAGAGGGGGGGATGTGGCATGCTTAAGTGTAGAAACGAGTTTCTTGGCATGCAAAGAATGAGGATTTTGCTTCTTAGCAAAAAATGAAGATTTTTCATTCTTCCTCATTACCTCGTGATCTACATGCTTCTTGTTGATGTTATTGTTGTATAAGAAAACATGGTGATTCTTCTTAGGTGCTTTAGCAATATTTCTTGTATTTGCACCATAAGAGGAATTAGAGGTGGGTTTGGGAACCACATTTTGAATATACCCCAAACCTCCTATATGATTTGCCGGATGTTGTTTTTCCAACAAATCGTGGAATGAATCCCTAGAATACACAAAGCTTATGAGCTTACGGGATTCCTCTTCACATCTCAATGTAAGTTGTTGAATGTAAGCATCTAAGATAAGGTTTTGAGCAACAAGTTTTTCATTTGTAAGGCTCAATTCCTTAACTTGAGAGAGAAGTGTATCTCTCTCACTAGTGTCGCAAACATGCATTTCATCATGAATATTTACACTAGACGATTCTAAATCATGCACCCTACTCATAGCATTATCAAGTTTAGCTTTCATTTTATCATATGAATCGATGCACTTACTTGCCAAATTGGAGGCCACATATAGGCGATATTCAAGTTCCTCATAGGATGGCTTTTCCTCCTCAGCTTCCTCATCGCTTTCCTCCTCGACTTCCTCATCGCTTTCCTCCTCGCTTGAGCTTGACGAAAACTCTTCTTCATTAGCCATGAAGCAACATTCTTCTTCTTCATTTGATGTGTCCACATCAAAATCATCAAAAGTGCCAATAAGTCCCATCTTTTGGTTCTTTACCTCGGACTTGGCTTTCTAATATTTCTTCCCTTTACCCTTATAGGTATCTTTGGTGGGTTTGGAAGGGCATTCGGTAGCAACATGACCCTTTCCTTCACACTTGAAACAAATCAACTTGTTAGAATGAGAGGCAAACTTTGATGAAGATATACCTTGTTTGTCCTTGAGGAATGCCTTGAAATTCTTGAATTGCTTGACAAGTTCGATGTAATCATCATCACTAATATCATCTTCTTCTTCACTCTGAGGTTCTAGATGGAACTTCTTTTTCCACTTGAATGACTCCTTCTCAACATGGAGTGCACCCCCCTTTTCCTTCTCGGGCTTGGTTGGTTGAACTTCCTCCTTATGCTGAAGAAGCAATTCATGAGAAATCTCCAAAGTATGCCAAATACTGTTGGCCGATTTGCACATGGAGATGCGATCGAACTCATCCGGAGTGAGGGCACAATGGAGTACACACATAGCCCTAGCATTGACTTTGATCGAATCCTTCTCAGCTTTAGTTCTCGAGGCCGCGGGTGAAGTAGGCTCCTCAAAAGGCGACTCTATAATGTCCCAAAGGTCGTGACCCTTCAACTAGACCATCATCCTGATCTTCCAACTATGGTAGTTGGTTCTGTTGAAGAGTGTGGGTCGAAAGGTTGAGTGACCTTCTTCATGGCATGCGCATGTAGCGTTGAATGCCATAGTTGCAGTATGCTTTAACCTCGCTCTGATACCAATTGTAGGGATCGCCTTACCCTTGCAATACTAACAACACACACTAGAGGGGGGTGAATAGTGTAATGGCAATAAAATTGACCAATTAAAATTTAACTTGCAAATGCGGAATTATAAATTCAAGAGGAATTAAAAGGCACAATCAATCCAAACACAAACACACAGTTTTACCCTGGTTCCCCAAACTTGGGTACATCCAGCCACATCAATATTCACTATATTCCTACACAGAGAAGTGAATACAAATCTCACAAGGAGATACCCCACAAAGAGGATTTATGCCCTACACAAGGACCCAACCAATCCTATACGAGGATCAAGACTCTCACATAGAGAATCACTAACTCCCACTCCGAGAATTAGGGTTAGCCCTACACTAGGACACTAAACTCCCACAAAGAGAGTTACTCCCACAAAGAGAGTTTCCTAATTCCCACAAAGAGAGAACCTCCCACAAAGAGAGAACCTCCCACAAAGAGAGAAAGTTCTAATTCCCACAAAGAGAATTAGAGACACAAATTACACCAAGTAAAATAAATACTCTTACTTATGCCTTGAGATGCTTACTCATGAATGGATGCAAGGCATGGAAGAGGATCTCCAAGTGTTGGGATATGCTTGAGAGCACTTGGATGATTTCCATTGAGCTGGACTTCAATGCATGAAGATAGATGAATGCTCAATTGAGGGAAATGAGGGAGCTTGAGAGTTGCTTATTGATCTCTTGAGATTTTCTATAGAGTCAAGAGTTATCAAGTGTTGTCAAGAGTTCTCAAGTGAAGGCAGCAAACTCAAATATATAGGAACCCCATATCAAGCCCCAAAACCCAAAGAAACAGCCAAAGAAAGAATTCAGCAACGGCTAGAAAATGGGCGAAAATGACAGGAACAGTCGACTGATGATCAACAAACAGTCGACTGATCAACGGCTAGAAAATATCCAACGGCTATAATCTGAGCCAGGACAGTCGACTGATGAAGTCAATACAGTCGACTGACAAACTGGACATGCGCCTGTAAATCCTTCAGCAGGCGACTGCTGCAGGGGATGTATCGAAACGGAGAGCTGCACTCTTTCTCCAATTCTTCGCACAGGCGACTGATGTTAATACTACAGTCGACTGTTAAATAGTCAGGCGATTGTACATTCTTCATCAGTCGTCTGCAGTATAAAATGGAGAAACAACAAAGAGATGCAGAGAATGCACTTACGCTATACATGCGACTGATGACCAATCTCCAGGTGACTGTAAAAATACAGGCGACTGTAAACTGAATGACAGACGACTGTGTGTAAAGCTCAAGTTTGAGTCAATTGAAATGTTGACTTGAGCTGTGTATGTCGGGCGACTGTAGAAGGATCTAGAGGCGACTGGAAATCACCCAGTCGACGGTGTTTCCTTCAGCAGGCAACTGACGGAAAGCCAGAGACTCCAAATGAGTCTTTGGACAGAGTGAACCTATTGGGTTGGATTCTATGATAATCCTAAGGCTCACTAAGATGGTTATATGCATATGCATGAATGAGTAAACCATCTAACAAGGCATTACATTAACCCTAGACTCAAAAGAGAGAGAAAGCAATAAAGTAAATTACATGGATTACAATGCTTTCCTTATAGTCTAAGTCTTCAATCTTGATGCCTTGATTGCACTCTATCATCTCCAAGATTTGGCACTCCTTGAGTCCAAGCTTAAGCTCTTCTTCACTTGATGTCCATCCTTGCACCAAGTGATTAGTCTCCAAGAAAGATATTTTTGAGATAAAACTGAGAGACTAAAACATGAGAGTCATTAGCAACAACATAATGTTGTGATCATCATCAAAATAAGATTGGTATAAAACACCAATACTCAACAGAGCAAAAGTATAACAGGCATCAAGTGAAGTGCCTACTTAGGTGCATCGCCATCATCTCCCAGTGGTGGGAGTGGTGGTGGTGGAGGGGATGGCTGTTGCTGCTGTAGACGCTACAGGATCTGGTTCAGCGTCAGCTGAATACCAGGGATAAGGGCAATATGGGTCTGCTGGGCATCGACTACATGTGTGAGGGCTTGAAAATTGGTTCTAAGTCCATATACCACCGACTCGACCACGCACAGTTGCAAGTCTCTGTCGTCAGAAGTGGAGGTAGAGGGACGTGCACGTGTACGAGCTGGACTCCCACGCCCTCCAAAAACTAATGGGGCTACTATTTTGTATGTGTGTGTGTGTGGGGGTGGAGCGGAGCTCACGGTAGAACGCTCAACCTCCAGGTGAAGCTAAGACCCAGGAATGCTCTCAAAAATCGGTGCAACAGAGGTAGTGATCGGAATATCAGCAGAAGTGGAGGAAGGTACAGAGGTCGTGGTAACAGATGTGGTGACAGACACCATGACACTCTCAGAGAAAACAACGACAGTATAGATTGGAATATCGACTGGTGGGGTGGGCGTGAAAACTGAGGATAAGGTCACCCTAGAAGTCGTAATATTAGATGAGGTGAAGGTCTCTACGGTCGTGGAGGAAGAAGGATCGGCACTCTCAGGAATGAATGAGGCAACACTCTCAGAAGTGATATGTGTAACGGGCTCAACACTCTCCGGAATGGTAACGACAGGGTCAGACACAGCCAAGGTACTCTCAGGGATGGGTGTATACGTGGAAATCTTAGCACGAGCAGAAGTAAAGATAGAAGTGCTGGGTCCAGGGAGTGGATCAGAGGCAGGATGGACAATAGGGATCACAAGGTGGTGAGGCTAGACGGGATGCTCCTGCTGCTCGTCATCAGGCTCGAGCACATATACAGGTGGGATGAGAAGGTCCATGTGGAGCCTCCACTCTGCACCTGCTGGTCATACGTGGGTCCGAATGGGGTTCGCAAGCACGATATAATCTGTAGAAAAAGGACCATGTAGCCAGACCCAATGGCACTGTCTGTGAGGAGGATCATGTGCATGCGGGCCAAAACATAGTCAGATATGGTAGTGGGGCACGTAGCATGGCACAGGTCAACGAGAAACTGAATGTCGAAAATAGGGGCCAGGAGTATGATCAGACCGCCACAACAAATCTCCTTGGTGGAGGCAAGCATGGAATAGATGCGGTCAAAATACCAACTGGCGATATCAATGGATATGGCGGAGACTAAGACGTCCCCACCAGCCTCATGGGCTCTCTTCTGTGTCATCGCCCAGAGCATGAACAGCTCGGGCGTGCACATAGTCCCTACTTCTGGCCTGTCTAAGATGGTGGTCGCTAAGAGGCACTGTGCAAGACGCATGCAGGGGTGGACTATGGAAGAGCATTCGCCCTGCTAGGGTCGAAGTGTGGTGTGCCTGTGATCTGCTACCAAAATGCATCGGCAGAAAAGGTGGAAGGGGTGTGGTGTGTGTGGGACCATAAGCTCTATCGGGGTATGGGCCAGGGGGCTAGTGAAAGTATGCACGGACCATGTCGTGCGAGATCTCGCACTCCCGATCCATGAGTCAGAAAGAATAGCCCCTAGGAGTCCTACAAATAGAACTCAAGCGCTTGAGTGTTGGGCGAATGTAAGTGCTCACCGACACAGATAAGAAATCACCCCAACCGACGTTATCGTACAACTGGTGCCTCCCCTGGAATACCCCTAGGTGCTTAAGTGTCTGAATGTGAGCGAACGTCTAGAGAGCCTATCAAATTTGGCGTGGTGTGTACCATCTCTGAAAGTGATCCCATACATCTCGATGGGTGTGGGAGGCTGTGCTGGTGGTGCAGGAGGTACTGGCAGTGCTAGGATAGGGTCGCTATATGGTGGGGGAGGCGTTGTCCCAGAGGAAGAAGAACTGGGGCCGCCAGTTTTCTTCCTCTTGGAAGCAGGCTGCCTACCACTAGAATGGATACGTGTAGGCATCGAGGAATGCTGTGAATGTGACGCGCACTATGTGATATGCAAGTGTAATGCTCGAAAATAATAGGGAACGAGTGTACCGAGCAAACGATGCGACTCCCAAGCAAAATATCTGAGTGCATGGTAGCTCCCCCAAGCTTCGTCTCTACAGTCGTCATGAATGATCTCCCCCAAGCTTTCTTGTTGCATAAAAAAATGATGATTAGTGTTAGGAATTAGAAATAATTGGGGTTTATCGAGTTAGAATAGAGATTAATATGGTTGAATTGGATTAATGGTTGAATTAAGGCTTACGGGATGGAAAGGAGAAGAAAGAGGACGCAATATGGCTTAATGGGGAGGAGGGTGGCCGTACTCGGTCGGAGGGTGGTCGGCCGATGGTGGCCGAGGCTGTCGTTGCGGCCGAGTGATGCTGGAGCTCAAGCGAGTGGACGAGGTGACAGGAGGGGGTGCAGCTTGATTTGGGGGTGAAACCCTCGATCGAGTGCGATTCAGCTTTAAGTAGGGGGCTGTGCCGCCTAGGTCACTCGGTCGAGTGATGTTGGTCACTCGGTCGAGTAACCCGATGCGGCTGAAATTTGAATTTTTGGCATAGCAGCTTTGTCGGGTGACTCGGTCGAGTGAGTTAAGTCACTCGGTCGAGTGAGAAGATTCACTCGGTCGAGTGAGAAGATGGGACAGAGTGTGAATTTTTGAGTCTTCTGCTACAGTCTCCCACTCGGTCGAGTGGAATTAGTCACTCGGTCGAGTGAAGTAATGACTCGGTCGAGTGGAGAGGCCTTACAGAGCATTAAAGTTTGGCTTTCTGCTACAAGGGTTCACTCTATCGACATAGTCACTCGGTCGAGTGGTATTATTTTATAGAATAAGTTTTGAGTGCTTCCCTGATCAGTGTGTCACTCGGTCGAGTGAGCTCTTCACTTGGTCGAGTGAAAATTCTTTCTGTTCTTTGTTTTTCACCATTTTCTGTTTCTCCTTCAGTCTCAGTTTTCTCCTTCTTTTCTCGTTTAAGCATGTCCATAGCTCGGCTCTCCATCACCATGGGTACTCTCTATTAGAATGGTATCCACGTATCTTCTTCCTATAATTAAAAAGGTTGCCCAATGTCAGTTCTTTTCCTAACTCTTGATCCATTAAATCAATAAAAGCCTAAAACAAAATGAAAAGTAAAAATCAACTAAAACTAAGATAGAAGTTTTGGGTTGCCTCCCAATAAGCACTCATTTAAGGTCTTGAGCTCGACCACTCATGATTTTACGTTAAGCACGTGATATTCACGTATAGGAGATGCACGTGTCAAATTTGGTGAGGAGACCGGTAGGATTTGGCCACTTCACAACTTCTTATTTGGCATCATCATTTGGCATCTCCTTTCTTATGATTGTGGAGGGTGTCCCCCACAACTTTTGTTCTTGGCCTTCGAAGGCTCTATCTTCTTTCCCGGCGATGTTGAAGTCTTTGCCGGTGACGCATGCTTTTGTTGCTTCCCGGAAGAGAGCTTGCAGAGTTCTCTTATCCTTGAGACATCATCATCGTTCTCCTCTTCTTCGGTGAGAGGGTCCGGGGTGTCTCCAAGTTGGGGGATATTTTCAGAATTTGGCTCCCCATCAAAACTTTCCATGTGCAAGGCATGTATGGCATACATCGTAGCTTCCTCGATAACCTTTTCAAGTAGGACAATGTAATCATTCTCCTCAAGTGAGGATCTATTCTTCATGGCACACGGGAGATGGAATTCAACATCAATATTTCCAACGTTGAGTGACAACATTCCTTCTCTTACGTCCACGATGACTCCAGTGGTGGCTAAGAATGGACACCCAAGAATAAGCGATGTGTCTCCCACTTCCTTCAAGTCCATGACGACGAAGTCACATGGCACACAAAGTCCTCTCGATATTTGTAATGGCGCATTTTCAGCGATCCCAACCGGCCTAGTGATACGTCCATCGACGAGCTGAATCTTCATGTTGGTGGGCTTAAGATCGGTCCTCGTATTTAACTTCTTGAACATTGTGAGAGGCATGAGACTCACGCTCACACCCAAATCAACTAAAGATTTTTGAAGGGGGACTCTGCCAAGTGTGCATGGAATTCTAAAGCTTCCGGTGTCTTTCAACTTCTTTGGCACCTTGTCTTCCTTGACGAACCACATTCCTTGGTCGGCGAGTATAATCTTCTCCGTCATGTTCCTTCCCGTAATCAAGTCATTGAGGAAGTTTGCATACGTTGGGATCTCGATGAAAGCGTCTAGGAACGGGATATTTAGGCTTATGCCTCTTAAGTACTCCAGAAATCGAGCAAATTTCTTCTCCAATTTAGCCTTTGCCAACCTTTGTAGGAATGGTACTGGTGGCACTTATACTCTCTCCTTCTAGGGCTCGTTAGCTTTAGATTTTTCTTCTTCACTAATGACCACAGTGTGTCTCTCTGCTTCCTTGTTCCCATCTATCTCAACCGGGGTGTTATGCTTTGGGCTTTGAGTTTGAACCATGACAGGAATCGTGTCCTTTCTACCTCTAGTAGTCACCGCCACCACTGCATTAATGTGGCCGGTGTTGCTTCTTGGGTTCACATCCGGTTGAGCTGGCAATTGGTTTTGGGCTCTATTCAACAATGTAATTTGCTCTGCCAGCTGTGCCACTATTGTGTTGAGGCTAGCTTGGCCCACCGATAATTTAGCATTTATCTTCTTTTGTTCGGCCATGAACTCCTCAACCCTTGTCTCATGCTCAGATCTTTGCGACGCCGGCGGTGGGTATTGTGGCCTCCAACTTTGATTGTATCCGGGGGGGTCTATAAGGCCTCGCTTGTTGCCTTTGCTGAAACGGCTACTTCTGTGGTGGCCGTGGCTGGTATTATTGCCACTGAGGTGGTGGTCAAGATTGTTGTTGTTGTTGTGGTTGTTGTTAAGGAGGGGTTAAGGCTCCATTGTTGTTCGCAGATGAAAATGCGGGGTGATTTTTCCAAGTCGGATTCGCCCAAGTCCCATTATTTCTACCATCGGGCTTGTAATCTGAAACATATTGAACCTGCTCCACAGGTTCCTCATTCGTATCGGCCCCAACAAACATGAGTTGGCCTTGGACTTGCCAATCATTCATGCTTCCACCAAAAGTTGACGTACCTTGAGCGCTAGATGGGCTCACTCAGCTTCTTCTCAATCCTCTCTACCCCTCTGGATAGAGCATCAAATCTCTTAGTCAAGTCCGCCACTACTTTCACCTCATATATGCTAGCTGGCTTCAAGGATGATGATGATGATTGGCTTCTCTCGTCGGCCAACTGCTGATTATTAGAAGCCATCTCCTCAAGTAGTGACGTGGCCTCTTCAGGAGTCTTTGATAGTATTGCCCCATTGGCGGTGGCATCAATAATCATTTTAGTGTATGGCTTCAAACCATTGTAGAACCTATGCACCAACTCCCAATCATCGATGCTGTGGTTGGGGCATTGATGTTGAAGATCTTTAAAGCGCTCCCACGCCTCATTTAAAAATTCCTGGGGTCCTTGCTTAAATGACATCAAAGAATCTTGTAGCCTGACGGTCTTTGATGGTGGATAGAATTTGTTGACGAAGGCACTTGCAAGATCGTCCCATGTAGTGAAAGTACCATTCGCTTGCATCCTCAGCCAATACAATGCTTTGTTTTAAGTGTGAAAGAAAAGAGCCGTAGGCAGATGACGTCCTCTGATAAGCTAGGGACCTGAAAAGTGGCGCACTTCGCCAAGAACATCTGAATGTGATAATGAGCGTTCTCATGTGCATTCCCATGGAAAGGATCTTGTTGCATCAGCACAACTTACCCTGTCTTTAGCTCAAAGTTTTTATCCGACGACAACTCTGGCATAAGAATGGATGAAGGGGCAGAGTTGTTCGGAGTAAGTCTGGCTCTGATAGAAATAAGTCTGACGTTCCTCGGTTGATTAGTTTCTGCCGCCATTTTATCTTCCTCTAGAATATGTCTCTTCTCTTCTCTAAGCTTCTTTACGGTGCGCTCGATCTCGGGATCGAATAATATTGTTCTGTCAGTACTCCTTGATCGTGTGTTCATGCACAGAGAAAGAGAGTCTGCAAAAAATGTCAGCACAATAGAGGAATAGAAAAATAATAACTAAGTAAAAAATAAAATACCTTCCCTTCACCGGCAACGGCGCCAAAAACTTGACCAACTCCAGATATGCACCCAGAAACAATGTAGTTTTACCGTAAGCACACGGTTAAGTGGAGAGCGGATATCGAATCACGGGGAGGAACTATTGGTATTACATTTATTACTCAGTGGAGATGGAATAATGATTAAGGAATATTTGGTGTTACAAGTAAAATATCGTTTGTAAATTCAATTAATAAAAGTGTCTAGGGCTAGGAAATCCCCACTATAGATCTCAAGCATCAATGTGAAATTATATTCTTCCATATCACTACTCTTGGTTTAGGGTGAAATTGTCGCAACTATATTGTGAACCAACGCATGTTCTTGCGCTATGCAAGTCTATAGTAATCTAAACTAGAGCCTCGCTCTCACGCAAGCCTAGTTCAAACCACTAGCATTAAGATCGACAATATAATTCAACTCCAACTCAAGTTCGCTCTCGTGCAAGGTGAGTTTGAATCTAGATCATGATGGTTCGTATTCATTTTACCGTCGTACAAACGAATATAATTTTAGAAATATAATAAAGATGCAAGCTTTGGTCGCTTTTGCGCACCAACTCTAGGGAATCTCGATTATAGATCTAAATCGAATATTTAGGGCTTCCCATAGATCAAGATCCTCTCTCGAGCTCTCAAGATCCAATAGAAATTCATAGCTATCCATAGTAAATCAATCATAGTCTAACCCTTTAATAAGTTTAGCAACATGGGTTTTCAATAGATTTCACATATCAAGCTTTGAATCCATAGGGTTCATCCCTTTGCCCTAAAGCAAATAGACTACTCACAATTCATCATAATCGAAACAATAGAATTGGGATATGCAATAGAATTCATCAAAAAAGATAGATCTAAACAGAAATTTATCATAAAAATTAGAAATAACAAGAGTTTAGACAACTACTGATGTTATGAGCAATCGTTATGGCATGTAAAAATGTAGAAATAAAGTTTAAAATATGAGCATATCATGATACTTCCAGGGCTGACTTCCTCAATGATGATCTTCAGATACATTCCACTTTGGTAGATAGGATCAAGGCTGTGCATACAAGATATACTAAGATATAGAGGATCATGGAGTTGGTGATGGCTGGACATCGATCGGAGTTCACGATACATGCAGATGAATCTTTGAGATTTGGCAATAGACTTCGCGTGCCTTCTGGAGATGTTAGAGAGGAGATATTGAAGGAAGCTCATAGTTTGCCTTATTCCATTCATCCAAGTAGGACTAAGATGTATCAGGATTTGAAGCAACTTGTTGGTGGCACAGAACGAATATGTGTATTGCGCAAAGTGTGGCCAAGTGTTTAGTGTGCCAGCAAGCGAGGGGTGAGCACCAAAGAGGTGCATGACTATTGCAGCCACTACCTATTCCTGAGTGGAAATGGCAACATACCACGAGGGATTTCGTGACTGGCTTACCTTGGAGCAAGAAACAAAACAACGCTATTTGGGTAATCATGGATTGATTGACGAAGTCAACACACTTCATTCCTTTCAGAGTTGGACAATCTACGGAGGTTCTTGTCAAGAGGTATATTGAGGAGATTATGAGATTGCATGGAGTACCAGTGAGTATAGTTTTAGACAGAGATACCTGGTTTATGTCGCATAGCTGGAAGAGCTTACAGAAGAATCTTGGCACTCATCTCAAGTTCAGCACTGCTTATCATCCCCAGACAGATGGACAGTCAGAGCGTACCATACAGATCTTAGAGGACATACTGTGAGCATGTATGTTGGATTTCAAATGGTAATGGAAAGATCACTTTCACCTCGTGGAATTCGCATATAATAATAGCCATCAGGCAAGCATCAGGATGGCGCCATTTGCGGCCTTATACGGAAGGAAGTGTCGGTCGCCCTTAAGATGGGATGACGATGGGGATTGACAATTGATGGGACCTAAGAAGATATTAGAGGCAGTTAACGTGGTGCGGATGATCAAAGAGAAAACACAATTGGCGCAAGATAGATATCAGCACCGGGTAAATTCAAAACGAAGACATCTAGATTTTCAGCCAGGAGACAAGGGTTTTCTAAAGATTTCGTCGAATCGAGGTTTGATTCATTTTGGCCGACGAGGAAAGCTTAGCCCACGCTACATTGGACCTTTCAATGTGCTAGAACGAGTGGAAGAAGTGGCATACAAGATTGAACTGCCTTCATCCTTAGAAGGAGTGCATAAAGTGTTCCACATATCTCAGCTACGCAAATATGTGGGAGATCCAGTGTACATGGTGGACCATTCATAGATATCAGTACGTCCAAATCTAACATACAAACAGTAGCCTATGGAGATTATTGATCAACAGTAGAAGAATCTGAGGAACAAAACTGTCAACTTGGTGAAGGTGTTGTGGCATCGTAATGCGCCAGACGAGTCTACTTGGCAACAAGAAGAGGAGATGAAGGAGTGCTACCCCTATCTATTTGAGGAGTCTTAATTCTTTCAATTTTGAGGACAGAATTTATTGTAATGGGGAAGGGAGGATGTAATGGCCCATTTTTTATTAAAAGCCCAACACAGGCTCACCGGCCCAACTCTTTTATAAACAAACCCCTTTAATATTTTCCCACTAACTAAATCACTCTCACCTGATCCTCCTCATTTCTCTAGTGCCTGACACGCTAGCCCTTTTTCCCTCAGTTCTTCTCTCGCGCATGCGATTATGTGAGTCGACCACGACTCGATATGGTTTTTGAAAACCTTAGCCCTAATCTTGAACGCCACTGCCTATTTCTAAGGATTTCTCCTCCGATAAGAGCTCTAAACCTTATCTCCTCAAGCGGTTTGATTTTTATTTATATTCCCTTTACGTTTAGGGTTTTCTCATGCGAAATTGATTTCTTCTTCTTCAAAAATTTCCGACTGAGTTCTGATTCTCCTCTGGATTTTTTGGGAATCTTGGCCTGGCTTCTACGTAAACGGTAGATTTTATTTAACGTAAACTTTAGTTATTTCTTGTAACGACCCGTTCTCAGGGGGCAATTACTTATTTGTTACATTCACAGGTCTGCAGATTACCAGTGAAAACAACATAGCCACGATGCAAAGATGTACAAAATACTCAAATAGGGTCCATTTATTACAATCCAAACAGTACAACATACTACAACAGAGATGCATGAAAGAAAAGAAGTACATATGGAAATTCGTCACAACTCGAACTCTAAAATCTACATCCCCTGGGTCAAACACTGGCTCCTCAAACTCAGGAACATCAATGTCAACCCGTGCTTCGTCTACGGTGCCACGAAGTATGGAACCGTAGGTAAGTCACAACAATTCTAAAAATAGAAAGGAAAGTAGTGCACAAGTATAGAATAGGCTAAGTAAGGAAACATGGTAAAGGAGTAGCTTCAGACAAGGGTGACAAGTAAAGTAAATGCAGTCATGCATACATGTGCGATAAGTAAAGTACGGTGGATGCACATGGGTGGTAAGTAATGTGCATGTATTGCATAAAGTAAAGGTGACTGTGCAAATAGTAATTAAATTAGAACAACGTGACTCAAGTATGAGAGTATGATATGCAACCATTGAGTTCATCTCTTGCCTGGGTGCGCTTACCCAGACGAATGCCGAAACGTAGGCAGCTAGATAGGATGCTAACACGGGCAGCATATTATGTTTGCCGAAACACCAGCTAAATGGGATGCCGAAACTCAAGCAGCTAGGCATATAGATGACCTCCATTCACTCCCACACTCTCTCAAACTATGAGTTACCCCAAACCAAGAGAAGTGTCAAGTGTTCTAAGTATACGTTTCTTACGGGATGTTCCACAAGAAGTTCCACAAGATATTCCACAAGATATTCCACATGATAATTCATTAGCATTCACTGATTCATAAATGGCATGCAGCAGGTGATGTGACTATTTAAACATGAGAAATCGAGCAACAAGTGCATCCAAAGTTCATGCATAGTTTTCAAGTGACAAATGTTAGTTCTTGAGCTCAAGACTAACGTTGTTTTGATGATGATCAATACATTATGTTAGTGTGCTAATCAATCTTATGTTTTAGTCTTAGTTTATCTTAATGATTATAGTTGATGAGACAAAGCATAATGCTTGGAGGATATTACAATGGATATCTTAAAGACCTTTAAGAGTGATGGAGTGCTCAAGCTTGGAGCTTGATGAAGGGAAGCTCATCAAGGAGTGTCAAAGCTTGGAGATGATGGGGAGCATCTAGGTATCGTGAGCTTGAAGACTTAAACTCTAAGAGATGCATTATGTAATCGATGTAATTTCTATTACTTGCATGTCTCTTTTTGAGTCTAGGATTATTGTAATGCCTTGATAGATGATCATACTCTCATGCATATGCTTTTAACCATCTTAGTGAGACTTAGGATTATCATAGAATCCAACCCAATTGGTTCATCTAGCCCAAAGACTCAATTGGAGTCTCTGGCTCTCCAACAGTCGTCTGATGAAGGTTTTACAGTCGCTGGGTGATTACAGTCGCCTGTCGAGCCTTCTACAGTCGACTGTGGTGCGCTGCTCAAGTCAACATTTTTATCGACTCTTCTTGAGTTTTTCGCATCAGTCGACTGATGTTCAATTTACAGTCGCCTGTTTTTCTATAGTCGCCTGTGAATTGGTCGACAGTCGACTGTGCGCATCTTGCATTTTCTGGGCTTCATCCCAATTTGCAAGACAGTCGACTGATGATGTTTTTACAGTCGCCTGTATATTTACAGTCACCTGTGAAATGGTCAACAGTCGTCTGAAAGGCGTAAGTGCGAAAATTGCATCTCTATCTGTTTTACTTCCATCCTCTGTAGCAGTCGACTGATGAAGGCTTTACAGTCGCATGTCTATTTTACAGTTGACTATACTTTGGTCATCAGTCGCCTGTATGCATACTGGGAGTAAGTTGCATCTCTCTGTTTAATTTCCATCCCTACAGCAGCAGCCTGATGAAGGATATACAGTCGACTGTCTGTTTTACAGTCGCCTGTGTAGTCTTCTACAGTCGACTGTCCTGGGTCAGATTATAGCCGTTGGGATTTTTCTAGCCATTGAACAGTCGACTGTCTATTGTTCATCAGTCGACTGTCTGTGCCGTAAACTGCCAAAATCTAGTCGTTGCAGATTTCTTTCCTTTGGGTTTTTGGTTAGTTTTATGAGCTCTTCTTGGCTTCATATATATAGGAGATGGCTTAGTTCATTTAGAACTCTTAAAGGGTTAGGAAATCATAGAAGATCATTTAATCTCTTCTCTAAGCCACTCCTCTCCCATTCCCTCATTAGAGCTTCAATCTTATGCTATAACATCTAAGCTGTAGGAAATTTCTCTAAGGGATTTCAATCTCATTCCTTTTCTTGGAGAACATCTTTCTTCTCTTCATTTCATACACTCAAGTGAGAAGTGGTAAGATTCATTCCTAGAAGAGAGAAAGATCGACAAGTGCAATCAAAGCTAATCTCAAGCACTTGGTCATTCACTTGCATGCCTTCTTCTTCACATTGGTAAGATCATATCAAGGCATCGGTAAGTGTTGTTTCATTTTGTTTTTGTTTCGAAATCCTAATTCTCTTTGTGGGAATTAGTTGCTCTCTTTGTGGGAGTTACTCTCTGTGTGAGAGTTTGGTTCTTTCTGTGTGAGAGAACAAAATCCTCTGTGTGAGGTCTCTCTGTGAGAGAGTAAGGATATCTCTTTGTGGGAATCCTAAATCCTCTGTGTGAGGTATCTCTGTGTCAGATTGTATTCACTTTCTTTGTGTGGGAATATAGTGAATATTGGTGTGGCTGGACGTACCTAAGTTTTGGGGAACCAGGGTAAAATCCTTGTGTTTGCGTTTGTTATTGTTGAGCACTCTGTTTTTTTCCGCTGCTTATTGTGCTTTAATTTCAGTCACATTTAATTAAGCACTTTGCTTGCCATTACACTATTCACCCCCTCTAGTGTGTGTGTAGCCCCGCAGGGTCCCTTTCAATTGGTATCATAGCCTTGGTTTGGTGGCTTTTGCAAGCATGACTTCTAAGTCTCAACAACCCCTCTCCCTTCCTCCCGTCTTCAAAGGCAAATACTTCTCAAAATGGAGGAAGAACATGTTCCACTGGCTTGATGTGCATGAGGAGTCAGTGTATATTACCTCGGATGCTCGAGTTTGGAATTCATTGCTCAATGCTCTCTCTCTCTCTGAATATTGCTAAGAAAGTAAGTGATTTCAAGACGGCCAAGAAGATATGGAATTATCTTGATGAAAAGTATGGTGGAGAGGAATCTGGCGATGATGAGAGCACAGTGGTAATGAGGTATCTCGTAACTCTCTCATTCAACGTGCTAATTTTATTGAAAATGATAATGCGTTGTTTATGAACTCTCTCAATGCAAATTATAACAAGCTTGAGAGAGATGCACACACACACACACACTTTTTTATCATCCAAACATCGTGATGATACACAAACCATTGTATCGAATCAAGAAAAGATTGCTCTTGATTCTCATGTGTGCATGTTGAGCAAAGAGAATGACTCTCTTAAAGCTCGTATTGAGTTTGATCGTGATTTTCACAAATATGTGAAAGAGAGTATGTATGCATCGCATAATGTTGAACTTAATTCTTTGCATACCGAGAAAGATACTCTTCTTTCTCAATTGAGTGCCTTGAGAGATGAGAATGCTTCTCTCAAACTCCAAATGGAGAAGATGCACTCGTAGTGTGATTACAACATTTTGAGAGATGAGACATTGGCTCTCAAGTCAAAATGTTGTGGGCTTAGCTCATGTCTATCCAAGAGGGATGACAACATTTCTTAGAAGTGATCGCGCCCCGGATACACGTCCCGGAGCGACGGTTGTAGTTTTACCGCAAGCGCACGGTGTGGTGGCGAGCGGGTTATCGAACACAGGGAGGACGAATGAGAGTGCCTGCTCCGAACAACCTGGCTATTAAGAACGGAAAAGAGAGAATTTGCCTTTGGCGATCCTGTCACAATCGTCAGACAAAATATGGGGATATAAAATCAAATAAAGGACGCTTAGGGAATGGGGAATCCCCGCTACTCACCGTATCTCGTCAATGTGATTCGTTGGCATCAACATTGCTAGGGTAGAATTTCGGATGAACTAGTTACAACTGAATGTAAAACCTAGCTCACGCTCTCGCGCTGTTGTCGGTTTATAGCTATCCTAGGTTTGGGTCCAATCTCTTGCAAACCCTAGCCTAGGCAAGCTAGCATTAGGATCAACATCATCGTTCAATCGCGCCCCGAGCCCACTCTCGTGCAAACTCGAGCCACGACCTAGGTTGGGATAGTTCCTACCCGTCCAATCTTTTGCAAACGGGTATCGGCATGGAATTGCAACCGAAAACCCTAGTATCGGTCCAATATCTTGCAAACCGATACTACGGAAACTCGATTCCAACCCAATTCGGATTTCTAGGGTTTCCTATCGAATTGGGATCCAATCTCTTGCAAATCCCAATCGATATGAACACCTAGCTATCCGTAGTAAATAGATCCCAAACTAACCCTAATAGCAATTCTAGCAATATTTCCACCAATTCATCACAAATCAGAAATTGGGCTCGTAGGGTTCATCCCCACGCCCCAAGACGTATAGACTACTCACAATTCATATCACAAGTGCAGAAATAATCAATTGAAATAACAAGAGAATTCATCACCATATGCAAATAAGCAATAAAAATGAGATTTTTAATGGAGAGGGAGACAAACCAATAGAGTTCTCCAAGAATCCAACAAAAATAAACTTTTCTCTCCTCTCCAATCACAAGAATCAAAACCTAAAAAGTTTTATCTAAAAAGCTGCAAAAAGTAAAGAGAAAAGCTCTCTAACCTAGGGTAAAAACAGGGGTTAAATACCCCCCAAAATCGTCCAAAAAACTGTGACCAAAATGCCCCTGCGCAGCCTGAAAATCGCAATTTTCGCTACAGGCAGCGCGTCGCACTCGGCCGAGTGACAAAAGTCGCTCGGCCGAGTAAGAAACCCTGAAAATTTCCAGTAAGTCTTGGTCTTCGGGGGTCTTCACTTCGGGGGTGGCTCGGCCGAGTGAGTTGTCGTCACTCGGCCGATGGCTTCTATGTACTCGGGCGGTCGGCATTTTCCACTCGGCCGAGTGGGTCTTCTGAAGCTCAGGCAGACGAAAAACAGTAAGTTGGCACTTTTTGATGGGCGTCGTCTGAGTGCCACTCGGGCGGACGGAGTCTCGTCACTCGGCCGATGTGGCTTCCGACACTCGGCCGAATGCACACATGAAATGTGTCCGATCTGGTCGGCCGAGCGGTGTCTCGCTGGTCGGCCGAGTGACTCATTCACTCGGCCGAGTGAGACACCAAAAATGCCCAAACAGCTTGTTTTTGCCTCCTCGTCGCTCCTGCGACGTTCTTTCTTCTTCCGCTCCTCTCCAATAGCAAAATACCCCTCGGGGAAGTCATCGGTGACACTCTGGAGTAGGCATATCAAGGGATCACTCCAAATCGCTCCAAATCTCCTGAAATATGACAAAAACAACAAATCGTGAAAAGTATCGCAATATTGTCGATAAATCGTGAAAAGCGTGATTTGAGCGATCTAAATGGCATGCAATCATGCGGAAAAAAGGTGTAAAATAAGGAGTGATCAAAATCCCCCAAGCTTACCTCTTACTCGTCCTCGAGGAAGATAAGTAAAAGGCGAACCCGGTGGATTCGGAAAACAAAAACGACGAAAAACGAAAAACGGAGAACGAAGAAAAACGAAAAACGAAATAAAAACGAAGAAGAAAGAAGGAAGCGAAGAGGGAAGCTGCTAGATCATTTTCTCAGGACGTGGGTTTTGCTTACTCATATAGCATGCACCGAATGTAAAACACATGTCAAAGAATTTTATTTCGATATCATAGTATAATGGTGCAAATAGAAATAGAAAACCCAAGAATGATGATATAACATGAAAAACGGAATAATTTTAGAATTAACATCGTCTGAATCATTTAAAGCGGTATACAATATCGCAGATCACACACTTTTCAATTGAACGCTTTCTAAGAGGAGTATAAGAATATCACACAGTAGAATAGAAAGAATAGAAAAGTGTGGATTTCATGAAATGAGTGCTAGGCATAGATTTCTGGATTTCGTAAAGCTAAAACGATCTTACCGAGTATAGAATATTACTTAGCCTAGTTTGTCGTGCAACGTCAAGTAGTCACTCTCTCACACATCATTGGATTCTCTCCCCCAAGCTTATCTATAAGCGTGGTGGCACAAAAATAATATTTACATCCCCATTTTTTTTATGAAGCTCCAAAAGTAACGAAAATAAAAACAAAAAGAGAGAAGAAAGAGAGACCATGAGATGGGATCGTTTATTGAGATTCTTTTCTCTTTTCTTTTCTTTTTTTTTCTCTCTCTTTTTTTCAAATAGCATATATACACAATGATCCCAACTCAAAGAGAAATAAGGATATACAAGAATTTTCTTTTCTTTTTCTTGCTTTGGTTTTGGGAAATTTGGAGCTAGGAATTAATAGCGGGGGACATGCCATATAATAGAATCGCTAAAGGGAGATTCACCAATGATTTTAAAATAGAGAAATGATGTTAAAGATATGTGGAGAAAGAAATAAATATGTCTCTCAGTTCACTCTATATGACGTGCACGACAACTTCAGCAGGGTAATCTAATCTACTCAGTTTTGATCACAAAAAAGCTAAACTAATCCAGATTTATCATAGCTAACATCATTTAATCATCCTGAAGTGAAATGTACAAATCATGCATATAGAAGTGATATAGGAAAAGAAAACGGTACTCCAGATATAAGCATTCAATGCGTGAATCTTGGTATGTTTTCTGCGATAGCATACATATGAATATTCAGACTCAGCTAATAATAAAATTTCATCCATTTTCATGCGGAAAAAAGTGTGGGTTACTATCTCTAAATGCAAGGCAAATCACAACATATGATATCAGAAATAAAATCTAAGACATAACAAATATAGCATGCATATAGAGAAAGCTAACTCCACGTCATCATCATCATAGAAAAGTCATCTCTAGCATGAGATGAAAAAGAAATAAAGATAAAGAGGGAAAATGAAACTATTTACAATGCAGCACACAAAGAAAATAAGGAAAACACGATGCATGGAAAAAAGGAAAAAATGATGAAAATAAGTGCGAAAGCGAAAAATGGCGTGAAAAAACTAAAAAACAAAGGTGGTAAATCGAAAAGAACGTGAGAACTCACTCCCCCAAGCTAAAGTGCACAGTGTCCTCAAGTGCGAAGTGTGGCACACCGAGAGACAAGTAATGTGAGGGGAAGGTGAGGATGCATGCATGAGGAAAAAGAAAAGAAAACAATGAAACGAAAAATATGATGTGGACATGATGCATGCAGATATAGGAGTGATACAGATATAAAAGTGTGACACCAAAAACTCTCCCCTCTCCCAAAAAAGATATATAAAGATATATAAAGATATGAACAAAGTGTGTACCCAAAAACAGTGAGGGGAGGGGGGTGGGCAAAAATCAACAGGACCCAGCAGAGACGGGCAGCACAACGGCAAAAAGAATCAATGGCATCAAGGGTGCCTACGAGGGTGGGGCTGCGCCGTCCTGAGGCGGAGGAGGAGGATGTGGTGGCTGGGGTACATGCTGCTGAGCGGGGGTGGGTGTGGGTGTGGAAGCAGGCTGGGTGTGTGTAGGAGTGGGGGTGGGTACCTGCTGGGTGGGTGTGGGTACGCGAGGGAGCCGCTCTAGAACCTGGGTGAGGCAGTAGTGAATTGACGTGCGTTTATATTTCATATATTCACGCACGTTTTCTTTTGTGTTTCTCCGTGTTTTTCTGCTGTCTTTTATTCGTTTTCTTGTATTTTCTCGTTTTCTTTCACTTTTCTTTGTTTATCCATGTTTGTAGGAGATTGACCGTGTAGGGGACGTTTAACGACGATATCTCAAGTCCCCGGAGCAACGGGAGGAGTCACACGTGATCCAGGGGGTCAAACGACAAAGAATACATCTTTCAGCCCCTCACCCGGTCGGTTGGCCATCTCCAACCGATCGAGTGATGCACGCGTGCACCACCCGGTCTCAGCCGGAGCTCATATGGAAGTCACCCGACCGGTTCACAGACCGGTTCAGCGGGGGCCTGTCCTCTGTTTTTTCGAGCAGAATTCCAACCGATCGGGTGACTCTCACTCGATCGGTTCATCTGTAGCTGATGATGAGGAGCTGAAGACACGGGCACCAAACCGATCACTTCACCCGATGGCGCCAAGATCCAACCGGTTACTCCAAGAACTCACCCGACCGGTTCATATGACCGGGTGAAAGCTCGCCGTTTTCTGTTCATTATCTGTAACGGTTCACCCGATCGGTTGACTTATTAACCGATCGGGTGATGCGAGAGTCTATAAATAGAACCCCTAGGGTTCTAGAAACGAGAGCTGCTAGTTTTTACTGTTTTCTCCCATTGTGACGGCTGTAATTTTTTCTCTTTTGTAAGTTTTTAGATCTTTCTCAAATTTTAGTATTGTCTTATCTAGTCTATTACTTTCGCATTCCAATTGTCTGATTATGATTCCAACGGTTAATTTTTATTTAGATCGCTTTTTAATGGATTTTTGTGAGTAGTTCCTAAATCTGGGATTTTGGCGGAAACCCCTTCGGGAGCTCTTCCCGATGCGTCCATAGGGTTAGGAAATCGATAGGGATTAGGAATCTAACGGTTATGCGGGGTGTTTCATTGTCAACGGCGGGAAAAAGACCGCCTTTGACCGTTGGGCCAAGGGGGAATAAACTTGGCGGTTGACTCCCTAGCCGTAGCTCACGCCCATAGCGTAGGCGTCGAATCCTAGCACGCGGGAGCGGCAGGATGAGACGTTGGGAGTTATCGTTGCGAGCTTAGTGCTCCCGGAATCGATCAGTGTTAATGGACACGGGAGTGCCCACTGATCGAATCCGGGAAGTCCGGTGTATCATCCTGGGCACCGACCGGAATATCGGGCCCATGGGACGCCGGTACCACTTTCAGAGGCAACGTCTCACCATTAAACCCTAATTCCGATCGCTATCCATACCCGTAGGCCGTATCGGCGAGAGTCACTCGTCAGAGTGGAAACCAAAGTTCCGGGTTTATTTTCTTATTGTTCACACCCTTTATTTCTTTCCGTGACAACCATCCACCGATTCGGGCTAGCTCGCCCCCGGGGTGATTTTGGTCCTTCTTGACTCAAGCACAACCTCGCCTCCCTGTGTTCGACCCCCAAGCCACACTACAACACCGTGCGCTTGCGGTTACAAATTTCTAAACCCCCACGCGGGTCCCCTGGCCATTTGCGGATAGCAAGCCGGGGTGCACGCCAAGTTTATGGCGCCGTTGCCGGGGAGGCAACGTGCTTGTTATTTTAGGATCTCTTGAACCATCGTGTCTAGCTCTCATCCCTACCTCATGATAATTTTCGCATTCTCCTTTTTCCTTTTTATTTTTCTTATTTTTATTTCTCATTTTATCTGTTTCTTTCCCACTTGTCGCTTCACGGGTGTTTGTTGTTTTTCATGCGTAGGAGTTCAAGAAGTCTCGACGACTTGATTCCCCTCGATCCAGAGATTAACACCACCCTTAGGCGTTTGGCCGCCGAGAAGCGAAGAAGAGAGGATCCCGAATCCATGGAGGAGAACACCCCGCCGCACAAGTCCCTGTTGGAGTACTCGATGCCATCAATCGAGTCCACTTCCGCCATCCGTTCTCCGGCTATTGCGGCCCCAAGCTTTGAGCTAAAGCCGTCTCTGGTGACGTGGATCCAGCAGGATCAGTTTGCGGGTGCACCCATGGAGAGCTCGATCGAGCATCTAGACTCCTTCTTGGAGAAATGTGACACCTTCCGGATTAATGGTGTCACGACTGAGGCGATCCGTCTGAAGCTGTTCCCCTTCTCTTTGCGAGACAAAGCCAAGCAATGGCTTAGGGGGAAGGACCCCAACACTTTCAATACCTGGGAGAAGCTCTCCAATGCTTTTTTGACGAAGTTATTTCCTCCGGGGAAGACCATGAAGTTGAGGAGTGAGATCTCCTCCTTCTCCCAGGCCAGCCACGAGTCCTTGCATGAAGCTTGGACGAGATACAAGGAGATGCAAAGAAGATGCCCTCACCATGAGCTTCCGAAGTGGCAGATTATTAATCTGTTCTACAATGGGTTGAGGGATGACCTGAAATCTTCTATGGACGCCGTGGCTGGGGGTTCATTCATGTCTAGGAGCGAGGAAGATGCCGGACATATTCTGGAAACCATGGCATCCAACAATGAGCGGTAGTGTGACGAGAGAGCCACACCCAGGTCTGGGGGTATACACAGAGTCGAGGACATCGACAAACTTTCAAGCAAATTCGACTTGCTTTCGACCCAGATCTCCGCACTAATGGTAGGATCCGGTGGGGCCGGTACACAGCAGATTTCGGCGGTAGAGTCCGAATTCTTTGGGGAATTCGACGGTGGTGACATCTCACCACCGTTGGATCGGGTGAGTGCACTATTTTACAACCCCATGGGAAATGCGCCGTATCCGACAAGGACCAATTCCAACCCGGCCTACTCTCCAAACAACCAGAACCACCCAAACTTCAGTTACCATCCACCATTTCAGTCCTCGCCGCCTCAGCAGCCGCAGCAACAAACATATCAGCTGGCTAGGCCACAGCAGAGTCAGGTTCAGCAGCAACCATTTCAGCAGCAACCTCAGCAACAATTTTACGCCCCCAGGAATCAGCAGCCAATCCAGCAGCAGCAGTATGGCCAACAGAGGGCCGTCTCTCCGGTTGAGTCTCTCTTGACTCAATATATAACCAACCAGGAGAAGATCAACCAAAAGCTGGAAATGGGTCAGCGGGCCCTCACGGACCAAGTAACCCAGCTGGGGTTACAAGTGGCGAACCTTTCGAGGTCACAAAACCAATTGCCGCCACAACCGGAGGTGAACCCAAGGGGAGCAACCCAAACGTCGGCACTCATGCACGAGCACGCAAATGTGTCCGCTATCGTTCTGAGAAGCGGGACACAAATCCCTACTAGAGTGCCCCCTAACAAACCGGAAGCATCGTTAGTCGTTGAGCGACCGATCGAAAAATCAAACGACGCCGGTGCTTCGTCATCAAATCCTATGAATCCGGAGGGAGTCTCTGAAGAAGAGAAGAAGAAGAACGAGGAAGGGAGCCCGAAAGTGTTCAAACCCGTTGTGCCATTTCCACAACGGTTAGCTCAGGCCAAAATTGATGAGAAATATGGCAAGTTCTTCGCCATGGTAAAGGACCTGAGCCTGCAAATCCCCTTACTAGAAGCAATCGAAACAATCCCCTCCTATGCGAAATTCCTAAAAGATTTGGTGACTAGAGGGTCTAGAAAGGAGAAAGTAGTGTTGACGGCGGAGTGTAGCGCTCTTATCCAGAGGGAAAATCCACCGAAACTCAAGGACCTGGGGAGCTTCTCAATTCCTTACACGATCGGGACAGTAAAGATTCATCGTGCACTCGTCGATCTCGGAGCGAGTGTAAGTTTGATGCCCTTGTTGATGTATAGAAGGATAGGAATGGGTGATTTGGAGCCCACCGGTATAACCCTACAACTAGCTGACCGGTCGGTCAAATATCCGGTGGGGATTGTGGATGACCTCCCCGTTAATGTAAGAGGGGTGCATGTGCCAGTGGACTTCGTAGTCATGGACATGCCTGAAGACGCACACACCCCCATCATCCTGGGACGGCCTTTCATGGCCACTACCGGCGTTTTAATTGATGTAAAGAACGGAAAACTCTCTCTAAATGTCAGCGGAGAAAAAGTTGAATTTGATCTGGGGTTATCCATGAAGTATCCCGATCCCCCAGATGACCCTCGGTTTAATTTGCTGGAGGTAGAAGAAGAAAAAGCTGCTGAAGAGAGCTCCTGGGAGATTCTCTTAAGAAACCCCCCCGATGACTTGGGGGATTCAGAGGATGGAGATGGCCCCAAAAACAAAGATGCTGCTGGGAAAGCAAGTGCAGCAAGAACGACCCCTCCCGGGTTCCCCAAGGCTCCTCCTGCGAGGAGAACGGGGAAAGAACCCATGGACCTCACTAAAGACGAGGTCCGGATCCTAAAGAAGATGGAGGTAAGCGCCAATACGAAAGAGAAGCCCCCGGATCCCAAGAACAAGGAGAGGGTAGTCGAGCAAATATTTCTCCGGCCGCTGACTACTCCAAAGGCCTTCAGCTCCAATGAAGAAGAGATGCCGAACTTCGGGCATCACCCGTATCAACCACCGTGAACATCTCTTGCGGGCGTCGAGCCAACGACGTTAAACAAGTGCGCTTCATGGGAGGCAACCCATGTTCTAAACTTTTTCCCCACTTTTTAGTGTTATTTTTGACTTTATTTTATCTACTTTTATAAATAAAATCAGCCGCGAGACTATCCGTTCAGGGATTTAGACAATCTGTTGGTTTTTGCAGGAAACAAAGCCCCAACCGATCGGTTGATAACTCACCCGATCGGTTGGGATATATCAGATACAAGCCGAGATCTGTCCCCAAATGAACCGATCGGTTGAAGAATGAAGAGACCGGGTGACAGACCGGGTGAGCTGGGGAGAACTCTCGGGAAAATTTTGGGGGATATCAACCGATCGGTTGAGTTCGAGCGCGATCGATTGAAGCGACCGGGTGAGCAGCCCTCAATTCTCGGGAAAATGAGTGGAGCGGCCAATCGATCGGTTGACAAGTCAACCGACCATTTCGCCTGTAGCATTTCTTCGGCAAGAATTTTCGACCTAACCGTCAACCGATCGGGTGACAAGTCACCCGATCGGTTCGACTTAAAACCCCTATAAATACCCCCGACCGCCCGTTCGATCCGCACTCGCCGTTTTCGAACCCAGAAACTCCGTTTCGCCTCTTCCTCGTGCGCCTGCCCTCTTTCTTCCCCAAAATCTACCTCGATCGGCCTTTTTCCCCCATCTCCATACCCGTCCACCATTGATTTCTCTCCATTCTCCTCGATCCTACACACACACAAAACCCTAACCTTCACCCATTCTCCCCGATATCGAAACTTGTTGAAGAAATCGCCGCAGCTTCACAGCGTGCTCCTGGCGAGTAGCATCGGGGCGCTACGAGCAACGATCTTCATCTCATTTGGGTAAACTCGCTCCTTTGCTCAATTTTAATTTTACCCCAAATATTCCATTTGCTCGTTGGTCGTGTTTCGAGTTTGTGTTGATTCATTGTACTTTTGCATACTCTCACACACGCATGACACCCGCACAATGCCTCCCCGCCGTGTTAAACCCACCGACGCCAGCTCTTCGAACCCTAGGCCCACCCGTCGCGCTCGTCGCGCACAGCCCCCCGCTCAACCCACCACCTCCAACCCATCTACCCCCGATCAAGACCAAGCCGATCGATTCACGGCCATGATCCTCCTAGCTGGGCAGGGTGGTCGGATAACCGAGGAGTCCGTCGACCGAGACCTCCCCTTTCTTCAAAGCTTCATTCGCCACATCCGTGAAGACCCACCCGACGTCTCCGAGCTCCACATTCCACCCCCCACGACCCCTGGTCCACAGCGCAGGCCCCCTTCACCACCTCCAGAGGGTGGTGCCCCTGCTTGATCTTTCTTTCCCTCTTTTGCCCCCCCATATTTGTGACCATCTGTCTTTTCGGGGCCCTGCTTTGTCTCTGTCGGAGGGGGGGACCATTCGCGTGTCGCTTTCTGATTTCACCCTTATTTGTTTTTGACTCCCCCTTGCTTATCTCTGCATTTCATTGATCATATCATTTCGCTAGCACTGTCATGTTTAGCTTGGGGGACGTCTATTTTGGTGTGCTATCGTGTTTTGTTGTTTTTCTCATTTTTGTGTATGTGCTTGTTTTTCACTTTTTTGAGTGTCGTGTCGTGTGGTTTTATTTTTATTTTCGTGTCGTTTGTTTTTGATTTTAATCTTTCTTTCTTTTCAGTTTCATCTCTGTGTTTTCCTCGTTTTCATTTCTTTTTGTGACGGTGCGTATTTCCCCCATCTTCATTGCCCTCCCGTTCTCACTCATATTGCATTGAGGGCAATGCAAACTTCAGCTTGGGGGAGTCGCACTGTGTGCGTCATTTGAGTCCTTCTTTTTCGTTTTTGTGTCGTTTTCATCGTGTTTTTTTTTCCTTTTTTCTCCATTCTCTTCTTTTTAGCTCTTTCTCCTAGAGATGAATCCTATGATGAATCGCCACAAAATCACACACACCTAGCATTGCATCGATAATCACACTCACTAACCCTAGGATTTCGAGCCCTTTTGCATTTCACGCATCGTGGGTCCACGTAGCTTTTTGTGAGTTGTGCGTCGTGCCTATCTATTTGGTGTGCTTCTACTTTGTGATTTTATTTTATATACCTGTCTAGGAATGACCCCTAGATTATCACGCTTCGATTTGAATATGCGGTACTTGCTTCCATTATATGCATGCTAAATTTATATCGTATATTTCAATTCGCATGCGTCGGGATTCCACAATTAAGGACTAGGATAACCCATTTAGCCTATGCTCTATTTAGCGAGAATAGATTCCTTTGCCTGAGTGTTTAGATTTCGACTTCTTTTTTGTTTTACTTGGTGCAAATCCCCTCGTCGTGTACCGTTCTCCCACTTGGGAGAGTGCACATGTGTATAGCCAAAAACCCAAAAATCCAAAAAAAGAAAAAAAAAGAAAAGAAAAACCCAAAAAGAGAAGAAAAGAAAAATTTTGTATAGCCGAAAAGCCAAAATAATATACAAATGCCCAAAACCCAAAAAATTCCCGTGTGAATATTTTTTCCTACTTACCGAGAATAAAGGGAAGGCGAGAATTTGCACCGAGTGTTCTACTCCACATCATCTCAACCCCCATCGTTATCGAAAACACTTGGCTTAGGAACTTTTTAGCTAGTATCTAGGCTATAGTGGCGTGATTTCCTTAACCCTAGTTATGGAGTCCCCGATGCATGCTACGCTTCTATTCTTATACTCTTCTCATGCATGCTTGAACTAATATTCACCGCAAATTTCAAATTCGAATCGGTATTTGGGTCATTTCCTGGATTTGCGTATATGAGCTCATAGCACATTGTAGAAAGTGACACCATTTGCTAGCACACGACCGCACTCACTCGCGCTTCACCGCGTGGACCCACGACACTTATTTGGACTCGTCTTCCTAGGTTTAGTGGTGTGATTTGACGTTTGCTTGCTTGGCGTGTCGTTTTTGATTTTGTTGGCTCTGACAGACGATCTAGGATTTAGAGTTTTCTTTTTCTTTCTTCCTCTCTATTTTTCCCCTCCGAGCTCCTACTCTCACTCGTCTTCCTCGAGGACGAGGAAGAGTTCAGCTTGGGGGATTTTGACGTGCGTTTATATTTCATATATTCACGCACGTTTTATTTTGTGTTTCTCCGTGTTTTTCCGCCGTCTTTTATTCGTTTTCTTGTATTTTCTCGTTTTCTTTTACTTTTCTTTGTTTATCCATGTTTGCAGGAGATTGACCGTGTAGGGGACGTTTAACGATGATATCTCAAGTCCCCAGAGCAACGGGAGGAGTCACGCGTGATCCAGGGGGTCAAACGACAAAGAATACATCTTTCAGCCCCTCACCCGGTCGGTTGGCCATCTCCAACCGATCTGGTGATGCACGCGTGCACCACCCGGTCTCAGCCGGAGCTCATATGGAAGTCACCCGACCGGTTCACAGACCGGTTCAGCGGGGGCATGTCCTCTATTTTTTCGAGCAGAATTCCAACCGATCGGGTGACTCTTACCCGATCGATTCATCTGTAGCTGATGAGGAGGAGCTGAAGACACGGGCACCAAACCCATCGCTTCACCCGATGGCGCCAAGATCCAACCGGTCACTCCAAGAACTCACCCGATCGGTTCATATGACCGGGTGAAAGCTCGTCGTTTTCTGTTCATTATCTGTAACGGGTCACCCGATCGGTTGACTTATCAACCGATCGGGTGATGCGAGAGTCTATAAATAGAACCTCTAGGGTTCCAGAAACGAGAGCTGCTAGTTTTTACTGTTTTCTCCCATTGTGACGGCTGTAATTTTTGCTCTTTTGTAAGTTTTCAGATCTTTCTCAAATTTTAGTATTGTCTTATCTACTCTATTACTTCCGCATTCCAATTGTCTGATTATGATTCCAACGGTTAATTTTTATTTAGATCGCTTTTTAATGGATTTTTGTGAGTAGTTCCCAAATCTGGGGTTTTGGCGGAAACCCCTTCAGGGGCTCTTCCCGATGCGTCCATAGGGTTAGGAAATCCATAGGGATTAGGAATCTAACGGTTACGTGGGGTGTTTCATTGTCAACGGCGGGAAAAAGACCGCCTTTGACCGTTGGGCCAAGGAGGAATAAACTTGGCGATTGACTCCCTAGCCGTAGCTCACGCCCATAGCGTAGGCGTCGAATCCTAGCACGCGGGAGCGGCAGGATGAGACGTTGGGAGTTATCGTTGCGAGCTTAGTGCTCCCGAAATCGATCAGTGTTAATGGACACGGGAGTGCCCACTGATCGAATCTGGGAAGTCCGGTGTATCATCCTGGGCACCGACCGGAATATCGGGCCCATGGGACGCCGGTACCACTTTCAGAGGCAACGTCTCACCATTAGACCCTAATTCCGATCGCTATCCATACCCGTAGGCCGTATCGGCGAGAGTCACTCGTCAGAGTGGAAACCAAAGTCCCGGGTTAATTTTCTTATTGTTCACACCCTTTATTCCTTTCCGTGACAACCATCCACCGATTCGGGCTAGCTCGCCCCCGGGGTGATTTTGGTCCTTCTTGACTCAAGCACAACCTCGCCTCCATGTGTTCGACCCCCAAGCCACACTACAACACCGTGCGCTTGCGGTTACAAATTTCTAAACCCCCACGCGGGTCCCCCGGCCATTTGCGGATAGCAAGCCTGGGCACACGTCATGAATGTGCGGGAGTAGGTCAAAGCGGCGAGCCATATCGGTGACGGTGGCGGACAGGGTCCTAAGGTCACCTCTGAGGCCACTCACCGCCCCCTCGAGAGCACGAATGCTCTGAAGTACAGTGTCAGGGGGAGGTGGTGCAGAGGGACGCACCGGTCTGTGCTGTGTAGGATGGGGCTGGTGTACTCAGGTGGCGTAGGTGATGGGCTCAACAGGTAAGTGGACGAAAGGTGATGTGCTCACAAGTGTGGGCCTAGCCTCAGTGGGAGGCCGGGGCACAGGCTGGTAAGAAGTGGAGGCAGCGGCAACGGAAGAGGAGTATAAAAGTGGCAACGAGGCGGCCAGAGAGGTCGGTGACACAGACGTGTGGACAGACGCCACGAAACTCTCAGAAAATACGGCAGCGGTGGAGACAGAGGCGGAAACCACGGTCTCCACGGTGGCAGCAAAAGAGGTCTCTCCGCACTCAACTATAGTCAGCGGGCGCTCGGGTAGGGCAGAGGAAACGGGCGCGACGGATAGAGGGCCAGCAGTGGTGGGAGTGGAGGTAGTGGGGGTGGCCGTAGGCGTGGAGGTAATGGAGGTGGGCTCAGCGAGGGTACTCCCGACACCGGCAGAAGTGTGGACAGAGGTGTCGGGAGCAGCAGAAATATCGGGCTGCTGAGGGGCCACGGGGTCAGCAGGAGCAACAGGGTCAGCGGGTGCAGCGTGGGCCTGCTCAGCCTGCTCAGCCTCCTCGGCCTCAAGCACATAGGCGGTGGGGATCAGGAGATCCATCGCCGGAAGCCAGTCCACCTATGCTGGTGCAATCTGAGTCCGAGCTGGGCTCGGAAGGATCATGTAATCCGCACTATAGGGGCCGTGCAACCAAACCCAGTGCTGCTGACCATGCGGACGAAGCATCTTCATCCGGGCCATAACATCTATGGACAGTGAAGTGGGGCCCGGGGCTCGTCGCAGGTCATCTGGAAAGTCCTCGCCGGTCATAAGGGCGAGCAGGGTGATCAGACCGCTGCAGCATATTGGTGAGCGAGCGCCCACCGATACGATGATGCGATCCAAAAACCAGCTCACGATATCAATCACGACGGTGGGGACCAACTCATCGCCCTCCCTAGATAGAGCTCCGGCGTGGACATCGTACCCGGCTCATATCTCGCCAAAAAGGTAGTCGCCATAAGGCGCTGAGCTATACGGAGGCAAGGGTGGACGATGGCCGAGGCCTTGCCCTACTAGGGTCGAAGGCAGTAGGTAGACCCGTGATCTGGGCCCAGAAGGCGCCGGCGTCGAAGGAAGGTGGGGGAATGTGAGTGGGGGCGTAACCACGGTCGGCCCCGGGGACATCGGGCCACGAGAAGAAGGCTCTCATCATACTGAGAGTGACCTGGCACTCTCGGTCCATGAACCTAAACGAGCATCCCTCGTCGGTCCGGGCGATGGAACTAAGCACCTCAAGTGTCGGACGGACGAATGTGTCCGTCGACACCTGGAAGAAATCTCGCCAACCCACGTTGTCATACAACGTGAGCATCCCCTCGAGTACCCCCAGGCGTCCTAGGTCTGCAAGGTGAGCGAACCTGGAGGGTACGATCGAGCGCTGGGAAATGCGCTCGAAGACGACGCGGTGTGCGTCGTCCCGGAACGTAATCCCCAGCGGCCCGATAAGTGGAGCCGGTGGTGGTGGCTGTGGGACGGCAGGGAGTGGCTGTGCGGGGTGAATGGGCTGTGCGGGCTCTGCAGGCTGTGCGGGGTGTGCGGGGCCTGCAGGCTGTGCTGGGTGAACTGGGTGTGGTGGAGTAGGCGGAGGAGAGTCCTCCACCTCGTGGGAGGGGCCGGAATCATCCGACCGCTTCTGCTTGGCGGAAGCTCTCCTCGACCGCGGCCGTGTCCGGGGCGGCATATGGGCCCCGAGTGCTCACCAAAAAACGTGAAAAGTGCGGCGTGCGTAAAATAAAAGAAAGAGTATACCGCGACACGCCGCGAGAGCGAAGTAATGGAAGCGTGCGAAGACGACGCCTGCACGTAGCCCAAAACAGTCCCCGGAAGCTCCCCTGGGCTCCCCGAAGCTCCCCAATATAACCTGCGCATGAAACGGAGATATCAGCGAGTAATATTCAAAACGTATGGGGCGTTAGGGGTATAATAGATAGAAATTGAATTTAATTTGGGTTTGGGGTTCGTTAGACACATGGATCGTCGAAAAATACACAAAAGAGGAGAAATAGGCGAAAAATCGGGTTACCGGAGCTCGGTCGGAGGCGTGGCCACCGGCGGCGACTCGGGCGAGGGGCGGCGACGTTCGGCCGGAGTTGGGTGGCAGAGCGCCGGCGCGGGGCGAGAGATCGAGCGAACAGGGGGGGGGGGGGGAATCGGGCGCTGGGGGAGTCGAAGGGTCGGGGCTGAGCGATTTAATTCGTTTCGAAAAACGCGCCCCCACGCCCCCTTTTATAGGAAAAGTTACGACTCGGCCGAGTGACTATGTCGCTCGGCCGAGTGAACTCAACGGAAAAATTCCTCCCCGCTTACGCTTCGGCCGAGTGGCCTTGCCACCCTCGGCCGAGTGGAGTAAGTCCATTCGGCCGAGTGGCTCAAGCTACTCGACAAGACTCGCCCTAGGAGCGTATCAGTTTTACTCGGCCGAGTGAATATATATACTCGGCCGAGTAGCAGTTATACTGAAATCAAGAAAAGAAACAGAGAGTTGGGTACATCAGACTTCCCTCGTTCGTGAGCCGCTCGGGCGGACGAACTTGTGTGCTCGGCCGAGTGACTAGTGTACTCGGCCGAGTGAACCTTGTTTTCTGCTGTTTGTCTTCGTTTGGGCTCTAAACTCTGTTTTTCTTCCTCCAGTTGATTTCATCTTCCTCCTAAGCATCGAGCGCCTTCCTGGAGCGCTCCTCGTCGCCTTGTTCATCTTCCTAATGATGGGTACCTCGTTCTCCTCTCCTGTCAAAGAAAAATAGGACCCGTTATCACGAAATTTTTGGGCGAACGACTCAAAACACTAATAATTTCTAAAACAAAAATAAATGAAAAGTAAAAATAAAGCTATAACCGTCGAGTTGCCTCCCGACAAGCGCTCGTTTAAGGTCGTGAGCTCGATCCCCTATGGTTTTCAATCAATGCGGGATATTGGGTGCATATGAGATGCACCCGTCAAATTTTCCAGGGAGAACGCTTGGATTCGGAAGTTGCGGCGGCGTGTTCTCCCTCGGTGGTCTCCCGTCTCGAATAGTGTTGGGGGGTGGCTCCCCCAAGCTAGCGCTTGCTCCGGTCCTCGGCTTCACCGGTGACACCGATTTCTGTATCGACGGAGCTTTCTTCGGAGACTTCATCTTCGAGAGCTTGCAGAGCTCTCGAATCCTTGCGACATCAGCGTCGCCTTCATCAATTTCCATGGAGAAGTCAGGGGAATGCTCCATCTTCTCTTCTTGGCCCAAATCCGGCCCTTCCTCAAAATCTTCTTTGAATAGAGCCCCGATCGAATGGGGGATCGCCTCCTCAATAACCTCGTCAAGGAGGTCCATATAGTCCAGCTCCTCGTGATAAGGCATGTGTTTCATTGCCTTGGGAATATGAAGCTCCACCTCGATGTTACCGACATTTAATGTTAGAGTTCCTTCACGCACGTCGATAATGACACCGGCGGTGGCGAGGAACGGGCGTCCAAGTATTAGCGACGTGTCTCCCTCCTCCTTAACATCCATGATAACGAAGTCGCATGACAAACATATGCCCCCCGGGACTTGTAGCAGGATGTCCTCTGCGATCCCTACTGGCCTTGTGATCCGTCCATCGGCTAGTTGTATCCGCATGTCGGTAGGCTTCAATTTCGTGCCGGTATTTAGCCTTAGGAACATAGAGAGAGGCATGAGGCTAACACTAGCCCCTAAGTCCACCAACGCCTTTTGTAGAGGGACGCCGCCAAAGGTGCAAGGAATTCGAAAACTCCCCGGGTCTTTGAATTTAGCCGGCTCCTTCTCTCTCTTGGTGAACCAAGAGCCCTCCTCGGCGAGCATAATTTTCTCCTTCCTCTTCCTTCCCGAAATCAAATCCTTTAAAAATTTAGCGTATGTCGGGATTTCCACGATAGCGTTGAGGAAAGGAATGTTGAGGCTAACCCCTCTCAGATACTCGAGAAACTTTGCTAGCCGTTTCTCCATTTTTGCTCTAGAAAGCCTCTGGGGGAATGGGACCGGTGGCATAAAGCGCCTCTCTTCAATCAATTGCTCCGCTCTAGATTTCTCCTTTTCTTGCGGCTCTTTCTCCATTTCAACTTCAACGACCGGCTCAATTGGCTCTACATTCTCCTCCACGGGCTCCTCGGTAGGAATCATGGCGGGGGTAGTATCCTTCCCGCCTCTAGTTGTAACGGCAACCACGGCATTGATGTGGCCGGTGTTGCCCCGTGGGTTTTGCTCGGGTTGAGCCGGCAATTGTTGAGTATTTCGATTGAGCAACGCCAATTGCTCCGAGATTTGAGCTACAACGGTTGTAAGGGAGTCTTGGCCCGCCTTCAAGGAAGCATTGATCTTCTTTTGCTTGACCATAAACTCCTCCACTCTAGCTTCAAAGTCGGATCGTTGTTGAGCTTGTGGAGGGTTTTGATTTCTCCACCCTTGATTGTATCCGGGCGGCCTATAGGGTGGAACTTGTTGCTTCGGTGGGAAATTTTGTTGTGGAGGCCCCCTCAGTGGATAATGTTGTTGTTGTTGTGGTGGTGGTCGAGCTTGTTGTGGTAGTTGTTGCGGTGGGTTCAATGCTCCTTCATTGTTGGCATAGGAGAAACCGGGATGGTTTCTAGTGGCCGGATTGGCCCAATATCCTTGGTTCCCCGCGACATATTGAACTTGCTCCAAGGATCCCTCTCCTTGCTCTCCTCCCAAATACATAGCTTGAGATTGGTCTTGCCAATCACACATTTAATTCGTTGGTGCGGATGTGGAAGGGGTTCCTTGGGGCTCCGTGATATACTTCTCCAGTCTCTCCACCACCTTGTGGAGAGAATCGAACTTGTTTGTCAGCTTCGCTACGGCCTTCGCCTCATAGATGCTAGATGGCTTCAAGGAGGACGAAGAGTGTCCTCGCTCGTCGCCCCATTATTGATTGTTTGAGGCCATCTCCTCAATTAGGGCCGTAGCTTCGTCGTGAGTCTTCGATAGGATGGCACCATTTGCCGCGGCATCAATAATCTGCTTGGTCCCCGGTTGGAGACCATTGTAGAAGCTATGAACTAGCTCCAAATCTTCAATGCTATAGTGCGGGCACTGATGCTGCAGGTCTTTGAAATGCTCCCAAGCCTCGTAGAGTGTCTCTTGGGGTCCTTACTTGAAGGACATAAGAGCACTCCTAATCTTTACCGTCTTGGAGGGCGGATAGAACTTGTCAATGAACGCACTCGCCAACTCGTCCCATGTGGTAAAGACTCCCTCAGCTTGTGTCCTCAACCAATAAAGTGCTTTATCCTTTAATGTGAAGGGGAAGAGGCGCAGTCTGATGGCATCGATGGAGACCCCCGTCATCTGAAATGTGGCGCACTTCGACAAAAATAGCTGGATGTGGTAGTGGGGATTTTCATGGGCATTCCCATGAAATGGATCCTGTTGCATCAGAACCACTAGTCCAGTCTTCAGCTCAAAATTCTTGTCAGCCGCCAACTCCGGCATGGCAATGGATGAGGTCGTAGAAGAGGTCTTAGGCCGAAGCCTATCGAGAATAGAAATAATCCTCGCCATTCTTGCCGCTAATTGTTCCGCAGTTTCTGGGTTGGTCATAAACCTCCCTTCCGGATCTTGTCTCCTCTCCGCTCTGATTCTCCGTGTAGTACGCTCAATCTCGGGATCAAATAATATAGCTTCAGGGTCCGCCGTTGATCTCGTGTTCATGCAATGGGGAAACAGAGTTTCAGAGAAATGATTAGCACAATGGAAGGGTTTGATAAAAATAAAGAAATAAAACAAAAAGAAAGAAATAGCTAGGGTGGTAAGATCAAACACAATCGCCTCCCCGGCAACGGCGCCAAAAACTTGATCGCGCCCCGGATACACGTCCCGGAGCGACGGTTGTAGTTTTACCGCAAGCGCACGGTGTGGTGGCGAGCGGGTTATCGAACACAGGGAGGACGAATGAGAGTGCCTGCTCCGAACAACCTGGCTATTAAGAACGGAAAAGAGAGAATTTGCCTTTGGCGATCCTGTCACAATCGTCAGACAAAATATGGGGATATAAAATCAAATAAAGGACGCCTAGGGAATGGGGAATCCCCGCTACTCACCGTATCTCGTCAATGTGATTCCTTGACATCAACATTGCTAGGGTAGAATTTCGGATGAACTAGTTGCAACTGAATGTAAAACCTAGCTCACGCTCTCGCGCTGTTGCCGGTCTATAGCTATCCTAGGTTTGGGTCCAATCTCTTGCAAACCCTAGCCTAGGCAAGCTAGCATTAGGATCAACATCATCGTTCAATCGCGCCCCGAGCCCACTCTCGTGCAAACTCGGGCCACGACCTAGGTTGGGATAGTTCCTACCCGTACAATCTCTTGCAAATGGGTATCGGCATGGAATTGCAACCGAAAACCCTAGTATCGGTCCAATCTCTTGCAAACCGATACTACGGAAACTCGATTCCAACCCAATTCGGATTTCTAGGGTTTTCTATCGAATTGGGATCCAATCTCTTGCAAATCCCAATCGATATGAACACTTAGCTATCCGTAGTAAATCGATCCCAAACTAACCCTAATAGCAATTCTAGCAATATTTCCACCAATTCATTACAAATCAGAAATTGGGCTCGTAGGGTTCATCCCCACGCCCCAAGACGTATAGACTACTCACAATTCATATCACAAGTGCAGAAATAATCAATTGAAATAACAAGAGAATTCATCACCATATGCAAATAAGCAATAAAAATGAGAGTTTTAATGGAGAGGGAGACAAACCAATAGAGTTCTCCAAGAATCCAACAAAAATAAACTTTTCTCTCCTCTCCAATCACAAGAATCAAAACCTAAAAAGTTTTATCTAAAAAGCTGCAAAAAGTAAAGAGAAAAGCTCTCTAACCTAGGGTAAAAACAGGGGTTAAATACCCCCCAAAATCGTCCAAAAAACTGTGACCAAAATGCCCCTGCGCAGCCTAAAAATCGTAATTTTCGCTACAGGCAGCGCGTCGCACTCGGCCGAGTGAAAAAAGTCGCTCGACCGAGTAAGAAACCCTGAAAATTTCCAGTAAGTCTTGGTCTTCGGGGGTCTTCACTTCGGGGGTGGCTCGGCCGAGTGAGTTGTCGTCACTCGGCCGATGGCTTCTATGTACTCGGGCGGTCGGCATTTTCCACTCGGCCGAGTGGGTCTTCTGAAGCTCAGGCAGACGAAAAATAGTAAGTTGGCACTTTTTGATGGGCGTCGTCTGAGTGCCACTCGGGCGGACGGAGTCTCGTCACTCGGCCGATGTGGCTTCCGACGCTCGGCCGAATGCACACATGAAACGTGTCTGATCTGGTCGGCCGAGCGGTGTCTCGCTGGTCGGCCGAGTGACTCCTTCACTCGGCCGAGTGAGACACCAAAAATACCCAAACAGCTTGTTTTTGCCTCCTCGTCGCTCCTGCGACGTTCTTTCTTCTTCCGCTCCTCTCCAATAGAAAAATACCCCTCGGGGAAGTCATCGGTGACACTCTGGAGTAGGCATATCAGGGGATCACTCCAAATCGCTCCAAATCTCCTGAAATACGACAAAAACAACAAATCGTGAAAAGTATCGCAATATTGTCGATAAATCGTGAAAAGCGTGATTTGAGCGATCTAAATGGCATGCAATCATGCGGAAAAAAGGTGCAAAATAAGGAGTGATCAAGAAGCACCCAAATAAATTTTATGAGGGAGCATTCTAATGAGAAAGTCACATCCAACTCTTTTGGCCTAAAATCTTCTATTATTTCTAAGCCAAAGAGAAATCATGCATTTTTGAATTCCGGTCTTGCATATATTAAGAAGCCTATTCAAAAACATGTTGATATGAATGCTTCTTCTTTGAATGCTATGCATGATGTTTCTACTCATAGGATATCTTATTATTGCTTGCATGCTAAAGTTGATGATAAATCTTTGCATGCTTCACAAGTTCCTATGCATGGTAGAATTGCTTGTGTGAATGCATCTAATGATAGATCTCATGTTTCACACACGGGACACGCCAATGTTTATGTTCCACCTAATAAGCATGCACCCTCACTTCCTACTCATGCCTTAACCAAACATCTCCTTAAGAATCCCAAATCACTTTCTTTGTGGATTCCTAAGAATGTTTCTATGCTTGATAGGAATGCGTATATAGAATCATATGTTCGTCATGTTATATTTTGAAATGACTATATACGGAAACCAAGCTCCACTTTTGTTTGGTTTCCAACTTGCTAGCTCACTCACATTGTTATTCATTGCTTGGGTACCATGCTTGTATGTTTACATTTTGTACCCACATTTTTGTGAGTGTGTCCATTACTCCCATGTATGCATGTTTTGTATGATTATGGGGGAGTATGGAATTTTTGCTTGTTAGTATTATTTTTCCATTCATATGTCAAATTGAATGTCATACATTATGTTTGTGCATATGGGATGGTTATTTCTCTTGCCTTTGGTTTTTCTATTTGGCTATTATCCATATTTTTATATGCCAATGGGGGAGAGAAATAGGTTATGTAAACATATACTTTATGCTTGTTTATGCATTATTATCAATTGGTATGTTTTTGCATAACAACCATCAATATGATTTGTGCTTTATATGTTTATATTTTGTGCACATTTGCATATTGATTGGGGGAGTTTGTTAGCACACATTGTTTATTTCAATGTTTATTATATTTTTGACATAATGGATTGTCATCATCAAAAAGGGGAAGATTGTTAGTTCTTGGGCTCAAGACTAACGTTGTTTTGATGATGATCAATACATTATGTTAGTGTGCTAATCAATCATATGTTTTAGTCTCAGTTTATCTTAATGATTATATGTTGATGAGACAAAGCATAATGCTTGGAGGATATTACAAGGGATATCTTAAAGACCTCCAAGAGTGATGGAGTGCTCAAGCTTGGAGCTTGATGAAGGGAAGCTCATCAAGGAGTACCAAAGCTTGGAGATGATGGGGAGCATCAAGGTATCGTGAGCTTGAAGACTTAGACTCTAAGAGATGCAATATGTAATCTATGTAATTTTTATTACTTGCATTTCTCTGTTTTATTTCCATCCTCTACAGCAGTCGACTGATGAAGGCTTCACAGTCGACTGTCTATTCTACAGTCGGCTGTACTTTGGTCATCAGTCGCATGTATGTATACTGGGAGTAAGTTGCATCTCTCTGTTTCATTTCCATCCCAGCAGCAGTCGCCTGATGAAGGATATACAGCCGACTGTCTATTTTACAGTCGCCTGTGTAATCTTCTACTGTCGACTGTCCTGGCTCAGATTATAGCCGTTGGGATTTTTCTAGCCATCGAACAGTCGACTGTCTTTTGTTCATCAGTCGACTGTCTGTGCCGTAAACTGCCAAAATCTAGTTGTTGCAGATTTCTTCCCTTTGGGGTTTTGGTTAGTTTTATGGGCTCTTCTTGGCTTCATATATATATATATACTAGTCATAACCCGTGCCCGCGGGCACGGTTCATTTTAGATTTCCCTTGCGAAATTTTTGTTCCCCGAAATTTTTTTTTCAAATCCAAAATTTAAAAGAAAAACAAATTAGCTTACAATATTTAGCGGCACAGGCGCCTTCGGCGTGGGTGCCGTCGGTGCGGAACAACAAATTCAGCGCATGCACCTTCGACACAGAACACTAAATTCGACGTGGGTGCCTTCGGCACAGAACAACAAATTCGACGTAAAACAACAATTTCGACGCAGATGCCTTAGGCGCGGAACAACAAATCAGAGTTAAAAATGGCGCAGGCACCTTCGGCGTGGAACAACAAATTCAGCGCATGCGCCTTCGGCACGGAACAACAAATTCAGCGCATGCGCCTTCGACACAGAAAACCAAATTCGACGTGGGTGCCTTCAGCGCAGAACAACAAATTCGACGTAAAACAACAATTTCGGCGCGGGTGCCTTAAGCGCGGAACAACAAATTCAGCGCATGCGCCTTCGACACAGAAAACCAAATTCGACGTGGGTGCCTTCGGCGCAGAACAACAAATTCGACGTAAAACAACAATTTCGGCGCGGGTGCCTTAGACGCGGAACAACAAATCAGCGTTAAAAAATTTAGCAGGCGCCTTCGGCACGGGCGCGGCTTCATATACGTATAATCTGTGCCCGTGGGACACTGTTCATTTAAAAATCTTGGACCCACTAATTTTTATCAAACATCAATAATTATTAGTTTTCCCTGAAATATCAGCAGATGGGATCGAAATTTTACAGGGTTTTGCAACGCGAATCAATGAGTTGGCAGCATTCTTCTGCATTCATTCTCCCACAGCTCGCGTTCATTCCCAAGATGAGATTGTGTGTGTGCACAACATTTTTTTTCATAACTAATATTAAAATGCAATCCCTAATTTCAATGGTTTTGTGTATTCCCAACAAATTTCTCTTCAACCTAAAAATTTCTCTCCAAAACTTGATGTGACATTGCCACATAGGACAAATTCAAAATCTGCCCTCAATTGTAATATAGATAGTCATAACCTATGCCCTAAGGGCACGGTTCATTTAAAATATTTTCCCCTCAAAATCTTAGTTCCCCAAAAATTAAAGCACAATAATTTTTATTTAGTTCCTTAAAAAATTTTAGTTCACCCAAATTTTACTTCCCCTGGAGAATGCAATTCCCCCAAAAATTTAGTTGTCTCCTCATTCAACATGTGCTCTAAATGCTCACTTAAAATATTCTTTGCTTATTACAGTTTAAGCATCTGAGTCACAACACCATATCGAGTATAATGACATCTTATGTCCATTAGCATTTCGATGTGCTTTTGGATATTAGAATATTTGGAAGGTAGAAGAATAAAAGAGCCATCCCAAAATGGGTCTCGAGAACCAAATATAAAGGTACATATATCTTTGTTTTAATTAGACATGTATTTACCCATGCCAACAACTTAGTTAACATAAATACAACAGTCAGCTCCTAACTACAAATAAAAGACCAAAAAATAAATTATTCATTTTTTCCTTCAAAAAGACAATAATAAAAAACTTATCTACCTGCTCATGTCAACATCTCATTATACACATACAGATCCATGTCCCAAACTACTCATACAATTACAAAGTAGATGTAAAATACATCAATGTGCAAAATTAAAAAGTATGAACATTTGGTTGTCCATAAGCAGCAAGAAATAAGTGATGTGCCAACATATACACCAGAATGTGATACCCACAGACCTCTGCCTTAAGCCATAACAATCTCGTCATCAATTTAAGCCCATGTAATGAATGGATCCTTGGTGATTGGCTCCCTGTCCTCACCCCCAGGTTAATCTGTAGGGAACCAAATGGTCCAATTAGCTAAAAACAACTCCATTAGGCATATAATGATATGAAAATATGAAAATACAGCTCTCTCTGTAATCCAACTGTAAAGTTTGCATTACATTAACAAACCGATACATTAAAAACAGAAAGAAAGAAGAAAGAGGCAGATTGCGACATTGTGACATTCAAGACAAAGGGAGATGGCCCAAATACCCATGTAAAAGTTATTGTAGCATGCCTTTGGACACATGCCTTTGGCGGTGATTGTAGAGTGTTCAAGGTCTTTAATGTTAGACAACTTGAGTCAATTATTGATTAATTAATAACTTAAGCAGCACATGGCCATCTCAATTGCCATCTCAATTCTTCAATTAGCTTTCTTTATGTGAACCAAAGAATTAAATATCGATAATTAAACTAATAAGCCATATGATCCAATAGAGCATAAACATCAAACACTTGCTGTAACAAATTATATGATCCAATTTGGAGATGCACCAACATCAGATTGACTTATTTATGGAATTTCTCTTCTTTACCACCACCTTTACTTGCATTTTTCCGTAATGGTTTCGGACTTGTGAATGCACTCATGATTAATACGTTTGATTTGCATAGTTTCTATGAAACAGTTAGCAAATAAAACCATTCAAATGCCAAAATGTTTAAAAAAAAAGTCTATGATGGTCCACATTTAATTATTATTTTTCTGGTTAATTTGCCTATCATTTACCTCATCTCTTGCTTGGGTCACTATTTCGACCCTTGCATTGTGGGGTTTTCTTGACTATGTCATGTCAGTCTATTTTGAACTCAGTAACAATAATGTGGTTTTGTTTACAAATCTTAGCAATTTTATCTTTTCTACCAGGAATTGATGGGTAGACCTCTTTGTTTGGAAGTATGTCAAATGGTGGGTGATGAATCTGGAGAAGACCCCAAAGATGAATTATAATCTCCAGAACATTGACTATATTTTTCTTTTTATTTTCTTGCTTCTTAACCAAATAGGTGAAGGCAAAGTTTTTGTGTTGATCTGTAATGTACATCTTAGTAGTCTGTCTATATAGAGAAAAGAATAGATATATAAGAACTTTTTCGAGATATTCTCTGTTGGGTATGTTGCACTCATTTTCTTCAGGTAATACTGTTTATGGCAATAAAGTTCTTAAAACTTTTCTCTATTGTACAGAACCTATTTTATTTGCAGTTATTTATATTGGTTAAATGTGTTGCTAACCCATCAGTTTCATGTTTCTGCATTTGCTATTGTTTCTGTCAAATTGATTATATTTTCATGTTACGAATTGCTGCTAAAAGTTGCTTCATATATCATAAAATATGACTTAAATCTGATGTTGAATGCTGGTATCACATCTAATTCTCACATGGATAAGACCTTAAGTTAGAGTAGACATCTTTAATGTTTTTCCTGCGGGGGTGCTTATCACATCTAATTCTCATGTAAGGATTTTCATCAAACACCTTCCGGGTCTATGAGCTTAACATATCTCCACTTCAATCATGTTATCCAAGTCTATGAGCTTAGCCTGTTAAATATAATTTCTACACTGAATAATTTCTTCTAGATAACTAAGGCAAACCATCTAAAAAATTCCATGGACAACATTCTTAACTATGAAACCATTCCTTCTCAGTTTTTTAATGAGTTTACAATGAGGTATATCAAGCTCCCTAATCAAACTAAAATTAATTTGTATTAATTAGTCATAGTCTGCATCTGCATTCTCCCATATTTGTATTAATTATAGAAAATTTCAATGTTTTCAATCATTTTCCAAGTTAAAAGATGCAAATGTCAAATTGCAAGCTAAATCTAAAATTATAAAGCAAATGCAGATGATCAACAGAAGAGAAGGTCCTAAATTACATAAATGTAACAAAAATTTGAAAATTTTAATCTGCAAACAAATCGATGGTTTACATCAGGAAATATATTTTTTTCCTGGAAATTATCGCAGAAGCTTGTCAATTGGGTAATATTTTAGCCTATTATTGAGACATAGAAGTACTGTTGGGAAATGCACTATTTGGGGAGCATAATGATGATGCCAGCGAGGATTAGGGATATGCGTTGGATCTAAATTTCACCAATCTAATCACAAAAAATGCAGTTAATAATGATAATAATAATAATTTACTCACAACACGATCTTGTTGCGATGACAGGCTACCCTATGAGCATTGACCGCCAGCGGCACCGATACCACGTCGTAGGATCTCTAAGTGACCATCAGCCGGAACGACACCAGCAGCAGGAACACCTACAGTAGGAGCAGAGGCCGTATGCGTACCATCTAATGACCTCCACCCTCATCGACGGGTCCTCCAACACCCAGCTCCGGCACACGCACACTGTAACTGATCTCGCCGCCTCAAATTTACCATATCACTTGCATCCAAAACCACAAATCTTTAGCAAATAACATCAGAAAATATTGTGAGATTTTGTATGTAATAACCAATCAATTCAAATGCAAGAAAAACATGACCAAATCAAGAGGCTATGACTTCAGTCTCCAACAAATTTACTCAAAATGTGATTAAATGATTCAAATAATCCTAAAACAGTGATCGATCACCTAAAAACTACAATCACTCAAATAGCTCCAAACAAAATTCCATCTCACATTACATTAATTCATGATACAAAAAGCTAAAAACAAAAGTCAGCTATGATGACAACCAAAATGAGGCGATTAAAAGAGGACGATGAGATAAAAGTTACAGATTTCGTATGATCTTCAAGCTCAAGATGACCATCAACAGGAACAACACCGGCAACATGAATTTACCAAGTTTTTATTTTATCCAAATCCATTTTCTTATGTAATGATGAACAATCACGAATGTATCAATGAATATTTTAAAACAAAATTCAAGCAAAGATCCCATGTTAAAAAAACATAATCTAAACAACAGTTTTAAAAAATCACAACCAAACGAAGCTTCTTAATAAAATCAATCAATGAAAACACAACATGTGGTATTCCCATTCAATAAAATCAATCAAGTATACCTCTGCATTAAGTGGCATTCCCATTCTAGCCTACTCATCCTGTAACTTCTGAATCAACTCCTTGGCCAACTTTGTCCCTCTCACTGCCATCACCAAGGAAAAACCGGCTTGCATGAGCTGCCTATTTTCAACCAAAAACAAAAAGAAATTTAACATTTCTTCTTTGAGGAATTTCTACAAACACTTGGGGCACCCAACCTGGCAAGCTTGAGGCCGATGCCATTGGTTGCGACGGTGATGATAAAGGTGGTGATGTCGCTGGAAGAGGAACACCTCGACGATCTGGCAACAGCCTCGACCCTATATGATCCTGCCCAAGCCATGTTTCTTCCTGCTGTCGTCATTGTCGTTGTTTGTTGATGGGTGCTTGAAGTTTTATCCGGAGTTCAGGACGAACAGAGGGAAGATTGACAGGATTTTGGCTGGAATTATGGTTGTTGGCTTCTCAAAGAGCAGTAGATCGATGAACTGGTGAAGCTATTGCAGGATTTGAAATCGCAAGGTAAATGTTTGGACAGAATGCTTTGAGAGATGCAGGGCTCCAATCTCGTATGAAGTGGCTCGAAAATAATTTTAATTTTGAGAAGCGTAAGACTTGATCATGGAAAGTTTGGATGGAGACAAAATGAACGTATTCTTGAGCTGCAGATGAACAATTGGCCATATATGGTTTGATGCGAAACAGATAGTGCAGAGGCTTGGGGAAGAAGATGTTGGGGACTTGTGAAGAGGGCTTGATGGTTGGCTACAAAACATTTGTTGGGGGAGAGGAACAGCTCACATTTGGGTTTTATGGATTTAAATTTGCTAAGAGCTTGTGTTTTTGGAATTTTGAAATGGCTCCATGTTTCCCCCCAACTGATTTCCCCCCCATTTTGAATTTTGAAACATTTCCCCCCAAAGTTTCCTTCCAAACTCATCCTAGTCACCATATTGTGTTTGTCCCAGTCAGCATTTTCTTGTCCACGTAGGATAAACCCATGTCACGTAGGACAAAATTCAAACAAAATTCAAATTCTTCATGTTTTATAGAATAGAAATATATATATATATATATATATATATATATATATATATATATATATATATATATATATATATATATATATATATATATATATATATATATATGAATGAGATGGGTTAGTTCATTTAGAACTCTTGAAAGGGTTAGGAAATCATAGAAGATCATTTAATCTCTTCTCTAAGCCACTCCTCCCCCATTCCCTCATTAGAGCTTCAACCTTATGATATAGCATCTAAGCTCTATGGAATTTCTCTAAGGGATTTCAATCTCATTCCTTTTCTTGGAGAACATCTTTTTTCTCTTCATTTCATACACTCAAGTGAGAAGTGTTAGGATTCATTCCTAGAAGAGAGAAAGATCGACAAGTGCAATCAAAGCTAATCTCAAGCACTTGGTCATTCACTTGCATGCCTTCTTCTTCACAATGGTAAGATCATATCAAGGCATAGGTAAGTGTTGTTTCATTTTGTTTTTGTTTCGAAACCCGAATTCTCTTTGTGGGAATTAGTTGATCTCTTTGTGGGAGTTACTCTCTGTGTGAGAGTTTGGTTCTTTCAGTGTGAGAGAACAAAATCCTCTGTGTGAGGTCTCTCTATGAGAGAGTAAGGATATCTCTTTGTGGGAATCCTAAATCCTCTGTGTGAGGTATCTCTGAGATTGTATTCACTTTCTCTGTGTGGGAGTATAGTGAATATTGGTGTGGCTGGACGTACCCAAGTTTTAGGAAACCAGGGTAAAATCCTTGTGTTTGCATTTGTTGTTGTTGAGCACTCTGTTTATTTTCCGCTGCTTATTGTACTTTAATTTCAGTAACTTTTAATTAAGTACTTTGCTTGCCATTACACTATTCACCCCCCTCTAGTGTGTGTATATCTCCGCAGGGTCCCTTACAACAAACATCAGGACATGGTAGGCAAGGGTGAACGAGACAAGGGAGTTTAACATGGTGAACATGAGTTTACGTGCGATGAAAGGTTGAAGGAAAACATTTAAAAGTATTTATAATCAATGTTTACAGACTGATGATAATTGGAATTCTAACATTGGTCCACACAAACACGGCCAGTCAGGTTTGACCAAGCAGATCACTATCCCCCCGGTAGGGTGATCCAGACTTGGACGCAAACGATCCTAGACACCGGGTTGTACCAATATTAAGAATGCCAATTATCACATCTGCTCCATCTATTATATTAACAAACAGTAGAGTAGTTCCGTATTTATTTAGATCTCTACCACTATGATATTTAAACCAGGGCCACTGCTTGACTTTCTTATTGAAAACCAGAAAGTTAGTGACCTATTTCAAATCGATTGGGCCAACGCAACGCGGATGCTAAAAATTTGAGGATAAAGACAATTCCAACAACTATGATGCTGATCACATGCTTTGAGCATGTGATATTTTCATTAGTACACAGTTTATCCAAGTAGATGGTCGCGTGCTACAACCACCAAAGTTAAAAATTGGCAATGTCGTATGCTTAAGTCAATAGTCGTTCTGTAATTGATTAATTCCCTATTTAATTAGGTCTCTAGTTGGCAATGTCGTGTGTTCAAGTCAATAGCCATTCTAAGGCTATATATGATATCCTAAGTTCATACTAGTACACTTACTTAGATTTCTAAAGTTAGAATTAGAGTGACTTACAGGTTTGAGGATCGTCATAGTAACCCGAGGCCGGAGCTAGTGCTATCAGGGGTGTCCGCGCACGAGAAACGATACCTGCAAACATAAGAAATCATTGGTTAAAAGTTACATTATTTTCTTTATTTTTTATTAACCGTTTCTATCTATATAACGGCTTAAATGAGTCAAAAAGTGTACAAATAGTTTTTAGATAGGCTAAATACAGGAAAAATAATTTTATCTCGGAAGAAAATATTTTTCTAAAACTCCTAGGTATATTTTATAATTTTTAAAACTTAAAATCAATTAAAAACTAATTTTCTAAATTATAAAATACGAATCGTAGATGTTTAATGATTTATTTAGAAAAATATACACGGTGAAATGTTTCATATGATAAGTCAAAATGTATGTCTCGATTAGTTGAATATGACTGTATTTTTGTATTTGGAAAATACGCGTAATATTAGAATATATGTATTTTAAACACTCATTTGAATTAATTACGTATAATTTTGAAAATTCATATTTAACAAAATAGGTCTCAGAATGGGATGATTCCAGCGTATATGTGTTCGCGTTAACACGTAAAATTTTCTGGTGCTTCCATTGTATTTTTCTGATCTTTAGATTATTTACTATGAATTTAGTCCAATAAACCAAATATAATATATATATATACACATATATACGTATATACGTATTAAGATACGTATTTAATACAGTTCTTCTCCTTCTCCTCCATAACACACAGCCTACGTGTTGTTTGTTCGACGACGACGCAGAGAGGCTGCAGGCGGTCGACGGCGGTCGACAGGGCGGAGGAGAGGCGGCTGCAAGGTGGCGCTCGCGGCGGTACATTGTGAGCGGTGGCGCAAAATGCCGCAAGTGGGAGGATTAGTGGCAGAGGCTACTTGGGACTGGGGACTGCAGAGGAGAGGGCATCGGTGGGTTTCGACGGCAGAGAGAGGTGACAGTGGGTTGCGACGACCTCCGGGGTGGCAGGCGCGGCACATGCGGCAACAAGAGATGGTGCATCAGCGTTGGGGGCTATGGTGACATGATGCATGGTGGCGGCAACGTGGTGCATGGCGGTTGCAAGGGAAACGACAGCAAGGAGGGCTCGGCTGTGCTTGGCGACGACGGGGGAGTCGCCTCAGGTGGTTGTAGGGGCGTCGATGTTCGAGGGGGCGTCGGAAAAAGTGATACGGAAAAGGGCGACGCTGTGGGGATGCCGAAAAGAGTGTGGCAGTATGGTAGAGGATGGAGTGGCAACGGGGATCGGGGGCGGTGGCGTCGCCGAGTCCGGCGATGGAGGCGTCACCTGGGGCTGTAGGCGGAGGAGAAACATCGGTGGAGGGTGGAGGCAAGACGGAGTAGTTGGAGAGAGGGAGTGTCGTGGCGTGGGGGTAAGGATTGCATGCTTTTTGAATGTGAGATGGAGGGGTTAATTTAAGGTATTATATTAATTAAAAATATTTAATAATCAATGTTATCATTTAATTGGGGGTTGGGAGAGTTAAATAGGGGATGAACCAAATTAAGAGGGAATTACAACGTGAGATAAAAAATTAATTTAGATAGTTAAAATTTTAATTAAGGATAGTTATAATGTAAATATACTAAAATATTATTATTTTAATTTTAAAATATCGATTTTCACAAACGACTCCGAAAAATTACGAAAAAAATGTCACGAGTTCGTATCGTCGCGATGATTATGAAAATGAAGTCAATTTTTAGATTTGTGTAACGAAAAAAATTGGAAAGAATCATTTACTCATTTTGAACTATTCTGATTACGGAATTACGTGTAAAATAAAATCAGGCCATTACATTTCTTTCTTGCCTTCTGTTTGTTTTGGAAATTAGAGTTTTTGGATAAGGAAATAATGATTTGTATTTTATATGGAAGGAATTTTCCCCTCTTGATAAATATGGCATCCATAGGGCAAGGCGAAAACCTCGCCGCAGCCCGGTACTTTTGATTTTGGGTCTTATGGGGTTCTAGGGTTAGCCGTCGGGGTTAATTCCCTCTTTAGAGGGGTTCGGCTGGGTTTTGTCTCGCTGGTTTTGTCTTCATGTGGCTGTTCTTCTACTTGCGTCTTGTATTCTTTTAGGCCTTTAGGCTCGATTGTGTTTATTTTGCTGTTTTGAATAATCTGCGGCTTATTCTTTTATGGTGTGTATATTTTCTGTGGACTTTTGGTTTACAGTCTGATAGCAAATTGATACTATACCACATTGACTAATTTTGTGGGATTTTGAAGAGATCGACTACTGCTTTTAGTTTTAGATTTTGAGGAGATTTTTCCTAAGCTAGGTAGACCCTAGAAACCAATCATAGATGCCTAGTATTATGAATCTGATCCTATGGATGTTTTAACTGTTTCAAAATGATTTAGTTTCAGTTTTAATGTTCGAATGAATTGATTACTTTAGAAATGTTTTAGAGTACATTCAGTAGAGTTTCCTTCACCGTAGAAATTGATGCAAAGAATTGTTATAGTTAGTAGATAAACTCCATACTTTGGCCAAAGTTTTTCACTAAAAATCGAACCAACACGTTTGACACTAAGTCCCCATAACAGGAGATGCAAATTCTCTTTTGTTCATTACGCTCCTCGCACACTTCAAGTGTCACGCAACCAAAGACCTTTCGACAGGCCTTGCCTCGAAGCTAGGTCAGAAATCTAAGTGACACCGTTCATGTACAAGTTCGTACAATGACCTCAAGTCTAAGGACCAACTTGCCTATCATCACTGAGAGTTATCATTAACAGATTTGTTATGTTAACCATGTGATAACTCTCGTTGGGTTGTTCAGTGAACTCATTCTTCAGTGAGCACATGTGTCTCGTCTCCAACTTCGCCAAGTCGAACAACCATGAGATTAGTGTCACCACTCGATGGTGAAGACAAAGACACAATGGTCTATTTGATGTTTCGATATCCTTTTTTCGAAACATCTACGACTACGAACGATTTTAGACTTATGCTGCTAACGGTCAAACAATTCTCCATGATCGAGATCCTCATTTTGATACTTGTTTAACCTCGCATTAAGTCTCAAGACTTTATCTAAGTTCAAATGTTGACTACATTATTATTAACTTAGGTAAATTCTTACTAAACAGCTTACTATTATTTTGAATAAGATGTTTGTACACGTACACAGTGATAAATTGCCTCGAGGGCATACACATCTCCCAACATCTTCCACTTGCACTCAGGCCCATTTATCACGGTATCTCATACCGCATTTACTCATAGGTCTCTCTAAACTTTATGTGGTAGAACCTTCGTGAGTGAATATGCTAAACCGTCTTTAGTATAGACTTAAGGAATTTCTATTTTCATGTTAGACCACACATTTAAATCTCATCCAAATAATTATCTTGGTCTTTTGGAATCCATAACATCTTACTTGCCTGGATCTGATCCAGCTCAACATCCTCACTTGAGACTTAAAACAATATCCTTTTCGTACCTTAGAGAATGATTCAAAATAGTCACTGGACATCCGCACGGTTCACAATCGTTTCTGATAAAATGTCAACTCTTTGACCATTTTATCAAAACATATGTTCCAACTCCTTAATGCCTCGCTTGCCTTTTATTCGCTCCCACTGACCTTGAAAACTCTCTGGCTAATTCATATAAGTTTGTTCTTCTAAATCATATTTATAAAACAGGCTATACATGAATACTCCAGTTTTCGTGGTCGTCATATGAATTTACATCGAGTCTGACCCGAATAAATCTGTACACAGCTATTAGTGAGAAAATTTCATACCAATCCATTTATAGGAGTTCTGATGATCACTATTCTCAACTAGTATAACTTGTACTTCACTGAATTCCTTCTGCACCAATCTTCTAACTTGAAGATTCACTTGCAGCCAAAGGAAACACTTTTCTTAGGCACGTCAACTAAGGTACATACCTCATTTACGTGCAAGGACCTTTTTGGGATTGCATCAAGCCATTTCTTAGAGTCACTACTCTGAATAGCATTTTGGAAGTTGTTTAGGCCATCATCAGCTATGGTGCATTACTCGACTTTTTTGTCTAACGAGACTCGAGTAATCATTTGACTTCCTAACGATTAATTTGAGGAATATCATATTGATAAGGTATTCACATAACCTTATCAAAAACCTAGGCATTACTATCTGAGACTTAACCCAAAGGGAGGATTGTAACTCAGAGTCACTTGCCATGTATCGCACCATGTCTAACAGAGTGTGATTCATGCTCTCCAACACACCGATGTGTTAAGAGACTTGACTTGAGAGAAAATCACATTTTCTTTTAATTACGCAAGAATAATATAGCTAAGTATTCGACTATTCGATCTAATCGAAGCAGTTCAACTACTTTTGTCACTGTGTTCTCTATTTTATCAGACTTATGTTTCATTAAGGACACGTGTCGTAATAAAATAAGAATGTCACATCTAGGCTAATTTAGACTTGGGTCCGGATACATCCGTATGTACGAGACCACGAGTTCTCCATCTCGTTCTCCCACCGTCTTATAAAAGAAGTTATGGCAATCATACCTTTGAGATAAGACTCACAAGTGTCTTTCGACTCATAATACGAGAGGTCAACAGACCCCTCTTTATGTGACTTGTCTGGTCTGTTCTCTTCCGTACGACCAAGTCTATTTAGTCACAGATTAGTTTTCTATATGTTGCGCATTCATTCATTAACATTTAATACAATATCGTTATACAAATTACTCACGCTAAAACATTACTTCAGAAGCAAGGAGCCGATATTTGCCAAAATGAGTTGGATGTCCTCTTTGGTCCAAGAAATAACACTTGCTCCTTTTTCCAATGCGTTGGATAATCTATTCCTTTTGTATAACGATTTGTCCTGAAACCGTAACATCAAATATGTCACATTCTTAGTTCCTCCTACTTTTGCCTTTACTAATCACAAAAAACTTTCTTTCTCAATTGACTTTCCTAAATGCCTTCTTCTTTTCTAAATCTCATTTAGATATTACGCATCCCAACACAAATAATAGTTGTGCAAACACCTCATGTATCCCAACGCTTGAGCTTTACAACCTTGAGTGTGCTCAACAAGTTGCTCGTCTCAAGATCCGGTTTGGACACATAGTCTTGCACCGCTCATGTATTCATCTTCGAGTCAAACAGTTTGCACGAAGTTCCACACCTTACGGATTGAATTGTGTTTGGTCTAGGGCTTCAAGGAAGTCATTGTCCTTGAGCCAGTGTTAAGAAGGACACTTTAATGTTAGTGAGAACATAGTCTAGTCTATCAAATTGAATTCGAGTTGATATTCGTTAACCAACCATTTTGACCAGTTAACTTATTCTCTTAGGATATTATGATTTGGATTCCATCGGTAAATATAGAACTACCCTAGTTTAGCATATGTTCAATTTTAAATATATATAGAATGGCTTTTATCTAACTATATCCTCACACTATTTTGACGATCACTTTTAGCAATAATAATGAACGATTTAAATTAATTAAATTTAGTAGGAAAGGGATCCAACCATCCTGAGCCTCATAATCTTGAGTGTGCTCAACAAATTGCTTGACTATGCGATTGGTAGATGACTCTTCATCAATCATATGATATATGATTCCCATATTGATTTTTACCCCTAGCCACTTATGATCATGATTGTGCTCATCCAAATCACAATGACTAGTCTAATCGGACCCATGTTTTCGTGTCTAGCCCAACTTACGCCAGCGCTCGGTGTATGGGCACGACGCGACGGTTTGGGTTAAGTCTAGACTACATCTCAGGTAATAAGAAGTTGGTTTCCATAAGGTAGTTATGGCATAGCTTGGTTGTGCTCAACAACTACAACATAGAACCTATAGTTGCCAACCAATAAAAGAAGGGGTGCTACAACTAATCTTAAAGAAGATTTTAAACGTAATTGACTAGATGTGATCGATGGTTTCACATAATAATAATTTGCATATTTGCAGTCCAGTTGAACACGGCTAGGTATTTGGCTAGGCCAGGATCAATATCCCCAGTCGAGCTAGGGTGATCCACATCACTAGTCAAAAAACACTAGACCAGATCATGATCCATGAAGGATGCTAATTATTCATATATGTGACATCGACTTGAAATGGCTTCATTAAAACTAGTTAATCCTATCAACTAGTTGAGTCCTAAAATTCGAAATTATTAGGATTGGTTAATAATTTTTATTAATGGCCTTATCAACTATAAGGAATGAATTTTAGGGTGATATCCTAATCATGTATTCGGAATTTAAACAAGTTTAAATCATATCATGTCCATCAAAAATTATCTTATAATTTTTTGAAAGCTTTTAATGGCTATCCTAAAACATTTTCTTGTATTATCACATAATCAACAAGAATAATATAAACATTAAAAAATATCAACTAAACATTTTACTATAATAACTGATCAACTAAAATTATCACATAAATTTTAGTTAAGCATGCAACTTTAAAAATATCTCATAAAATTAAGTTACATTAAACATTATCATATAATTTTAAAGTAATTATTAAAATTATCACATGATATTAAAATTAGATCTAATTTTCAAAAAACAATTTTTTCGAAAATAAAACCATCACATGGAACGAAAATTTTAATAGCTTAACTAAAAACCTACATCTCATGGAGAAACATGCTGCATGCATCATATACACTAATAATTGTAAAACATAGATCAAGTAGACCAGTTCTGATACCAATGTAGGTATCGCTCTGATATCACTGCAACATTGTTAAGGCACATCATCCATGGCACCCTAGACCGGTCACATGATCCCTCACGAACTTAATTTACGGCATGCGTCTCGACAACGCCCAACCCATCATAAGATCCACATCTTATCGGGACTTGGTACTGTGAGAGTGATTACTTCAGCTCATAACCCGAGAACCCGTACTCAAGCATCAACCTGGCTTTGGTACCACCAAAGGGTTTTCTAGGTCCTTAGGGCAATAAAATCGACGCCCGGCCTAAGTCGGACAGACGACGAAATCATAAAATCAGTGAAATAACAACTTAACACAATTTTAAGTCTAGCCCTAAAGAAACAACCCTAGCCAAAATCTCTACTATCCTAGGGTTGGATTCGACTAACCCCAAAAGATAGATCTATCTAACAGCAATTATAAACGCGTGTAAATTAAACTACATACATTTCACTTCGTTTTCGCAGAATACGAAGCATCATTTTCAGCAACATTGCTTTTTCTCCGAAGAAATGCCCCCATGTTGGGGCTGAGCCGCTTCTCCCGAGCTGAACCACGTCCCAAGCCGAACCGCATCCCGAGACGAGCAACACCATTGTCGCTGAGCCAACCACGTGCCAAAGAAAGTTTCACCTTGAATGGATCCTCCGTCAAGACTTCGGATCCGATCCGAACTCTTTTGTAGCTTTGCTAGAGCCCGATCAGGAGCAAGGAAGAATTAGGGAGAAGATAGAATATTAATTTAAGCCTAGATCCGAGCATGCTCACGTTAAATGGAGCTACTCAGATCTGGAGCTTGGTGTGAGTTTCAAGGAGGGGTGTTGGCCCCTATTTATGTAGGCGGCTGACCCCTTCCCTTTCTTAATTACTGATGTGGGACTAAAGGTTTGGAGGAGAAAATTAACTTTAGGTTTAACCTTCACGAAGGCAAAACTTCCATGAATTTTTCCTTCCTCACCGTTGAGCTCCAAGAACAATGTCATACATTGTTGCGAAGAGGGTTGAATGGTGAACGTGTAGGAAAAATCGACGCTCCATTCCAAGTCCGTTTGACCCCTCAAACGATCATCCAAAGATAGCCCAAAACCATGTTTTTTTGCAAAAAAACGAGCCGCCAAAATTTGAGCCAACCCCCTTCCTGGTGGGGCCCACAAGTGGGCCCCACCGGCCTTGCGCATGCGGGCTGGGCACCCGCCCGCATTCGCTGGCCGGCCTGGGCACCTGCCTACATGGTGGGTGGGCCCCAGCCCTGCAAGGCGGGTCTAGTGCCCGCCTATTCGGGCGGGCTCGACCCGCCCAGCTTGGGCAGGCGGGCCCAACCCAACTAGTTGGGCTGACTCTCCTTTAATGGCCATTTTGGCTCTAACTTTCTCGTTTGTAGTCGTTTTGGACGTCGTTTAAACCTGAGTTTGGAGCAGGACGTTCCCATCATCCAGGTACACATCTCATGTGTCCATTCTATATAAATTTGCTCGTAAATACTTTACAACATATTCTATGACCTCTTGCATCATTGCAATTTCCCACATTCTAAATATTCTAAAGCTTTGTCACAAACATTTTGTGACGTATTAATTCCCTTGCATCCAATGCATCATCTCCTTAATTCTACCTATTACTTGACGAAGTTCTCACTCTGTGTGAGACCCTACAGCCTGACCCTACTACATGTGGGGCTCGAAACCCCAGATGGTATTGACCACGAGCAGTAAGTGTCGTCCCTGTTTCGGTATCATAATTATGTGGTTAACTCATTAATATGAGTATTATCGGGACCACCCTGACTGTGTCCGTGATGAATACCACAGTTTTAGTCCCATCGTCAAAACTATGTCGTCTAGTCAAGCATATGGTACGGTCAAACTATCAACCCTAATAGCTTGAACTTGGTTAGTCTCCATCGGTCTTTTGTCAAATAATGTTGGACTTCTTCCAACATAATTTGGCCAAAGTTTTTCACTAAAACCCGAACCAACACGTGCGACACTAACTCCCCATAACGTGAGAGACAAATTCTATCTTAGTCATTACTATCCTCGCATGCTTCAAGTGTCACCCAACCAAAGACCTTTCAACATGCCTTGCCACGAAGCTAGGTCAGAAATCTAAGTGACACAGTTCACGTACAGGTTCGTACAATGACCTCAGTCTAAGGGCCAACTTACCTATCATCACTGAGAGTTATCACTGACAGATTTGTTATGTTAACCAGGTGATAACTCTCATTGGGTTGTTCAGTGAACTCATTCTCTATTGAGCACCTGTGTCTCATCTCTGACTTTGCCAAGTCGAACGACCATGAGATCATCATCACTACTCGATGGTGAAGACAAAGACATAATGGTCTATCCGATGTTTCGATATCCTTTTTTTGAAACATTTACGACCACGAACGATTTTAGAATTATGCTACTAATGGTCAAACAATTCTCCATGATCGAGATCCTCATTTCGATACTTGTTTAACCTCGCATTAAGTCTCAGGACTTTACCTATGTTCTAATGTCGACTATATTATTATTAACTTGCGTAAATTCTTACCAAACAGCCTACTGTTATTTTAAACAAGACGTTTGTACACACACACAGAGACAAATTGCCTCGAGGGCATACTCATCTCCCAACATAAATGTATTGTTGATGAAACATTGAGTAGTGGCCCAGGTGTTACCAAACTGCATTACCTTGTAGCAATATATGCCTCAGTCAGTTAGAAAAGTTGTGTGTTATTGATCTGGCTTATACATTTGGATCTGATTGTACCCAGAGTACACATCCATGAAGATGAGGAGCTCATGTCCAGTTGTGACATCCACGAGCCAATCACTTCATGGAAGCGGGAAGCTGTCCTTGGGAAAGGCCTTATTCAGGTTTGTGAAATCAATGCACGTCTGCCACTTCTGGTTCATCTTCCTCACTAGAACCATGTTGGCGAGCCATTCTGGGTAGGTGACCTCCCTGATGAAGGCAGCGTGGAAGAGCTTATCTACCTGTTCTTTGATGGCCTGGCTCCTCTCCATGGTAAGGGGTCTTCGCTTTTGGCGGACTGGTGGTGTAGCTTAGATTGATGTTTAGTTGTTGGACTATTACCTCTGGATCGATGCCTAACATGACTTCGTGTGACCAAGCAAAGATGTCGATGTCTACCGTAGGAAGCTAATGAGGAGGTTCCTGAGATCGGGTTGGAGGGTCATGCTGATCTGAACTGCCTAAGTAGGATCAGACTGTCATGTCCCGTTCTCCAAAGTACCCAGAAATACGAAACTTTTCAAGGCGTATGTAGAGAGCGAAAGGTGACAAGGCCGTGGCATTATTTAGACCCAAGGATTTGACCCTTTGACTCTAAATACTACCCGGTATAAATGGAATATGACGATTTACATCCTACAGGCCACTGTGTATGCTGGGAAAATACGGATGACAGACACAAAAATAATATACATACTTCAAAATAAAGAAAGATCACAGAACCGTGAAACACACACACGCGCACACACATGCGCGCGCGCACACACATTTATCTGTTACAAAATTGTACATTTAAAGTTACATGAATTCATACATGAGAAATCTGCAAGCAAAATACATAAAGATTTCACAAGTAAAAGTCTACACCCAACCACAAGTACAACTCACACCCATGATATAAAAAGATGAAGACCATCCATGTGTCACCTCCAGGGATAAGAAAGCTATTCTGTGAGTCTCTGGTTCTAACCTGAGAAAAACAGGGCGGACATGTCAACGCGTGCCCAGTAGGAAAACACAACTTTAGGAGTGGAATAGTATCTTTCACATTGTCATATCACAACTAGATCATCTTCATTTAGGTTAGGAAAATTAAAGGCATGCTACAAATTAATAGCAATGAACAGGAAAGGAAACATAAGAAGTTCTAAACAGTAATAAAATGATGCAATACTCTTAGACGTGGAGGTAATTGAACTACTGCAATAAAATGAAGTAAATAATGCTGAAATAGAACCTATGATGAATTCAGGCATAAAAGTAACTAAGCTACTACAATTAAATGATTAAGGGTTTATCAAGCAGCAATTGCATAGTTATTCTTATTATAGTTAAATTAACGCTTTGGAATCCGAGTAAGATGTAATACATAGGACATAGACTTTCACCCAGGATGGGTGCAAAAGTGGTACACCGCCAGTGGAACACGAGCACTGTGAAATGGGGCCTCTCGTAACTCCTCCATTTTGGGAGTGAGAATATAATATCATACACATCATATACCTCATAGTGCATCACGTGTACACCCTATGGGCCTCTCCAACTCTGTCCAACTCCCCCGTTTTGGGAGTGCGAATGAGATACAAATCTAGTTTAGTCCTGTCCTTATGTATATATTCTACCCGGGTTTCCCCCAAATCCCGTTTCTGGACTAACTCACATACCTCGGGGTAAATCGAGATATCCATGTTATTATAATACTCTCATGTCCTCACTCAAATAGAATAGATCATGTCCATTATCTCATAATTTTTGCGGTTATATCTATCGCTAACATCAATTCATATGCCACAATCATTAATTCCATGTCATGATTAGGCGATCATCATCACATAACAAAATCTCATGTAAAGAGCATCACAACATTAACTTGAGATAAAGCGTCATCACCATAGCCTTATAAGTAGACATAAACATATCATTAAGGAACATTCTAACATGAAATCTACTAACATGGTGAGCTCCATGGCATAAGAAACACAACATAAATAGTAACATGGTGAGCTCCTTGGCATAAGAGGCATAACATAGCATATTGTGTAGCATGGATTAATTAGTGTGCTACATATTAAGCATTGCATGAAACATATTAAGCCTTACACCTAATAGTATGGATTAAGTTGGTGTGCTACATATTAAGCATTGTATGAAACATATGCGTGAAGCATAGCATGAAGCATAGCGTGAAGTATAGTGTGAAGCATAATACATTATAGGAAGCATAATACATTATGTGAAGCATAATATGAAGCATAGTACATTATGTGATGCATAATGTGATGCATAGTGTGAAGCATAATATGAAGCATAGTGTGAAGCATAATACATTATGGGAAGTATAATGTGAAGCATAGTGTGAAGCATAATACACCATGCGAAGCATAGTGCGAAGCATAGAGCTAGAAAATGATGCATGGATTGTGTTGCCATTAAGTTGACAATACTATTAACATAATTATGGATTTGAGGCTATCACAAAACTAACATAAAGAATGAACTAACCACCATAACAACCTCTACAATACCAATAACTTCACTTATTAACAATTTCTACTATCTAGCAAGGTCATCAAATCTTCAAGCTAACATTAATATCATGAGATGCAACTAACCACAACATGAGCATCAACTAATTAACGTATCTCAAGATTAAGCTACCATCATGTATAGTACAAAATTACTTATTGGAGATGAAACAACTTTAAGGAAAGTATTCCAATCTTAAGTGAAGAACTCCTACCTCCATGAAGCTTCTCCTTCTTCTCAAATCCTTGCCTTCTCCTCCTTCCAATCTACATGCTCCACAGAATGAAAGAGAGATGGATGGTATGATGTACATTTGGCCAAGTGACAATGAAGAGGGGATTCATGCTAGTTCGGCCAAGGGAGGGAAAGAAGAGGAAGATGGTGGTGATGGTGGTGGTGCTTGGCCAAGGGAGGGAGAGAGGGAGGAGGGTGGTGTGTGTGTGTGTGTGTGTGTGTGTGTGTGTGTGTGTGTGTGTGTGTGTGTGTAACGCTCTGCTCCCTAGGATACCTAGGAAGTATGAATCCGTCCTAAGTAATCCCAGAACAGCGAGTGTTACTGAGAAAGAGAAAGAAAGAGAGAGTACAAGGAGAATATGCAGGTCACAGTGCACATGCTGGAAAGTTCTAGTAATGCTCCATCAAAGAATTAACAAAGAGAAATACAATAAGGTACAAAATCAAACATTTAATTTTATTTATTATCACAAAAGTACATCTTTTAATACAACATCATCTGTATATGTGTATAAAGGGAACAAGGTAGAAATCCCAAAAAAAACATAAAAGACTAGAAGATATACACCTAGTACAACTCACTACATAGACTACCCCTGGAAGACCAACTGTACAAGTCGTCCTCTGTGGCTCCACTTCTACCTCGAACCCTGGGTAAACTCCTAAGTCAAGTTTGCTCTGGTTGTACTTCTCCTAAACCTGGAAAAAGTAAATGGGGCACGTCAACGCGTGACCCAGTAGGAAATCTTAACATCGCTAGGTAGGATCCAGTTTTAGAACCGGTCCATCTAACTGATAGTATATCTACTGGTGATGTAATGTCCATAGGAATAAAGCATAAAAGTAAACCATCATATCATACAAGTGTTAGAAGTAGAAGTTGATGAACAGAAAGTATTTGAGCACAATTACAGTTAAAATTAGTCTTAAAGTTAGACATTTAGTTAGTATATAGAAACCCGAGTAAATCGTAGGACACTAAGGAGCTGAACTTCACCCAGGGTAGGTGAAACAATTCTACCTCAACCAATGACACGAGCACTGGAGAGGCCTCTCGTAACTCCCCCTTACGGGAGTGAGACAATTCTCGATTTTTATCAAGACAAACGGAGAAAACCAACAATTACATAATGGTGCATCACGATTACACCACTGGCCTCTCTAACTCTAGTCAACTCCACCTTACGAGAGTGACAAGCAAGTGAGAAATCATATCATCATATGTCCGCTCCTTAACTCCTATGATTTACACGCGTTTACCCCGAACCTATATCTGGAGTCTCACCCATCTAAGAATGGATCGAGCGTTCCAAATATTTATCACTCTTCCTCAATCTTAATTTATCAAATTAATTCATCATGTCTTTCATTTCGGCGGTCTCAGTTATCGCATTCACATTTCCATTCATTATACCATCACACGATTCTTTTGATTCCAATTAACATTTCTAACACATGTTTTCATCATTTCTAGCATGGATATGAAATATAGCATCATAACACACCTCTATAACATAATTTACAATGGTATGACATTAAATCCATAAACATGTACTTTCCATAACATAATTTGCTACATGGATAATAACATGGCCTAATCATTAAACATTACTCAGCGCACTAATGTGGGCATGATAATTGGTATGACAATTAAGATAAAGCCTTCACCTAATTTAGAATAGCGTGAGACATGCAACTTAGTCATTTACAAGGATTGCCACACATGAACATTAATGCGACATTATCATGACTATTAACATGTTGTGATATTTCTCTCATAAACATGACATATAGCAACATATGCTTCCATGGATTGAACATATTTAATGTTATAGCATGTCATATTAACATTCAAGGAACTTCATTTTAAACATAGCAAACTTTCCTCAACATAGTATGTAGCATGGCACTTGAATCTTGGGACATAACTAAGTTTATAAACATAAATTGCTAGTCAATTCATTTTCGCATACACTTGAGCATATTAGCATGAATATTTGCAAATAGACAAATCTTGAGCATTTTAACATGGCATAAACATTGGAGCATATTACTATATTACCATTTAATATATTATGAATATTATTATACTAACATGAAGCATGTTAGCATCCTTACGCATGAGCTTGAGCATTACTATACTAACAAGTTTAGTATATAACATGAATATAACATGACATAGCAAGACAATAACATGGATATTGATATATTGGCCTGAACATAACATAGATAATGACATGTTGGCATGAACATAACATGTAAATCTGTCTAACATTGATACAACATAAAGATTAGCATTTTTAGGCTAACTACAATCAACATTAGACTTCAGTTTCTTCGTGAAAATTGTAGAAAATTTTCTGCAGTATTTCGTAATGTCCTAAATTACATTACTTGGATTTTTCTACTATTTATTTTTCTAAGTTACTGTAGTATGTTGGAAAATTTCAGCATATGAAAAGAAAAGAGATAATGAAACAACTTTAGCTACATCCATCATACTAAACTTTAACATTAAATTGGATTATTAATTAGCATCAAACACAACATATAACATACATGGTTGCATACTTTCATATACACACATATTAACATATGAACTTTCTTGTAGCATAAATGAGATTACCCTCTCTAAACAATGCTAAGTATAGCAACCCTACTCAAGTTGAGGATCCTACTAAAAAAAATCCTAAAACTAATCCTAACTAGAGATGCTAAGAATTCCTACCTTAAAATGTCCTTCCTTTTATTCTTTGGCCCTTCTTATTCCTTGAAGACCTCTAGCTTCTACTTTAGCTTCTACTCTCTTCAAGCTCCTTCTTCTTCAAGTATGATTATGGTGAATATTTGACCTTAGTGATGAGCAATGTTGTAGTATAGACGAAGGTTGAATGGAGAATTTTAATGGAGGTTTGATTTGGTGGTGGGAGAGGAGGAGTAAGTGGTGGTGTTGGGTGGTGGGAGAGGAGGAGCTAAGGGAGGAGGAAAGAGAGAGGAAATAGGATGAAAACATGCAAAAATTTCTCCTTTTCTTTTTTCCTTTTCCCTTTTGTATTTCCTCCCATTTAATCTCCACCACACAATTTAGTCAAGGCTAATGACACTTGGAATTAGGAATGCATGCATAATAACACATAACATGGTTATGTGTCATCCTAATAATTTTTCAAATTTATTTTTTTATTGAAAATAGAAATACATAATTAATACATCATACCCTTCTGAATACATGGTATTTCATTCAAATACTTCATTTATAAAATTCAAATGATGTTTTAAAATTATTTAAAAAATAATTTGGTCATTAGAAAATTATGGAAAATTCATAAAAATACCCAAAAATATCATACGTACAACTATGTGCAGAAATACGTACATTATACACGTATATACCGAAACGAGGTATTATATTCTACCCACCTTAAAAAACAAAGTCCGTCCTCGGACTTTCTAGGTTAAGGGTCTAATCGGAGGTTGCTTAGGTCTAAGGGTTTTCCCACACATGAAATACTAACACCACTACATCTATACTACACACATACACTAATATCACATACATGTATACTAAAATATAGACCTAACTTACACACGTACGTTATACACATACTGCTCAACTACAATATATATTTCAACTGATACCTATAACATAAAGCTTAACATAGCAAGATAATACATATCAATTAAGAGACAATATTAATACTTTTTTTTTGGAAAGTTAGTAGATCTTTATTAAAAGAGAAACTTACAAAGTATACAGCAAGCAGGAAGGGGGAATCAATAAAAAGAGGAGAGGGCACAAGCGCCTTCACTCTTAATTAGATATTCCTCTCCCTACGCATACTATACAAAGAATGTAATCAAACAAAATGCCTTAGCCCAAATCTCTTATCTCCCAATTAGCAAAAACAGTTGCCTCCTCGGAGGAGGAAGACTCCTGGCCTACCATAGCCACTCTGACATCAGCAGCTATTGCCTCAAAAATATCTGCTCTACCTCTGCTCTTCCCCTCGAACACCCTGCCATTCCTTTCATGCCAAATGTGCCACACCAAGGAAGAAAGAGCAGTTTTAGCTATTCTGCTCAGAGCTCCTTTAACCCCAAAATTTTCCAAGTAATAATCACCAAGATATATACATATACAATATTAATACTTATTCACTACTATATACATATACATATCTTAATCCAAGATATATACATACAACATATGTCGAATGTTAAGACATCTCCATACATACCAAATATTATGGCGTATATATATGGTATACCAACATACCAATACACACTCACTCTATATATAAAGATATATACATATATAATTGTGTGGGTATATAGATGGATAAATATAGAAGTACGTATGTAAATTCAGTTATTACTTCATTTCACCAATTATCACATTTCGACGATCTCATTACCGCTTTCACATTTTTCTCAAATCCATGAACCTTTCTTTAGGTTCATTTATTCATTTCATTACACATGTTCCTTTCATTATCATTCCATATATGGAGAAATCATATAAGTTTCCATTTCCATTATTGCATATGAAACATAAACGACATAGAAGCATCATGATGTGGTTCCTTTCATAACTTGTTTATTTAACATGTGAAACAAAAAATTCATTGCAGAATTACCACATGGAGCACATCAGAAACATTAAGTTTGCATAGCATGATAATAAGATATCATCACAATGACAATGAACCATAATCTATCAGCAAAACTGGGGAAAATCAGGCCACACAGCCGTTTGGTCTACTCGTACGGCTAAGTGAAACATCGCAGGTAAGGACTCAGTAAAACAACCACACAGTCGTTTGGAATATTCCATACAATTGTGTGAAGCTCATATTCCAAGGTTAAGAACCATTCGACCACACAGTCGTTTGGGTACTCCACATGACCGTGTGGAGTCCCCCAATCTAATATTGAGGGTGGTGTACTGAGAAATACCCACATGACCGTTTAGTTGACCATACGCTCGTGTGGGGGAACTGCGACTAAGTTAATTCTTCGATCGACACGGTCATTTCTTAGATCTACATGGCCGTGTCGATTTGGAGAAAATCAAGATAGCTCGATCGCGTCTATGTCGATGCTGCTATGAGAAATTAAGGGAGACACGACCATGTCTAAATCAACACATCCATGAGGAATAAAAAATTCTACGCAAGTGGCAACACAGTCATGGATCGATCGTGTGACGATGTCGTTGGTCGAAACGACCACGACAAGATCTAGATACGATCGTGTCGTCTACGACACGACTGAGACACGGTTGTGTGGTTTCTTGATGCTATCAATTTCTACTGCGATTAAAATTAAATCCTACGCGATTCTAAGACTACATCATATCTAATTTAGTTACGATTCATAACTTCTCAAGTCCTTCAACAAGTCTCTGGCCCTTCTTCTCCTTGATGACCCTCTGAAGCTAGTTCATCTTCAACGAGAAGTGTAGAGATGAGGTGCGACGTTGGTTTGGTGAAAGCAAAAAGGCAGCAATGGGGCTGAATTGTGTGCGTAAGCTGGGATTTAGGGCTTCTCTATTTTTCTTGTTTTTTCTCTTCTTTTCCCTTAATTTTTCTCCGTTTTAATCTCCTAACCATCCTCATCATCTCCCTCAAATCCACTAGTGTTGCCATGTGTTTAGGGGTTAGGTGAGATTAAAGGGGGTAATGACACCTCAAGCTAATTAGGTGTCTTCATTAGATTTTGTATTTTTTTAAAATTTCTAATAAATAGAAATACCCTTTGAAATACCATATACTCCCATATACAAGTACTTTCATCCATATACCTCATTTAATTCCTGGGCGGGGTGGGGACAGCGGTGGCCCCAATTTGCCTTTGTCTTCTCGGGTGGTATGTGGGCCATGTCCCCCCATGCCCCGCTGCTTCATGTCCACCTGCACGTCATGTGTATGATAAATTTCATGTGTCAGCTGTTCGCTCAACCCCCCGATCCTCCTATGTGACCTCCATATCCTTCAGTGCTATTTGTGCCCCCAGGGCCCCTGCTTCCCCCACCTTGGGTTTCGACTTCTCTCCTCCCTCGCTGCTCGGAGATGGGATTGTCGTCGACATCCTACCGTCGGACATCGCTCAGGCGGCGGGGAGATGGGTGCATACTTTGGTCGGATACTTTGTCGGCCCCCGGCCCTATTATGGGCATCTTAAATCGTGGATGGGGAGAACTTGGAAGACCAAGGCTGAAGTTCATCTTCATTCTAAGGAAAATGGGTTTTTTTCTCTTCAAGTTCGACTCTGACGCCGATTGTTGCGACGTCCACCATGGAGGGCCTTGGCTCCTTGATGACTGCCTCCTTGGCTTAAGCGATGGGCCCCACATTGGGCTAGACCGTGACCTCCTCTCATCCGTGCCTTTGTGGGTCCGTTTCCCCCAACTTCCCCTGGAGTTTTGGTCCACGTCCATACTCGGCAAGTTGGCGAGTGCGGTGGGGCACCCCCTTTTCACCGACGCTGCCACTGCTAATGCCTATCGCCTCTCGTTTGCCAGATTTTTTGTTGAAGTTGACGCTACGTCGGATTTCACTGCTTCCATTTCGGCCCTTCTTGCTGATGGCTCGGTCATCCCGGTAGCGGTGGAGTATGAGCGTATGCCTCCCCTCTGTACGCACTGTCGTTGCTTTGGTCATGACATCCGCCAGTGTGCTACCCCGTCTCGTGCTACTGCTCCTCCTTGTGATGGGGGTATTTGCCCTACTCCCACCACCGATACCATTGCCCTGGCTGACCCCCCTCCTTCGATTAGTTCGGCTGCTCCTGTCCTGAACCCGCAGAATGGCCATCTTCTCTCTCCCTCCAGGGTAGGTGTTGGGTCCTCCCTGGCTCCAACCGTTGCTAATGTTGTTGATTTCGATCCTGCTAAAGATGACCTTCTTGTCTCGGATGATGAGGTGGAGATAGTCGCCGTTGTGGGCGAGCCGTCCTGCACTGCTGTGGGTGACAGTGGGATTGATCTTGTGTCTTCAGCCGCCTTGGGTGTTGGTCATTTGTTGGCAGAGGGGTGTGGTGTTGTGGGTGCTGTTATTGGGGGCCCTGCTGTTACCCTGGGTGAGGAGGAGTTTGGCTTGGCAGAGCGATGTGCTGCCACAGGTGATGTTAGCTTGGTCCAAGCTGTTGCCTTGGATGAGGGGGAGGTTGATATTGGGGCAGTTAGCGATTCTGGCATCCCTGTTGACTCTGATGATGGTTTGTCGTTGGATGAAGATTTGGATGACGTTACTGATGAGGTGCCCGTCGTTAATGACCTCAACCTTACTGACGAGCGGGACGATTGGATTGCTAAGGTGGAGCGTCTCAGTGCCCTCCTCCCCAATGTCCCGTTGTCTGTCCAGCGCTGCGTTCGTCGGCCCTGCAGACGGAGCCTCCGGATCATGCAGAGTTCCCTTCGTTGACGGTTGGTGACTTGAGAGTTTCTTTGGCCTGTTTGTGTGATGTCTGTCCTGGTTGGAGGCGTGGTTGGGTGTTGATTGGAGGCCTCGGGCCTAGGTTTTTGGGTGTTGGCCTTGCCACCTCCTTTTTCCCCTAGGCTCGTTTTTCTTCCTCCTTTCTGTGTGTGTTGTATTGCTGGGTCCATCATCCCCTATCCTGGTGCTTGGTGACTGCTTTTATGAGCCTCTCCCAAGTCTGTATAGTGGATGTCTGGCCCGGCTAGTCTCCTTTCTATTCTTAATATACTTACCTTTCAAAAAAAATATACCTCATTTAATTAAATCCAACTGGTGTTTAAAAAAATGTTATCATCACAAAAAATTTGGGAAAAATTTATAAAATTTCCAAAAATTTATACATATGCATACATACAAAAATACGTACTTATACACATACAACAACATTAGGGGTCTTACATCCTACCCTCCTTAAAATTCCATCCTTGGAATTTCAAAATAAGGGAAGAGAACTATCCTACAAATCATCTCATACACACATATACATCAAAAGGATAACATCATTGTACAAACAAGTGAGCGTATTTTTCTCTTATCTTATCCTCAAGTTCCCAGGTAGACTCTCCTGGAGACTCTCAGTGCTACATAACCCTCACAAGGTTGATAGTCTTCTTCCTCAGCATCTTCTATCTCCTATCAAGAATGGCTACAGGTTGCTGGACATATGTCAGATCATGTAGCACTTCAATCTCTGAGAAGTCAACGACGTGATTGGGATCTCCAACATATCTCATGAGGTGGGATATATGAAACACGTTGTGCACACCCTCGAGAGATGGTGGTAGTGTAAGTCGATAAGCTACCTCGCTAACACGATCTATGACCTCAAATGGTCTAATATATATTGGGCTCAATTTCCCACGTCTGCCAAACGAATCAACCCTCGAGTAGGAGAGATCTTCAAGAACACTTGATCACCTGGCTGAAACTTTAAGTTTCATCTCTTCGTATCCATCCAATGCTTATAACGGTCTTGGCCATTGATTTGGAGTGAAAAGTGCATATTTATACCCCCTAACTACCCCCTTTTTGTGCTAAGATTAAGCTTAAACTTGCTCTTTTTGAGTATATTTTCATTTCATATCATTTTAGGAGCTTACTCTCATTCTTGGCACAAAATATAGATTTTATCATCTTTATTGGCTTCCTAGTATTTTTCATATGCTCCTGCTATTATTGTGATCATATCTTCATTTTTTGGAAATTATTTGAGCATGTGAATAATTTAAATGGATTATTGGAGGTCAATATTAATTTACAATAGTCATTATATTAATTTTCTCATCATATGGACTAATTTCTCCTTCTCCTATTTTTCAGGTACTCCTGGTAGTCTTGGGGATTTTCCAGAATTTTCTGGGATTTTTCTGAGATTTGTAGGTATTTTTTGGAATTATTTGGAGGAGAAAAGGGGATTTAAAAACCAGGAAAAGGGGTCTATTGTGGGCGCCACGTGGCGCGATCCCGCGACGCCACGTGGTGCCAGATCCAGCCGATGCATTTTTTTAAAAAGAAAAAATTATTAAAAAAAGCCTTTCCGCGGCGTATAATAAAAAAAAGTAAAATCTAGGCCTACCCGCTTGGCCGGCCCAGATTGCTGCAGCGCCCCGCCCCAAAGCGGGGCGGGCAAAAATGTGCGCGCCCGTGGGTCGGGGCCCATGCGCCCAACCCGCAAGGCATTTAAGGCGGCCTGTAGCGTTTTTTTCAAGCGGGGGGGGGGGGGGGGGGTGGGGTTTTGTGTTTTTTTTTGTTTTTTTTGAACAGATTTTGGGGCTTTCTTCTTCCCCAAAGCTAAGGCTAGGGCTTGGAAGGCCATGGGGGGCTTGAGGAAGCTTGGAGCTTGGATGAGCACTTGAGTATGATGATTCCATCTTTGAGTGACACATTGGTGAACTCTTTCTTAACTCTTGTGTAATTTTGGTTTAGCTACTTGTATTGTATTGGATGATTATCTCTAGAGATAAAGATGTGTTCTTTTTCATCATGAATAGCTAGATCTTTCTTGTGTGGTTGTGTTGTGATTGTTGTTGTTAGTTTGTGTGATCATCTCTAGCATGTTTCTATTTTCTATTTGGTGGATGAAACTTTGAGATGTTGGTTGTTGATGGAACCCTAGTGGTAATCCATAGAGAGGAACGATCGTAGTCGACCCTCTCTTCTTTGCTCAAAGTGCTTCTCTTTGTTTCATACACTACTTTTATTGCACCCCACATGTTCGAGAAAATGCCACATCCACCGATTGTTCGTCCCTTAGCCGGAAAAACAATTGAGTTATATTTGAGATGAATTCCTACTCCCACAACCTCACACACACACACACACACACACACACACCACATAAGTCCTCCTCATTGCTCGCCGATTCGGCTCTCCACCCTTAGTGCGTAGGCTAGGATTATAGATCCACTACACATTTTTCAATACTTTTCCACCGTCAGCGAGGTGGTTGTAACACACTTTATCTTTCTTTATCGATCAATTTTGTGAATATAGAACGACTTGTCCCTGTGATCCGACCCGATACTCCCCAGTTATTTATTATTACATTGACGCTCCTACGCTTGGGAGTGGAAGGCGTGCTCCTTGCGCGTCCTCTGGTTCAATCAATTGGCACCGTTGCCGGGGACAACGGTTTCTATTATTAGCGTTTTTGATTGATTTTGAAAGTTTTAGTGTGATACTTCTATCTCTTAGTATTGTGTCTTTCCATTTTATTTATTTTACGCTTTTTGATTCTTTTTGATTGTTTTTTTTGTTTTTTTCAACATGGCAAGTACTTCAAACTCTCTTGGGTTTGACATGCAGGTGACCAAATCCCTACCGACATTCCTTGGTAAGGATGCGGAGAGCCCTTACCTACATATTAAGAAGTTTGAGAGTGCTTGTAAGCTTCATTTTGATGGGAACACATGTGCAGAAAAGTTTTATCTTAAATTCTTTTCCTACTCTTTGGATGGTAGTGCATTAAAATGGTTTAAAGTTTATCTCCCACATTTTATTCCATCTTGGCCTGTACTAAAGCAAAAAATTTTGTATGAAGCTTTTTCCATCTTACAGGACAAAACATGACAAGGAAGAATGGTGAACTTTGCTCAGCGCATCGGTGAGACATTTTTTCAGGCTTGGACGCGTTTTTCAGAGTTAGTGTACGGTTGTCCACATCATGGATTTAACAGGGTGCGTCTTCTTGGATTCTTCTTGGAGGGTCTGCTTCCGGAGACGCAAATTTTGTGGATTTGTTGGACAACAGCCATTTTTTGGACATGGATGAGAATGCGGCTTGGCGTTATTTGGAGTCCTATAAGGAGGAAGATCACACATTGGTTGTGACTCCAAATAAGCCGAGCCATGAAGTTTTGGTCCACCAAGCCCCGAATGAAGAAGTTTGTGTGGATCTCACCCCACCGGTAGTTGAAGAATTGAGTGCCCCATGCCAAGCAGTAGTTGAGGAACCAAGTGTTGGCATGGAGGAGTTGGTTGAGCCTGTGGAGAAAATTGTCTTGTCGGCATCTCCTATTTCTACTGGGCCGTGTCAATTAGTTGTTGAAGAATTGGTTGTTGACATGGTGGAGATAGAGGAGCCGATCGCGCGCACACTTGGGAGCGAAGTGGGCAAGGGGGAGTGTTCTTTTGTTGATGAGCCCGAAGAAGAGGCACGCGAGGGTGAGTTTATACCACATGCTATCATGGATCCCGAGCTTCCCTCTCCGTCGGTAGTTTCTATGGAGATGGCACTCCCTCCCCAAATTGATATTGAATGCCACGGGGACGAGCTTCAAACCACATCATATTTGACTATCCAGGGAGTTTTCTCACACATTCATCATACTTTTCATTCTGTATTCTATATTGATGATTATGTGTTGATGTCTTTTTTAGGAACGTGTCCCCATCTCTCTCTTACACAATCCGTCTCCTTTCTTATATAGGTACACACTTTGAGGAGATGCTTGTGGTTGTGTATGTGGCTGCCATTGCCACATTTGGCCGAGGAGCATTGGCGGAAGAAATAAAAGGAGCGTTGCAACAATTGCCACCTCCAATGGAAATTTTGGATCCGCCATTTGCTAAGGTGTATTCTTTCTAATAGTGTAAATAAATAAATGTTTTATTTTAGTACTTTCTTATGCTTTTCTTTTCTTTTCTAAGATCTTTTATGAGATCTAATACTCTCCCAATATTGAGGACAATGTTTATTTTAAGTTGGGGGGAGTGTGTTAGAATCTTTAAGATTGTTAGGATTTTGATGTTAGCAAAAATTTTTTTTTTTGAAATACCTCCATTTTGCCATCACCCATTACTCTTTATTGCATATCATATTTTTCCTCCTTGTCCTTACGTCGTTAGCTTTATGTGTAGTCCCTACATGCTTAATGCCATGCAATTTTTTCGGATTATTATTTTGGTATCAACTCCTTCGATGTTTGATTGGCACGTTTTAATTTCTTTTCTAATTTGGAGTCAAATGTTAATATGCCATGTATGAAACTATTTTAGAAGTTGTGATACTCTCTTTAAGATAATTTGGAAAAAGTTTGGTGTAAGTGATTGCATGAGTTGGGATGAATGGCTTAGTTTTTAATTGGATTAGTTGTGGCCATATGGTGCATGCTTTGTTTTCCTCTTAGGAGTGGGTGGATGAATTGCTCGCTTATGTTGAGAATGAAAAAGAGAGCGTTAACATAAGTGAATGGTTTTTCTAATCAAATCGAGTAGCCGGTGCCCCATGAAACATTGGGGAGTACACCAAAGATGAGATTTAGGGGATCATTCCATCCCTTTGCCTATATAGCGTTATCGCGTGTATGCAAAGGTGACGGTGTTTGCATTTCATAGCATTATTGCGTGAATGCAAAACAAAAATATAAACTTACAAAATCCAAAAGAATACAAAAAAGAGAGAAAAAGAAAATAAAAAGGAAAAAATGAATGAATAAATGAAAGAATAAGCAACATGAGTGATGCAATCTCATCTTCCACCACTTAGAGGAATTTCTTTTGTTTTGGCCATTTCCATGAAAATTGGAAACTTTGTCATTTGCGATTTATCCTAATGAATGCGATACGGGCTTATTATCTTACTTTTCTTTGAATTGGATTGAAGATAATGTCATTTGTTGTTTACTTTCATACATTGTATATATTGGCTTTGGAATCATTTGGAAATACCATTTGGAGTATGCCATGAGGATATCTTGAGTTCGGTGCATGTTTTTCACTTTAATCCGAATTTATCGCATATTTTGCTATGGACTAGCAAAAGGCTAGTTGGGGGTGTGATTTGAAGTGAAAAGTGCATATGTATACCCCCTAACTACCCCCTTTTTATGCTAAGATTAGGCTTAAACTTGCTCTTTTTGGGTATATTTTCATTTCATATCATTTTAGGAGCTTACTCTCATTCTTGGCACAAAATATAGATTTTATCATCTTTATTAGCTTCCTAGTATTTTTCATATGCTCCAGCTATTATTATGATCATATCGCCATTTTTGGGAATTATTTGAGCATGTGAATAATTTAAATGGATTATTGGAGGTCAATATTAATTTATAATAGTCATTATATTAATTTTCTCATCATATAGACTAATTTCTCCTTCTCCTATTTTTTCAGGTACTCCAGGTAGTCTTGGGGATTTTCCAGAATTTTCTGGGATTTTTCTGAGATTTCTATGTATTTTTTTGGAATTATTTGGAGGAGAAAAGTGGATTAAAAAACCAGGAAAAGGGTTTATTGTGGGCGCCACGTGGCGCGATCCCGCGGCACCACGTGGCGCCAGATCTAGCCGATGCATTTTTTTAAAAAGAAAAAATTATTAAAAAAAGCATTTCCGCGGCCCGCTCTTGGAGCGGGCCGCTGTCGTATAATAAAAAAAGTAAATGCTGGGCCGGCCCAGACTGCAGCAGTGCCCCGCCCCAAAGCAGGGCGGGCGAAAATGCGCGCGCCTGCGGGTCGGGCGCCCGTGCGCCTGACCCGCAAGTCATTTAAGGCGGCCTGTAGCGTTTTTTCAAGCGGGGGGTTCTGTTTTTTTGGTTTTTTTTGAACAAATTTTGGGGCTTTCTTCTTCCCCAAAGCTAAGGCTAGGGCTTGGGAGGCCATGGGGGGCTTGAGGAAGCCTGGAGCTTGGATGAGCACTTGAGTATGAAGATTCCATCTTTGAGTGACACATTGGTGAACTCTTTCTTAACTCTTGTGTAATTTTGGTTTAGCTACTTGTATTGTATTGGATGATTATCTCTAGAGATAAAGATGTCTTCTTTTTCATCATGAATAGCTAGATCTTTCTTGTGTGGTTGTGTTGTGCTTGTTGTTGTTAGTTTATGTGATCATCTCATAGCATGTTTATATTTTCTATTTGGTGGATGAAACTTTGAGATGTTGTTGTTGATGGAACCCTAGTGGGTAATCCATAAAGAGGAACTATCGTAGTTGACCCTCTCTTCTTTGCTTAAAGTATTTCTCTTTGTTTCATACACTACTTTTATTGCACCCCACATGTTCGAGGAAATGCCACATCCACCGATTGTTCGTCCCTTAGCCGGGAAAACAATTGAGTTATATTTGAGATGAATTCCTACTCCCACAACCTCACTCACATACACACACCACATAAGTCCTCCTTGTTGCTCACCGATTCGGCTCTCCACCCTTAGTGCGTAGGCTAGGATTATAGATTCACTACACATTTTTCGACACTTTTCCACCGTTGAGAGGTGGTTGTAACACACTTTATCTTTCTTTATCGATCAATTTTGTTGATATAGAACGACTTGTCCATGTGATCCGATCCGGTACTCACCGGTTATTTATTATTGCATTGACGCTCCTACGCTTGGGAGTGGAAGGCGTGCTCCTTGCGCGTCTTCTGGTTCAATCAGCCATACGAAGGTTATCCCTGATAGTTCTCACCACATCTAGCTTCTCAGCAAATCATCTCTGATCCCAAAAGTTCACAGTTGCCAACGTCATCCCAAATGAGAGCAGAGCGACACTTCCTTCCATACAATGCGGCACATGGCTCCATGCATATGCTTGACTGCTAACCGTTGTATGCCAACTCTACTAAATGTAGGTGTTCATCCCAAGAACCTTTGAAGTCTAGCATACAAGCCCTCAACATATCCTTTAGGATCTGAATAGTCCGCTCCAACTGACCGTCCGTTTGAGGGTGTTTTGCAGTGCTGAAACTTAGTTGAGTTTCCAAGCTAGGCTGTAAACTTCTCCAGAAGTGAGATGTAAACCTGGTGTCACAGCCAGAGACTATGCACACATGCACTCCGTGGAGTCTCTCGATTTCTTCTATGTATCTCCTAGCAAGATGGTCGGTCGACTAGCCAACTCGAAAAGGAATAAAATGAGCTGATTTGGTTAATCGATCGACGATTACCCAAATAGCTTCATGTCATCGAGAAGTACGAGGTAAACCTGTGACGAAATCCATAGTCACATACTGCTACTTCCATTCTGGAATGGAAAGAGGTTGTAGCAGTCCTGCCATCCTCTGGTGCTCTGCCTTCACCTGTTGGCAAACTAAGCATGAAGCCACACTCCTGGCTATACTACGTTTTATCCCATGCCACCAAAAATGCTGTCACAGATTACGATACAGCTTGGTGCCTTCGGAATGAATAGAGTAAGGAGAGCTATGAGCCTCCTTCAAAAGCTCATCCCAAACATCACCAGCTGGCACACAAATCCAGCTTCCAAAGTATAGGGACCCATTCTCATGAATACAAAAATCCGTACGAAGTCCAGTATCTGTGTGCTCTCGAATCTTCTTTAACTTCTCATCCCCAGACTGAGCAGCTTTAATCCTCTCAACCAAATCGGACTAGATTTGCAACTCATCATAATCGATGATGTGCCAGGAAGAACACCTTTAACCTCCATCTGACATATTCCTCCACGAAGTTCTCTCTGTGCTATCATCATCATCACTGCTAGCATATGACTGAGAGCATCAGACACAACATTTATCCTTCCAGGGTAATACTGAAGATCAATATCGTAATCAGCCATCAATTCAAGCCATCGATGTTGCCTCGTATTAAGTTCTTTCTAGGTGAAAACATAATTCAAACTCTTGTGATCAGTGTATATCTTTACACGCTCACCCAAAAGAAAATGTCTCCACATCTTCAATGCAAATATCACAGCTGCTAACTCCAAATCATGTGTAGGATAGTTACATTCATGCACCTTCAATAATCTGGAGGCATTAGCTGCTACCTTACTATGCTGGTGGAGAACACATCCAAGTCCTCTGCCAGACGCATCACAAAATATCTCAAATCCGCATGAACGATCTAGAATCGTCAAAACAGGTGCAGTGATCAACCTCTGCTTCAGCTCATCAAATGCTAGTTGAGATTCCTTAGACTAATTGTAATCAACATTCTTCTTGGTGAGGTGTGTCAATGGTCCATCGATCTTGGAAAAATCCCTGATGAACTTTCTATAATAACCTGCCAGTCCCAGGAAAACTTCTGATCTCTGTGACTGATCGAGGAACTGGTTATTTCTCTACCACAACAACCTTCTCTGGGTCTATGGATATTCATTCTCCGGGTACTATATGTCCAAGGAAAGCAACCTTAGATAACCAAAACTAGCACTTGCTATACTTGGCCTATAACTGGTGATGTCTTGACGTGCGTTTATATTTCATATATTCACGCACGTCTTCTTTTGTGTTTTTCCGTTATTTTCCGTCGTCCCGTATCCGTTTTCTCGTATTTTCTAGTTTTCTTTCACTTCTCCGTGTTTTTACGTGTTTGCAGGAGTTTGCCAGCATATGGGACACATAACGAAGATATCACATGTCCCCGGAGCAACGGGAGGAGTCACGCGTGATCCAGGGGGGTCAAACAACCAAGATCTCTATCTTTCAGCCCCCACCCGATCCGTTGGATACAGCCAACCGATCGGGTGATGCACGCGTGCACGACCTAGACAGCTGCTAAAGCAATGTGAGCAGCAACCGATCGGTTCGACGACCGATTCAGCCCGACTGTCTTCTCAGGAAATTGAAGCTGAACTCCAACCGATCGGGTGACCTTCACCCGATCAGTTCATCTGTAGCCGATTTCCCCAAGGACACGACCCGGAGAGCTCACTCGATTACCAGCTGACCTTGCCAAAACGTCGAAACTTTCTGTCTTTTGGGTGACGTTTCCAACCGATCGGTTGATTTATCAACGGATCGGTTCACCCGATGACCGCAAGATCCAAACGACTAGGTACTTCCGCCAACCGATCGTGTCGCCTAACCGGGTGATGTTTCTGAAGACCGCTGCCGAAGATCGAGCAGCTCACCCGATCGGTTGATACTTTAACCGATCGGGTGACGTCGTTCTCTATATATATATAAACCCTAGGTTTTCAGTAACGAGAGCTGTGTTTTATTTTCTGTCTTTTCTCTCTTGCGACGGTTGGAATTTTCTTGTTATTTGTAAGTGTTCAGATCTTTATGAAACTTTAATATATTGTTAATTGCATTGCTACTACTTCATTTCTATTGCCTGATTATGTTTTTAACGGTCGATTTTCATTTAGATTGCTTTTTAGATAAAATGTGTGAGTAGTTCCCTAATCTGAGATTTTGGTGGAAACCCCTTCATGGGTTCTCCTTAATGCGTCTATAGGACTAGGATATCGATAGGGAATAGGAATCTATTGGTTACACGGGGTGTTTTATTGTCATCGGCAGGAAAAAGACCGTCTTTGACCGTTGGGCCAAGGGGGAATAAAACTTGGTGGTTGACTCCCTAGCCATAGCTCACACCCTTAGCGTAAACATCGAATCCTAGCGCGCGGGAGCGGTAGGATGAGATGTTGGGAGTTATCGTTTCGAGCTTAGTGGTCCTAGAGTCGGTCAGTGTTAATGGACATGGGAATGCCCACCGATCGAACCCGGGTAGTCCGGCATATCATCCTGGGCACCGACCGGAATATCGGGCTCATGGGACGCTGGTATCACTCTTAGAGGCAACGACTCACCACTAAACCCTATTTCCGATCGTTATCATATCCACCGGTCGTGATAGCGAGAACACATGATAGGGTGGAAACCGAAGTCCCAGGTTTCCCTTTACATTGTTTAACCCCGTATTTACATTCTGTGACAACCCACCCATCGATTCAGGCTAGCTCACCCATAGGGTAAATTCGGTCCCTTCTGATACAAGCACAACCACGCCTCCCTGTGTTTGACCCCCAAGCCACACTACAACACCGTGTGCTTGCGGTTATAAATATTTAAATCTCGCCCCCCAATCTCATATTGCACTTGCATGATAACACACATTGTGGGGACGTCATGTCTCAAGGTCTCTAAGACTGTCCTCAAGTGATCAGCATGATCTTCTTCAGTCCTTGAATACACCAAAATATCATCAATGAAGACTATTACAAATTTTTCCAAGTACTCATAGAAGACTTGGTTCATCAGTCTTATAAAAGTAGCCGAAGCATTCGTAACGCCAAAAGGCAACAGTAAGAACTCGTAATGGCCATAACGAGTCAAAAATGTAGTCTTCGAAACATCAGACCCAATTACTTTCACCTGATGATACCCACTTCTCAAGTCCAGCTTCGAATATACTCGAGATACCCTAAGCTGATTGTAACAACCGGTCTTTATTGATGATATTATCTGTATTTCTCTCGCATAATTTCTCGTCCGTATCCGTAGTTAGGCGTATCTGTCCCCGTGCACGTGCCTACTTTTTCATGTTAATTATTTCTATTATTATTTTATGACGCCGAGTTAATTTATTATTATTATTATTGTTGTTGTTGTTAATATTATTATTGAGTATCTCTTGTTAATTAAAAGATAAACTTTCAAAATTCGAATTTCAAATTTCAAATCGTTTTAAAAAGTCAAATGAAAACTTCCATTTATAAACCCATTTAAATCAAATTGATTAGCTATTATTCCCTATTATAACATATTAATTAGGACCCCATTAACATTTCAAACCCTTAATTATTTTCAAATTACTTCACTAAAACTAAACCCTAGCTTTTTCCTAACATAACCGTACCCTATGATGCACACACGCACACAGCTTGAACACAAAAAAAGCAAAAAAAACTAAACTTTAGAACCAAGCCTAAGCTACAAAACCCAGGCTACTACTAGCCTACACATGGTTCATTTGCAAAACCCCCACTAGTACTATCTTCAGCTTACACATTTTATAGAGCCCTAGGGCTCACGTGAACCATTCTTTAGAAAGAAAAAAGACCTAGGCCTACTCACTGAAGCCCTACTTCTATATAAGATAACCTAGGGTTTATGTTTCTTCTCCTCACTAACCCTACTCACAGCCGCCTCTCCCCTACCTGTTGGATTTGGACAAAATGTATACACCCATGAGGGGATGTATGAGGGTATACAGACCTCGGATGTTACGTGCATGAAAGCATGTGCGAAGGGAACCTTTTCATATGTGAAAAGGACCACTCGATAAGTGGAAAAAGTCACTTTATAAGTGCATAAAGGCACTTAATAAGTGCATAAGGAAGAGGATAAGGAAATGTGCTAATATAGGCTAATAAGCTTATATATGGTTATTTCCTACAATAACTACCCCTAAAGCCTATAAATAGGACCCAAGGGTAAGGCTTTTAAGGCGAATCTTACATGCTAAAAGTTTGCATAAGGCAAACCTTTTCCTCTTCTCCCTTCCATTTAGTTCTTCTTCCAAATAGAGATTTAGACGGTGGAAACTCTGCTTCGATCCTCTGTGACGAAGTAACGACCGTTGTGGCGAATCCGATGGCAAAGTTCAGAGACTACAGCGCATCGTACGCTAATGTAAGTTCTCTTTCGATCCTCTATCCTCGCGCGACGGGATTCAACATTGGTATCAGAGCCATACGGGTTCGCTCCGGTCTCACCGATGAACGAGGCATTGTCTTTTTCACGAGTGAGTTTCCTACCATTATAGATATGGTAGGAGCGCATTGTGACGGAGAGAATCGCAGCAGTTGTTCTTTTCACGTTAGGGTCTTCTGTCATTACGGATATGGCAGGAACTCTCCGTGATGGGAAGAACTGACCGTTCATCTCGCCAAACTCGCACTCTTTATGGATGCTGAGTCTCCATTCAATAGAGAATGTGAACTCTCTTCATGTGGAGCGTGAAGTTTGCAGTCGTGAAGGTATGTTATTTTTTTTGGCACACGGCCATTGAAGCATAACTACTTTCTCGATGAACGGGTGTCTCATCGGAGAAGATGGAGATGGCGGTTACAAAACTTCTCATCGGAGAAGATGACCTCTTTGGTGCATGATCGCCATGGCCATATGGGCCATGGAGGCTATGCACCCCCCTCCCCATGCGGAGGGGGTTGGCTACGGCCAATGACCACCAAAGCCACCACCCCTTCGGGGGGTGTGTGCAACCGGACCCCTCAAGGGGGGAGGCCGGCCATGGCTAAGAGGCCAAGGCCGGTCGGTAAGGGCCAAGGGGCCCTTGCCACGGCTAGGGCCAACCCTGGTTGCGGCCAGGCCAGGGCCAAGGGGCACTGGCCACGGCCAAGACCAACCCTGGCTGCGACCAGGCCAGGGCCAAGGGGCCCTGGCCGGCCAGGGCCAGGGCCGACGCCCTGGCCTCAGGCCAGGCCCTGGCCGGGGCCAGGGCCAGGGCCAGGGCCAGGCCACTGCCGGCCCTTGGCCTCGGCCAGGGCCAAGCCCCGGTCAGCCCAGTAAATGGGGGGGGACTTGCATGGGCGGTGGCTTGCATGGCCGGTCTCTACGGAGCCAGCGGTAGTTGTCTGCGACAAAATTCCCCTGTAGGAGGGGAGCGCCTGGATCCATACGGGAGTCGACAGGGGTGGCTTGCAGAAAACTCCCCTCAAGGGGTGTTCGGCCTTGGCCAAGTTGCGATGGCAACTCTCTCTTCGGAAGGGAGAAGAATCCGGCCTTGGCACGGCCACGACACGACCCCGGCAATGGCCGGGGAATTGTCGAAATATTTCGACTATGTCACCCTGTAAGGGGGTGTAGGCCTTGCCGAATATTTTGCAAATACAACAAGGGTATTTTTAGTACCATAAGGGTACCAAGTTGAAATTCCCTATTTTTTTTGAAAAATACGTTTTCAAAATCGCTTTTCCGATGCAAAGTACTATAAGAGTACTGTTATTTGATAAAGTGATGGGAAAATATTGAAAGTTGTTCTAGATGGTGATTGGGATCGTAATGACTTTTCCGATTCTAGAACAACATCTTCAATATTTTTCGAAAGTAACTTATCAAATATAATAATATCATTCCAAGTGGGATTTTCCAAGTGGGAGTGATATCAAACTAGTCTGAAATGTCCACATTCGATTGATTCAGCGTTTCAATGGATCATGATTCGGCCAGTGGTCTTTTGGACTAGTTTGTGGGACACCTCGGCTCTGTCTGGGGGTAGTGAACCATGGACTAGCCATTCCCCTGGTCGGTCCGCTGGCCGAGACTGCTGAATTATGAAAATGTCTAAAATAATGACTATAAATATGAAATTTATGCAATGTTTTTGATCAAACCTTCGTTTTATGTCTTTTGTAGCATTTTAAAGCTAAAATGTCTTATGCCGCTAAGAACATCGTCGCTGAGTTGAACAAAGGTGAAAAACTCAACGGAGATAATTACAAACTATGGTCCATAAAGATACAATATGTTCTAGAGGAGCAAGATGTGCTCGAAACTCTAAAGAACATAATGATTGAACCTGAGTTGGGCACTACGGCCCAACACAGAAGAGACAAGGAAGCTTTTGATGCTTAGTCTCGGAAGAACGAGATTGCTCGCATTACGTTGCTATCAAGTATGGCAGATGACATAATGCGGATCTTCCGAGAGCATGACCTAGCCATGGACATATGGTCCAAGCTAGAGGAGAAGTTTGGTGGCACCTCGGTGTCCAAACTTCGTTCTTTAACTATAAGATTCGATTCGTACAAGAAACGTCCAGATCATTCGATGGGGAAGCATCTGCGACATATGGCAAATCTCATCTCAGAGTTAAAGGATGCAGGTCATGTGCTCACTAATGAGCAACAAATCCAAGCAGTCATACGTTCCCTACCAAATGGGTGGGACCAAATGAAGATGCATCTCACTCATAATGAGAGCATCAAGAACTTCAGCGATGTTTCTAAGCACCTCGAGTTAGAGGAAGAGCGGCTTGCGGCCGCCAAGCCAAGTGCAGAAGTGCACATGGTTGCTAGTTTCTCACACGGGGGAAAGAAACGGAAAAATCGTTCGAAGTTTACTAATGAACGTAATAAGCAACCAGAGTCTACCAAGAAACCCAAACATAAGGGTGGGCACAAGAAATGGCACAAGAAGAAGGACTTGAAGAAGATCAAGTGTTTCAAGTGCAACAAGTTAGGTCGCTATGCTCGTTCATGTACGAGTGGAGGTGACGAGGTAACTTGTAATAATACTAGTTACATATGTGTTTCTAGTTCAATATTTCTTGTAGAATCTAATCCTTTTTGAATAATTGATTCAGGTGCCACCGACCACATAGCAAGGGAGAGACAGTCCTTCGTGGAGTATCACCGGATACCCCAAGGAATGAAGTGGATCTATGTAGGAAACAACACGCGTGTTGAAGTGAAAGGCGTTGGGACATGCAAGTCGTCTTGGACAACGGCCGCACTATCCTACTTCATGATGTTCTCTTCGCTCCGGATATTCGAAAGAATATTATATCTGTGGTCGTTTTAATGGGTCATGGTTATAGTTGGTTCTTTCATAGTTGTAAAGTGGACTTATCTTGTAATAATTCTTTAATTGGTTCTGGGTTTGTTTTCAAAGGATTTGTTGTATTAAATAAAATGCATGATTCCTCATTTTATAATGAAAATTTCCTTGTTGCAAATTCATCAAATTATGAGTCTGATGTAATTTGTTGGCATGCAAGGCTTGGTCACATTGGACCAACACGAATGGATAGACTTGCCAAACGTGGCCTTCTATCCAATGTTTCAAAGGTTGAAATGTCGACTTGCGAACATTGCCTTGTAGGGAAATCTTGTCGCAAGTCGTTTGGAACCGGCACAAGGGCCGAGGTTCCATTACAGCTCATCCATTCGGACATATGTGGTCCGATGAATGTCAAGACAAGACGTGGGAAGTCCTATTTCATCACCTTTATTGATGACTTCACCCGATTCGGTCATATCTATTTGATATCCCACAAAAGTGAAGCATTAACCTGCTTTAAAAACTATATGAGTTTGGTGGAAAATCAATTAGATCGCAAGATTAAGGTCTTGCGAACTGATAGAGGCGGTGAATACCAATCGACAAGTTTTAAGAAACTTTGTGATGAAAAAGGCATAGTTCATCAGGTAACTATGACTTATACTCCGCAACAAAATGGTGTTGCAGAAAGGAGGAATAGGACTTTAATGGAAATGGTCCGTTCAATGATGGCGCAAGCCAACTTGCCAATCACCTTTTGGGGTGATGCATTATTGACGGCCGCTTTCATTTTAAACCGCGTACCCTCGAAATCAGTTAGCTCCACTCCTTATGAGTTGTGGAACCAAAGGTCTCCTGACTTAAGCATTTTAAAACCTTGGGGATGTGCATCCTATGCACATATTTCCTCCCATAAGTATGGCAAACTTGGGCCAGGGGGGAGGAAATGTATCTTTATACGATACGCAGAAAACTCCAAAGGTTATGTTTTCATTGGTCAAGAAGACAATGGCGGACTAATTGAATTTGAGTCGAGGGATGTCACTTTCTTGGAAAACGAGTTTCCAAGACAGGGCGAGATAAGTCAGGACTTATCTCTATTTGAGATTTATGATCGAGAAGGATTACATCATTCGAGTGGGAGAATTCTTGGTGAAGACAAAAATACGTTTCAAACTTCACCAATGTATGATACGAATGATGCGAATCCTATTCCTTACGGGAATAATGATCCAAGTGGGAGCATTTCTAACGACATTCCAAGTGGGAGTGATATTAGAATTGATCTAAATTCGAGTCAACAAGGACTTGAAGAATCTCAAATACGACGTCGTAGTCGTACAAGGTTAGCTCCTCTAAGATTTGAGGATGAATTCCCACAAACCTTTATGACTTTACTACAAGAAGATGACAAGCCTGCTACTTTCAAACAGGCCGTATCATGCCCTGCAAAAGATAAGTGGATAGAAGAGATGAAGGAGGAATTAGAATCCATGAAGGTTAACCAAGTCTGGGACTTGGTTAACTTACCCAGAGGATGTAGAGCTATTGGGAACAAATGGGTTCTCAAGATCAAGCATAAGTCTGATGGCTCTATAGACAGATATAAAGCTCGCCTTGTCGCGAAAGGTTTTACGCAACGGGAAGGGATAGACTACGAAAAGACCTTCTCACCTGTTGTTCGTTTTACCTCGATTCATTTGATTCTGGCTATGGTAGCTTGATTAGACCTCGAATTACATCAAATGGATGTAAAGACTGCTTTTCTCAATGGAGAATTGGACGAGGAGATCTATATGGAACAACCAACAGGGTTTGTAAAAGAAGGAAACGAACATAAGGTTTGTAAACTTCGTAAGTCCATATATGGTCTTAAACAATCCTCGAGGCAATGGTATATACGATTTCAAGAAGTTGTCTTATCAAATGGTTTTACCATGCTTGATGAAGATAACTGTGTATATATCAAGAGGATCAAAAGAAAGTATGTTATTATGTCTCTATATGTAGATGACATTTTAATAGCTGGAAATGACAATGGCTTTGTGATGGATATCAAGGCTTGGATTTCATCAGTATTTGAGATGAAAGACATGAAAGAAGCCGCATATATCCTTGGAGTTAAGATTTCAAGGAATCGTTCGAAGAAACTTCTTTCTCTTTTCACAAGAGACTTATATAAAGAAGGTTCTAGAACGTTTTAATATGCAGGACTGTAAGTCCATTGATACTCCAATAAGCAAATGCGATAATTTATGTCTGAAGATGTGTCCTAAGAACCAAAAGGAAAAGGAAATTATGAAAAAAGTTCCATATTCCAGTGCAGTTGGTAGTCTTATATACGCTATGATGTGTACGATACCGGACATCTGTTTTGCCGTTGGAATGGTAAGTCGTTACTGATCACTCCTCATTTTACACTTTTTTCCCGCATGTTTGCATGCCATTTAGATCGCCCAAATCATGTTTTTCACGATATATCGACGATATTTCGATGCTTTTCATGATTTGTTGTTTTTGTCGCATTTCAGGTGATTTGGCGCGATTTGGAGTGATCTCGAGATGCGCTTACTCCAGAGGGTCACCGACGACCTCCCCAAGGGGTATTTCGCTGTTGGAGAGGAGCGGAAGAAGAACGGACGTCACAGGAGCAACGAGGAGGCCAAAACAAGCTGATTGGGCATTTTTGGTGTCCCACTCAGCCGAGTGGAGGAGCCACTCGGCCGACCAGCGAGACACCGCTCGGCCGACCAGATCAGACACGATTCATATGTGCACTCAGCCGAGCGACGGAGACCACATCGGCCGAGTGACGAGAACCCGTCCGCCCGAGTGGCGCCCAGACGAAGCTGTTCAAAAATCGCCAAGTTACTGTCTTTCAGCTGCCTGAGCTTCAGAAGACCCACTCGGCCGAGTGGATAATCCCGTCCGCCCGAGTACCATGAAGCCATCGGCCGAGTGACGACAACTCACTCGGCCGAGCCGCCCCCGAAGTAGAGACCCCTGAAGATCAAGACTTACTGGAAAATTACAGGGTTTCTCACTCGGCCGAGCGACTTTTGTCACTCGGCCGAGTGCGACGCGCTGCCTGTAGCGAAAATTGCGGAAAACAGGCTGCGCTGGGGTATTTTGGTCACAGTTTTTGGACGATTTTGGGGGGTATTTAACCCCTGTTTTTACCCTAGTTTTAGAGAGCTTTTCTCTTAGATTTTTGCAGTTTTTTAGATTTACTTTTTAGCTTTATTCTTGAGATTGGAGAAGAGACAAAATTTGATTTTTGTTGGAATAATTGAAGAACTCCATTGGTTTGTCTTTCTCTTCTCTAAAAAATTCTATTTTTATTGCATATCTCAATATTGTGATGAATTCTATTGCTTATTTCATTGTTTATTTTTGTGATCTTGCTATGAATTGTGAGTAGTCGCCACGTCTTGGGGCGTGGGGATGAACCCTACAAACCCAATTTCATATTTGTGATGAATTAGTAGAAATTTTGCTAGAATTGATATCTAGGGATTAGATTGGGATCGATTTACTACGGATAGCTAGGAGTTCATACCGATTGGGATTTGCAAGAGATTGGATCCCAATTCGATAGGAAACCCTAAAAATCCGAATTGGGTTGGAATCGAATTTCCGTAGTATCTGTTTGCAAGAGATTGGACCGATACTAGGGTTTCCGGTTGCAATTCCGTGCGAATACCCGTTTGCAAGAGATTGGACGGGTAGGAACTATCCCAACCTAGGTCGTGGCCCGAGTTTGCACGAGAGTGGGCTCGGGGCGCGATTGAACGATGATGTTGATCCTAATGCTAGTTTCCCTAGGCTAGGGTTTGCAAGAGATTAGACCCAAACCTAGGATAGCTATAGACCGGCAACAGCGCGAGAGCGTGAGCTTGGTTCTACATTCAGTTGCAACTAGTTCATCCAAAATCTTAATCTAGCAATTTTGGTACCGATGAACCACATTTATGAAATACGGTGAGTAGCGGGGATTCCCCATTCCCTAGACGTTCTTTATTTGATTTGATATTTCCGAACTTTGTCTGACGATTGTGACAGGATCGCCAAAGGCAAATCTCTCTCTTCTTAAATAGCCAGGTTGATTGGAACAAGCACGGTCATTCGTCCTCCCTGTGTTCGATATCCCGCTCGCCGCTATACCATGCGCTTGCGGTAAAACTACAACCGTTCTTTGGGTTACATCCCGGAGAGATCAAGTTTTTGGCGCCGTTGCCGGGGAGGCGATTGCGTTTGATCTTACCACCCTAGCTATTTCCTTTTATTATTATTATTATTATTTTAATTTCTTTATTTTTACCTAACCCTTCCATGGTACTAATCATTTCTTTGAAACTCTGTTTTCCCTGTGCATGTACACGAGATCTACGGCGGACCCTGAAGCTATATTATTTGATCCCGAGATCGAACGTACCGCGCGGAGACTTAGAGCGGAAAGGAGACAAAATCCGGAAGGGAGGTTTATGACCAACCCGAAAACTGCGGACCAATTAGCGGCAAGAATGGCGAGGATAATTTCTATTCGAGATAGGCTTCGGCCTAAGACCTCTTCTACGATCTCATCCATTGCCATGCCGGAGTTGGCGGCTGACGAGAACTTTGAGCTGAAGACTGGATTAGTGGTTCTGATGCAGCAGGATCCATTTCATGGGAATGCCTATGAAAATCCCCACTACCACATCCAATTATTCTTTTCGAAGTGCGCCACATTTCAGATGTCGGGGGTCTCCATCGATGCCATCAGACTGCGTCTCTTCCCCTTCACGCTAAAGGACAAGGAACTTTATTGGTTGAGGACGCAAGCTGAGGGAGTCTTCACCACTTGGGACGAGCTGGCGAGTGCATTCATTGACAAGTTCTATCCGCCCTCCAAGACGGTGAAGATTCGGAGCGCTCTTATGTCCTTCAAGCAAGGACCCCAAGAGACGCTCTACGAGGCTTGGGAGCGTTTTAAAGATCTGCAGCATCAATGCCCGCACCATAGCATTGAAGATTGGGAGCTAGTTCATAGCTTCTACAATGGTCTCCAACCGGGGACCAAACAAATTATTGATGCCGCGGCGAATGGTGCGATCTTATCAAAGACTCCCGAATAAGCTACGGCCCTAATTGAGGAGATGGCCTCAAACAATCAACAACGGGGCGATGAGCGAGGACACTCTACGTCCTCCTTGAAGCCGACTAGTATCTATGAAGCGAAGGCCGTAGCGGAGCTTACAAGCAAGTTTGATTCTCTCCACAAGGTAGTGGAGAGATTGGAGAAGTTTATCACGGAGCCCCAAGGAGACCCTTCCACCTCCGCACCAACCAACCAAATGTGTGATTGGCAAGACCAATCTCAAGCCATGTATGTGGGAGGAGAGCCAGGAGAAGGATCCTTGGAGCAAGTACAATATGTCGCGGGGAACCAAGGGTATTGGGCCAATCCGACCACAAGAAATCATCCCGGATTCTCTTACGCCAACAATGAAGGAGCTTTGAACCCGCCACAACCACCCCCTCAACAAGCTCGACCACCACCACCACCCCAACAACAACACTATCCACCGAGGGGGCCTACTCAACAAAATTTTCAACCGAAGCAACAAGTTCCACCATATAGGCCGCCCGGATACAATCAAGGGTGGAGGAATCAAAATCAAAACCCTCCACAAGCTCAACAACGATCCGACTTCGAAGCTAGAGTGGAGGCGTTTATGGTCGAGCAAAATAAGGTCAATGCTACCTTGAAGGCGGGGCAAGACTCCCTTAATACCGTTGTGGCTCAAATATCGGAGCAATTGGCGTTGCTCAATCGGAACACTCAACGATTGCCGGCGCAACCCGAGCAAAACCCACGGGGCAACACCGGCCACATCAATGCCGTAGTTGCCGTTACCACTAGAGGCGGAAAGGATACCACCCCCGCCATGATTCCTACCGAGGAGCCCGTGGAGGAAAGTTTGGAGCCGATTGAGCCGGTAGTTGAAGTTGATAAGGAGAAAGAGCCGCAAGAAAAGGAGAAATCTAGAGCGGAGCAATTGATTGAGGAGAGGCGCTTCATGCCACCGGTCACATTCCCCCAAAGGCTTGCTAGAGCGAAAATGGAGAAAAGGCTAGCAAAGTTTCTCGAGTATCTAAGAGGGGTTAGCCTCAACATTCCCTTCCTCGACGCCATCGTGGAAATCCCCACATATGCTAAATTCTTAAAGGATTTGATTTCGGGGGGAAAGAGGAAGGAGAAGATTATGCTAGCCGAGGAGGGCTCTTGGTTCACCAAGAGAGAAAAGGAGCCGGCCAAATTCAAAGATCCGGGGAGTTTTCGGATTCCTTGCACCTTGGGCGGCGTCCCTTTTCAAAAGGAGTTGGTTGATCTAGGGGCTAGTGTAAGCCTCATGCCTCTCTCCATGTTCTTAAGGCTAAACACCGGGACGAAGTTGAAACCTACCGACATGCGCATTCAATTGGCCGATGGGCAGATAACAAGGCCGGTAGGGATCGCCGAAGACATCCCGCTACAAGTCCCGGGGGGAATATGCTTGCCATGTGACTTCGTGATCATGGACGTTAAGGAGGAGGGAGACACGTCATTGATACTTGGACGCCCGTTCCTCGCCACCGCTGGAGTCATTGTCGACGTGCGCGAAGGGACCCTAACTTTAAACGTCGGCAACATCGAGGTGGAGCTTCACATTCCTAAGGCTATGAAACACATGCCTTACCACGAGGAACTCGACTACATGGACCGCCTTGATGAGGTGATTGAGGAGGCGATCCCCCACTCGATTGGCGCTCTTTTCGATGAAGATTTCGAGGAAGGCCTGGATTTAGGCCAAGATGAGAAGAACGATGATTCCCCCGACCTCTCCGCTGAAAATGATGAAGGCGACGCTGATGTCGCAAGGATTCGAGAGCTCTGCAAGCTCTCGAAATCAAAGTCTCCGAAGAAAGCTCCGCCGATACGAAAATCGGCATCACCGGTGAAGCCGTTGACCGGAGCAAATGCTAGCTTGGGGGAGCCTCCCCCCAACACTATTCGAGACGGGAGACCACCGAGGTAGAACACGCCGCCGCCACGTCCGAATCCAAGCGTTCTCCCCGGAAAGTTTGATGGGTGCATCTCATATGCACCAAACATCCCGCATTAATTGCAAATCATAGGGGGTCGAGCTCACGACCTTAAACGAGCGCGTGTCGGGAGGCAACCCGACGGTTATTGCTTTATTTTTACTTTTTCTTTATTTTTGTTTTAGAAATTTTTAGTGTTTTGAATCGTTCGCCCAAAAATTTTGTGATAACGGGTCCTATTTTTCTTGACAGGAGAGGAGATAGATAAATCCATCATGAGGAGGACAAACGAGATGACAAGGAGCGCCCCAGGAAGGCGCTCAATGCTTAGGAGGAAGATGAAATCGACTGGAGGAAGAAAGACAGAGTTTAGAGCCTAAACGAAGACAAACAGCAGAAGACAAGGCTCACTCGGCCGAGTATACTAGTCACTCGGCCGAGTACACAAGTTCGTCCGGCCGAGCCGCTCACGAACGAGGGAAGTCTGATGTACCCAACTCTCTGTTTATTTTCCTGATTTCAGTATAACTGCTACTCGGCCGAGTACATCTATTCACTCGGCCGAGTAAAACGGATACGCTCCTAGGGCGAGTCTTGCCGAGTAGCTTGAGCCACTCGGCCGAATGGACTTACTCCACTCGGCCGAGGCTGGCAAGGCCACTCAGCCGAAGCGTAAGCGGGGAGGAAATTTCCATTGATCTCACTCGGCCGAGTGACCCAGTCACTCGGCCGAGTCGTAACTTTTGCTATATAAAGGGCCGAGGGGGGCACGTTTTTCGAAACGAAAAGAAATCAAAACCGCCCCCGACTGTTCAGCTCCCCTCGCCCGTTCCCCTCGCTCGCGCCCCCACTCGCCCGACCACCGACCGCTGCGCCGCCGCTCGGCCCGCCATCGCCGGCCGAGCACCCGCCGCGCCTCACCCGAGTCGCCGCCGGCGGCCGCCGCTCCGACCACCTCCGGTATCGCCTATTTCGCCTTTTTCTCCTCTTTTTGTGTATTTTTCGAGGATCCATGCGATAAACGAACCCCAAACCCAAATTAATTTCTATATCTATCCATTATACCCCTAATGCTCCTTACGTTTTGAATATTACCCGCTGATATCTCCATTTCATACGCAGGTTGTTTTGGGAGCTTAGGGGAGCCCAGGGGAGCTTCTAGGGACTGATTCGGGCTTCGCGGAGGCGCTGTCTTCGCACGCTTCCATTGCTTAGCACTCGCGGTGTGTCGGGGTATACTCTTTCCTTTATTTTGCACACACCGCACTTTTCACGTTTTTTGGCGCGCGCTCGGGGCCGATATGCCGCCCCAGACACGGCCGCGGTCGAGGAGAGCTTCCGCCAAGCGGAAGCGGTCGGATGATGCCGGCCCCTCCCACAAGTTGGAGGACTCTCCTCCGCCTTCTCCCACACACCCCGTCCACCCAGCACAGCCTGCAGAGCCCGCACAACCGCTCCCTACCGCTCCACAGCCACCACCTCCGGCTCCACTGATCGGGCCGCTGGGGATCACGTTCCGAAACGACGCACACCGCGTCGCTTTCGAGCGTATCTCCCAGCGCTCGATCGTACCCTCCAGGTTTGCACACCTTGCCGACCTAGGACGCCTGGGGGTACTAGAGGGGATGCTTACGTTGTACGACAATGTGGGCTGGCGAGATTTCTTTCAGGTGTCGGCGGACACGTTTATCCGCCCGACACTTGAGGTGCTTAGTTCGATCGCCAGGACCGACGAGGGATGCTCGTTTCGGTTCATGGACCGGGAGTGCCAGGTCACTCTCGGTATGATGAGAGCCTTTTTCTCGTGGCCTGATATCCCCGGGGCCGACCGAGGTTACGCACCCACCCATATTCCCCCACCTTCCTTCGACGCCGGTGCCTTCTGGGCCCGGATTACGGGTCTTCACACTGCCTTTGACCCTAGTAGGGCCAAGGCCTCGGCCATTGTCCATCCCTGCCTCCGTATAGCTCAGCGCCTTATGGCGACGACCTTTTTAGCCAGATATGAGCTGGGCACGATGTCCACGCCAGAGCTCTACATGCTCTACGCGATGACACGGCCCAGAGCTCTATCTAGGGATGGCGATGAGCTGGTCCCCGCCGTCGTGATTGATGTCGCGGCTTGGTTTTTAGACCGCATCATTGTATCGGTGGGCGCTCGCTCACCGATATGCTGCGGCGGCCTGATCACCTTGCTTGCTCGTATGACCGGCGAGGACTTCCCCGACGAACTGCGACGAGCACCGGGCCCCACTTCTCTGTCGATTGATGTTATGGCCCGGATGAAGATGCTTCGTCCGCACGGTGAGCGACACTGGGTCTGGTTGCACGGCCCTTACGGTGCCGATTACATGATTCTTCCGAGCCCAGCTCGGACTCAGATTGCACCAGCCCATGTGGACTGGCTCCCTGCGATGGATGTTCTCATCCCAGCTGCTTACGTGCTCGAGGCCGAGGAGGCCGAGCAGGCCCACGCTGCCCCCGCAGACCCTGTTGCCCCTGCCGAGCCTGCTGCCGCGCCTGTTGACCCAGTGGCCCCTCAGCCTATCCCCGATGTTTCCGCCGCTCCTGACACCTCTGTCGGTGTCGGGAGTACCTTAGCTGAGCCCACTTCCACCACTTCCACGGCTGTCACCACCACCACATGCCCTCTGTCTGCTGAGCCTGTTTCCTCTGCCCCACCCGAGCGCCCGCCGACCATAGTTGAGTGCGGAGAGCCCTCTTTTTCCACCGCCGTTGAGACCTCTGTCTCCGCCTCTGTCTCCACTGCTGCTGTGTTTTCCGAGAGTGTCGTGGCGTCTGTCCACACTTCTATGCCATCGACCTCTCTGGCCGCCTCGCTGCCACTTTTGTATTCTTCTTTCGTTGCTGCTACCTCCACTTCTCACCATCCTACCCAGCCTCGCACTGAGGCTAGGCCCCCACTCGCGAGTGCAGCACCTTTTGTTCCCTTGCCTGCTGAGCCCGTCACCTACGCCACCAGAGTACGCCAGCCCCGACCTGCACAGCCCCGACCGGTGCGTCCCTCTGCACCACCTCCCCCTGACACCGTACTTCAGAGCATTCGTGCTCTAGAAGGGGCGGTGAGTGGCCTCAGAGGCGACCTTAGGACCCTGTCCGCCACCGTCGCCGATATGGCTCACCGCTTTGACCTGCTTCCACACATTCACTACTGTCTTACCCAGGTCTTAAAGCGACTCCCACGCGTACCCCCGCCCACCCAGCAGGTTCCCACCCCCACTTCCACACACACTCAGCCTGCTACCACTTCCACACCCACCCCCGCTCAGCAGCCTGTCCAGCCACCCCCACCACTTCCGCCTCAGGACGGAGACGGCGCGGCACCACCTTCTTAGGCACCCTTGATGCCATCGATTAGTCTTGCCGTTGTGCTGCCCGTTTCTGCTGGGTCCTGTTGCATTTTAGTCCACCCCCCCTCCCCTCACTTATTTTGATATTCTCATTTTGATCATATCTTTATATATATTTTTTGGGAGAGATGGAGAGTTTTTGGTGCCATCTATATATCTGTTTCACTCCTATCTTTGCATGCATCATGTCCGCATCATATTTTTCATTTCTTTATTTTTATCTTTTTATTTTCTTTTTTTTCACTCATGCATCCTCACTTGCCCCTCACCTTACTTGTCTCTCGGTGTGCCACACTTTGCACATTGAGGACACTGTGCCATTTAGCTTGGGGAAGTGAGTTCTCACGTTCTTTTTCGATTTGCCACCTTTATTTTTAGTTTTTCACACCATTTTCCGCTTTTGCACTTATTTTCATCATTTTTCTTTTATTTCACCATGCATCACGTTTTTCTTATTTTTCTGTGTGCCGCATTGTAAATAGTTCTATTTTCCCTTTATCTTTATTTCTTTTTCATCTCATGCTAGAGATGACTTTTCTATGATGATGATGACGTGGAGTTAGCTTACTCTATATGCATGCTTTATTTGTCATGTCTTAGATTTTATTTCTGATATCATATGCTATGACTTGCCTTGCATCTAGATATAGTAACCCACACTTTTGCCACATGAAAATGGATGAAATTTTATTATTAGCTGAGTCCGAATATTCATATGTATGCTATCACAGAAAACACACCAAGATTCACGCATTGAATGCTTATATCTGGAGTACTGATTTCTTTTTCTTATATCACTTCTATATGCATGAATTGTACATTTCACTTCAGGATGATTGAATGATGTTAGCTATGATAAATCTGGATTAGTTAGCTTTTTTGTGATCGAAACTGAGTAGATTAGATTACCCTGCTGAAGTTGTCGTGCATGTCTTATAGAGTGAACCGAGAGATATATTTATTTCTTTCTCCACAAATCCTGAACATCATTTCTCTACTTTTAAAAATCATTGGTGAATCTCCCCTTAGCGATTCTATTATATGGCATTTCCCCCGCTATTCATTCCTAGCTCCAAATTTCTTATTCAAAAAAAAGAGAGAAAAATATTCTTGTATATCATTATCTCTCTTTGAGTTGGGATCGTTATGTATATATGCTATATCAAAAAAAACAAACAAAAAAAAGGAGAGAGAAGAGAAAAGAGGAAAAATCCTCAATAAAAGATCCCATCTCACTTTCTTTCTTTCTTCTTTCTTTTTATTACTTTTGGAGCTTTATAAAAATGGGGATGTGAATATTTTTTTATGCCGTCATGCTTATAGATAAGTTTGGGGGAGGGAATCCATTGATGTGTGAGAGAGTGACTACTTGACGTTGCACGACAACCTAGGCTAAGTAATATTCTATACTCGGTGAGATTATTTCTAGCTTTACGAAATCCATGAATCTAAGCCTAGCATTCATGTCATGAAATCCATACTTTTCTATTCTCTCTATTCTATTGTGTGATACTCTTATACTCCTCATAGAAAGCATTCAATTGAAAAGTGTGTAATCTGCGATTTGTATACCGATTTAAATGATTCAGACGATGTTAATTCTAAAATTATTCCATTTTTCATGATTATATCGTCGTTCGTGGGTTTTCTATTTCTATTTGCACTATTATACTATGATATCAAAATAAAACTCTTTGACATGTATTTTTCATTCAGTGCATGCTATATGAGTAAGTGGAACCCACGTCCTGAGAAAATGATCTAGCAGCTTGCCTCTTCGCTTCTTTCTTTCCTTTTTATTTTTATTTCGTTTTTCATTCTTCTCTGTTTTTCATTTTTCATTTTTTCGCCGTTTTCGTTTTCCGAATCCACCGGGTTCGCCTTTTACTTATCTTCCTCGATGACGAGTAAGAGGCAAGCTTGGGGGATTTTGATCACTCCTCATTTTACACTTTTTTCCCGCATGTTTGCATGCCATTTAGATCGCCCAAATCATGTTTTTCACGATATATCGACGATATTGCGATGCTTTTCACGATTTGTTGTTTTTGTCGCATTTCAGGTGATTTGGCGCGATTTGGAGTGATCTCGAGATGCGCTTACTCCAGAGGGTCACCGACGACCTCCCCAAGGGGTAATTCGCTGTTGGAGAGGAGCGGAAGAAGAACGGACGCCACAGGAGCGACGAGGAGGCCAAAACAAGCTGATTGGGCATTTTTGGTGTCCCACTCAGCCGAGTGGAGGAGCCACTCGGCCGACCAGCGGACACCGCTCGGCCGACCAGATCAGACACGATTCATATGTGCACTCGGCCGAGCGACGGAGACCACATCGGCCGAGTGACGAGAACCCGTCCGCCCGAGTGGCGCCCAGACGAAGCTGTTCAAAAATCGCCAAGTTACTGTCTTTCAGCTGCCTGAGCTTCAGAAGACCCACTCGGCCGAGTGGATAATCCCGTCCGCCCGAGTACCATGAAGCCATCGGCCGAGTGAAGACAACTCACTCGGCCGAGCCGCCCCCGAAGTAGAGACCCCTGAAGATCAAGACTTACTGGAAAATTACAGGGTTTCTCACTCGGCCGAGCGACTTTTGTCACTCGGCCGAGTGCGACGCGCTGCCTGTAGCGAAAATTGCGGAAAACAGGCTGCGCAGGGGTATTTTGGTCACAGTTTTTGGACGATTTTGGGGGGTATTTAACCCATGTTTTTACCCTAGTTTTAGAGAGCTTTTCTCTTAGATTTTTGCAGTTTTTTAGATTTACTTTTTAGCTTTATTCTTGAGATTGGAGAAGAGACAAAATTTGATTTTTGTTGGAATAATTGAAGAACTCCATTGGTTTGTCTTTCTCTTCTCTAAAAAATTCTATTTTTATTGCATATCTCAATATTGTGATGAATTCTATTGCTTATTTCATTGTTTATTTTTGTGATCTTGCAATGAATTGTGAGTAGTCGCCACGTCTTGGGGCGTGGGGATGAACCCTACAAACCCAATTTCATATTTGTGATGAATTAGTAGAAATTTTGCTAGAATTGATATCTAGGGATTAGATTGGGATCGATTTACTACGGATAGCTAGGAGTTCATACCGATTGGGATTTGCAAGAGATTGGATCCCAATTCGATAGGAAACCCTAGAAATCTGAATTGGGTTGGAATCGAATTTCCGTAGTATCTGTTTGCAAGAGATTGGACCGATACTAGGGTTTCCGGTTGCAATTCCGTGCCAATACCCGTTTGCAAGAGATTGGACGGGTAGGAACTATCCCAACCTAGGTCGTGGCCCGAGTTTGCACGAGAGTGGGCTCGGGGCGCGATTGAACGATGATGTTGATCCTAATGCTAGTTTCCCTATGCTAGGGTTTGCAAGAGATTGGACCCAAACCTAGGATAGCTATAGACCGGCAACAGCGCGAGAGCGTGAGCTTGGTTCTACATTCAGTTGCAACTAGTTCATCCAAAATCTTAATCTAGCAATTTTGGTACCGATGAACCGCATTTATGAAATACGGTGAGTAGCGGGGATTCCCCATTCCCTAGACGTTCTTTATTTGATTTGATATTTCCGAACTTTGTCTGACGATTGTGACAGGATCGCCAAAGGCAAATCTCTCTCTTCTTAAATAGCCAGGTTGATTGGAACAAGCACGGTCATTCGTCCTCCCTGTGTTCGATATCCCGCTCGCCGCTATACCGTGCGCTTGCGGTAAAACTACAACCGTTCTTTGGGTTACATCCCGGAGCGATCAGTTACCAATCCAATCCAGGGCAAGCACACTGGAAAGTGGTTAAGAGGATAATGTGGTATCTTAAAGGGACTGCGGACTATGCTTTATGCTATCAAGGAAATGCCATGAGGCTCGAAGGCTACACTGATGCTGATTGGGCGGGTGATCTCAATGAGCGACGATCGACCTCAGGACATGTTTTTCTACTCGGATCTGGTGCAATATCCTGGAGTAGCAAAAAGCAATCCTGCTTCGCACTTTCAACTATGGAAGCCGAGTTTGTAGCATTTAGCATGGCGGTCCAAGAAGCTGTTTGGCTTAGGAGATTCTTAGACAAGCTAATTGATGCAAGTGACTCAGGTGTTGTACCAATATACAGTGATAGTCAAGCATCTATAGCCTATGTCAAAGATCCAAAATTCCATTGTAAGACCAAACACATTGATATCTGCTACAAATTTGCAAAAGACTATGACAAGAACAAGAAGGTAAACATTAGATACATATCTACGCCTGAGATGATAGCGGATCCGCTTACGAAGGCGATCCCCAGAGATGTGTTTTACAAACACTTATCTTCTCAAGGATTGCGTAAGAGCTGAGTTGTATCAATGTATATTCCCATGTCTATGAAAGATCAAATTTAATAAAAGAATAAGTTCTTTTTGACATTGCATATGAGTTTCTTGAAAATGTTTGTGTACATTTTCTTTTAAATCTCAGCTATGTTTTTCTAGTATGTCGGACAGATTGAGGTTGGCTCTCTCACATGAGCAACCGCCTTTATTCTATCAGACGGATAAGATAAAGATGAGACCTATTTAAAGTCAAAATCGTCAGACGGATGATTTAGAGTCATGACTTAAACAAAATGGTCGTATGAAAGATCTGCATCATATGGATGCTTACAAAAGATCTAAGAAGATTTTTTTTATTCTTATCTGTCTAATGCGGGATGTGGGTCCAAGAGATTACTGAGTAGTAAAAGGGACTCAAAATCAGACATTGTGGTGTCTGATCATCATCCTTACAACATCATTAAGACATACGCTCCCTGGGAAAGGAGTGATGTTGTATACGTATTCATACTACGTATGCATTTGACCATTGGGTTAGAATAGTAATTGTGTTTACTATTATGTGAGACCCAAAGACCACATGGGTCTTAACTTCTTACCCTTATGGACTCTAATTGGTTCCTTTAGATTTGACTGGGTGATCGCTATCTTAGCATGTTGCTTATGGACTATGATCAATTCAGTCCGGCGGGGCATGTTAGAAAAGCGAGTCAAGTCAAGATCAAAAGGATCGCAAGAAAAGGAAGATTAATTTTATATTCACATTTGGACTTTAGAGATTCAAAGCTGGCCAGCCAATTGTAATCCAGATGGGATTCAATTGATGAATATAAAGTATAAGAAATGTGAAGAAATAATCTAGGGTAAAACATGCGTTGATCTACTCAACTTTGCACCCCAAAGAGTGTTGTGTATCTCTAACAAGTGCACAACAGCGGACTCTATGCGCATGACGGTCACACTGTCTATTTCTCGGTATGATAAATTGAAGAACTAAAGGAAAAGATGTTTCCTTACAATCCCCTCAAGTGTGAGTGGGAGATGTTGGATTTGGACGACATGTATACACCCATGAGGGGATGTATGAGGGTATACGGACCTCGGATGTCGCGTGCATGAAAGCATGTGCGAAGGGAACCTTTTCATATGTGAAAAGGACCACTCGATAAGTGGAAAAAGTCACTTTATAAGTGCATAAAGGCACTTGATAAGTGCATAAGGAAGAGGATAAGGAAATGTGCTAATATAGGCTAATAAGCTTATATATGGTTATTTCCTACAATAACTACCCCTAAAGCCTATAAATAGGACCCAAGGGTAAGGCTTTTAAGGCGAATCTTACATGCCATAAGTTTGCATAAGGCAAACCTTTTCCTCTTCTCCCTTCCATTTAGTTCTTCTTCCAAATAGAGATTTAGACGGTGGAAACTCTGCTTCGATCCTCTGTGACGAAGTAACGACCGTTGTGACGAATCCGAGGGCAAAGTTCAGATACTACAGTGCAGCGTACGCTAACGTAAGTTCTCTTTCGATCCTCCATCCTCGCGCGACTGTATTCAACACTACCCCCTCTTTCTTCTTCCTCCACGCAAGGCCTCAACCCACGCCGAACGCCCCCTTCTCCTCTCCACACAACCAACCCATGCCCAACCCTCATCTCCACGCCACCAAGGTCGTGCCTCCATCCGCCTGCATCTCCTCCCCACAACAGCCCACACCGAGACTCCATTGCCTCTGCCATGCCCTGAACCGTAGCCTCCATCACCCACACAGACCCAACGGCCAGCTTCACGCACTCAGCGCCGCCCATTGCCCCGTCTACGGCCTCCACCACGCAAGCAGCCGCAGCCGCTCGTAACACACCGAGCACATCCTCGCAGCCACCAACGCACGGCCTCTCCCTGTCGCTGACCCCCGTGTGGACCCGACGACGCACCCACACGCTAGAGAGCCGCAGACGGCCGCTCTCCATCCTTCCCGAAGCTCAACATCGCTGTTAGGAGTCGTACGCGTCGCCACGATTCTTCGATGTGTTTCGATCCTACGCTGCCCTACCGGTTAGTGGTTCTACCCTTTAACAACTCTTAACCCACACCGTAAAGTAGAGAACTTAATAAAACCGGGTGATTAGACGTCGTAGGAGCTTGTTGTAAATCTGTTCTGATCAAAAAACACCTATTCTGATTTTACGTTTTGTCAAACCAGTGAACCGTCTCCTCTGTAGCGTAGTATTCGTCAAGACGTTTCCAACGACACCAAGAAAGTCAAAAACAGGCAAGTATATAAATTGATATGATTTTTTGAAGTTTCGACACTTTTACGTCGCTTTCACTTATTGTTGAATAACTTAAAAATTAGACGTGAAATGATGTGAGAAAATGACACCATGACGATCGGGACAAAATTTGGGATCCAACGGTATATCATATGATATACCTTAATTTTAATCAATTATGAGAAAAAATAGTTTCTGTAGCAAACCCAATGAAAACTCGTGCTCGTCATTATTTTGAAACCGCTACTAAAATCGTTCAACCCTCTTTTACTGTGTAGAACCGTCACAAATGTGTAATAATAATGATAACAGTAAAATTCAGTGAGTCCTGACATGCCTAACATATATAGAAATCGTGAAAATCGTGTGCCTCGAAGGCGGTATCGTGATATCGTGATGTCGTGTGAGTCGACTAGGCCGACTCGTGTTCCGGCAAACTTTTGGGCGGGGTTAGGGTTGAGCGGCCACTAGGCGTGTGAAGGGTACTCTCCTAAAGAGCACCACCCGCACGCGGTGGGTTAGCGTCAATCACGGTAAGCCCCCGTGAGAGGAACGACCTTCTCATCACGACCTAAAGACGAGAACCATAGATTAGATGTGAACTCTTGACATGGAAATTGCAACGCTAACTTTGGTCTCTTGGAAAATTGTCATGCTGATGAACTCAGAGAAAATCTTAACTTTAATTTTGCAATCGTCTAGAACTGCATGTTAAGGATGTTCATTTCTGTTTCTATAAATTGTTAAATGTTAAATTGCTGCAAGTCGTTTCTTTAAAACATTTAAAATGCTTTCTTAAAATCATATCTGCCATATATCTTGTTTCGGGATGCTAACTCTTTCTTGCATACCCCTAGCTGACATACATTCATGTTTTTGGATGTATGTCAGGTTCAGAGCTTGAGTACCAGGAGGACACGTACGAGACGCTAGACTTGGAGAGTCAGGAGTTCGCACCTGACGCAGTGCCTCTTCCAGCAGAGGACTAGTGGACCCCCGCACTTTACGGCTTTTCTAGTTCCCTTTTCAGACGTTGTAGTTGTTTTCGTGTACGTTTCATTTCTTGTTGCTACTTGGCCCAGCTGTGGCTTGTTTAATTTCGTGTACGAACTTTTAACTCTGGATGTGGCTTTAATTTCTGAAGTGTTTCTAATTGTTCTGATTAGTAATTGCAAGAACCTCATCTGTGTTTTTATCACAGACGCTTATTGAACTCGAGCTTCACCGCTCCAGTTCAAGCGGACCGCGTAACGCTCTCGCTTCCGGTGTCTTTTGGGAAGCGGGGCGTTACAGGTTTTAGTGGTGGCCCAAGCAGGTCCCTTGCAACTGCAAAGTTCAGAATAATGAGGACACTTATCATTAGCCAAACATCTAGATTAATCATATACACGGGATTAACTCGGGCTTCCTTTCTCTTTTACAGGAAGGCCGGAAGACGCATCACCCGACACGGAGCCGGAGCCAGAGCCAGAGCTGCTGGAGGTGGAGAGGACGACATCCACCAGACGCTCGGTGTTATGAGAGATATCCTGGAGGTTCAGCATCATCTAATCCAGCAGGGATGCCAGGCTGCGCCAGCTGCGCCAGCCGCACCAGTTGCACTAGCTCTGGGAGCCAAGCAGTTCCGAGAGATGCGTCCGAAGAGCTTTTCCAGACGAGAGGGCCTGCTAGCAGCCAAAGAGTGGCGTCAGAGCACTGAGGATGATTTGGGCCTTGCCCGAATCAATAAAGATGAATGGGTGGAGCTTGTCAGGAAGCAGTTGACAGATAATGCCCGCAGCTGGTGGACTGCGGAGGAGGCCAGGCTGACCAAGCCGATTTCATGGGATACCTTCTGCAAGAGGTTTGACGCCCAGTATTTTCCTAAGTCTGTAAAGCGAATGATGGAGAGTCGCTTCATCAACCTAGAGCAGGGTAATATGACTGTTGATGAGTACGAGGCGGAGGTCACTATGCTGAGTCGATATGCTCCTGACGTGGTGAAGGACCCTGAGGACTGTGCACACCGTTTCCTACAGGGCTTGGATCTGGACATCCAGAGTGTGCTGTCTGGGAATACTTTTTCCACTCACGAGGATGTCCTGGTAGCCGTGAAGAATCAGGAGCAGATCGCCAATCTGAAGAAGGCACGTCAGGGGGGCAAACGCCCGATGGAGATGCTGAGGAGTGCACCTAGGCCTGGTGTACGTCCTATCCAGACCACCCAGTTCAAGAGGCCAGCCGCACCTGTTCCCAACCGAGCTGAGCTGACTTGCCATTTCTGTGGCAAGCTTGGCCATGTGAAGAAGGACTGTAGGAGGATGCTGAATCAGTGTTTAGTCTGTGGATCACATGCCCATGTTGCGAGGGACTGCCCCCGAGGTTCTCGACTTATGCCTGCTGGAGCACCTGGACCTGTTCAGTGGACAGTGCCTGCACCTGGACCCGCTCAGAGACCAGTGCCTACACCTGGTCAGCGAGGACCACCTCTGATACCTCAGGAGCGAGCTTTTCAGCAGGCCAACCCGCCGAAGCGTCGAGCTTTTACTATGACGGCCGTTGAGGCTGAAGCTGCTGACGACATGATTGCAGGTAACTCCTAAGCTAGTCTTTCCTTTTCTGCATTTATGTTTGACTAGTTAGTTCATTGTTTGATATAGTTGCATGTTACCCTTAGGTGTTATCCTAGTTTCTTCTCACCCAGCCTTGACCCTGTTCTACTCTGGAGCTTCCATGTGCATCCTGTCACGGAAGTTCGTAGTCGAACACTCGATACCCACCTACACACTTCCCAAGTGCTGGAACATCACGACTGGGAATGGTGTAGTGAAGGTTGCACTTGGTTGTCGACCTTGCACATTGGTGGTTAGTGGACACGAATTGTATGCTGATTTCATCGTCCATGACCTATCCAATTTCGATGCAATCCTCGGCATTGATTGGTTAGGAGCTTTTTACGCCACGATCGACTGTCACTGGAAGAAAGTGGTGTTTGAAATTCCTGGCCACCTAGTATTCGAGTTCGTCAACGGAGGATGTTCGCTTGGACCTGTCAAGTTCCGGGCCCAGCCGTACAGATTGACTGTTGCATCTATGATAGCAGAGCCGGAGAAGCCAGCTGTAGTGCGAGACTTCGAGGATGTCTTCCCTGAGGACATTTCTGGTCTGTCGCCTGATCGAGCGTTGGAGTTCGGCATCGATCTAATGCTAGGAGCTCAACCGATTTCTAAGGCGTCGTACAGTATGGCTCCAGCTGAGCTAGAGGAGCTGAGGAAGCAGTTGGACGAGCTACTGCAGAAGGGTTTTATTCATCCCAGCGTGTCTCCCTGGGGTGCACCCGTCTTGCTGGTGAAGAAGAAAGACGGATCGAGGAGGATGTGTATGGACTATCGAGAGCTAAATCAGATCACGGTGAAGAACAAGTACCCGCTGCCCCGTATTGATGATATCTTCGATTAGCTTGGTGGATCAAAGGTGTTCTCGAAGTTGGATCTTCGGAGCGGATACCATCAAGTCAGAGTCAAGAAGGATGACGTGCCCAAGTCAGCTTTCTGGACTAAGTATGGGCACTATGAGTTCGTTGTCATGCCGTTCGGTGTGACCAACGCTCCTGCTGTGTTCATGAATCTCATGAACATCATCTTTTACGACTACCTTGACAAGTTCGTGGTGATCTTTATAGATGACATCCTGGTGTACTCGAGGAGCGAGGAAGAGCATGTAGAACACTTGAGATTGGTATTGGAGATGCTCTGCCATCATCGACTATATGCCAAGTATAGCAAATGCGAATTCTAGCTGGACAGAGTTGCGTTTCTTGGACATGTAGTATCCGGAGCCGGCATCTCAGTGGATCCGGAGAAGGTCAGAGCAGTCAGTGAATGGCCTACAACGCGATCGGCTTCGGTCATCAGAAGTTTCCTTGGATTGGCTGGCTACTACCGCAGATTTATTAAGGATTTCTCACGGATAGCTAAGCTGATGACGAGATTGACGCAGAAGGATGTCAAGTTCAGCTGGTCAGAATCTTGTGAGCGGGATTTTTCCACTTTGAAGGAGAGACTGACGACTGCATCGATCTTAGCTATTCCGGACAGAAGCGGAGGTTTTGAGATTTTTTGCGATGCATCGGGGAAGGGACTTGGTTGTGTTCTGCACCAGCACAACCATGTGGTCGCTTATGCTTCGCGACAGCTGAAGGACCATGAGAAAAACTATCCGACCCATGATTTGGAACTCGCCGCTGTCATATTTGCACTGAAGATTTAGACACGGTTTGAACCTGTATTTAGACCGGACGATCCCGTCAACCAGGTAACCCTTTCCAGTGCTTTTGTTCCTACAAGTCTTGTCGTAACCAATTTACGACACATTTAATCTTCGTGTGCATCAAATGCAACAATGTCCCTATTGCATCTACGACTTAGTCTCACAACTGGCTTGTGAATATTGACTATTCTATTTCATCAAATGAATTTCTCTTATTAATCTTCCTATTACTAAGACACGAACGCTACTCGGTGTGAGACCCTACAGCCAGACCTTACTACAGGTTGGGGCTCGAAACCCTTAGACGACGGTCACCACGAGCAGTAGTTGTCGTCCCTGTTTCAGAATCATCATAACGTGATCGACCTATTGACAAAAGTATCATTAGGTTTACCTTGGCTGTGTCAATGATGAATACCGCTAGCTATAGTCCCTTCGTCAAGACTGTGTCTCTGTTGGCCTAGATTATGGTTTACTGTCAACCCTATTAGACAACATTGGTCAGTATACGGCGGTCTTTGTTGTATTCACGTTGTACGTCTTACAACGTACCCCGGTCGAGATTTAACACAAAGACCGTACTAAGCCTGTGACACTCACTTCCATTTAACGAAAGTGACTAATCCCATCTTAGTCATCTACTCGCCTCAAGAGTTTCAGGTGTAACCCAACCTAGGATCTTTCAGTAGGCCTAGCCTCGAAGCTAGATCTTAGGTCTAAGCGACATTGTTCACTCACAGGTTCGTACAAATGACTTCAGATCTTAAGCACCAGCTTACCTATCATCACCCTAGAGTTATTATAGACAGTTTAGTTAAAGTTAACCATTTAATAACTCTAATTTTGGTCGTTCAGTGAACTCATTCTCCAATGAGCACCTGTGTCTCGTCTCCGACTTCACCAAGTCGAATGACTATGAGATCATCATTACCCTAAGGTGAGACAAAGACACAGTGGTTTGTCCGATGTGCCGATATCCAGTTCTCGACACATCTATGACCACGAACCGTTTAAGACTTAAGTTTCTATTCGGTCACTTACTACTCATAAACGAGATCATATCTGAATTACCTAACTATAAGTCTATGGAAATTATCTAAGTATATTATTCAAACGAATTCATACTTAGAATAATGGATACCATATATTATTTGACGTCCCCCGCGTTTTGCGCGTCAGATGTGTGCAATATTTAATTGGGGGCGTGAGATTTAAATATTTATAACTGCAAGCGCACGGTGTTGTAGTGTGTCTTGGGGGTCAAACTCAGGGAGGCGTGGTTGTGCTTGTGTCAAGAAAGATCGGATTCACCCTATGGGCAAGCTAGCCTGAATCGGATAATGGGTTGTCACAGAAAATTGAATGCGAGGGATAAACAGTATAAAGGGCAAACCCGGGACTTCGGTTTCCACCCTATCGTGTGATTCTCGCCGATACGGTCTACGGGTATGATGACGATCGGAATTAGGGTCTAATGGTGAGACGTTGCCTCTAAGAGTGGTACCAGCGTCCTATGGGCCCGATATTCCGGTCGGTGCCCAGGATGATACGCCGGACTTCCCGGGTTTGGTCAGTGGGCATTCCCATGTCCATTAACACTGACCGACTCCGGGAGCACTAAGCTCGCAACGATAACTCCCAACATCTCATCATGCCGCTCCCGTGCGCTAGGATTCGACGTCTACGCTAAAGGCGTGAGCTATGGCTAGGGAGTCAACCGCCAAGTTTATTCCCCCTTGGCCCAACGGTCATAGGCGGTCTTTTTCCCACCGATGACAATAAAACACCCCGCGTAACCGATAGATTCCTAATCCCTATCGATTTCCTAGTCCTATGGACGCATCGGGGAGAACCCACGAAGGGGTTTCCACCAAAATCCCAGATTTGGAAACTACTCACACATATTTACTAAAAAGCAATCTAAATCAAAATCGACCGTTAGAAACATGATCAGGCGATTGAAAAGTAGTAAGAGCGATGCAAATAACACTATATTAAAGTTTAACAAAGATCAGACAACTTACTAATATCTGAAAAATTACAGCCGTCAAGAGAGAGAAAAAACAGCAAAAAATAACAACTCCCGTTTCTGGAAAACCTAGGGGTCATATATATAGAAAACGATATCACCCGATCGGTTGAAAAGTCAACCGATCAGGTGACCTGCTTCGTTCTTTGGCAGCTCAGCATGGGACTTCACCCGGTCATACGGCACGGTCGGTTGAGGGTTGAAGCTGACCGGTTGGATCTTCGCGCCGTCGGGTGAACCAGTCAGTTGAGCTCTCCGTGTCTTGGCTTCGGAGAATTGGCTACATGTGAACCGATCGAGTGAAGGTCACCCGATCGGTTGGCATTCAGCATCAAATTCCAGAGAGTTGGGGCGTTGTGAACCGGTCTCTAAACCGACCGGTTGACTTCCTGACCGCTCCAGCTTGTGTCTGGGTGGTGCACGCGTGCATCACCCGATCGGTTGGAAGTGACCAACCGGTCGGGTGGAGGGCTGAAAGATGCGATCTTCGTCGTTTGACCCCCTGGATCAAGCGTGACTCCTCACGTTGCTCCAGAGACTCATGATATCGTCGTTTTATGTCCCCTACGCCGGCAAACTCCTGCAAATATACAAAAACACGGAAAAGTGAAAGAAAACAAGAAAACACGAGAAAATGAATACAAGACGGCAGAAAATAGCGGAAAAACAAGGAAGAAACGTGCGCGAATATATGAAATATAAACACACGTCAAAATCCCCCAAGCTGAACCCTTCCTCGTCCTCGAGGAAGACGAGTGCGAGTAGGAGCTCGGAGGGAGAAAATAGAGAGAAAGAAGAGAACTCTAAATCCTAAATCGCCCATCAGGGCCAACAAAACCAACAACGACACACCAAGCAAACAAACGCCAAATCACATCACTAAACCAAGGAATACGAGTCCAAACAAGTGCCGTGGGCCCACGCGGTGAAGCGCGCGTGAGTGTGGTCATGTGCTAGCAGTCAGTGTCACTGTCTACATCGTGCAGTAAGCTCCATATACACAAATCCAAGATATCACCCAAATATCGATTCGATTCGAATTAAGCGGTGAATATAAAGCTCAAGCATGCATGAGAATAGTATGAGAATAGGAATGCATCATGTGTCATGGACTCCACAACTAGGGTTAAGGAAATCACCACACTATAACCTAGATAATAGCTAAAAAGTTCCTAAGCCAAGTGTTTTCGAAAACGATGGGGTTTGAGATGATGTGGAGTAGAACACTCGGTGCAAATTCTCGCCTTTCCTTTATTCTCGGTAAGTAGGTAAATATTCACATTCATATATTTTTTTTTTGGTTTTGGAAATATGTATTTTTTTTGGATTTTTGGATATACATATATTTTTTTCTTTTTTTCTTTTCTTTCCTTTTTCTGGGTTTTTCTTTTCTCTTTTTTTTTGGATTTTGGGATATATACAAGTGTACTCTCCCAAGTGGGAGAACGATACACGACAAGGGGATTTGCACCAAGTAAAATAAAAAAGAAATCGGAATCTAAACACTTGGGCTAAATGGGTTATCCTAGTCCTTAATTGTGGAATCCCGACACATGCGAAATGAAGTATACGATATATATATATATATATATATATATATATATATATATATATATATATATATATATATAGCATGCAGAAACAGACAAGAGAAACAAATATCGCATATTCAAATCGAAGCATGATAATCTAGGGGTCATTCCTAGACAGGTATATAAAATAAAATAACAAAGTAGAAGCACACCAAACAGCTAGGCACGACGCACGACTCACAAAAAAGCTAAGTGGACCCGCGATGCATGAAATGCAAGAGGACTCGACTTCCTAGGGTTAGTGAATGTGATTATCGAAGCCGTGCTAGGTGTGCGTGTGATTGTCGTGGCAATTCATCATAGGGTTCATCTCTAGGAGAAAGAGATAAAAAGAGGAAAAGAAAACGAAAAAAGAAAAACACGGAGGAAAACGACTCAAATAACGAAGAAAAAGAGACAAATGACGCACGAAGTGCGACTCCCCTAAGCTGAAACTTGCTTTGCCCTCAATGCAATAGAATTAAATACGGGAGGGCAATGAATTGGGGGGAATACGCACAGACACAAAAAGATACGAAAGACAAGAAAATCAAACAAACGAAACTGAAAAGAAGAATAAAAATAAAAATCACACCACACGACATATAAATAGAAAATAAAATAAATAAAAAAGAGAAAATCACACAACACAACAAATAAACAAACACACAAAGAAAAACGACAAACGACAGCACACAGAAAAAATTTGACTTCCCCCAAGCTAGACGTGACAGTGCTAGCGAAAAGATGTGATCATGAATATGCAGAGATATGCAAGGGGAGGTCAATAAAACAAAAACGAAATCAAAAAGCAGAAGAGGAAACATCCTCGTCCACCTCGGTGGAAGAAGTGTGGGATGCAATGTGGGTGGGTGAGGTGACTGGTGTGCGGAGAAGTGGAGAAAGTGGTCGTGGTGATGGATCGGTGGGTGTGGAGGAAGTGTGGACGATGGGTGGTGTAGAGGTGATGACTGTGAGTGGGAGTGAAATGGCGACCAATGTGGTGGTGGGTGGTGGAGGTACGGGGGTAGGTGAGGATGAAGAGGGAATGGGGGTAGGTGAGGATGATGGGGGAAGTGATCGAGAACGCACCTGCAATTTCTTGCGGCGCACATATGGGGTGACGGAAGTGGAGGGCAGTGGAGCTGTGAGGGGAACAGTGGAGGGAATGGAAACTGTGGGAGTAGATGAGGTAGTGGGGATGGAAGTAGTGATAGGAGGGGATGGTCGCCTAGGGGGTGATGGGGGAGGTGAAGAATGTGATGGGGGAGGTGACGAACATCGAGGTGGTGAAGGTGGTGGTGTGGGTGGTGGTGGTCCATGGACGTGAGTGAGAAGGCGGAGGATGGCGGCCACGTTCCTCTCAAGTGCGAGGAAACGTGGGTGAGAGAAAATGGAAGAGGATGGTACCGAGGGGACAGAGGACGTGGTAAGAGCACGGAGAGCAGCGATCTCGGCCTCGAGACCAAGACGAGCTGAGGCCTGGCGGTGACCAAAAGAAGTGGACTGACGTGAAGCAGAAGTGGTGCCGAGGAGTGATGTGGAAGTAGTGCCGGTGGTCATGGTCATGCCGACACTGGACACAAGGCCGGAGATGGCCCCAGATAGATCCTCAGAAGTGATAGGGCCAAGAGCACGGGTGGTGTGACTCGGGCCAGCCCCGATGTCTCCCCGGGACGTAGGGATATCCTGCTCGCCTAAGCGGGCGGCAGGGGAAGGTGGTTTGCGTGCGCCCTGGGGAAAGAAAGGAAGGCGCAACCTCGCCAGAAAGTCGGGATCGGGCGGAAAAGTCCAATCTCCCACTAATTCTATAGTCATGCGAGCGGGGTTGGGGAGAATGGTGTAGGGGGCTGGGGGGTGGCCGTAGTTGAAATTGAAACGACCATCAGGACGGGGCTTAATCATATGAATATGCCGCAGGACATCAAGATCTAGATGTGAGGGTCCTGCGGTAGTGGGAAGACCTCGGGGAATGGGGATATTAAATTGGGGAAAAGAAGCAATGATAGTGATTATTCCCTCACAACAAAGCTTGCCCTTGCCGGCCCGGCTAATCTCGAGGAGCTTGTGAACAAGCCAGTCGCCGACATGGATGTGGATAGTAGGGGCCCTAAAGCTAATCCCGTCATCGTCTCAAACGAAAGGGAAAGTCATGGCCCATAGAATGAAAAGATCAGGGATGGTCACGGTGCCTGACTCATCCCTGGGGGAAAATGCGGAGGATATGATCCGATGGGCCAGACGGAAAATAGGATGGACGATTGAGGAGGCCTTGGCCTTACCTCGGGGATAGTGATGGAATAGGGTGAGGCGGAACCAAAACTGATCGACGTCGAATTCGGGTGGATACCCGTAGTGTCGGATAGCATCGTCCCCAAGGATAGGGAAACCAAATATATCATTGATCGTGTCCAGGTTTGTGCGGATGGTTTTGTTACGCACCCGAAAAATGACGGTCGACCCCGACTCACAGACAAGTGTTGATAGAAATTCTAGTGTGAGGGACGGGTAAGACATGGCATGAGCATTTAGGAATGCCAACCAACCTAAGTTTGCGAAGAGGGTCTCGACCTCGGTGAATACACCGAGATCAATAAGCGATTAGGTGTGGGCAAACTTGGTCGATAGATGTCCCCGAGCATCAAGTCTATGGTAAAAGTTTGTGTGCTCTTGGTTCCTAAATTGATACCCATGCGGGCCCATCATTGGGTCCTCAGGGGGGGATAACAGGTGGCGGAGGGGCTAGTGATAGTGCACAGGTGTATTGGGAGGAGGACGTGTTTGTTTGCGTCTCTTTCGAGACGGTTCCTCCTCCCACAGGATACCCTTCCCCTTATCTCGTTCCCGGGCCATAGTGGGTGCGTGAGTGTGATGCAAATGAGTGTAGAATACGATAAAAGAACGCACACACAAACAATCAAGCAAGTAGAAATTCTCGGGTAAAAAAGTAAAATTTGAGCAGTGGAGCGAAGTTACCCAGCAGAGATTGGAGTTCCTCGCTTGAATTTGACTCAACACCTTGTAATTGGACGTAGTGTGGAGCCGCGGCACTCATCTTCAGCGAAAATTCAAAATGGGGGGGGGGATTGTGGAATTAGGGCTAAGGAAGCGAAATGGGGGAGAGAGAGAGAGAGGGAAAATGGTGGAGAGATGGAAGGGGTAGGTGGAGAGAGAGACTAGAGGGGGAGTGGAGGTCGCGGGAGAGGTTTTTCCGGCCGTTGGGAGAGTCGGGGAGACGAAACGAAGGTAGGAGATGTGAGATCAAGCGAGGGAATGAACGGTTGGGGCGGATGGTTTTTATAGGGTTTAAGTCGATCCGATCGGGTGAGTTGTCACCCGATCGGTTGACTTATGGGTCGAGAATTTCAGCTGAAGAGACGCTACAGGCAAACCGGTCGGTTGATAACTCAACCGATCGGTTGGCCGCTCCGCAAATTTTTCCGAGAGTTTGGTGTTGTTCACCCGGTCAGTCAACCGGTCATGCTTCTCATCACCCGATCGGTTGACAAAATCTGAAAATTTCCCGAGACTTCAGCCCCAGTTCACCCGGTCTGCCAACCGGTCTCACATATCTTCACCTGTCGGTTCGTTGAGTGACTGATACAGCCATCAGCTGATACATCCCAACCGATCGGTTGACCTATCAACCGATCGGTTGGGGCCTTGTTTTCTGCAAAAGTCCACAAATGGCCTAAGTCCCTCAACCGAAGTTCTTACGGCTGGATTTATTTATTAAAATAGATAAAATAAAGTTAAAAATAGTCCCAAAAATTGGAAACAAAGGTTTAGAGCATGTGTTTCCTCCCATGAAGCGCTTTTTTTAACGTCGTTAGCTCGACGCCCGTGGATGATGTTCAAGGTGTGCAATACGGGTGATGCCCAAAGTCTGGCATCGTTTCAGCTTCAGAGCTGGTAACTTTTGGTGTAGTCGGTGGCGACAAGAAAACTTGCTCAACGACCCTCCCTTTGTTGACGGTATCCGGGGGCTTCTCCCTTAAATTGGCGTCTACCGCCACTCGTTTCAGGATCCGAACCTCTTCTCCGGTGAGCCCCATGGGCTCTTTCCCTTTCCTCCTCGTCGGAGGAGCATCTTGAAATCCGGGAGGGATCGTGTGTGCCGCATCCGCTTTCCCAGCAACGTCATAATTCTTCAGGCCGACTGGTTCTTCTAAGTCCCCCAAGCTATCGGGGGGGTTTCTTGAAAGAATTTCCCAGGAGCTTGCCTCCATAGCTCTCTTCTTCTAACTCCAGCACATTGCATCTTGGATCATTTGGGGGATCAGGGTGCTTCATTGACAACCCCAAGTCAAATTCGACTTTCTCATTACCGGCGTTAAGGGAAAGCTTCCCATTCTTCACATCTATCAAAATGCCGACAGTGGCCATGAAAGGCCGCCCAAGAATGATGGGGGTGTGTGCATCTTCAGGCATGTCTGTCACGACCCGCTTCCCTAAAATGGAGGCGAGACGTGAGAAGGTCCGCACGAGAGAGGAGCTGTGAAGCCCCAAACCCGATAAGCGTCAATTTAGTAATAGCAGGTCCCTGTAATCGCAAAAGGAACAACAACAATAATAATAAAGTGACGGATATGAAATACCAATCCCAAAGTTTGTCCACAAAATATTCAACATCACAGAAAAGCCACCAGGCTAACAGAAAAAGAGTCCAAAGCCCAGAACAAGGCCAATCAAAACAACACAAACATAACAGAGTATCAAACTAGGTGCCACGCACCGACAACTAAGCAGTCTAACAAAAGTAGCTAAGCGACGACACTAAGACTGATCCACAGTGTCAATGTAGTCCTCGATCAACGCGGGCCCTGACTCAGCGTCAGCGAACACCACGTCCTCAGCAAGTAACTCAGGCTCGGGCTCTAACATGTGTCACCCAAAAGAGAAAAGGGGCACATGTCAGCAAGTCGGAAGACTTGTGCAAGGAAACGGAAAGAAAAGTAAACTAACAACCTAGCAGTTAAAGTATGGTGCATGGCAAGTAAAGTAAGGTGGTAACAAGTAAAGTAAAGGAGAGTACAAGTGGCAAGTGTTTGTTGTGACATGTAATGTCAAGTAGCAAGTGAAAGTACAAGGGATCACTCAGCGAGTGCCCTTTGCCCGCAGGCTGGGTTCAAGTTATCAAGTACAAGGGATCACTCAGCGAGTGCCCTTTGCCTGCAGGCTGTGTTGAGCTCGTCTTCTGGAACACGAGCCAGAAAGTGCAAATGGCATAGGATTATGCCCACGCAAGGTGGGTGCCTAGCCGGAACAATAGTACAAGTATGTAGCAAAGCTACGCAATCACGATGAGTATTCAAGCATGCAATGACATGAGCAGTTAATACGCGTACCGTTAATTGTATTTAAACGTGACAGGCAAAATGCAATGACATGAACAGATATTCGCGTACCGTTTATTTAAAATAAACATGACAGTTAAAATGCAATAGCAGTTAAGGATGCATGGATGACATGAACATTTATTACGCGTACCGTTTATTTGAAAGTAAACGTGGCATACAGGCATGATGAGGGTGACGGACCTAGCTTCGTTGTCAAGCTAGGTCAATGGCGTCTAGACGGCTATCCTTTCACCGTCTAGTCTCTTTTACGCTAAAGCAAGGTAATGGCCTAAGACATGGCCCAAATCAAGAGATGCAAGTTTCACTTGCCTGATACCGAGATTGACGAGCAATGAAGATCGTCACACAAGCTAACTACGGAAAGATCCACTGTTAAGGCAAAACAATTATTAGCACAATGATCCTAAATAAGTTTCTTATTAGAACCCTAATCATCTAACAACCAATTTTATTAGGGTTTCACAATGTCAATGTGGGTTATGCTAAAATTAAAGGAATCGAGTATTACCGCGTAAGGAACGGAAGAATAACGCCGAGCAACCACGGCGACGGAAGGAACGCTCCGGGGAACCTAGGGTTCAGATCTGGAAATGATTGGAGAAGTTTGGAAAAATAGGGTTTTGGGGGATTTTTTTGGGGGTTTGATGGAGATTTAGGGAAGATGAGGGGTAGAATGAGTGGAGGAAGGGTTTGGATGATGGGGGATGAGCTTGGATGAAGGAAATAGGGTTTGAGGGAGATGGTGGCTCAAAGGGGGGAGAAATTAGGGTTTTAGGTCGTGAGGGAGAAGAAGAAAACGTTTGGAGGGGTATTTATAGAGTTTGGTGGCGGCTAGGGCAAAACTAGGATTTACAGCACTGCTTAGTCGGTCAAAGAACAACTGTTGACCGACTAGTTTGAGATCTAGTCGGTCGGTTGAACAACGCAGACCGACTAAGTGTAAACAGTAACTCCAGTCGAAAACCTGAACTAAGAGTTAGTCGGTCCAAGAACAACTACTGACCGACTAGTTTGAGATCTAGTCGGTCGATGAACGTTCTTAGACCGACTAAGAGTAAACAGTAACTAGTGTCAAAAATAGTTGATGAGTTAGTCGGTTAAAGAAGCATTGCCGACCAACTAGTTTGCAACCTATCGGTCAACCAACGTTCTTAGACCGACTAACGATAAACAGTAACTCCTGAACAATTTTAGAAAGCCAACTAGTCGGTCCAAAAAGGATTGCCGACCGACTGGATCGTCATCTAGTCGGTCGGTGCCCCTTCTTATACCGGCTAATGAGCACCAAAAGTTCCGATACGGAGCGCGAGGCCCCGTGATCGATTCCTAAGACTTCTAGGCTTGATCTAATAGTTAGATACGACCGTTATGAAGTCCGTCACGAGTGACATACTTCAAAATCGACAATCCTAAGGAAGAAGCGAGAAAATACGACGAATCGATCGAAAATGAAATCTACGGAGACGAAAACCACACAAGAGGAGAAAATCCACCAAAACATATATTATATTATATTAAATCCAGATACATGAAAAGCAGTCGTTACATCCTCCCCAACTTAAGAAAAATTCCGTCCTCGGAATTTCCAAAAACTCACGAGTCCGGAAACAAAAGTGGGAAACGCTCTCGCATCTCATCCTCATTCTCCCAAGTAGACTCTCCAGGTGAACCGTGTCGCCACATCACCCTCACAAGATTGACAATCTTGTTCCGAAGCGATTTCTGACGCCTGTCCAGAATCTGCACTGGATGCTGGTCATACGTCATATCGGGGCGAACGGTAATCTCCGAAAAATCCACTGCATGAGACGGATCGCTAATGTATCGACGAAGCTACGACACATGGAAAACATTGTGAACTCCTTCCAAAGACGGCGGCAAGGCCAAGCGATAAGCTACCTCGCCAACCCTCTCCAAAACATCAAATGGTCCAATGTATCGCGGGCTCAACTTCCCACGCTTCCCGAAACGAATCACACCACGATTCGGGGAAATCTTCAAGAACACATGGTCGCCCGGCTGAAACTCCAAAGGACGACGTTTAGCATCCGCCCAATGCTTAAAACGGTCCTGAGCAATCCTCAACCTCTCCCGAATATTCCTGACGATATCCACGGCCTCCACGATCATCTCAGGTCCCAACAACTCCCGATCACCAACGTCATCCCAACTCAATGGCGATCGACATTTCCTCCCATAAAGAGCGGCGAAAGGCGCCATGCCAATACTCGCCTGGAAGCTGTTGTTGTATGAAAACTCCACCAAATGTAGATGGTCCTCCCACGAACCCTTGAAATCCAACATGCACGCCCTCAGCATGTCTTCCAAAATCTGAATCGTCCTCTCGGACTGGCCATCCGTCTGCGGATGGTACGCCGTGCTGAAACTCAGACGCGTACTCAAGCTCTTCTGCAAACTCTGCCAGAACTGAGATGTGAACCTCGTGTCTCTGTCGGACACGATACTCACGGGAACTCCGTGAAGTCGCACAACCTCCTGCACGATTCACGTTACATCACTATCCAACTAGGAAAAAGGAAATAAAACGGAGAGTAAAGAATTTTACCTCCATATATCTCCTCGCTAGCGCCTCAGTGGACTGTCCCACTCGGAACGGAATAAAGTGCGCAGATTTGGTCAGTCGATCCACGATCACCCAAATCGCGTCATTCTGCTTCGGACTCCGAGGTAGTCCAGTCACGAAATCCATAGTGATGTGTTGCCACTTCCACTCCGGAATCGGAAGCGGTTGTAGCAACCCGGCCGTACGCTGATGCTCCGCCTTCACTTGCTGGCAAACTAAGCACTTGGCTACACTCCGAGCCACGCTTCTCTTCATACCATGCCACCAATAATTCAGACGAAGATCCTGGTACATCTTGGTGCCACCAGGATGCACAGAATACGGCGAACTGTGTGCCTCCACCATCAACTCCTCTCTAATATCCCCAGCTGGCACACACAACCTGGCTCCAAACCTCAGCGAGCCATCCTCATGAATCAAAAAGTCAGTCCGCAGACCGGCTTCCACCTGTTCCCGAATCCTTACCAGCTTCGGATCCTCTGCCTGGCCAGCCTTAATCCGATCCACGATCGTCGACTGTACCTGCATGTACATCAACGAAGAAGCCTCTCCAGGAAGAACAATATCCACGCCAGACTCACAAAAATCCTGCTGCAATCTCCACTGCGAGGTCAAAATCATCACCGCTGGAAGCCTACTCAAAGCATCCGGAACCACATTCACCTTGCCAGGGTGAAACTGCAAATCAATCTCATAATCTGCCATAAGCTCCAACCATCGACGCTGTCGCATGTTGAGCTCCTTCTGAGTGAAAATATACTTCAAGCTTTTGTGATCGGTGAAAATCTTCACTTTCTCACTCAGCAGGAAGTGCCTCCAAATCTTAAGAGCAAACACAACGGCAGCCAACTCCAAATCATGCGTCGGATAATTCTTCTCATGAACCTTAAGCTAACGAGACACATACGCCACAACATGCCCGTGCTGATGCAACACACAACCAAGACCCTTGCCAGAAGCATCGCAAAAGATCTCAAATCCACCGCTGCGATCAGGCACAACCAAAATAGGGGCAGTCGTCAACCTCTCCTTCAGAATACCAAAAGCACTCTCACAATCACCCGACCAAACATAAGCAACATCCTTCCGCGTCAACCTAGTCATCGGCTCAGCAATACGAGAAAAGTCCTTGATGAATCACCGATAATAACCAGCAAGTCCAAGGAAACTCCGAATCTCAGACGCCGACGACGGAACAGGCCACTCTCTGATGGCCCTAATCTTCTCGGGATCCACTGAAATACCATCTCCAGTCACCACATGCCCGAGAAAAGCAACTCTATCCAGCCAAAACTCGCACTTCGAAAACTTAGCATACAACCGATGCTTCCTCAAAATTTCCAACACCGTCCTTAAGTGCGAGGCATGCTCTTCCTCCGACTTCGAATAGATCAGAATGTCGTCAATAAAGATAACGACAAACTTATCCAAAAAGTCGTAGAAAATCAGGTTCATCAGATTCATGAAAACTGCGGGCGCGTTAGTTACGCCGAAAGGCATAACCACGAACTCATAGTGTCCATACTTCGTCCTGAACGCTGTCTTCGGAACATCATCCTTCTTCACCTTCAACTGATGGTAACCACTTCTCAGATCCAACTTTGAAAACACCCTCAAACCTCCAAGCTGATCAAAAATATCATCGATGTGAGGCAACGGGTATTTATTATTAATGGTCACCGCATTCAATCCCCGATAGTCCACGCACATTCGACGAGAACCATCCTTCTTCTTAACCAACAACACCGGTGCTCCCCACGGAGACACGCTAGGATTAATATAACCCTTCTGCAAAAGCTCATCCAACTGCTTCCGCAACTCTTCCAACTCTGCAGGTGACATACGATACGGCGCCTTCAAAATCGGCTGCGCACCTGGAACAAGATCGATAGAAAATTCCAAAGCTCGATCAGGCGGCAAACCGGACATCTCCTCGGGGAAGACGTCGCCAAAATCTCGCACCACAGCTGGCCACTCCGGCTCCATCTGCATAGCCACAGCCTCCACCGGCCTGGCCCGAAATCTGACAGGACCAAGCGAACTGCTACCACGACTGAACTCAAACACTGGATGTCCGGGAATCTCGAACACCACCTTCTTCCTCCTGCAGTCAATCGTAGCATAGAAGCTCGCAAGCCAGTCCATCCCAAGAACTGCATCATAGTTGATGATGTCGTGGACAATGAAATCAGCGAAAAGCTCATGTCCACAGACCACCAACGAGCAAGAATTGCAACCACGATGCACCGAGACCACACCATTCCCTGTGACGATATTCCAACTCTTCAGAAGAGGGGACGTCGACAAGGAATGCCTCTCCACGAAGCTCTGAGAAATAATGCACATCGATGCACCAGAGTCAAAGAGGACTCGTGCAGGAAATGTGCACACCAAAATCACACCTAATCAATCAATTAACAATCAAACCCTAGTCTAGAAAACAAGCAAGTTCAAGCAAACAACATAATCTAGAAATCAAGACCAAATAGGAAAGTAACAGCTAGATTGAGGATTACCTGCGATAACCTCATCCACAGCCTCGCTCTCCGCAACGGTCATCAGAAAAGCCTGCCTCCTCGGCGGAACAGCCTGCCGAAAAGCCTGCCTCTGCGGAACAAGAGCTGCTCCACGTCCAGCAGGAACAGGCGCTCGCTGCTGCAACGGCTGTGCTGCAACAGGTACCCTCCGCAGCGGGTCCGCATGCCGACATTCCTTCGCGACATGAGAAGCATCACCGCAAATCAAACACTGGCCCAGAAACTTCCGACACTGATCCTTGACGTGGCCAGGCCTACCGCAGAAATGGCAAAACTTCGGAATAGGCCCTCCTGGCCTCTTAAACTGAGCAGACTGATTAGGCCTGAATCCAGGTCTAACCACAGCTCTCGCCTGTTCCACAGGCCTCTTCCCAGCACCAACCAAAGATCCTCTCCTCTGGTTCACGAGCAGCTCCTGCCTCTTGGCAGCGACCAGAACCTTCTGATAAGACTCTCGGTCAGAAGAGGTCACAAAACTCTGGAGCTCCGAAGCAAGCCCCTGCAGGAACCTCTGAGCTCTCTCCTCAGCGTCCTGCACCATCTTTGGTGCAAACCGACTCAGCCTCATGAACTCCTGGTGATACATGTCCACCGACGAGTTCCCCTGCTTCAGATCAATAAAACGCTGCAGCATCTCCTCCTTGGCAGCCTTCGGAAAGAACTCACCCTCAAATCTGGCCTTGAAGGTAGCCCAAGCTATCGGCTCCACCAACAACTTCTCTTCCGCATCCCACCAATTCCTGGCGTTATCCTTGAGCTGCCTCTTCGCCAAATCAACCCATCCAGCCGGGGTGATCTTGGCCATCTTCAGATTGTCCTCGACGTTCCGAATCCACTCATCGGCAGCCAGAGGACCCTCAGAACCATCAAAATATGCGGGACCCAGCTCCCGAAATTGCTTCGCTCCTGGCTCAGAGCGAGGGGCATCCGGAAGAGCCCGGGCAGCTCGAGCAAGTGGAGCATTCTGGACTTGCAGAAGCACGCCCTGCTGCACTTGCATCATCTGCAACATCATCCGCATCATCTCACCGCTAGTGGGTTCCCGCTCAGGCTCCTCATCATGAGGGAGCGCACCACTGCCCCCACCACGGGTGAAACGCCTTCCTGCCATCTAATGACACAGAGAACGAATCCAATTAGACTCATAGCTTATGACATCGGATGTCGAACTTAGTTTATTGGACATTCTAATATTATTATCGCTATTCCAAAAATCACAGTTACAGAAGGACCTGCATGGGCTACCACTAAAACCTGTCACGACCCGCTTCCCTAAAATGGAGGCGAGACGTGAGAAGGTCCGCACGAGAGAGGAGCTGTGAAGCCCCAAACCCGATAAGCGTCAATTTAGTAATAGCAGGTCCCTGTAATCACAAAAGGAACAACAACAATAATAATAAAGTGACGGATATGAAATACCAATCCCAAAGTTTGTCCACAAAATATTCAACATCACAGAAAAGCCACCAGGCTAACAGAAAAAGAGTCCAAAGCCCAGAACAAGGCCAATCAAAACAACACAAACATAACAGAGTATCAAACTAGGTGCCACGCACCGACAACTAAGCAGTCTAACAAAAGTAGCTAAGCGACAACACTAAGACTGATCCCCAGTGTCAATGTAGTCCTCGATCAACGCGGGCCCTGACTCAGCGTCAGCGAACACCACGTCCTCAGCAAGTAACTCAGGCTCGGGCTCTAACATGTGTCACCCAAAAGAGAAAAGGGGCACATGTCAGCAAGTCGGAAGACTTGTGCAAGGAAACGGAAAGAAAAGTAAACTAACAACCTAGCAGTTAAAGTATGGTGCATGGCAAGTAAAGTAAGGTGGTAACAAGTAAAGTAAAGGAGAGTACAAGTGGCAAGTGTTTGTTGTGACATGTAATGTCAAGTAGCAAGTGCAAGTACAAGGGATCACTCAGCGAGTGCCCTTTGCCCGCAGGCTGGGTTCAAGTTATCAAGTACAAGGGATCACTCAGCGAGTGCCCTTTGCCCGCAGGCTGTGTTGAGCTCGTCTTCTGGAACACGAGCCAGAAAGTGCAAATGGCATAGGATTATGCCCACGCAAGGTGGGTGCCTAGCCGGAACAATAGTACAAGTATGTAGCAAAGCTACGCAATCACGATGAGTATTCAAGCATGCAATGACATGAGCAGTTAATACGCGTACCGTTAATTGTATTTAAACGTGACAGGCAAAATGCAATGACATGAACAGATATTCGCGTACCGTTTATTTAAAATAAACATGACAGTTAAAATGCAATAGCAGTTAAGGATGCATGGATGACATGAACATTTATTACGCGTACCGTTTATTTGAAAGTAAACGTGGCATACAGGCATGATGAGGGTGACGGACCTAGCTTCGTTGTCAAGCTAGGTCAATGGCGTCTAGACGGCTATCCTTTCACCGTCTAGTCTCTTTTACGCTAAAGCAAGGTAATGGCCTAAGACATGGCCCAAATCAAGAGATGCAAGTTTCACTTGCCTGATACCGAGATTGACGAGCAATGAAGATCGTCACACAAGCTAACTACGGAAAGATCCACTGTTAAGGCAAAACAATTATTAGCACAATGATCCTAAATAAGTTTCTTATTAGAACCCTAATCATCTAACAACCAATTTTATTAGGGTTTCACAATGTCAATGTGGGTTATGCTAAAATTAAAGGAATCGAGTATTACCGCGTAAGGAACGGAAGAATAACGCCGAGCAACCACGGCGACGGAAGGAACGCTCCGGGGAACCTAGGGTTCAGATCTGGAAATGATTGGAGAAGTTTGGAGAAATAGGGTTTTGGGGGATTTTTTGGGGGTTTGATGGAGATTTGGGGAAGATGAGGGGTAGAATGAGTGGAGGAAGGGTTTGGATGATGGGGGATGAGCTTGGATGAAGGAAATAGGGTTTGAGGGAGATGGGGGCTCAAAGGGGGGAGAAATTAGGGTTTTAGGTCGTGAGGGAGAAGAAGAAAACGTTTGGAGGGGTATTTATAGAGTTTGGTGGCGGCTAGGGAAAAACTAGGGTTTACAGCACTGCTTAGTCGGTCAAAGAACAACTGTTGACCGACTAGTTTGAGATCTAGTCGGTCGGTTGAACAACGCAGACCGACTAAGTGTAAACAGTAACTCCAGTCGAAAACCTGAACTAAGAGTTAGTCGGTCCAAGAACAACTACTGACCGACTAGTTTGAGATCTAGTCGGTCGATGAACGTTCTTAGACCGACTAAGAGTAAACAGTAACTAGTGTCAAAAATAGTTGATGAGTTAGTCGGTTAAAGAAGCATTGCCGACCGACTAGTTTGCAACCTAGTCGGTCAACCAACGTTCTTAGACCGACTAACGATAAACGGTAACTCCTGAACAATTTTAGAAAGCCAACTAGTCGGTCCAAGAAGGATTGCCGACCGACTGGATCGTCATCTAGTCGGTCGGTGCCCCTTCTTATACCGGCTAATGAGCACCAAAAGTTCCGATACGGAGCGCGAGGCCCCGTGATCGATTCCTAAGACTTCTAGGCTTGATCTAATAGTTAGATACGACCGTTATGAAGTCCGTCACGAGTGACATACTTCGAAATCGACAATCCTAAGGAAGAAGCGAGAAAATACGACGAATCGATCGAAAATCAAATCTACGGAGACGAAAACCACACAAGAGGAGAAAATCCACCAAAACATATATTATATTATATTAAATCTAGATACATGAAAAGCAGTCGTTACAATGTCCATGACAACGAAATCCACAGGCACATGCACCCCTCTTACGTTAACAGGGAGGTCATCTACAACACCCACCGGATACTTGACCGAACCATCTGCAAGCTGTAATGTCATGCCGGTGGGCTCCAAGTCGCCCATCCCTATCCTCTTGTACAACGACAGGGGCAACAAACTGACGCTCGCTCCAAGATCGACGAGCGCCCTCTGGATTCGCACTTCCCCAATCGAACAAGGGATGGAGAAACTTCCCGAGTCTTTAAGCTTGGGCGGATTTGCTCTCTGAATGAGAGCGCTGCATTTCGTCGTCAATACGACCTTCTCCTTTCTGGACCCTCTTGTCACTAAATCCTTTAGAAATTTGGCGTAGGAGGGAATCGTCTCGATAGCTTCGAGGAAGGGGATTTGCAAGCTTAGATCCTTGACCATGGCAAAGAATTTACCATACTTCTCGTCTATATTGGCTTGGGCTAGCCGTTGTGGGAAAGGCACAACGGGCTTGAACACTCTGAGGCTCCCTTCCTCGGTTTTCTTTTTCTCCTCTTTGGGGACTCCCTCCGGAGTCGTTTGCTTTGGCGACGAAGCACCGTCGTCATTCAATTTTTCAATTGATCGTTCTACGACCAACGGTGCTTCCGGTTCCTTTGGGTGCACTCTGGTGGGGATTTGCATTCCGCTCCTCAACACGATAGCGGACACATTCGCATGCTCGTGCGTGAGTGCCAATGTTTGATTTGCTCCCCTCGGGTTCACTTCAGGTTGTGGCGGTAATAGATTCTGTGGTCTCTGAAGGTTCGCCACTTGTAACCCCAGCTGGATTACCTGATCAGTGAGAACTCTCTGCCCCATCTCCAGCTTCAAATTTATCTTCTCCTGGTTGGCGATGTATTGGGTCAAGAGGGACTCAACCGGAGAGATGGCCCTCTACTGGCCATATTGCTGCTGAATGGGCTGTCGATTCCTCGGAGCATATTGCTGATATTGTTGTGGAGGCTGCTGCTGCTGCTGAAACTAATGTTACTGGGGCCTAGCCGGCTGATATATTTGTTGTTGTTGCTGCTGAGGCGGTGCCCGGTAGCTAAGGTTGGGATGATTCCGGTTGTTCAGAGAGTAGGCTGGATTGGAGCTAGTCCGTGGTGGATACGGCGCATTTCCCGTAGGATTGTAGAACAGTTTGCTCGCTTGGTCCAACAGTGATGAGATGTCACCACCGTCGAATTCTCCATAGACTTCGGCTTCCACCGCCGCAATATGTTATGTGCCGGCACCACCGGCTCCTACCATAAGTGCAGAGATCTGGGTCGACAGCAAGTCGAACTTGCTGGATAACTTGTTGATGTCCTCGACCCTATGGATTCCCCCAGATCTAGGTGTGGCTCTCTCGTCACACCACCGCTCATTGTTAGATGCCATATTTTCTAGAATGTTCCCGGCATCTTCCTCACTTCTGGACATGAAAGACCCTCCAGTTGCGGCGTCCATCGATGATTTCAAATCATCCCTCAATCCATTGTAGAACAGATTTATTATCTGCCACTTGGGAAGCTCGTGATGAGGGCATCTTCGCTGCATCTCTTTAAATCTTGTCCAAGCTTCATGCAGGGACTCGTGGCTGGCTTGGAAGAAGGAGGAGATCTCACTCCTCAGCTTCATGGTCTTCCCCGGAGGAAAGAACTTTGTCAGAAAACCGTTCAAAAGCATCTCCCAAGTGTTGAACGTATTTGGGTCCTTCCCCCTAAGCCACAGCTTGGCCTTATCTCGCAAAGAGAAGGGAAATAGCTTCAGACGGATCGCCTCAGTTGTGACACCGTTTATCCGGAAGGTGTCACATTTCTCCAAGAAGGAGTCCAAATGTTCGATGGGGCTCTCCATGGGTGCACCTGAAAATTGATCCTGCTGGATCCACATCACCAAGGACGGCTTAAGCTCAAAGCTTTGCGCCGTAATAGCAAGAGGACGGATGGCGGAGGTGGACTCGATGGATGGCATCGAGTACTCCAGCAGGGACTTGTGTGGTGGGGTGTTCTCCCCCATGGTTTCAGAATCCTCTCTTCTTCGCTTCTCGGCGGCCAAACGCCTTAGGGTGGCGTTTATCTCCAGATCAACTGGAATCAAGTCGTCGAGACTTCTTGAACTCCTGCGCATGAAAAACAACAAACACCCATGAAGCGAAAAGTGGAAAAGAAACAGATAAAATAAAAAATAAAAATAAGAAAATAAAAAGGAAAAAGAAGAATGCAAAAATTATTGCGAGATAGAGATGTGAGATAGACTCAAGGGTTCATGAGATCCTAAAATAATAAGCACGTTGCCTCCCCGGCAACGGTGCCATAAAACTTGACGTCCCACACGTTTTGTGCGTCAGATATGTGCAATATATAATTGGGGGCGTGAGATTTAAATATTTATAACCGCAAGCGCACGGTGTTGTAGTGTGGCTTGGAGGTCGAACTCAGGGAGGCGTGGTTGTGCTTGTGTCAAGAAGGATCGGATTCACCCTATGGGCGAGCTAGCCCGAATCGGATGATGGGTTGTCACAGAAAATTGAATGCGAGGGATAAACAGTATAAAGGGAAAACCCGAGACTTCGGTTTCCACCCTATCGTGCCATTCTCGCCGATACGGCCTATGGGTAGGATGACGATCGAAATTAGGGTCTAATGGTGAGACGTTGCCTCTAAGAGTGGTACCAGCGTCCAATGGGCCCGATATTCCGGTCGGTGCCCAGGATGATACGCCGGACTTCCCGGATTCGGTTAGTGTGCATTCCCATGCCCATTAACACTGACCGACTCCGGGAGCACTAAGCTCGCAATGATAACTCCCAACATCTCATCTTGTCACTCCCGCATGCTAGGATTCAACGTCTGCGCAAAGGGCGTGAGCTATGGCTAGGGAGTCAACCGCCAAGTTTATTCCCCCTTGGTCCAACGGTCAAAGGCGGTCTTTTTCCCTCCGATGACAATAGAACACCCCGCGTAACCGATAGATTCCTAATCCCTATCGATTTCCTAGTCATATGGACGCATCGGGGAGAACCCACGAAGGGGTTTCCACCAAAATCCCAGATTTGGGAACTACTCACACATATTTACTAAAAAGCAATCTAAATCAAAATCGACCGTTAGAAACATGATCAGGCGATTGAAAAGTAGTAAGAGCGATGCAAATAACACTATATTAAAGTTTAACAAAGATCAGACAACTTACTAATATCTGAAAAATTACAGCCGTCAAGAGAGAGAAAAAACAGCAAAAAATAACAACTCCCGTTTCTGGAAAACCTAGGGGTCATATATATAGAAAATGATATCACCCGATCGGTTGAAAAGTCAACCGGTCGGGTGACCTGCTTCGTTCTTCGGCAGCTCAGCATGGGACTTCACCCGGTCATACGACACGGTCGGTTGAGGGTTGAAGCTGACCGGTTGGATCTTCGCGTCGTCGGGTGAACCGGTCAGTTGAGCTCTCCGTGTCTTGGCTTCGGGGAATTGGCTGCAGGTGAACCGATCGGGTGAAGGTCACCCGATCGGTTGGTATTCAGCATCAAATTCCAGAGAGTTGGGGCGTTGTGAACCGGTCTCTGAACCGACCGGTTGACTTCCTGACCGCTCCAGCTTGTGTCCGGGTGGTGCACGCGTGCATCACCCGATCGGTTAGAAGTGACCAACCGGTCGGGTGGAGGGCTGAAAGATGCGATCTTCGTCGTTTGACCCAGTGGATCACGTGTGACTCCTCCCGTTGCTCCGGGGACTCATGATATCGTCGTTTTATGTCCCCTACGCCGGTAAACTCCTGCTAATATACAAAAACACGAAAAAGTGAACGAAAACAAGAAAACACGAGAAAACGAATACAAGACGGCAGAAAATAGCGGAAAAACAAGGAAGAAAACGTGCACGAATATATGAAATATAAACGCACGTCATTCTTTTAACAAGACATACACTTAGGATAAATCGCCTTATGGGCATATATCCTCCTACATCTCCAACTTGCACTTAGGCTATTTATCTCGATATCTCATACCGTTATAGCATATCAGTCATATTGGACATTTATATGACAAACCTAAGAGTGGATTTACTAACGAGTATCTATAATGCATTTTAATGGATTTATTATTTAGGGTTTTTCTCATATTAGTCCCTTAAATTATGTGTATTTTGATATTAGTCCCTTAAATCTTTGTAATTTGAATTCAGTCCCTTAAATGTTTAACGTTAACCTAAATAGTCCCTTTTGATCACCTAATTAGTCCCTTAAATGTTTAAAGTTTAACCTAAATAGTCCCTTTAAGGGACTAAATTCAAATTACAAAGATTTAAGGGACTAATATCAAAATACACATAATTTAAGGGTTTAATATGAGAAACACCCTATTATTTATACATCTCTTGATCACACAAGGTTGATCCTTGAAAAATGATTTGGATCAATTTTCCTTTCTTTGTATAGCTAACAATTAGCTCATACAATCTAGATGTAGGGTCTAATATTTCTATAAGTCAGTCTTAGCTCATTTCAATCTTCTTGTGTCAATATGTCAAGTACATACATGACACCCTAAGTCTCTATATATTCAATTAAATTAAAACTATTTTGATTCAATGTTTTATATAGATGATTCAAATAAGTTGGAAACCTTTTTACTTAGTCCGAGAAACTGAAACCAAGTATATGAGCTAGCTCCCATCCTCCCACTGACTTTAAGAATTATCTGGTTACGCACTTCAGTTATATATCTAAATCATATTTAGACTATATATATGATGAGCATAACCAATAGATATGTGCTTAGATGGAACGTACTAGTATCAGGTTGGGTTTGACGAATAAGTCATATCAAGATCGGTTTAAGGAATTTGACATTGACTTACTCAGTCAAACGTCCTACACTGTACATTTCCCTTAACTACATTTAATAATAACTCTTTAAGAATCAAATGTAGTTTATTAAGAATTAATCTTAAATTACGTATAATTGTGATCATACACAATTTATACGCTTCTGGAACTTATATTTAACTATCGACTAACTATAATATTAAGTCAGCTCCAAACAATCAAAATTTTCTAAAGCTCTACATCATAGTTCGAGAATTAATGCAACCAACTCAGATAGCCACATTCACATAAATTTAAGCCATTCTCAACAAATCACAATTTCAAAATGAATCATAATTTTTTATCAAATAAACTTTGAGTGTAAACCACTCAATCATTGTTTTAACTTTAAGGAACGATACATTTTATTCATAAAAGGAAATAAGTATCGCCTCCTTCTTCTTAATGTCTCTTGAATTCCTCGCACGGCCCTAGCAGCAACGATTGCTCAGATGCCGACCGTCCTCGAAACTTCTTCCAACCTCTGCTTCATATCAGCCACCTATATACATTACACAGATGTCTTAGTATCTCATACTATGTGATAAAGCATTTATGGAAATAATTATGCTTTATTGAATTTAATTTGTTGTACCTAAGGTAGAGGCATCAGTATGCCCCTTCTTCTTTTCTGTAAGGTAAACCTTGCAATTCCTCTTCCAATGGCCCATCTTATGGCAGTGGAAGCACTCAGATTTCGACGGGGTCCCTTTCGTCTTTTTCTTTCCCTTCTTCACCTTGGCAAGTTGTGAGACCTGCCTCTTCTCACACTTGCCTTTCGGCTGGTCTGAAGAAGCAGAGCCAACAACCAATGCAGTCGGTTTCGTCTCAATTTCCTCAAACTGCCTAAGCATGTTGAGGAGACCAGGAAGATCCGTTTCAATGTTGTTCATAATGAAACCAGTAATGAAAGGCTTGAAGACTGGGGTTAAAGACTTAAGCATGATGTCCACGGACATCTCATTGTCCAGGACAAAACCCAACTGGGCGGCGTCTTCCACGTACCCGATCATCTTAATGACATGATCTTGTACGGGCCGTGTCTCCATCTTTGTGCCCCAGAGGTTGCTTGTGGCTTCAAACTTGGCAGCTCTAGACCGCTTGCCGTATAACTCTTCTGCATTCAGAAGCATGCTTTGAACATCCAAATGTTCGTGCTTCCTCTGTAGTTCGTTATTCATTGAAGCTAGAGTAAGGCACCTGTCCTTCTCTGCATCCCTCTTGTACAGCTTATAGGCTTCCTTTTCCTCGGGATTCGCATCTTCGTCCGGCTTTTCCAGAGGGTCCTCGAACAGCATGTATCCAATCCCGGCTAGAGAAAGGACTAACTTAATGTTTCTAAGCCAATCCTCATAGTTTGTTCCATTAAGCACATTCTTCTCTATCATATACTTAAGACCCGAATCCATTCTGCAATTTAGTAGATACTTAGTCAGTATATGTTCGTTGTATAGTTTCAATGGTTTTTAATAAAACTATATTCTCCCACTAAATTTATTTAAAGCCGTAATAATAAACAGTTTATTATACAATAACATTTGTAAGAAAGGGATCTGACTACACTGAGTCTGACAACCTTGAGTGTGTCTCAACAAGTTGTCCAACTCTACAGTCGGTAGACGAACTCATCGTCAATCATATTAAATATGATTCCCTATCGTTTTTTTACCCATTTGTGATCATGAGTGTGCTCATCCAAATCACAATGGCTAGCCTAGTCGGACCCTTGTTTTCGCGTCTAGCCTGACTTGCCCAGGTGCTCGGTGTATCCACGACACGTCGGTTTGGGTCAGGTCTTAGACTACATCTTTGGTTAGACTTACGCCGACGCTCGGTGTATGCATGAGACGACGGTTTGGGCCAAGTAAAGATGTTATCAAGAAATCGGTTTCTATAAGATTGCCATGTCACGGCTTAAGTGTAGCTCAACAACCGTAACACGGGTCTTATAGTTGCTAACTCCTAAAATAAGGAGGGATACGATTTATCTTGAACAAGATTATTATCGTATTTGACTTAGGTATAGTCAATGGACTTACATAGTCATGATTCGACTCCTTGCGGTCCAGCGGATGCGGCCAGGGAATTGACTAAGCCAGGACAACTTGGCCCCTAGACTAGCTAGGGTGGTCCAGCAAACTTAGCCATGCACATTGACCGACATCATGATCCATTGTAGGAGGTTCATCAATTCTATGTTCATCCATCAACTAAATGGCTTTTAATTAATACTAGTTAATCCTTATCAACCAGTGGATCCTAAAATTCGAAATTTTTATGGATTTATTGAACAATTTTTATTAGATCCTTATCAACTATAAGGTTCATATGTTCATCGTGCTACCCCAATCTTATTAGGATTTTAATAAACCAATTACAATATTTTACAAATTATTCATTTAATGATAATCATCATTTAAACAATTTATGATAATGATTGTCAATTAAAGGGACTACCCTAATCTGGTATTAGGTTTTGATGTTGTATATGTTTATTTAAAACGTAGCATGTCACTAGTCATTAAAAATTTATCTTATAAACTTTTAATCAATTAATGGCTAACCTAAAGGGTTCATGAATACTTTATTTATCGTGTCCATTAAACATAAACCAACTAATTTAATCACATAAATTAAAGGTTCAATCAAGTGACATACAATGAGAACATGCAAGTTAAAATTATCTACAACATAATTAAATAACTTGCAAATCTAAAATTTAACATTTAAATTTAAAGATCTAAAATTTTAAAGCTTGAAGCACTTTTATCACATAAAATTAGGTTTCATAAAATTATCAAATAATTTTAAATCAAACCCAAGCGTTAAAATTTAACGAAACATTTCTAAGATTAAAATATCGCATAAAATAATTGTGAAACCTATATATAATTAAAAGAAATAAATTTATAATTCCATCTCATGGGAATAAAAATTTTCTTTATTTTACATATACTTTAAAACATTTTTAAAACATTTTTAAAATCATTTGAAATTAATTTTAAAACTTTCACATAAAGTTTAAAACTTTCAACCTTTATGTAACTAAAAGAAATTAAGTATCATCTCATGGAATAAAAAATTTCTTAATGTTACATAAACTTTAAAACTTTTAAATCTTTACTAAAATTATTTTATCTCATAAAATAAAATTTTAAAAGGCATTTAAATATAGAAGACTTATTAAATTTATCGCATAAAATTTAAAACGTCCCCAAATATTTTTCCATATTGTAAAACAATTTTTGAAACACAAAAACAAATTTTAACATAAAGTTAAAATGTCCGTTTGTTCAAAACAAGCAATTTAAAGAATTTAAAATCGTCGCTAAAATAGATTTAGAAGCATAACCTGGCTCTGATACCACTGTAGGGGCTTTCGCGGACCCTCAGAGCTCAGATCTGTGTCCGTCCTAAGTCGGACGGACCACAGAGGCATAAGCGCAGCGGAAAATTAAATAACTTGCTAGCTAAACAATTTAGTTAGGCCCTAAGGGAGCCAGAACCTAGCCAGATCTATGCCAACTTAGGTGGATCTGACCACCCCAAGAGGGATCTATCCTACTGCGACGAAATTAAACTACACTAAAATTACTTAGAGAACTTACCCGGAATCTCAACCCTGGGGCGGGCAAGATGTACCGCACTGGCTTCTGACGCTCCTCATAGCCGAACCGCCTTGACTCGATCCACCCGAGCCGCCTCGCACCTTCGAACCGATCTGCTTGAGCCGACACCTGCCTCCAAGCCGACCACACGTCGTAGAAGGTTTCACTTGAGTAGACCTGCATCTTAGACGTCTGGATCTGAATCCAAACCCCATTCGTAGTTTTGCTATGACTAGTCGGGAGAATAGGAAGAGGAGAGAGAGAATAGTTAAGTCGTAGATCGAGCTTGCTCTAAAATCCGGAGCTACTCGATCGTGGACTTGGTGCATTTTTCAACGAAGAGAGTGCATCCCTATTTATATAGGGAGTCGGCACCTCTCTTTTCGTTGCGAGAAATGTGGGACAAAACAAATAGAGGAGAAATTAATTTAGCTAATTTAGTTTTAATTGAAGTTTAGTAAGCTTTTCATAAAAGCCAACTTCAACGAATTAATTCTCCTTATCCATTAAACTTTAGACACCAAACAAGCTATTAATTCGAATGGCTTCGAATGGTGAACGTGTAGGAACAAACGTCAACGAAATTTGACTTCGTTTGACACTCAAACAATTGCCCAAAAATGGGCAAAAAGTCAATTTTTGTAGCCGTCAAAAGGGGTTTCAAAAAACCCCTATTTTCACTTAAGTTGCGGGCGTGCCTGCTAGGCCTAGCGGGGGCGCCCGCTAGGCAAAGGCGGGCGGGAGCTGGACAGCGGGCGCCCGCGTTGTTGCCAGCGGGCATGCGCCCGCTACAACCAGCGGGCCGCACCCGTTGAGCAGCGAGTGCGTGCCCGCTGTTTCCAGCAGGCTGCGCCCATTAGCCCCTTGCGGATGGACCCGTTAGCCCAAGTGCGTCTAACCCACTTTGCCTTTGACTGTTTTTGCGTTTCTGGGCTCGTTTGAGCTCCGATTTGGACACTGTTTGAACCTGTGTTTAGACCGGGACGATCCTGTCAACTAGGTAACCCTTTCCAGTGCTTTTGTTCCTACAAATCTTGTCGTAACCAATTTACGACACGTTTAATCTTTGTTTGCATCAAATGCAACAATGTCCCTATTGCATCTATGACTTAGTCTCACAACTAGCTTGTGAACATTGACTATTCTATTTCATCGAATGAATTTCTCTTATTAATCTTCCTATTACTAAGACACGAACGCTACTCGGTGTGAGACCCTACAGCCTGTCTTACTACATGTTGGGGCTCGAAACCCCTAGACGACGGTCACCACGAGCTGTAGTTGTCGTCCCTATTTCAGAATCACGTGATCGACCCATTGACAAAAGTATCGTTAGGTTTACCTTGGCTGTGTCAGTGATGAATACCGTTAGCTATAGTCCCTTCGTCAAGACTGTGTCTCTGTTGGCCTAGGATATGGTTTACTGTCAACCCTATTAGACAACATTGGTCAGTATACGGAGATCTTTGTTGTATTCATGTTGTACATCTTACAACATACCCCGACCGAGATTTAACACAAAGACCGTACTGAGCCTGTGACACTCACTTCTCTTTAACGGAAGTGACGAATCCCATCTTAGTCATCTACTCGCCTCAAGAGTTTCAAGTGTAACCCAACCTAGGATCTTGCAGCAGGCCTAGCCTCGAAGCTAGATCATAGGTCTAAGCGACACTGTTCACTCACAGGTTCGTACAAATGACTTCAGGTCTTAAGGACCAGCTTACCTATCATCACCCTAGAGTTATTATAGACAGTTTAGTTAAAGTTAACCATTTAATAACTCTAAGTTTGGTCGTTCAGTGAACTCATTCTCCAATGAGCACCTGTGTCTCGTCTCCGACTTCACCAAGTCGAATGATTATGAGATCATCATTACCCTAAGGTAAGACAAAGACACAGTGGTCTGTCCGATGTGTCGATATCCAGTTCTCGACACATCTATGACCACGAACCGTTTAAGACTTAAGTTTCTATTCGGTCACTTACTACTCATAAACGAGATCTTATCTGGATACGTAAGGACCTAACTATAATTCTATGGACATTATCTAAGTATATTATTCAAACAAATTCATACTTAGGATAATGGATACCATATATTCTTTTAACAAGACGTACACTTAAGATAAATCACCTTATGGGCATATATCCTCCTACAGATTGGAGGAGAACTCGAAGCGCCAGCTCAGGCCAGCTGGGATCTCTCAACGTGGCCCACGTCAAACGGTTGTGATCGCCTGCCTCTTCTTACAAATGGAGCCGGAGAGAGGGTGGGAGAGTCTTTCGCCAGATTTTTCGATACTTCAAATTCTTCCCCCTTGCACCGTCAAGAGTAGCAGCTGTCGTTCGCCGGAGCTTCCTTTGTTCGATCTTTACTTCAGGTACACTCCCGATTCCAGAGATGTCCTCATCTTCTTCTTCTGCAGCTTCTTCTTCTTCGGATGCCCACATCGAAGAGCACTTTGGGGAGGTCGACATGGGTGATGCTGTTGAGTCGACGTCGGTTGTGTCGGAGACGCTGTTGATGTCAGGCCGAAGGGAGACATGGCGGTAGGTCAACCTGTCGCTTCATCGTCGACGATGACGAGGGACCCCAAGAAAGGAAAATCACCTGAGTCGACCGCCAAGGCTGCCAAAGCCGACAGGGTCATCGGCGGCGGTGGAACCCTGCCCGCGGTCCTCGCAGGAATTTTAGCCCAGATGTCACTGTTGCTGCCCTCCGAGATCAAAAAGATCAGTGCCCAGTACATTCGGCCCCTCTACACAGTCCGCCTTTCCGAGCCTCATGAGCAGGTTTGCTCCCCATGGACTACAAGGTCGGCGTATACTTCCCGACCTTCGCCCTAGGTCTTCGCTTCCCGCTCCACCCCTATCTTCTTCTCATTCTACATTTCCTTGAGGTCCCCCTCTTCCAGTTGATGCCAAAATTGATCAGCACGATGGTCGGCTTCCTTGTGCTCTGCTCTGCCCATAGAATAAGCCCGACCCTGTCGCTCTTCCAGTATTTCTTTAGGGCAAAGAAGATGAAGGACTACTTCTATGTCGATCCTAGGACAGGTAGGAGCCTCGTCCTCGGGCTGTCGGGCAAGGTCAGGGACTGGAAGGAGAACTTCGTCTTTGTCTCGACTACGGTAGATCTTGCACTGAGGTCGAACTGGGGGACATTGAATCCCGCAGTGAATGCCAAAGTTGCTCTGGAGGGGAGGGATCTGGAGAACGTCGGGATCTTAAAGGCGATCCCGAGGGAGAACAGGGTCTTCAAAGACCTGATCGTGGATGAGATGGTCACCCAGTATGTCTGGTTTGAAGGTACTCCGTGTGTTACGAAAAACATCTGAAACCATGATCTGTCTTCTTTTTGCAGGAGCGGCCATGAGTATGTCCATGGAGGAGGTGATGAGGAAGGCAAGGGAGGCGTTGGCGAAGCCCCCGCCAAGCAAGGGCAAGGGTCACAAGCAGAGTCAGGAGGCGTTCGACACTGCTCAGGTCGAGAAAGAAGATCGGGTCAAGAGGACGAGGAAGGAGGCTGCGATTGCAGCTCCTCCACCCAACCCGAGCAAGGTGTCAGCTGGCGGCGTAGTCGACCTCAACCCGGAGGAGCCCGCGGTCATCCTAGTGACCGCCGTGTGCCAAGACCCGCCGATTATCACCACTGCTACTGTTTCCACCAGCTTGACCACCCCACCGAGACCTCCGACGGCATCAACAACCACCAGCCGTCCTGTGGTGGTGACCTGGCCCTTTGGATGCCTGTCGTATGGGCTGGGGAAACCGGGCCATCCGAGCTACGAGGCAGCCCGAGCCACCTTCAAGTCAACGAAGGAGGCGGTTCTCGCCCTTTCGCCAGAAACAGTTGTTGCACCGCACTACCTAGTAGGGGCCCAGGAGTCAGTCTTTGATGAGACTGACGTGGCAGCCCACCTGGAGGAGAATAGCCTACTGCCGAGGGACCGGGAGGCCCTGCGGGATGTCGATGTCGAACGCCTCTGCGCCTCGGCCATCTGGCATAATATGCAGGTATGTCGCCCCTCGCCCCGAAGGCCGAACTTCACTGTTGATCCACATGCTTATCATGCTTATCATTTGATCTTCTTTGTAGGCTATCGCCGCTCTGGTGCCTCTTATACAACACTCCTCGGAGATAAACCGGCTCGAGACGGCACTTGGGAGAAAGGTGGCCGCCCTCAGGGGCACCGAGGTGAAGTTGAAGGAGGTGATGGAGCGGCTGGCAAGAGTCCATGGGGACTACCAGGCCCAGAAGGACGAGACCGCTAAGCTGGAGAAGGCTGTCAATGAGCTGCAAGAGAGGGCCTGCCAATAGGAAACCTGACAGGTCGCCGTCGAGGAACTACTGGCCTTGGAGAGAGAGAGAGAGAGAGAGAGAGAGAGAGAGAGAGAGAGAGAGAGAGAGAGAGGACTGGAGCAAAGATCGCTGAGCTGGAGCGGCTGGTGGGACCGGAAAAGGTGCTCTCTCTCAAGCACAAGAGTCCGTACAAGTAGTAAAATCTGGGAGTCCAGATGTCGAATCCACGGGAAGAAATCTGTTGCAACCACAATTCAAATCAAATAGAAATCCTACGAAAAGAAACTAACCACTTTAATAATGAAAGTGATGATGGTGTGAAAGTGTATCGTGAATACGTAATCAAAGCGAACAACGAAAGAGTAGTGTATGAAAATATATGAGAAACATGCACATGATATGGGTTCGTTAGGATCAGCAATTTGTGTATTTTGGTTGATTAAATATAACTCAACAAATCCTCTTTTTGGGAGCGATTTGTCGGAAAATACCCTTTTGGGGGTTCAAGCACGATATGAATAAAAACGTCGCTAAAACTATAGTTCTACGAATATGGTATGAAGCTCTCTTTTGGAGAGATCAAATCTCACCCTTGTGGGGTAATCATCAACGTATTCGCTTCTTTTGGAAGACGAAAAGAGGATTAAATAGAAAAAACATACAATTTTAGCGACTTTTACGATGAAGAACAACAATATTCAACCTAAATAACACGAATCACATCCCCTAACTACTCCATATCATGCACAACAGTGATTTAGCTACACATCATGCAAAAATAAACAACTTCCATAGCAAAATACATCAAGTTTATAGCAAAATACGCTAGAAAACACCAAAATACGGGGTTTGAGTCAAAGGAAATATCACCAAATCTCCAAGTTTCGACTTCAAACTCTCTGGAAATACTAAGACAAGCCTCTGGAATTTTACAGAATTTTTCAGGGAGAGAATACGGCTCCTAGGTGCTCCAATACGCCAATTATACGCCCAAAAACCCTAGAATACGCTTAAATAAAGAGATTGCGGGTTTATTGGGCTTAACGGGTTCAAATCCGCACCAAATTCGCGCCCGAATCAATCCTGGCCGTAGATCTTGATCGGGGCAAATGTGGGCCGTTGATTGTTGCGGGATCGCACACAGAGACGCCACATGTGCGCCAATTTCCGTGCGCGACCCGCATCCGCTTCTCACGCATCCGAGTTCGATTGGGGTCAATTCAGCGCCGTCGGATTTGAATCCAACGCTCTGGATCGGGCCACGTTGTTGTCTCGTAGAAGAGCGCCGTCAGCCATTCGATCTTCATCCGTCGCTCGTAATGCTTCCACGTCGCCCGCCGACGCTGCGATCTGCGAACTCGAGCGGGAAAACGCTGGGCCGTTCAATTGCGATCTTGCGGTCATGAAGGAGCCACGTTGCTGCTTCCTCACAATGCTGTTAACCGTTGGATCGCCATCCAACGGTGCAGATCTCGCTTCATCCCGCGTAGACGCGCTTCAGCCAGCTCCGATGCTATCCGTTGGATCGCAATCCAACGGTCACGCGGTGTCCACGTCACCTGCCCCGTTTGAAATGTTGTGAGCCCTTCGATTGGTATCGAGCGGTCGATATGCTGCCATGTTTCCGTTGAGATGCGTGCGGATCGATACGGGGACGTATTTCTGCGCGTATTTCGTATTTCTTTGCGTATTTATCCAATTTATTGGTATTCTTCATTCAAAAATACACAGTAATTAGCTCAGATCTCAGAAAAATACAAATAAATAGTCGTTGGAATCGTGAGATCGAGACGATGCTAGGAAAAATATAAAAAGTCAGAAATACTTCTTTAATTGCTGTTTTATGCCCAAACAAGGTGTTTTCTCTAATAAATGATGATGTATAAAATACAAACGTATTAGAGATCAATTAAGCATCATTATAAGCACAAAATATACTAGATGAGGGGTTAAATACGCAGTATTCAACCCAAATCACACCCCCCAACTAGCGTTTTGCTAGTCTCTAGCAAAAAGAGCGATTAAAAATACACCTAGATCACCTCATCAGATCTCAAATCATTCACCACTATACTACAACGACAAAAGAGTTAACCACACACTAATATCAAAATTTCAAGCTCATCAAGTGATGGTACTTGTGGGTTTTTAAAAATGAATGTCAGGTATCTCAAATGGTTATAAAATAGACTTAAATTCGTTATCCATTACTTCATGGCTCATAGTATACTAAAGCAATGGTACACACCGTTCAATCACATATTTTAACTTGGAGCGTGAATTTTTCATGCAAAGCAAGCTTTAAAAATAAAATGGTATTAAAGCGTACACACGTCAATCTCTATTCATAGGGACTCACACCACATCTTGTGTTTTCTTTAAGCTTTGGAAGTTCTCTTGCTTCGTTAATCATGCACACTTATTCTCTATTTTCTTTCGCTTTTTCCATAGTTCCGCGTAACGCGCATCAAGCAACATTCGCGGAAAAGTTATATAACTTGGATCGCTCCATCAAATAATTGAGGTTCCGGTCAATGGCTCCCAAATCAGACGATAATAGAGCATTAGGCCAAGAAGGGCCCCTCGGACTGTACTACTCGAGCCAACCAAGTTATTTCTTTAATAGCACATTTATTCATTTTTTTTTCTCATTCATCTCATTTTTTCCTTCTTTTGTGTGTGCATAAACAACTTGGCAAGATAACTTCCTCTTCTTTAATTTTTCACAAGAATGGGTATCCTAATCATTTCAAATGACGTGGTACGTTTTTTCTACCCAAAATCACACCAAGCATGTAAATAGCAATGAATAAGAGATAAAGAACAATGCTCCAGTTAATTTATGAATTATTGGTGCATGAACTTTGGTGTGTTCCAATGAAAGCATACCACTTGCTAATCCATAATTTCTAGATCCATTAAGTCATCGATTAATCTTGCCATTGAGATGTATAAAAAGAAATTCACCACAAGCACTCAAATTCATGTATAATGAGACTGAAATATTTAACAATAGTGGTGGAGGAAAATAGATCATATGTGTATGATGGTGAATAAATATCGAGAAATTTCATCACATGGGGGTCATTTCTAGGTAAAGATAGACTTTGGTGATATTTTATTTTTTTTAACTCAAAAAAAAAATTCAATGCAAAAAGGGAACTAAAAAGGGAAAACCATAAAAGAAAAAGAAAAATAAAATAAAATAAAAATCCTAAAAGTTATTTCCCTCCCCCCAACTTAAAATAGACAATGGCCTCAATGTTAGGAAGAGGGAATCATGGAAAGAACACACCTGATTAGTCCCCACCCGAAGGTGGGTCTGTGAGATCCATGGTGCTCGCTTCATTGGTCCAAGGCTCGTGAAAATGTTTCAATCTCTGGCCATTCACCTTGAACTCGCTTCCATCTTTTTCATTTAGTAAGAGCACAGCGCCATGTGGGAAAACTTCTTTGACGACGAAAGGTCCATACCACCTAGAGCGAAGCTTCCCGGGAAAGATGTGTAGTCTGGAATTGTATAGCAGTACTTTTTGGCCTGGGGTGAACTCCCTCCTCAAGATCATCATGTCGTGGACGGATTTCATCCTCTCTTTTGATATTTTAGCGTTGTCGTACGCATTTCTCCTCAACTCCTCTAGCTCCAACAATTGTAACCTGCGAGAAGAAAAAGAGACATCAGTATCAAAATTCATTTTCTTTATAGCCCAATAAGATCTATGCTCTATCTCAACAGGTAAGTGACAAGACTTCCCAAAAACTAGACGGTAAGGTGACATCCCCAAAATTGTTTTGTAGGCCGTCCTGTAAGCCCACAACGCTTCAGGTAAGCGCAAACTCCAATCTTTCCTTGAAGGATTCACCGTTTTCTGCAAAATTCCTTTGATCTCTCTATTTGCCAACTCTGCTTGACCATTGGTTTGGGGGTGATACAGAGTAGAAACTTTAAGTGTGACCCCAAACCTCTTCATTAAAGTAGCGAACATGCGGTTGCAAAAGTGAGACCATCCATCACTGATCAAGGCCTTTGGCACTCCAAACCTAGAGAAAATGTTCTCTTTGAGGAACTTAAGCACAACGGAAGTGTCGTTCGACCTGCAAGGAATAGCTTCCACCCATTTAGAAACATAATCAATGCAAACCAAAATATAAGCATATCCAAATAAAGGTGGGAAAGGTCCCATGAAGTCTATGCCCCAACAATCAAATATTTCAATTTCCAAAATGGGGTTTAAAGGCATCATGTTACGTTTAGTAATACCCCCTAATTGTTGGCATGCAGCACAAGTCTTGCAATAATGAAATGTATCTTTAAACATAGTTGGCCAATAAAAGCCACATTGCGAGATTTTTGCCACAGTTTTATTCGCTGAAAAGTGTCCACCACATACTCCATCATGGCAAAATTGTATCACAATGGTTATTTCATGATCAGGAATGCATCTCCTAACAATTTGGTCACTACAATATTTATATAAGTACGGATCATCAAAGAAGAAATATTTTACCTCGTACTTGAACCTTTTAAAGTCTTGAAGAGACCAAGTGTCAGGAGTCTTACCAGTTACCAGATAATTAACTATATCAGCATACCATGGAGAGGTGGAAACACCAAAAAGATGCTCGTCGGGAAAGGAGTCCTTCAAAGGCACATCTGCTGAATCAAGGCCTACTGTTAATCGTGATAAGTGGTCAGCTACTAGATTCTCCACGCCTTTCTTGTCCTTGATTATGACATTGAATTCCTACAACAATAAAATCCATCGTATCAATTGAGGCTTTGCATCTTTTTTAGACAATAAATATTTTAATGCAGATTGATCAGTATATATCAAAATTGGTGATCCCAAAATATAGCTCCTGAATTTTTCCAACGCGAATACTACAGCCAGCAACTCCTTCTCTGTGGTTGTATAATTCCTCTGAGCATCATTTAGTGTCTTGCTAGCGTAGTAAATCACTACTGGAACTTTGTCTTTTCTTTGGCCTAGGACTGCACCAACTGCGTAATTGCTTGCGTCACACATTATTTCAAATGGTAGGGACCAGTCTGGCACCTGCAAAATGGGAGCAGAAATCAGCAACTTCTTTAAAGTTTCAAAAGAAAGTTGACACTCAGGTGTCCAAATAAAATCCACATTTAAAGTAAGTAAGTTGGAAAGAGGGCGAGATATAGCGCTAAAATCTTTGATGAACCGCCTATAAAATCCTGCATGTCCCAAAAATGATCTGATGTCCTTCACGCATTTAGGACTTGGTAGCTTCTCAATTACTGCTACCTTGGCTCTGTCTACCTGTATACCATCTTTAGAAACCAGGTGACCTAGGACAAGTCCCTCTGTGGTCATAAAATGACACTTCTCCCAATTCAATAGGAGGTTCTTTTCAATGCACCTATCAAGAACAAGAGCCAAGTTAGCTAAACAATCATGAAAAGAGCTACCATATACTGAAAAATCATCCATAAATACCTCAATAATTTTCTCAACCATATCATCAAAAATACTGAGCATGCATCGCTGAAAAGTAGCTGGAGCATTACATAAACCAAACGGCATTCTTTTAAATGCAAAAGTACCAAAGGGACAGGTAAAAGTAGTCTTTTCCTGGTCCTCAGGTGCAATCTCAATCTGATAATAACCTGAATAACCGTCTAGAAAGCAATAGTACTCATGTCCAGCTACCCTCTCTAAAATTTGGTCAAGAAATGGAAGAGTGAAATGATCTTTTCTAGTTCGGGAGTTCAACTTCCTATAGTCTATGCACATCCTCCAACCTGTGGTGGCTCTAACTGGGATAAGCTCATTATTCTCATTTTTAACCACGGTGAGGCCAGACTTTTTAGGAACAACCTGTGTAGGGCTAACCCACTTGCTGTCAGAAATAGGATATATAATGCCTGCATCCAATAATTTTAAAACCTCGCCTTTCACCACTTCTTTTAATGTTGGATTTAACCTACGTTGCATTTCTCTAGTGGGTTTGGCGTCATCCTCCAAATAAATGTGATGCATGCATACAATAGGGCTAATACCTTTTATGTCAGCAATGGACCAACCAATAGCACCTCTATGCTTTCTTAGCACATCAAGTAGAGAGCTTTCTTGTTCTAAAGAGAGTTTAGAAGATATTACCACAGGGAAGCTGTTTTCATTTCTTAGGAAGGCATACTTGAGATATTCAGGAAGTGGCTTCAACTCTGGCTTTGGATCCTCCACCTCAGATGAAATTTGGATTGATGCATTAGGTGGTAAAGCCTCGAACCTAGGCTCCCATACCGCGTTAAGCTCCTTCACGTTCTCCTGCACAAAAGATATGTCATCAGAATCACAAATAATAGTCTCAATAGAAGCATCATCACAAAATTCAGAACAAATATAATCATCCACCAATGAATCAATCATATGCACCCTCTCAACCTCATCATCCACATGTGGCAACTTGCAAGTATTAAAAATATTCAAATCCAAAGTCATGTTGCCAAAAGTAATTTTCAGTTGACCATCCCTACAATTTATTAAAGCATTGCATGTCGCTAGGAATGGTCTACATAGGATGATAGGAGTAGCATTGGCAGTTTGGGGTCCTTGGATGTCTAGAACTATAAAGTCCACGGGGTAGTAAAATTTGTCCACCTAAACGAGGACATCCTCAATGCATCCCTTTGGAACTTTAATAGATCTATCAGCTAGTTGCAATATAACAGATGTAGGCTTTAGCTGTCCTAACCCAAGCTGCACAAAAATAGGATATGGCAATATATTGACACTAGAACCTAAATCCAATAAAGCATTTCCTGTTATGAATGAGGGAGGCCTTTGGCCTCCCCTCCTTCATTACCCATTCATTAGGTCCCCCATTACTTAGAGTAATGGGGACCCTTGGTCTACTAGAGGCTTTTGGCCTCCCCCACTATGAGATAAATAAATAGAGCACCATGGCTCTTAGCTATGGTTAATTATTCTTAGCAATGAAATGATCTCTCTCTCTCTCTTGAGTTTATTTTCATCCAACACGTTATCAGCACGTGTTCTCCATTCTTGAGCAAAAATCTTCATCTAAATTCATCCCTACACGCAAGGAATCTAACGTTGCTGCGGCGGTTCGTTGGAGCGTTGCGGCATCCTCAAAGCGTTCGGGAGCTTGGATTATTATTTCTACGGATCATCGTCGCGTTCTTCCCTAGATCATTGATCTAGAGGTAAAACCCTATAATCCTGTAGATAAAATTAGACTAAATAATTTTTACATTGTTTTAATATACACGTAAAAAAATTAGTCTAATAAAAGAAGAAAAAAAAATATCCCTTTTACAAAGTTTTTTTTTCTCTGAAATTTTTTTTCCTTTTGCCATTAAAATTCTTCGGTGGGAAGAAGAACCAAAATGAAATCCTCCCCTCCCCCCCTGACGGAGGAGGGGGCCTTCCCACAACGCCGACCACGCTCCCCCCTGTAGAGGGGGGGGGGACTTTCCGTGCCGCTGCCCCCCGCTGCAGGGGGGCGGCCCGAGGCCGATCCCCCCTGTAGAGGGGGGGAGGGGCTTTTCCGCGCCGCCGCCCCCCGCTGCAGGGGGGCGGCCCGAGGCCGATCCCCCCTGCAGCGGGGGGGGCCTTCCGCGCCGCCGCCCCCCGCTGCAGGGGGGCGGCCCAAGGCCGATCCCCCCTGCAGCTGGGGGGCCTTCCGCGTCGCCACCCCCCGCTGCATGGGGGCGGCCCGAGGCCGAGGCCCAAGGCCTAGCCGGAGGCCTAGCCCGAGGCCCGAGGCCCGAGGCCCGAGGCCGAGGCCGAGCCCAAGACCCAAGGCCGAGGCCGAGCCCAAGACCCGAGGCCGAGGCCGAGCCCGAGACCCGAGGCCGAGCCCGAGACCCGAGGCCGAGGCCCGAGGCCGAGCCCGAGGCCCGAGGCCCGAGGCCGAGCCCGAGGCTAATAGCTTATTTTTGGCCCGAAGCCATAATAATTGCTGCAAACAACTTTGCAGAACTGCGGAACGGGCCACAAGCGCTTATACTAAAAATAATTTTTGGCCCGAAGCCACAAAATTCTACACAAATTCGGCTTCTTCATAATTTTAAAGAAGAATTAAATTTGCAAATTGAAATTTATGAGAAAAACTTTGTAAAATCAATAATTACATTTATATGTTCCTCTATTTATTTAAACATCTCTCTTGCAAATTAGTATGTATGGTTTACTAGAATTTTTAAAAAAAATATAATCATCTCAGAGATCCTGGACCGCTCTGCCGTTAGTTAACTAACCTAACGGTGTATGACGTTTCCACGTGGTCTACGAGATAATTATATTTTCTAGTTTACTTTTTCCATATTTTTTGTGCTTGAGATATATGCGTGGTTGTTTAATTTATGCATGTAGCATATAAACTGCGTGGATGTTTAAAATAAGTAAAAATGTGTCTTTCGGGATCGGCCATTGCATACCTATTTACATTTCCAGCACTTTTTCTTTTTTTTTGAGAGAGTTTGTAAGTGAGGAAATTGTATAAATAGCCAAGGCTCGGTGCAACAGCATAAGAAGACGGATGCTGAAATAGGGACCCACCCGGGGTTTCCAAAGTTGTATTTTTCATTCTCTTTTCTTTGGACTGTAATCGGACTTTGGACTGTATATTATTTTGGGTATCTGGCCGATCCCCACATTTTTACTTATTAATTACTTTATGCATGGATTGTTGAATTTAATTTAATTCATGCTTATCTTTAAATTGCATAGATAAAATGGCTAAATTGGCAAGCGTCGATTTCGAGGTGCTTGATGCAGCTGGCAAGAATTACTTGAGCTGGCGAGTGGACTTGAAGTTCCACTTGCGCTCCATGGCGCTCCTGCACTCCATCCTGGCCCCCGCAGTGGCCCAATCATCGGCTCCCGCAGCATCCGATGCATCTGCTAGCAAAGCCCCAGAAGCGGCCCCTTCAGCTGGCAGTACCTCTACCACTGTCTCTGACATGGATAAGGCGAAAGCCATTATCTATATCAGACGACACATAGATCGGACCCTGAAGGCCGAATACTTGACGGTAGAGGACCCTCTGGAGTTATGGACAGCGTTAGAGGCACGCTACAGACATCAAATTGATGTCATACTCCAGCGTGCCAGCTATGAGTGGGAGAACCTCCGACTTCAGGACTACAAGTCCGTTGTCGAATACAACTCAGCACTTCACAACATCACCTCACGCCTGAAGTTGTGTGGTGAAGAAGTCTCGGAGCACTGCATGTTGGAAAAGACATTTACCTCGTTTCACGAGAAAGATGCTATCCTCATGCAGCAGTATCGTGAACGCAATTTCACGAAGTTCTCTGACCTGCTCTCTTGCCTCCTGAGGGCAGAGCAGAATAGAGACCTTTTACTGGCCACTCATAACCAGCGCCCGGCAGGCTCAGCTCCTATTCCCGAAGCCCACAGTGTTCACCCCCCGAAGTGGAAGAACAAGAAGAGGGGCAGAAAGAACAAAGGAAATGCCCCTATGAAACCAGCCAATGCTCCTCCCCAAAGCAAGAATAACAAAGGGAAGAAAAACTTCACTTGGAAGCGTAAGAACACTAATACAGTGTCAAATCCAAAGAAGACATGGGAGGACAAATGTCATCGTTGTGGCATGACTGGACATTGGTCCAGAAACTGTCGCACACCTCGCCATTTCCAGGAACTGTATCAGGCGAGCCAGAAGCCTCCGCCTGAAACAAACATGGCAAATGTGGAAAATCCGACGAAGTTCACTTCTAAGGATTTCGAAAATGCCGACCTGCTCGATTGAGCCTCATCTTTATCTATGCTTTTCAAAGAATAAATTGTAGCTTCATCTCTAGTATGCTTAATAAAGACGATCTTTTATTTTGAATGTATGCATTTTACATTTCCATCAATAAATTATCGTTTTTTGCTTATATAGATGATGTATGAGTGCCTAGTGGACAGTGCCTCGACGCACACTATCCTTCGCGATGAATGCTATTTCAATAGCATAAGTAAATATGACGGTCCTGTCATTACAATTTCAGGACTGTCCAAAATAATCGAAGGATCTGGTGATGCAATATTATTGCTCCCAAATAACACAAGACTAAAAATCAATAATGCCCTATTTTCTCCAAGATCAAATAGAAATCTCATAAGCTTCAAGGACATCCATTTAAACGGATATCACTTAGAAACTAGAGGTGAAAATAAGGTTGAATACCTGTATGTCACTCTTCGTAAAGATGGCCAGAAGACCATCTGCGAAATATTTAAGGGACTCCCGTCGGGTCTCTACCAAACATACATTCAACCAGTCGAAGCCAATATGACTGAGCACGAGACGTGCCAGCCAATGCCACCATTTCAACTATGGCATAACAGACTTGGTCACCCTGGATCCATTCTGATGCGATGCATCTTATCTGAATCCCGCAGACATGATTTGAAGAACCAGAAGATTCTTCAGAAAGGTGAATTTCCTTGTCCCCCTTGTTTCAAGGGGAAACTAATAACGAGACCATCGCCCCTAAAAGTGGGTTTAGAGTCTCCTGGCTTCCTTGAGAGGATACATGGTGACATTTGCGGGCCTATTCACCCCGCAAGTGGCCCATTTCGGTACTTCATGGTACTAATAGATGCATCCACAAAATGGTCTTATGTGTGCCTCTTGTCCACCCGTAACCTAGCTTTTCCAAAGCTATTGGCACAGATAATTAGGTTACGTGCTCATTTCCCCGATAACCATATCAAGAAACTACGTCTTGATAATGCGGGCGAATTCACATCTCAAGTCTTCGAAGACTATTGCCAGTCAACGGGTATAGAAGTTGAACATCCAGTAGCTCATGTTCACACCCAGAATGGATTAGCAGAGTCTCTTATAAAGAGACTCCAATGGATTGCACGTCCATTGCTTATGCAATCCCAATTGCCGGTGGATGCTTGGGGGCATGCTATTCTGCATGCTGCATCTCTTATCAGGATACGCCCCTTTGGAGGCAATACATTATCCCCGATGCAACTAGCATACGGCTCAACTCCAGATATATCTCATTTGAGAATATTTGGTTGTGCGGTCTATGTTCCAATAACACCACCTCAGAGGACCAAAATGGGTCCTTAACGTCGTCTAGGAATCTATATTGGATTTGATTCACCCTCGATTATTAGATACCTAGAACCCCTAACGGGGGACGCATTTAAGGCACGTCTTGCTGATTGTGAATTCGATGAGAAAACTTTTCCAAAGTTGGGCAAACATTCCAAGAAGCCTAAAGCTTCGGAGACCATTAATTGGGAAAATAAGTATTTGTCCTTTTATGATCCGCGTACAAATCTGTGTGAAGATGAGATCCTGAAGATCCTTCACATCCAGAATACAGTACACCAATTCCCGGATAAATTCACGGACAGCCAGAAGATTGTCCGTTCACACGTCCCTGCTGCTAACACTCCAGCTAGGATTGACATCCCTATAAATGGATGCAATCCACCCGCAGCAGAAATGGCTGTACCTCAATTGAAAAGAGGACGGCCACCAGGTTCAAAAGATAAAGTTCCTCGAAAGAGGAAGATTCCTGGTGAAAATAAGATTATCCCTCCACAGGATACTGAGCTCAGGACAGCTACCTCTCCCCTCCTAATTTCCCCCGCAGAGGAAACATTAGGAGAAACATCATTAAACTTTGTACGTACTTGGGAGGTACTGGACCGACATAGCACAGTCGTCGTCGACGATTTTGCGTTCACTATTGCCGTTCACGTCGCTGAATACGACGATGACGTCGAACCACTTTCTCTAGCGGATTGTAAATGCAGAGATGATTGGCCAAAGTGGGACGAGGCGATAAGAGTAGAGCTGGACTCACTCTCGAAACGCAAAGTCTTTGGACCTGTAGTCCAAACACCAGTAGGTGTTAGACCTGTGGGATATAAGTGGGTTTTCATTAGAAAAAGAAATGAAGAAAATCTGATCGTCCGCTACAAGGCGCGTCTTGTAGCAAAGGGTTTTTCCCAAAGACCGGGTATCGATTATGAAGATACATACTCCCCGGTAATGGACGCTAATACATTCAGATTCTTAATAAGCCTATCATCTCTGGCAAGCCTAGAAATGCAGCTCATGGACGTTGTGACTGCATATCTTTATGGCGATTTAGATAAAAAGATCTATATGAAACTACCAGATGGGTTTAACTTACCCACAGAGATGAAAGAGATACCTCGGGACGTATTCTCTGTTAGACTACATAGATCCTAGTGTGGACTAAAACAGTCGGACAAAATGTGGTATAACAGACTAAGTGATTTCCTTGCACAGCAAGGATTCACTAATAACGAAGTCTGCCCGTGCATCTTTATCAAAAGAACGGGAAAAGGATTCGTCATCATAGCAGTTTACGTTGATGACTTAAATCTCATAGGCTCTCCAACAGAGATTAATGAGATATCTGCAAGGCTAAAGCACACTTTTGAAATGAAAGACCTAGGCAGAACGAAGTATTGCCTTAGCTTGCAGATTGAACACCTACAAGGTGGAATCCTTCTACATCAATCCAATTATACCCGGAAGCTTTTAAATAAGTTCCAAATGGATAAATGTCATCCTTTATGTACCCCTATGGTCGTAAGATCATTAGACGTACAAAAGGACCCCTTCCGGCCTCTGGAAGAGGGGGAGGAGATACTGGGTCCAGAAGTACCCTACCTAAGTGCCATTGGTGCACTTCTCTATCTGGCTAACTGCACGCGTCCCGATATAGCGTTTGCAGTCAATCTCCTAGTCAGACACAGTGCAGCGCCTACAAAGCGCCACTGGAATGGAGTAAAGCATCTTCTACGATACCTCGAGGGTTCCGTAGACCTTGGACTTTACTACCAGAGAGGTGCCTCCTCCCAGTTACTTGGTTATGCCGATGCAGGCTATCTTTCAGATCCGCATACGGCAAAATCACAGACTGGTTTTGTCTTTACCTACGGAGGAACTGCTATCTCCTGGAGATCGGTAAAACAAACCACTACTGCTACATCTTCCAACCATGCAGAGCTCATCGCGATCCATGAAGCGAGCAGAGAATGTTTTTGGCTACGCTCCGTCGTCCAACACATCCTCCAATCCACTGGCCTGAAGACCGGTGATCTGGAGCCTACTGCCCTATTCGAAGACAACACCGCGTGCATTTCTCAGCTTCAGAAGGGCTACATCAAAGGTGACAGGACAAAGCACATTTCTCCCAAGTTTTTCTGGACGCACGAGCAGAAGAACGACAAGCAGATTAAAGTTCGAAAGATCCAGTCATGCAACAACTTAGCTGATCTTTTTACTAAGGCATTGCCTAAATGTACTTTTGTAAAGCTTGTAAAGAACATTGGTATGCGACAGTTGAAAGACCTGCAAGCCTGAAGCTTGTACGGATCAGGGGGAGTAACCTGTGGGTTGCACTCTTTTTCCTTAAGCTGTTGGGTTTTCCCACTGGGTTTTCCACATCTAAGGTTTTAACGAGGCAAACACACTTACTCTGGATCCAGAAGTATCCACCCCTTGCCTCAGTATCTGAGACCGAAGTGATGAATGTGTAAGGGGGAGTGTTATGAATGAGGGAGGCCTTTGGCCTCCCCTCCTTCATTACCCATTCATTAGGTCCCCCATTACTTAGAGTAATGGGGACCATTGGTCTACTAGAGGTTTTTGGCCTCCCCCACTATGAGATAAATAAATAGAGCACCATGGCTCTTAGCTATGGTTACTTATTCTTAGCAATGAAATGATCTCTCTCTCTCTCTTGAATTTATTTTCATCCAACATTTCCAATCTTTTTAGTGCCAATGGTGCAAGTGATGGTGGGTGATCCAGGGTCTCTATATTTAGGTGGTGTATTCTGTTGCACAATAGAGATAACCTGTTCAGTCAAAAATGCTTTCTTTTTCACATTCAATTTTCTCTTAACCGTGCACAAGTCTTTCAGAAATTTAGCATAGGCAGGTATTTGATTTATAGCATCAAGCAATGGAATATTTATCTGGCACTTCTGAAAAATTTCACGAATTTCAGTTTGATACTTATCTTTATTTTTCTGAAGTAGCCGCTGAGGGAAAGGTGCTGCAGGTACATATGCTGCGGGTTCCTTCTCTTTAATGACATTTTTGCTCAAACCCACGTCCGTGCTCTCTTCCTGCACCTCCTCTTGCTCTTGAATTTCCTCTTCTTGGGCCTGAATTCCCTCTTCTTGCTCAGCTTCTCTGCTTGGTGGGTCAGGCTTCTGAATCTCTTTTCCACTCCTCAAAGTGGACACAGCTTGGCAAGGCTTCATATTGTTACCTGCAGAAGAAGATGAGCCCATATTAGGATTTGGAATTGACTGAGATGGAAGCTTACCTTTTTCTAATGTCGCTGTAAGCCTCGCCAAGCTCTCGCTCATCTGCTGATTCTGAGTCTGCTGAGCCTGAAATTGAGCCTGCTGCTGCTGCATCTGAGCTTGTTGCAACTGAATGAGCTGCTGAAGTGCATCGCCAAATGGTTGCATCTGCTGTTGTTGCATCGACTCATGGTCCCTCCTCTGGTTCCCACCTTGATAGTTGTTGATGTTGTATTGAGGTTGTCAGAACTGAGGGGGAGCCTGCTGCTGCTGAGTCTGCTGATTGGGGCCCCAGTTCAAGTTTGGATTGTTGCGCCACCCCTTGTTGGAATTGAAGTTCTGGTAATTCGAAGACACTTGATTCACCCCAGTAGGATTTCCTAGCATGCTCTTCAAGGCTGGAAGTGTGGGGCATGCACTGGTGTCATGGCCGCTGACGTCGCAAAGTGCGCAAGTCTGCTCTATCTCAACCGCCTTGGCCTCTTTCAGATTCATGGCATGAAGCTTGTTTGAGATCATGGCCTCCATCTTTGCCTACAACGCATCCTCTTGCTTCAAATTGAATACCACTCCTCGTGTAGGCTGGGATGGTGCAGAATGGCCTCCTCTCTCGTAGTCTGAAGTGGTGTCCCATGTCTGCGCATTTTCTGCTATCTCCTCCAGGTACGTCCAAGCTTCATCTGGCTCTTTATCAAAGAATCCTCCATTGCACATCATCTCTACAAATTGCTTCATTTGCGGCTGCAGTCCATCGTAGAAGAAGCCAATAATCCTGCTTTTGTCGAAGCCATTGTGCGTACATGCGAGCAGCAACTCATTGAACCTTTCAATGCCTGGTAGAATGTTTCCTCGCTTTTCTGGGCAAAGTTCATAATCTGCCGCTTTAGTCCCTGTGTCCTGTGAATAGGAAAAAACTTCTTTAGAAATTCAGCCTGCAAATCAATCCATGTAGTAATAGAGTGTGATGGCAATGCATTCAACCAATTTTTAGCTTTGTCTTTTAATGAAAATGGGAACAGTTTAAGATATATCTTGTCCTCGCTAGTTTTCCCATCAAAGCATGTCAAGCAAACCTCCTCAAATCCTTTAATATGAAGATATGGATTTTCCTTGTCTAACCCATGAAAGGTGGGTAAGAGTTGGATCACCCCAGGTTTAAAATTGAAAGAATTTGCATCGGCAGGTAAAACAAAGCATGAAGTTGTGCTAGTCCTAGTGGGTCTGAGTAAATCTTTTAAAGTCCTAGGCACTCCAGGTTGCACATTATTCTCGTTATTGTTGCTAAAATTTTCATCCATATTATTATTAGCCATATCAAAACGTCGAGTCAACCTATGTGTCCTAGGAGTCCTATGCCACATAAACTAGCACAAATATTAGTATTTTTTTAATATAAAAGCAAACAAAAGTTTATATACAATAAAGTGGAAAGATCTCACCGAAGGTCTTCTGAATGAAATAAACCGTAGTAACAATCCGTCCTCCCAAGCAACGGCGCCAAAAACTTGGTGGGACCGGAAAAGGTGCTCTCTCTCAAGCGCAAGAGTCCGTACAAGTAGTAAAATCTAGGAGTCCAGATGTCGAATCCACGGGAAGAAATCTGTTGCAACCAGAATTCAAATCAAATAGAAATCCTACGAAAAGAAACTAACCACTTTAATAATGAAAGTGATGATGGTGTGAAAGTGTATCGTGAATACGTAATCAAAGCGAACAACGAAAGAGTCGTGTATAAAAATATATGAAAAACATGCACATGATATGGGTTCATTAGGATCAGCGATTCGTGTATTTTGGTTGATTAAATATAACTCAACAAATCCTCTTTTGGGAGCGATTTGTCGGAAAATACCCTTTTGGGGGTTCAAGCACGATATGAATAAAAACGTCGCTAAAACTATAGTTCTACGAATATGGTATGAAGCTCTCTTTTGGAGAGATCAAATCTCACCCTTGTGGGGTGATCATCAACGTATTCGCTTCTTTTGGAAGACGAAAAGAGGATTAAATAGAAAAAACATACAATTTTAGCGACTTTTACGATGAAGAACAACAATATTCAACCTAAATAACACGAATCACATCCCCTAACTACTCCATATCATGCACAACAGTGATTTAGCTACACATCATGCAAAAATAAACAACTTCCATAGCAAAATACATCAAGTTTATAGCAAAATACGCTAGAAAACACCAAAATACGGGGTTTGAGTCAAAGGAAATATCACCAAATCTCCAAGTTTCGACTTCAAACTCTCTGGAAATACTAAGACAAGCCTCTGGAATTTTACAGAATTTTTCAGGGAGAGAATACGGCTCCTAGGTGCTCCAATACGCCAATTATACGCCCAAAAACCCTAGAATACGCTTAAATAAAGAGATTGCGGGTTTATTGGGCTTAACGGGTTCAAATCCGCACCAAAATCGCGCCCGAATCCATCCTGGCCGTAGATCTTGATCGGGGCAAATGTGGGCCGTTGATTGTTGCGGGATCTCACACAGAGACGCCACGTGTGCGCCAATTTCCGTGCGCGACCCGCATCCGCTTCTCACGCATCCGAGTTTGATTGGGGTCAATTCAGCGCCGTCGGATTTGAATCCAACGCTCTGGATCGGGCCACGTTGTCGTCTCGTAGAAGAGCGTCGTCAGCCATTCGATCTTCATCCGTCGCTCGTATGCTTCCACGTCGCCCGCCGACGCTGCAATCTGCGAACTCGAGCGGGAAAACGCTGGGCCGTTCGATTGCGATCTTGCGGTCGTGAAGGAGCCACGTTGCCGCTTCCTCACAATGCTGTTAACCATTGGATCACCATCCAACGGTGCAGATCTCGCTTCATCCCGCGTAGACGCGCTTCAGCCAGCTCCGATGCTATCCGTTGGATCGCAATCCAACGGTCACGCGGTGTCCACGTCACCTGCCCCGTTTGAAATGTTGTGAGCCGTTCGATTGGTATCGAGCGGTCGATATGCTGCCACGTTTCTGCTGAGATGCGTGCGGAGCGATACGGGGACGTATTTCTGCGCGTATTTCGTATTTCTTTGCGTATTTCTCCAATTTATTGGTATTCTGCATTCAAAAATACACAGTAATTAGCTCAGATCTCAGAAAAATACAAATAAATAGTCGCTGGAATCGTGAGATCGAAATGATGCTAGGAAAAATATAAAAAGTGCAGAAATACTTCTTTAATTGCTGTTTTGTGCCCAAACAAGGTGTTTTCTCTAATAAATGATGATGTATAAAATACAAACGTATTAGAGATCAATTAAGCATCATTATAAGCAAAAAATATACTAGATGAGGGGTTAAATACGCAGTATTCAACCCAAATCAGCGGCAGAATGCCAAACTAGAGAAGATCGACCTGGGCAAAGTCGGGGCCCAGGCCGTTCTTAAATATCAGAACGACACGCTCGTCCTGCCATAAGGGCGGAGGGCTTCGATGATGGTCTGGAGGCCAGCTTTGAGAGGGAAAAGGTGAGGTGGGGAAGCTCTAACCCGACATGGAGATTGACTTCGCCCGGCTGTCGGTGGTGTCTGACTGTGAGGCAGAGACTTCAATCGCGCATTTGAGACCGAGGTGGCAGAGATTCCTGGTGGCGGTGACCAGGTGGGCGCGCGGGCCTCGGAGGGCGGTGGCCATGAAGAAATCGTGGCGGGTGTGCAGGCCCCAGAGGACGACAGCCACGAAGGCGTCGTGGCGGGCGCGCAGGCCCCGGAGGGTGGCGGCCAAGTCGAAGCGCCGTAAATTAGGACAGAGTTGTGCGACCAGCCCGAGGGCTGGGCCTGGAGTCTTGTTCTATTTTTGGAGGTCACTGAGTTGTAAAAAGTTAGTCTATAAGTGAAATTTGAAATTTTTCCTTACTGTCGCTCGCTGTTTTGTACGGACTGTGCTTTTGTGTGGGTATGCCCCCAATATTCTGCTGCTGACGAGCACATGGTTGAGGAGAAGGAGAATGTTGTGGACTCGTACGTCCCATCCGAGTTTGCAGGCTGGCTGCCAAGGGGTGGGGCGGACCCGCGACCTCTGGGGGAAGCTCATCAGCTCGGCCTGGAATACGTCTGGCACGGCTAGTGGCCCGGGAGGGGGCGACCCCGCGGCCTCCGATGATGGCGCACTGCCTCGGAGTTGAGGGAGGGGAGGGTGCGAGCCGTCGCTCATTCCTTGTCCCACCCAGCGAACGCTATCAAGGGCAAAGCCATCTGGCTTGCCTCGGATTTGATGTAGGGGAGGGTACAAGCTGTCACTCGCTCCTTAACCCACCGACGATCCTTTTGAGGGCGAAGCTCGTCAGCCTGCCCCAGAGTTTGTAGAGTGTCTGGCTTGGCTAGCTGCTCAGGAGGGGGGCAACCCAGCGGCCTCTGTTGATGGCGCACTACCCCAAATTTGAGGGACGGGAGGGTGCAAGCCATCGCTCGTTCCTTGTCGGTTCCGATGAACACTATCGAGGGCGAAGCCGTCAGGCTTGCCCCGGAGTTGATGGAGGGGAGGGTACGAGCTGTCACTCGCTCCTTAACCCACCGATGATCCTTTCAAGGGCGAAGCTCATCAGCCTGCCCCAGAGTTTGTAGAGTGTCCGGCTCGGCTAGCTACCCAGGAGGGGGACAACCCCGTGACCTCCGTTGATGGAGCACTGCCCCGGAATTGAGGGACGGGAGGGTGCGAGCCGTCGCTCGTTCCTAGTCGGTCCCGGTGAACTCTATCGAGGGTGAAGCCGTCAGGCTTGCCCCGGAGTTGATGAAGGGGATGGTACGAGCCATCACTCGCTCCTTAACCCACCGACGATCCTTTCAAGGGCAAAGCTCGTCAGCCTGCTGATCGCTCATGGATGTGACCCAAAGAACGGTTGTAGTTTTACCGCAAGTGCACGGTGTAGCAGCAAGCGGGATATCGAACATAGGGAGGACGAATGACCGTGCTTGTTCCAATCAACCTGGCTATTTAAGAGAGAAATTTGCCTTTGGCGATCCTGTCACAATCGTCAGACAAAAATGCGGAAATATCAAATCAAATAAAGAACGTCTAGGGAATGGGGAATCCCCGCTACTCACCGTATTTCATAAATGCGGTTTATCGGTATCAAAATTGCTTGAATGTGGATTTGGATGAACTAGTTGCAACTGAATGTAGAACCAAGCTCACGCTCTCGCGCTGTTGCCGGTCTATAGCTATCCTAGGTTTGGGTCCAATCTCTTGCAAACCCTAGCCTAGGGAAGCTAGCATTAGGATCAACATCATCGTCCAATCACGCACCGAGCCCAATCTCTTGCAAACTCGGTCCACGACCTAGATTGGGATAGTTCCTACCCGTCCAATCTCTTGCAAACGAGTATTGGCATGGAATTGCAATCGGAAATCCTAGTATCGGCCCAATCTCTTGCAAACCGATACTTCGAAAATCCGACTCCAACCCAATTCGGATTTCTAGGGTTTCCTATCAAATTGGGATCCAATCTCTTGCAAATCCCAATTGATATGAATACCTAGCCCTCCGTAGTAAATTGATCCCAATCTAATCCCTAATAACAATTCTAGCACAATTTCTACCAGTTCATCACAAATATGAAAATGGGCTTGTAGGGTTCATCCCCACGCCCCAAGACGTGGAGACTACTCACAAATCATAGCAAGATCACAAAAATAATCGTTGAAATAAGCAATAGAATTCATCACAATATTGAGATAAGCAATAAAAATAGAATTTTTAGGGAAAAGAGATGCAAACCAATGGAGTTCTTCAATTAATCCAACAAAATTCCAATCTTTGTCTCCTCTCAAATCACAAGAATAAAGCTAAAAAACTAATCTAAAAAGCTGCAAAAATCTAAGAGAGAGGCTCTCTAAACTAGGGTAAAAACAGGGCTTAAATAGCCCCCAAAATCGTCCAAAAACTGTGACCAAAATACCCCTGCACAGCCTGTTTTCCGCAGTTTTCGCTACAGGCAGCGCATCGCACTCGGCCGAGTGACAAAAGACGCTCGGCCGAGTGAAAACCCTGCAATTTTCCAGTAATTAGGGGCCTTCAGGGGTCTCTACTCTGGGGGCGGCTCGGCCGAGTGAGTTGTCGTCACTCGGCCGATGGCTTCATAGTACTCGGGCGGACGGGATTCTCCACTCGGCCGAGTGGGTCTTCTGAAGCTCAGGCAGCCGAAAAACAGAAACTTGGAGATTTTTGAAAGGCTTCGTCTGGGCGCCACTCGGGCGGACGTGGTCTCGTCACTCGACCGATGTGGTCTTCGGTGCTCGGCCGAGTGCACACATAAATCGTGTCTGTTCTGGTCGGCCGAGCAGTGTCTCGCTGGTCGGCCGAGTGGCTCCTCCACTCGGCCGAGTGGGACACAAAAAATGCCCAATCTGCTTATTTTGGCCTCCTCGTCGCTCCTGCGACGTCCGTTCTTCTTCCGCTCCTCTCCAACAGCAAAATACCCCTCGGGGAGGTCGTTGGTGACCGTCTAGAGTAAGCGCATCTCGAGATCACTTCAAATCGCGCCAAATCACCTGAAATGCGACAAAAACAACAAATCGTGAAAAGCATCGCAATATCGTCTATATATCATGAAAAACATGATTTGGGCGATCTAAATGGCATGCAAACATGCGGAAAAAAGGTGTAAAATAAGGAGTGATCAAAATCCCCCAAGCTTGCCTCTTACTCGTCCTCGAGGAAGATAAGTAAAAGGCGAACCCGGTGGATTTGGAAAACGAAAGCGGCGAAAAACGAAAAATGAAAAACGAAAAAGAGTGAAATCGAAATAAGATAAAGAAGAAGGAAAGAAGCGAAGAGGTAGGATACTAGATCATTTTCTCAGGACGTGGGTTTCACTTACTCATATAGCATGCACCGAATGAAAAATACATGTCAAAGGATTTTATTTTGATATCATAGTATAATAGTGCAAATAGAAATAGAAAACCCATGAACAACGATACAATCATGAAAAACGGAATAATTCTAAAATTAACATCGTCTGAATCATTTAAAGCGGTATACAAATCACGGATCACACACTTTTCAATTGAACGCTTTCTATCTGGAGTATAAGAGTATCACACTATAGAATAGAGAGAATAGAAAAGTATGGATTTCATGAAATGAACGCTAGGCTTAGATTTCTGGGTTTCGTAGAGCTAAAAATAATCTCACCGAGTATAGAATATTACTTAGCCTAGGTCGTCGTGCAACGTCAAGTAGTCACTCTCTCACACATCAATGGATCCCCTCCCCCAAGCTTATCTATAAGCGTGGTGGCATAAAAAATATTCACATCCCCATTTTTATATAGCTCCAAATGTAATAAGAAGAAAGAAGAAAGGAAGAAAGTGAGATGGGATCTTTTATTGAGGATTTTTCCTTTTTTTTTCTCTTTTTTTTTCTTTTTTTTTCTTTTTGTTTTTGTTTTTTTTTTGATATAGCATATATACACAACGATCCCAACTCAAAGAGAGAGATAACGATATACAGGAATGTTTTCTCTTTTTCTCTCTCTTTTTTTTTATAGAATAAGAGATTTGGATCTAGGAATTAGTAGCGGGGGAAATGCCATATAATAGAATCGCTAAGGGGAGATTCACCAATGATTTTAAAAGTAGAGAAATGATGTTCAAGATTTGTGGAGAAAGAAATAGATATAACTCTCAGTTCACTCTATAAGACATGCACGACAACTTCAGCAGGGTAATCTAATCTACTCAGTTTCGATCACAAAAAAGCTAACTAATCCAGATTTATCATAGCTAACATCATTCAATCATCCTGAAGTGAAGTGTACAATTCATGCATATAGAAGTGATATAGGAAGAAGAAATCAGTACTCCAGATATAGGCATTCAATGCGTGAATCTTGGTGTGTTTTCTGTGATAGCATACATATGAATATTCAGACTCAGCTAATAGTAAAATTTCATCCATTTTCATGCGAAAAAAGGTGTGGGTTACTATCTCTAAATGCAAGGCAAGTCATAGCATATGATATCAGAAATAAAGTCTAAGACATGACAAATATAGCATGCATATAGAGTAAGCTAAATCCAACGTCATCATCATCACAGAAAAGTCATCTCTAGCATGAGATGAAAAAGAAAAGAAATAAAGATAAAGGGAAAATAGAACTATTTACAATGCAGCACACAGAAAAAATTAAGAAAAACGTGATGCATGGTAAAATAAAAGAAAAATAATGAAAATGAGTGCAAAAGTGAAAAACGGTGTGAAAAACCAAAAATAAAGGTGGCAAATTGAAAAAGAACGTGAGAACTCACTCCCCCAAGCTAAATGGCACAGTGTCCTCAGTGTGCAAAGTGTGGCTGTAACGGTACGTTTTCGTTGTACTTCGTTCGTGCACGTGCTTTTGGTCGTGCACGTGTTTATTTTAGACTTTGTCTGATTTTGAATACTTTTGTGTGATATGCCGTTGCGAGCGTCTCTGAGAGTATTAAATAGTGGCACTATCTTAGAACGACGTTTCTCGAGTCGTTTTCCCACAATTTAAACTTACTCGATGAGACGTGACGATTTTCACTTTTGACGGGAGACGTTTCTATTTTTAGTCTCGTCGTCCGACGTCGAATTTGAGATCCGTCTTCTTAGTTAGCTCACATTCGTCGCCACGATCACCACGATATTTATTTTATAATTTTTGGAGTTTATTTGACCACTTTTATAATTTTTACAAGTTTTATAATATTTTTAATAATTAATTTATAAATTATTTTCGGCCAAATAAAATTTATTTGAGTTTTAAACGTTTTAAAGAATTTTTGAGCCAATTCCCAGCTCATTTGGACCAGGTCAAACCCTTGGATGAGTTGGAGTAATTGAATTTCAAATTTTAAATCTTTTTTGAACTTCTAATCCTATTAGATTTAGCCCTAGACCAAGTCAACCCATCTATACTATATAAGCAACCCCTAGCAAGACCTATTTTCCAAAGAAATTAGCCCTAGCCTCTTCCAAACTTGAAATTGGACGTTGCGACGAATCGTCGCAACATTGCGACGTTCAGCCCCCCGCACGACCGAGAAAACCCACCGCATCCGCCCGCTACGACCGATAGCCGCCCCCGCATTCTCGCCGTCCACACGCTGCAGCAGCCGCCCACGCCCGTTCCCCCCGCTTGGCCGAGAGAGGCCCTCGGTCTGACCGAGGCCCCGCTCCGCACAAGCGCTCCGCATCGACCCGCCTCGTCGCCCCGCTCCGCTCCGTGTCTGACCGGTCGCCCCGCCCGCTGTGACCGAGCGCCCAAGCGCTGCACGTTGCAACGCTGCCCCGCCTCGCATCCCAAGCGCACGACCGAAGCCCCCGACCGGTCTGACCGAAGGAAACGCCCGCCCCCGCTGCTGCGACCGACCCAAAGCGTCGCACAGCGCCGTTCCTAGTGTCTGACCGAGAGATTTCCCCGCACCGAGGCTGTACGACCGAGAGCCACTCGTCGCAACCCCGCATCCGTCGCACCACTTACCTCCGTGGGCCCCCCAAGTTCTCCAGAGTTATTGTGGGTCCCCCAAAGGTCCCTAGGACTACTGTGGGCCCCACTTTGGTACGTTCTCTTCGACGACTTGCCGCGTACGACGTCGTCGCACGTCGTAGCCGTCGCCGCACGTATTAGCTTTGTAATCTGGAATCGTCGCCCGAGTTATTTGCTCTGAAATTTCCAGCGAGGAAACTAATTGGAATCTGGACTTGGAGCGCGATCTTTATTCCAACCCCCGGCGTCGCTACCCGACGCCGGTGTAGCTTTCGCGTCGTGTTGAGGTAACGTTTTGCACCCCTAGGACCCCCAACCCAATTGCATGCTAATCAAGACTAAAAATCAGTATTTTAAAGTATTTTAAATGTTTTAGAAATCACTAATCAAGATTAATAAAACGGATGTAGGCCGGTGGACTTGTGCACGTAGGAATCGTGACTTTGGACTCGTTGGATGGTGTTTTCTTGACGTGATAGTTGCAGGCAAGTGAAACTTGCCAACTCTTGTGTAGGGCCATGTTTTTAGGCCATTTTCTTGTTCCTAGCGTAAAAGAGACTAGCCAGTGAAATGATAGCTGGCTAGACGCCTACTTGATCTAGTTTGACAACGAAACTAGATCCGTCACCTAAATGATCTAGCTTGACAACGAAGCTAGATCCAACCCTTAAACTTGTCATTCATGCATGCTAAACTGTCACGTTTACTTTTCTTACTTGTACGCTTTACTACTTGCCATGCCATGTCATCCATGCATTGAATGTTGCATCGTAGCACACGCTACAATACTTGTCCTCGTACTACTTGTCCGGCTAGGTGCACCCCTACGCCATACTTGTTTACACACTTCCTGGCTCGTGGGACAGAAGCGGGCCTCATGTGTTGGCCAGAAACCAATGCCCGATACACGTGGAGGGGTAGGGATAAACTGTTACTTGAGCTTAGGAGTTGGCTCGCGCAGCCACTCTAGCCAAAAGACGGAATCTCTGTGCACGAGGTGCTTACTTTTCTTGTCGTGTTCTTGTCTTGTGAATGTCATGCCATGCTCGTACTTTACTTTACTTTACTTTACCTGTTGCACTCATTACTCAAACTGCCATATCATTGCATCATGCTAGAACTGCTAGGTTGCTCTACTTTTCCCACTACTAGTTTCCTTGCACAAGTCTTCCAGACTTGCTGACATGTGCCCCTTGCTCTTTTGGGTGTCACATGTTAGACCCTGAGCCAGAGACAGTTGCTGAGGACGAGGTGTTTGCTGACGCTGAGCCCGAGCCTACGTTCGTTGAGGAGTTCGAGGACACCGGAGACCAGTCTTAGAGACTGATTTTACTTGCTTTTGCTTTAGGTTGCTGTTAGATGTCGGTGCTTGCACCTTTTCTTTGTTTTCGTACTTTGTACTTTTGTTGGCCATGCTGGGCCTCTTTTAGACTCTTTATTTTAGCCTGGTGGCTTTTTCTGCGATGTTGAGATTTATTATGGATATTCTGAGATGTACTTTTGTCTCTTTTCGTTATTATTATCTTTGTTTCGTTTCGCGTTGCAAGGACCTACAGTTTAAAGTGATTGACGCTTATCGGACTTGCGGCTTCGTAGCTTCAAGTCTGAGCGGACCTTCTCACGCTTCGCCTCCACGTTTTTGGGAAGCGGGGCGTGACAGGTTTTGTTGGTGGCCCATGCAGGTCCTATCTTGCGATTGCGAACTAACGGAACAACGATAATAAACGGAATATCTATTAAATAAATTGCAACATCCAAGTCATTAAGCTTTGAGTCTAATTCGTTTGTTCGTTTTCTATGTCATTAGATGGCTGGACGACGACAGACCCGATCTGGCAGTGGGCCCAATCGTGCTGAGGAGCCGGATAGAGAGCCCACCAATGCTGAGATCATGAGAATGATGCATCAGATGATGCAGGTGCAGCAGGGCATGCTCCAGAACACTCAGAGTGCTCCTCGCCATGAGCCAGGAGCGAAGCAGTTCCGGGAGCTGGGCCCGACGTACTTTGATGGATCTGAAGGACCGATGGCTGCACAGGAGTGGATCAGGAATACCGAGGATAATCTGAAGATGTCGAAGGTCAACCCGGCTGGATGGGTTGATCTGGCAAAGAGGCAGCTGAAGGATAATGCCCGAAACTGGTGGGATGCAGAGGAGGCGCTGTTGGTGAGCCCTATACCTTGGGCTACTTTCAAGTCTAGATTCGATGAGGAGTACTTTCCGAAGGCTGCTAGGAGGGAGATGGTGCAGCGCTTCATTGAGCTGAAGCAGGGGAGTCTGACGGTGGACCAGTACCACCAGGAGTTTACGAGATTGAGCCGCTTCGCGCCTAAGATGGTAGAGGATGCTGAGGAGAAGGCTCAGAAGTTTCTGGGTCTTTCTCTAGACTTGCAGAGTCTGGTGTCTACGTCGGACATGGAGTCATATCAGAAGTTATTGGTAGCTGCTTGGAGACAGGAGAAGATTGCAAAGCAGAAGAGAGGATTGATTTCTGGAGCTGGGAAGAGGCCTATGGAGCAGGTCAGAGGAGTGGCTAGGCCTAGGACTAGGCCTAATCAGACGGTGCAGTTCAAGAAGCCTGGTGTGCCTCCAGAGAAGACTTGCTACTTCTGTGGCAAGACCGGGCATATCAAAGATCAGTGTAGGAAGATGTTGGGACAGTGCCTGATTTGTGGAGATCTTACTCATGCTATGAAGGAGTGCCCTAGGTCTAAGGTACCCTGGAGGGATCCCGTTGTCGCACAGCCGTTGCAGCAGAGAGCACCTGCAGGTCGTGGAGCGCCTCTTCCTCCGCAGAAGAAGGCTTTTCAGCAGGCTGTGCAGCCGAGGAGGCAGGCTTACCTGATGACGGCAGTGGAGAACGAGGCTACGGATGAGGTTATCGCAGGTAATTCTCAAACTAGTTGTTTCCTTCCTTAGGTAGTTTGATTGATTGCTTATGTTTGTTGCTTGCATATGTTTGTTTGTTAGAATAGGGTTTGATTGTTAGATTGTTGTTAGGTGTGATTTTGGTGTGCACATTTCCTGCACGAGTCCTCTTTGACTCAGGTGCATCGATGTGCATTATTTCTCGGAGCTTCGTGGAGAAGCATTCCTTGACGACTTCCTCTCTTCCCAAGAGTTGGAACATCGTCACGGGAAATGGCGTGATCTCGGTGCATCGTGGGTGCACTTCTTGCCCTTTGGTGGTCTGTGGACATGAGCTTTACGCTGACTTTATTGTCCACGACATCATCAATTATGATGCCGTGCTCGGGATGGATTGGCTCGCGAGCTTCTATGCTACGATCGATTGTCGGAGGAAGAAGGTGGTGTTCGAGATCCCCGGACATCCGGTGTTTGAGTTCAGTCGAGGTAGCAGTTCGCTTGGCCCTGTCAGGTTTCGGGCCAGACCGGTGGAGCTTGTCGCTATGCAGATGGAGCAGGATAGACCAGCTGTGGTACGTGAATTCGACGACGTCTTCCCCGAGGAGATGTCTGGATTGCCTCCCGATCGAGCTCTCGAGTTTTCTATCGATCTTATGCCGGGAGCGCAGCCTATTTCGAAGGCGCCGTATCGGATGGCTCCAGCAGAGTTGGAGGAGTTGCGTAGGCAGCTGGACGAGCTTTTGCAGAAAGGATACATCAATCCCAGTGTGTCTCCGTGGGGAGCACCGGTGTTGCTGGTGAAGAAGAAGGATGGCTCGCGTCGCATGTGTGTGGATTACCGGGAGCTGAATGCTGTGACTATCATGAATAAATATCCTTTGCCTCGGATAGATGACATCTTTGATCAGCTCGGAGGATTGAGGGTGTTCTCTAAATTGGATTTGAGAAGTGGCTACCATCAACTTAAGGTGAAGAAGGACGACATCCCGAAGACAGCTTTCAGGACAAAGTATGGTCACTACGAGTTCGTGGTTATGCCCTTCGGCGTAACCAATGCGCCCGCAGTCTTTATGAACCTGATGAATTTGGTCTTCTACGACTTTCTAGACAAGTTCGTCGTCATCTTCATTGACGATATTCTGATCTATTCAAAGTCGGAGGAAGAGCATGCCTCGCACTTGAGGACTGTGTTGGAGATCTTGAGGAAGCATCGTTTGTATGCTAAGTATTCCAAGTGCGAGTTCTGGCTGGATAGAGTTGCTTTTCTCGGGCATGTGGTGTCTGGTGATGGAATTTCTGTGGATCCCGAGAAGATTGTGGCTATCAGAGAGTGGCCGGTTCCGCAGTCGGCGTCAGAGATTCGGAGTTTCCTTGGACTTGCAGGCTATTACCGGCGTTTTATTAAGGACTTTTCTCGGATTGCTGAGCCGATGACCAGACTTACGCGGAAGGATGTACCTTATGTTTGGTCTGATGATTGCGAGAAGGCTTTTGGTATTCTGAAGGAGAGGTTGACGACTGCCCACGTACTTGCTGTGCCTGATCGGAGTGGAGGATTCGAGATCTTTTGCGATGCTTCTGGAAAGGGTCTTGGATGTGTGTTGCATCAGCACGGGCATGTGGTTGCGTATGCTTCTCGTCAGCTTAAGGCTCATGAGAAGAATTACCCGACACATGATTTGGAGTTGGCTGCCGTCGTGTTTGCGCTGAAGATTTGGAGGCACTTCCTGCTGAGTGAGAAGGTGAAGATCTTCACCGATCACAAAAGCTTGAAGTATATCTTTACGCAGAAGGAGCTCAACATGCGACAGCGTCGATGGTTGGAGCTCATGGCAGACTATGAGATTGACTTACAGTATCACCCTGGCAAGGTGAATGTGGTCCCGGATGCGCTGAGCAGACTTCCAGCGGTGATGATGCTGACCTCGCAGTGGAGATTGCAGCAGGATTTTTGCGAGACTGGTATTGAGATTATTCTTCCTGGAGAGACTTCTTCGATGATGAGCATGCAGATACAATCGACGATCGTGGATAGGATCAAGGCTGGACAGGCTGGAGATGCTAAGCTTGTGAAGATTCGGGAGCAGGTGGAAGCCGGCCTGCGGACTGACTTTTTGATTCACGAGGATGGTTCGTTGAGATTTGGAGCCAGGTTGTGTGTGCCGGCTGGAGATATCAGAGAGGAATTATTGGTCGAGGCACACAGTTTGCCGTATTCTGTGCATCCTGGTGGGACCAAGATGTACAAGGATCTTCGTCTGAATTTTTGGTGGCATGGAATGAAGAGGAGTGTGGCTCGGAGTGTAGCCAAGTGTTTAGTTTGCCAACAAGTAAAGGCGGAGCATCAGCGTACGGCAGGGTTGCTACAACCGCTTCCGATTCCGGAGTGGAAGTGGCAGCACGTCACTATGGATTTCGTGACTGGACTACCTCGGAGTCCGAAGCAGAATGACGCGATTTGGGTGATCGTAGACCGATTGACCAAATCTGCGCACTTTATTCCCTTCCGAGTAGGACAGTCTACTGAGACGCTAGCGAGGAGATACATGGAGGTAAATTCGTTTACTCTCCATTTCTATTTCCTTTTACTAGTTTAGATAGTGATGTAACGTGAATCGTGCAGGAGATCGTACGACTTCACGGAGTCCCCGTGAGTATCGTGTCAGACAGAGACACGAGATTCACATCTCAGTTTTGGCAGAGTCTGCAGAAGAGCTTGGGTACGAGTCTGAGTTTCAGCACGGCGTACCACCCGCAGACGGATGGCCAGTCCGAGAGGACGATTCAGATTTTGGAGGATATGTTGCGAGCTTGCATGTTGGACTTTAAGGGATCTTGGGAGGATCATCTCCATCACGTTGAGTTTGCCTACAATAACAGCTACCAGGCGAGTATTGGAATGGCGCCTTTCGCCGCGCTATATGGAAAGAAATGTCGATCGCCACTGAGCTGGGATGACGTTGGAGATCGGGAGCTGTTAGGACCGGAGATGATCGTGGAGGCCGTGGATGTGGTGAGGAATATTCGAGAGAAGCTGAGGATTGCGCAGGACCGTTTCAAGCATTGGGCAGATGCTAAACGGAGGCCCTTGGAGTTTCAGCCTGGCGATCATGTCTTTCTGAAGATTTCTCCGAACCGCGGAGTTATTCGATTCGGGAAGAGAGGCAAGCTGAGTCCGAGGTTCATTGGACCGTTCGATGTTCTGGAGAGAGTTGGAGCTGTGGCTTATCGCTTGGCGTTGCCACCGTCGCTTGTGGGAGTTCACGACGTATTTCACGTATCTCAGTTACGTCGATACGTTAGTGATCCCTCTCACGCTGTGGATTTCTCGGAGATTACGGTTCGTCCGAATCTGTCCTATGATCAGCAGCCCGTTGAGATTCTGGATCGTCGACAGAAGCAGCTGAGGAATAAGACCGTCGACTTGGTTCGTGTGCAGTGGCGTCACGGTTCCCCCGGTGAGTCTACCTGGGAGCGTGAAGATGAGATGAGAGAGCGCTTCCCGCACCTTTTCCCGAGCAATGCTTGATGTTGATTCCGAGGACGGAATCATTTCTAAGGTGGGGAGGATGTAACGGTACGTTTTCGTTGTACTTCGTTCGTGCACGTGCTTTTGGCCGTGCACGTGTTTATTTTAGACTTTGTCTGATTTTGAATACTTTTGTGTGATATGCCGTTGCGAGCGTCTCTGAGAGTATTAAATAGTGGCACTATCTTAGAACGACGTTTCTCGAGTCGTTTTCCCACAATTTAAACTTACTCGATGAGACGTGACGATTTTCACTTTTGACGGGAGACGTTTCTATTTTTAGTCTCGTCGTCCGACGTCGAATTTGAGATCCGTCTTCTTAGTTAGCTCACATTCGTCGCCACGATCACCACGATATTTATTTTATAATTTTTGGAGTTTATTTGACCACTTTTATAATTTTTACAAGTTTTATAATATTTTTAATAATTAATTTATAAATTATTTTCGGCCAAATAAAATTTATTTGAGTTTTAAACGTTTTAAAGAATTTTTGAGCCAATTCCCAGCTCATTTGGACCAGGTCAAACCCTTGGATGAGTTGGAGTAATTGAATTTCAAATTTTAAATCTTTTTTGAACTTCTAATCCTATTAGATTTAGCCCTAGACCAAGTCAACCCATCTATACTATATAAGCAACCCCTAGCAAGACCTATTTTCCAAAGAAATTAGCCCTAGCCTCTTCCAAACTTGAAATTGGACGTTGCGACGAATCGTCGCAACATTGCGACGTTCAGCCCCCCGCACGACCGAGAAAACCCACCGCATCCGCCCGCTACGACCGATAGCCGCCCCCGCATTCTCGCCGTCCGCACGCTGCAGCAGCCGCCCACGCCCGTTCCCCCCGCTTGGCCGAGAGAGGCCCTCGGTCTGACCGAGGCCCCGCTCCGCACAAGCGCTCCGCATCGACCCGCCTCGTCGCCCCGCTCCGCTCCGTGTCTGACCGGTCGCCCCGCCCGCTGTGACCGAGCGCCCAAGCGCTGCACGTTGCAACGCTGCCCCGCCTCGCATCCCAAGCGCACGACCGAAGCCCCCGACCGGTCTGACCGAAGGAAACGCCCGCCCCCGCTGCTGCGACCGACCCAAAGCGTCGCACAGCGCCGTTCCTAGTGTCTGACCGAGAGATTTCCCCGCACCGAGGCTGTACGACCGAGAGCCACTCGTCGCAACCCCGCATCCGTCGCACCACTTGCCTCCGTGGGCCCCCCAAGTTCTCCAGAGTTATTGTGGGTCCCCCAAAGGTCCCTAGGACTACTGTGGGCCCCACTTTGGTACGTTCTCTTCGACGACTTGCCGCGTACGACGTCGTCGCACGTCGTAGCCGTCGCCGCACGTATTAGCTTTGGAATCTGGAATCATCGCCCGAGTTATTTGCTCTGAAATTTCCAGCGAGGAAACTAATTGGAATCTGGACTTGGAGCGCGATCTTTATTCCAACCCCCGGCGTCGCTACCCGACGCCGGTGTAGCTTTCGCGTCGTGTTGAGGTAACGTTTTGCACCCCTAGGACCCCCAACCCAATTGCATGCTAATCAAGACTAAAAATCAGTATTTTAAAGTATTTTAAATGTTTTAGAAATCACTAATCAAGATTAATAAAACGGATGTAGGCCGGTGGACTTGTGCACGTAGGAATCGTGACTTTGGACTCGTTGGACGGTGTTTTCTTGACGTGATAGTTGCAGGCAAGTGAAACTTGCCAACTCTTGTGTAGGGCCATGTTTTTAGGCCATTTTCTTGTTCCTAGCGTAAAAGAGACTAGCCAGTGAAATGATAGCTGGCTAGACGCCTACTTGATCTAGTTTGACAACGAAACTAGATCCGTCACCTAAATGATCTAGCTTGACAACGAAGCTAGATCCAACCCTTAAACTTGTCATTCATGCATGCTAAACTGTCACGTTTACTTTTCTTACTTGTACGCTTTACTACTTGCCATGCCATGTCATCCATGCATTGAATGTTGCATCGTAGCACACGCTACAATACTTGTCCTCGTACTACTTGTCTGGCTAGGTGCACCCCTACGCCATACTTGTTTACACACTTCCTGGCTCGTGGTCCAGAAGCGGGCCTCATGTGTTGGCCAGAAACCAATGCCCGATACACGTGGAGGGGTAGGGATAAACTGTTACTTGAGCTTAGGAGTTGGCCCGCGCAGCCACTCTAGCCAAAAGACGGAATCTCTGTGCACGAGGTGCTTACTTTTCTTGTCGTGTTCTTGTCTTGTGAATGTCATGCCATGCTCGTACTTTACTTTACTTTACTTTACCTGTTGCACTCATTACTCAAACTGCCATATCATTGCATCATGCTAGAACTGCTAGGTTGCTCTACTTTTCCCACTACTAGTTTCCTTGCACAAGTCTTCCAGACTTGCTGACATGTGCCCCTTGCTCTTTTGGGTGTCACATGTTAGACCCTGAGCCAGAGATAGTTGCTGAGGACGAGGTGTTTGCTGACGCTGAGCCCGAGCCTACGTTCGTTGAGGAGTTCGAGGACACCGGAGACCAGTCTTAGAGACTGATTTTACTTGCTTTTGCTTTATGTTGCTGTTAGATGTCGGTGCTTGCACTTTTTCTTTGTTTTCGTACTTTGTACTTTTGTTGGCCATGCTGGGCCTCTTTTAGACTCTTTATTTTAGCCTGGTGGCTTTTTCTGCGATGTTGAGATTTATTATGGATATTCTGAGATGTACTTTTGTCTCTTTTCGTTATTATTATCTTTGTTTCGTTTCGCGTTGCAAGGACCTGCAGTTTAAAGTGATTGACGCTTATCGGACTTGCGGCTTCGTAGCTTCAAGTCTGAGCGGACCTTCTCACGCTTCGCCTCCACGTTTTTGGGAAGCGGGGCGTGACAGTGGCACACCGAGAGACAAGAAATGTGAGGGGACGGTGAGGATGCATGCATGAAAAAATGAAAATAAAAAATAAAAAGAAAAATAAAGAAGTGAAAATATGATGCGGACATGATGCATGCACAGATAGGAGTGATACAGATATATAAGTGGCACCAAAAACTCTCCCTCTCTCCCAAAAAAGGTATATAAAGATATGATCAAAAAGATAATACCAAAATAAGTGAGGGGAGGGGGTGATGGACAAAAAGGCATCAGGACCCAGCAGAAATGGGCAGCACAACGGCAAAAAGAATCGATGGCATCAAGGGTGCCTAGGAAGGTGGTGCTGCACCGTCTCCGTCCCGAGGCGGAGGTGGTGGTGGTGGCTGGACAGGCTGCTGAGCGGGGGTGGGTGTGGGAGTGGCAGCAGGTCGGGTGTGTGTGGAAGTGTGAGCGGGAACCTACTGGGTGGGTGGGGGTACGCGCGGGAGACGCTCCAGAACCTGGGTGATACAGTAATGGATCTGCGGGAGCAGCTCGAAGCAGCCAGCCATCGCAGAGACGGTGGCGGACAAGGTCCGAAGGTCCCCTCTGAGGCCACTCACCGCCCCTTCTAGAGCACGAATGCTCTGAAGTACAGTGTCGGGGGGCGGTGGTGCAGAGGGACGCACCGGGCGGGGCTGGGCATGTCTGGGCTGGCGTACTCGGGTCGCGTATGTGACGGGCTCAGCGGGGAAGGGTACAAAAGGTGCTGCGCCAGCAAATGTTGGCCTGGCCTCTGTGTGAGGCCGGGGCGGGCGGTGAGAAGTGGAGGCGGCAGCAGCGAAAGAAGAGTGCAAAAGTGGCAGCGAGGCGGCCAGAGAGGTCGATGTCACAGAAGTGTGGACAGACGCCACGATGCTCTCAGAAAATACAGCAGAGGTGGAGACAGAGGTGACTACCGCTGGGGTGGAAGTGTGTGGACCAAAAGGCGCAACCCCAGCGGAGATCATGCTAGCCATGGTCTCCACGACCGCGGCAAACGAGGGCTCTCCACTCTCAACAAAGGTCGATGGGCGCTCGGGGAGTGCGGGGCAAAGAGGCTCGACGGACAGGGGCCAGTGGTGGTGGTGGGAGTGGTGGTGACAGCCTCGGAAGTGGTGGAGGTGGTGGAAGTGGGCTCAGCTAAGGTACTCCCGACACCGACAGCGGTGTCAGGAGCAGCGGAAACGTCGGGTATGGGCTGAGGGGCCACTGGGTCAACAGGCTCGGCAGCAGGCTCGGCAGGGTGTGCAACAGGGTCTACAGGGGTAGCGTGGGCCTGCTCGGCCTCCTCGGCCTCGAGCACGTAAGCAGCGGGGATGAGAACATCCATCGCAGGGAGCCAGTCAACGTGGGCCGGTGCAATCAGAGTCCGAGCAGGGCTCGGGAGAATCATGTAATCGGCCCCGAAAGGGCCATGCAACCAGACCCAGTGACGCTCACCATGCGGACGAAGCATCTTCATCCGGGCCATAACATCTATAGACAGAGAAGTGGGGCCCGGGACGCGTCGTAAGTCGTCGGGGAAGTCCTCGCCGGTCATAAGAGCAAGCAAGGTGATCAGGCCGCCGTAGCATATCGGTGAGCGAGCGCCCACCGATACAATGATGCGGTCTAAAAACCATGCCGCGATATCGATCACGACGGCGGGGACAAGCTCATCGCCATCCCTAGATAGAGCTCTGGGACGTGTCATCGCGTAGAGCATGTAGAGCTCTGGCGTAGACATCGTGCCCGGCTCATATCTGGCCAAAAAGGTCGTCGCCATAAGGCGCTGAGCAATGCGGAGGCAGGGATGGACAATGGCCGAGGCCTTGGCCCTACTAGGGTCAAAGGCAGCGTGGAGACCCGTAATCCGGGCCCAGAAGGCACCGGCGTCGAAGGAAGGTGGGGGGATATGGGTGGGGCCGTAACCGCGATCGGCACCGGGAACAGCGGGCCACGAGAAAAACGCTCTCATCATATCGAGAGTGACCTGGCACTCTCGATCCATGAACCGAAACGAGCATCCCTCGTCGGTCCGGGCGATCGAACTCAAAACCTCAAGTGTCGGGCGGGTAAACGTATCCGCTGACACCTGGAAGAAATCTCGCCAGCCCACGTTGTCGTATAACGTGAGCATCCCCTCTAGTACCCCCAGGCGTCCTAGGTCAGCGAGGTGTGCAAACCTGGAGGGTACGATCGAGCGTTGGGAGATACGGTCGAAGACGGCGCGGTGTGCGTCGTCTCGGAACGTAATCCCGAGCGGCCCGACCAGTGGAGCTGGTGGTGGTGGCTGTGGTGCGGCAGGGAGAGGCTGTGCGGGCTGTGGGTGCACTGCAGGCTGTGCGGGGTGTGCGGGGCCTGCAGGCTGTGCTGGGTGGACGGCGTGTGTGGGAGACGGTGGAGGAGAGTCCTCCAACTCGTGGGAGGGGCCGGCATCATCCGACCGCTTCCGCTTGGCGGAAGCTCTCTTCGACCGCGGCCGTGTCCGGGGCGGCATATCGGCCCCGAGCGCGCCGAAAAGTGGAAAAAGTGCGGTGTGTATAAAAGAGTGGAAGGAGTATACCCAGACACGCCGCGAGTGCTCAGCAACGGAAGCGTGCGAAGTCAGCGCCTCCACGAAGCTCAAATCAGTCCCGAGAACTCCCCTGGGCTCCCCTAAGCTCCAAAAAGCAACCTGCGCATGAAATGGCGATATCAGTGGGTAATATTCAAAATGTATGGAGAATTAGGGGTATCATAGATAGATATAGAAATTGATTTGGGTTTGGGGGTCGTTTAACACATGGATCCTCAAAATATACTCAAAAAGAGGAGAAAAAAGGCGATAAAGGCAATACCGGAGGTGGTAGGGGCGGCGGCCGCCGGCGGCGACTCGGGCGAGGCGCCGGAGGTGGTCGGCCGGCGGTGGCTGGCCGAGCGGCGGCGATTGGGCGGCCGGTCGGGTGAGTGGGGCTTTGTGCGAGGCGAGCGGGCGAGGGAAACCGAGGGGTCGCACGGTTTGGGAATTTTTTTCGTTTCGAAAATTGTGCCGCCCCTCAGTCCCATATATAATAAAAGTTACGACTCGGCCGAGTGACTTGGTCACTCGGCCGAGCGAGAACAATGAGAATTTCCTCCCCGCTATCGCTTCGGCCGAGTGGCTTTGCCAGCCTCGGCCGAGTGGAGTAAGTCCATTCGGCCGAGTGACTCAAGCTACTCGGCAAGACTCGCCCTAGGAGGGTATCCGTTTTACTCAGCCGAGTGGGAACAGATACTCGGCCGAGTAGCAGTTATATTGAAATCAGGAAAATAGACAGAGAGTTGGGTACAGCAGACTTCCCTCGTTCGTGAGCGGCTCGGCCGGTTGAACTTGTGTACTCGGCCGAGTGACTAGTATGCTCGGTCGAGTGAGCCTTGTGTTCTGCTGTTTGTCTTCGTTTGGGCTCTAAACTCCGTCTTTCTTCCTCCAGTCGATTCCATCTTCCTCCTAAGCGTCGAGCGCCTTCTTGGGGCGCTCCTCGTCGTCTCGTTCATCCTCCTTATGATGGATCTACCTATCTCCTCTCCTGTCAAGAAAAATAGGACCCGTTATCACCAAATTTTTGGGCGAACGACTCAAAACACTAAAAATTTCTAAAACGAAAATAAAGAAAAAGTGAAAATAAAGCAAAAACCGTCGGGTTGCCTCCCGACAAGCGCTCGTTTAAGGTCGTGAGCTCGACCCCCTATAGTTTTCAATCAATGCGGGATGTTTGGCGCATATGAGATGCACCCATCAAACTTTCCCGGGAGAACGCTTGGATTTGGACGTGGCGGCGTCGTGTTCTCCCTCGGTGGTCTCCCATCTCGAATAGTGTTGGGGGGAGGCTCCCCCAAGCTAGCATTTGCTCCGGTCGACGGCTTCACCGGTGATGCCGATTTCCATACCGGAGGAGCTTTCTTTGGAGACTCCAATTTCGAGAGCTTGCAGAGCTCTCGAATCCTTGCGACATCAGCGTCGCCTTCATCATCTTCAGCGGAGAGGTCGGGGGAATCATCTTTCTTCTCATCTTGGCCTAAATCCGGGCCTTCCTCGAAATCTTCATCAAAAAGAGCGCCAATTGAGTGGGGGATCGCCTCCTCTATCACCTCATCAAGGAGGTCCATGTAATCAAGCTCCTCGTGATAAGGCATGTGCTTCATAGCCTTAGGAATGTGAAGCTCCACCTCAATGTTGCCGACATTTAAAGTTAGGGTACCTTCGCGCACGTCGACAATCACTCCGGCGGTGGCGAGGAACGGGCGTCCAAGTATCAATGAAGTATCTCCCTCCTCCTTAACGTCCATGATCACGAAGTCACATGGCAAGCATATTCCACCCGGGACTTGTAGCGGTATGTCTTCGGTGATCCCTACCGGCCTTGTTATTCGCCCGTCGGCCAATTGAATGTGCATGTCGGTAGGTTTCAACTTTGTCCCAGTGTTTAGCCTTAAGAACATGGAGAGAGGCATGAGGCTCACACTAGCCCCTAGATCAACCAACGCCTTTTGAAGAGGGACGCCGCCCAAGGTGCAAGGAATCCAAAAACTCCCCGGGTCTTTAAATTTGGCCGGCTCCTTCTCTCTCTTGGTGAACCAAGAGCCCTCCTCGGCTAGCATGATCTTCTCCTTCCTCTTTCTCCCCGAAATCAAGTCCTTCAAGAATTTAGCATATGTGGGGATCTCCACGATGGCGTCGAGGAAGGGAATATTGAGGCTAACTCCTCTTAGATACTCGAGGAACTTCGCTAGCCTTTTCTCCATTTTCGCTCTCGCTAGTCTTTGGGGGAATGGGACCGGTGGCATGAAGCGCCTTTCCTCAATCAATTGTTCCGCTCTAGATTTCTCCTTTTCTTGTGGCTCCTTCTCCTTATCATCTTCAACTATCGGCTCAATTGGTTCCAAGCTTTCCTCCACGGGCTCCTCGGTAGGAATCATGGCGGGGGTGGTATCCTTTCCGCCTCTAGTGGTAACGGCAACTACGGCGTTGATGTGGCCGGTGTTGCCCCGTGGGTTTGGTTCGGGTTGCGCCAGCAATCGTTGAGTGTTCCGATTGAGCAACACCAATTGCTCCGATATTTGAGCCACAACGGTATTAAGAGAGTCTTGCCCCGCCTTCAAGGTAGCATTTACCTTATTTTGCTCGACCATGAACGCCTCCACTCTAGCTTCGAAGTCGGATCGTTGTTGAGCTTGTGGAGGGTTTTGATTTTGATTCCTCCACCCTTGATTGTAACCGGGCGGCCTATATGGTGGAACTTGTTGCTTCGGTTGAAAGTTTTGTTGAGTAGGCCCCCTCGGTGGATAGTTTTGTTGTTGGGGTGGTGGTGGTCGGGCTTGTTGAGGTGGCGGTTGTGGCGGGTTCAAAGCTCCTTCATTGTTGGCGTAAGAGAATCCGGGATGATTTCTTGCGGCCGGATTGGCCCAATATCCTTGGTTCCCCGCGACATATTGTACTTGCTCCAAGGCTCCTTCTCCTTGCTCTCCTCCCACGTACATGGCTTGAGATTGGTCTTGCCAATCACACATTTGGTTAGTCGGTGCGGAGGTGGATGGGGCTCCTTGGGGCTCCGTGATAAACTTCTCCAATCTCTCCACTACCTTGTGGAGAGAATCAAATTTGCTCGTAAGCTCCGCCACGGCCTTCGCCTCATAGATACTAGTCGGCTTCAAGGAGGACGTAGAGTGTCCTCGCTCATCGCCCCATTGTTGATTATTTGAGGCCATCTCCTCATTTAGGGCCGTAGCTTCCTCGGGAGTCTTTGACAAGATAGCACCATTCGCCGCGGCATCAATAATTTGTTTGGTCCCCGGTTGGAGACCGTTGTAGAAGCTATGCACTAGCTCCCAATCTTCTATACTATGGTGCGGGCATTGATGCTGCAAATCCTTAAAACGCTCCCAAGCTTCATAGAGCGTCTCCTGTGGTCCTTGCTTGAAGGACATGAGAGTGCTCCGGATCTTCACCGTCTTGGATGGCGGATAGAACTTATCAATAAATGCACTCACCAACTCGTCCCAAGTGGTGAAGACACCCTCAGCTTGTGTCCTCAACCAGTATAGTGCCTTGTCCTTTAGCGTGAAAGGGAAGAGACGCAGTCTGATGGCATCGATGGAGACCCCCGGTATCTGGAATGTGGCGCACTTCGACAAGAACGATTGGATGTGGTAGTGGGGATTTTCATGGGCATTCCCATGAAATGGATCCTGCTGCATCAGAACCACTAGTCCAGTCTTTAGCTCGAAGCTCTTGTCAGCCGCCAACCCTGGCATGGCAATGGATGAGGTAGTAGAAGAGGTCTTAGGCCGAAGCCTATCTCGAATAGAAATTAGCCTCGCCATCCTTGCCGCCAATTGTTCCGCAGTTTCCGGGTTGGTCATAAACCGCCCTTCCGGATTTTGTCTCCTTTCCGCTCTAAGTCTCCGCGCGGTACGTTCGATCTCGGGATCAAATAATATAGCTTCAGGGTCCGCCGTAGATCTCGTGTACATGCACAGGGGAAACAGAGTTTCAAAGAAATGATTAGTACCGTGGAAGGGTTAGGTAAGAGATAAGAAATAAAAATAATGATAATAAACAAAAAAAGAAATAGCTAGGGTGAGAAGAATCAAACGCAATCGCCTCCCCGGTAACGGCGCCAAAAACTTGATCGCTCCGGGATGTGACCCAAAGAACGGTTGTAGTTTTACCGCAAGTACACGGTGTAGCAGCGAGCGGGATATCGAACACAGGGAGGACGAATGACCGTGCTTGTTCCAATCAACCTGGCTATTTAAGAGAGAAATTTGCCTTTGGCGATCCTGTCACAATCGTCAGACAAAAATGCGGAAATATCAAATCAAATAAAGAACGTCTAGGGAATGGGGAATCCCCGCTACTCACCGTATTTCATAAATGCGGTTTATCGGTATCAAAATTGCTTGAATGTGGATTTGGATGAACTAGTTGCAACTGAATGTAGAACCAAGCTCACGCTCTCTCGCTGTTGCCGGTCTATAGCTATCCTAGGTTTGGGTCCAATCTCTTGCAAACCCTAGCCTAGGGAAGCTAGCATTAGGATCAACATCATCGTCCAATCGCGCACCGAGCCCAATCTCTTGCAAACTCGGTCCACGACCTAGATTGGGATAGTTCCTACCCGTCCAATCTCTTGCAAACGAGTATCGGCATGGAATTGCAATCGGAAATCCTAGTATCGGCCCAATCTCTTGCAAACCGATACTTCGAAAATCCGACTCCAACCCAATTCGGATTTCTAGGGTTTCCTATCAAATTGGGATCCAATCTCTTGCAAATCCCAATTGATATGAATACCTAGCCCTCCGTAGTAAATTGATCCCAATCTAATCCCTAATAACAATTCTAGCACAATTTCTACCAATTCATCACAAATATGAAAATGGGCTTGTAGGGTTCATCCCCACGCCCCAAGACGTGGAGACTACTCACAAATCATAGCAAGATCACAAAAATAATCGTTGAAATAAGCAATAGAATTCATCACAATATTGAGATAAGCAATAAAAATAGAATTTTTAGGGAAAAGAGATGCAAACCAATGGAGTTCTTCAATTAATCCAACAAAATTCCAATCTTTGTCTCCTCTCAAATCACAAGAATAAAGCTAAAAAACTAATCTAAAAAGCTGCAAAAATCTAAGAGAGAGGCTCTCTAAACTAGGGTAAAAACAGGGCTTAAATAGCCCCCAAAATCGTCCAAAAACTGTGACCAAAATACCCCTGCACAGCCTGTTTTCTGCAGTTTTCGCTACAGGCAGCGCATCGCACTCGGCCGAGTGACAAAAGACGCTCGGCCGAGTGAAAACCCTGCAATTTTCCAGTAATTCGGGGCCTTCAGGGGTCTCTACTCTGGGGGCGGCTCGGCCGAGTGAGTTGTCGTCACTCGGCCGATGGCTTCATAGTACTCGGGCGGACGGGATTCTCCACTCGGCCGAGTGGGTCTTCTGAAGCTCAGGCAGCCGAAAAACAGAAACTTGGAGATTTTTTAAAGGCTTCGTCTGGGCGCCACTCGGGCGGACGTGGTCTCGTCACTCGGCCGATGTGGTCTTCGGTGCTCGGCCGAGTGCACACATAAATCGTGTCTGTTCTGGTCGGCCGAGCAGTGTCTCGCTGGTCGGCCGAGTGGCTCCTCCACTCGGCCGAGTGGGACACAAAAAATGCCCAATCTGCTTATTTTGGCCTCCTCGTCGCTCCTGCGACGTCCGTTCTTCTTCCGCTCCACTCCAACAGCAAAATACCCCTCGGGGAGGTCGTTGGTGACCGTCTAGAGTAAGCGCATCTCGAGATCACTCCAAATCGCGCCAAATCACCTGAAATGCGACAAAAACAACAAATCGTGAAAAGCATCGCAATATCGTCGATATATCGTGAAAAACATGATTTGGGCGATCTAAATGGCATGCAAACATGCGGAAAAAAGGTGTAAAATAAGGAGTGATCACCTGCCCCGAAGTTTGTAGAGTGTCCAGCTCGGCTAGCTGCCCGGGAGGGGGCGACCCCGCGGCCTCTGTTGACGGTGCACTGCCCCTGAGTTGAGGGACAGGAGGGTGCGAGTCATCACTCGTTCCTTTTCGGTCCCGATGAACACTATCGAGGGCGAAGCCGTTCGTTTGGCTTGTCCCAGTCAACTTCATGGGCCGGCCTCTAGGGCGTAACAACTGGTGCTCCCCATGGAGACATGCTAGGTCAAATCAGTCCACGCTCCAACAAATCCTTCAACTAATTACGAAGCTCAACTAGTTCTGATGGAGTTATACGATACGGAGCCTTCGTAATCGGTTGGGTGCCTCGTATAAGGTCAATGGTGAACTTCAAAGATCTATCTTGAGAAAGTCCTTAAATGTCATCTGGAACGACATCAGGAAAATTCCGAATGACCCTTAGTAATACTGGTTCAGCCACCATCACCATCACCCCATCTTCCACTGGATTGGCCTTGAACTTCACCAGTCCGAGTGAGCTACTACCACTAATGAACTCAAACTCTGGGTGATCTGGGATCTGGAAGACCACTCTTCTAAGTCTACAATCTATGATGGCATAAAACATTTCCAACCAATCCATCCCAAACACAGCTTCAAAACTGGGCATCTTTATCACTAAGAAGTCAGCATACAACTCTCGTCCACAAATCTCCACAGGACAATGACAGCTTCTGGAAGAACTATAGAGCACTTCATTTCCTGTGTAAATATTTCAACTGGTGGCAAACAAATATACTACTATAGAATGTCTAGCCACGAAATGTTGGGATAAGAAACAATGAGATGCCCTCGAATCGAAAAGTGATAGAGCAGTAAAAGAGGCAACTCTAACAACGCATACGGAAAATGATACAAGACTAGAATAAGGCTCTAACATTCTAATCATAGCAGATAACATATCATGCTAAAACATTAATGGAAAGATAAGCATCACTTAAAGAAAGGTTGTAGAAATACCAGCGATAACACGCCCGGTATCTTTTGCCTCCACAGCTGTCATGGTACAGGCCCGACGCTTCGACACCACCTTTCTGAAGGTTTGCTATAGACTAGGTAATGGTGGTCCTCTAGGAGCTTCGACACTGGGGCCTGGTGGTGCTGGAAGTGGAAGCCTCTGTAGAGCAGACGGAAAGGTCCTCTGTTGCATCAGCCTAGTTGCCACAGGTGTCACTGATCCTAAAGGCTGACTCTGCTGAGGACAGAATCTACTAATATGCAGGGTCATACCATAAGTGTAGTATTTCCTGGCAATGGATCTGCAATCCTTCTTCTTATGCCCAGGCTTGCCACGGTGCTGGCAAGATGATCTCCTCTGTGGGGCTGATGGAACTCCAGGCCTCCTGAACTGGGTAGTCTGCACTGGCCTCAGAAAGCTCCTCTGCTGTCCTGCAGGGCGTCTACCTGCTGCTACAGGTGCCCTTCCCACACTCTATAGATGTTTCTTATGCATCCTGGCCGCCTTTAGTACGACTTCATATGCAGGTAGATCCAGGGTGGACATAGCTGCCCTGGACTATCTAAAGCCTCCCGTCTCCTGAGTCAGGATACTAGCCAGCTTCTCTTCCTGCTGACTCAGTTGCTCTAGTATGTCCATTAGAACCTTCGCCATCAGAGATGACTCAGACGAGGTCGTATCAGAGGCTGAAGCCTCGTTCCCAGACATCACGTTCCCGCTATTCATACTACAGAAGGAACAAAATAAATGGGGTTTAGGACAAATATAACGTATTATAAAGTTGGAGCTTCATCTGTACTACTCTTACGTATATCACAGTGTGAGCAGATCTGCATGGACCACCACAAAAACCATGTCATGCCCCGCTCTTCCAAATACGAAAGATGTGTAGCATAACAAGGCCGCGGTAGTATTTACACGCAGGGCTTTGAGCCCCTAATATCCAAATACTACTTGGCATTAATTGTGAATAAATTAAACTATACTTGTAGGCCACTACGACATATTGGAATAGTAAAGAAAGTATAATGCTCTAACAAAATTTAAATCCATAGACTAGAAAGAAAATACGAAACTTTCATTACATTAAACAAAGTACATCATGCATACCATATTGTACAGGGGATACAAAGGGGTACAAAAGTGGGGGTAAGGCAAAAGAAGACCCCAACCCACAAAAGAAAGCCAAAAGAGGGTCCACACACTGTACAATCCACTCCCTAGTTTACCCCAGGGAAATCTAACTGAACAAAAGCACTCACAGTGGTCTCCATCTGTACCTCGGGATGTGGAGTAGTCTGCTGGTAAGAACCTTCTCTGTAGTCTTTACTCCGGATCCTGAAAAACGTAGATGGGACACGTCAATGCGTGACCCAGTTGGAAACCTAACTAAACTAAGTAGGACCCAGTTTCAGAACCGGTTTACCTAACTAAAGGGTCGGTCTACTGAAGTAAACAAGTCCACAGATTATACATAAAAGAAGCATACTACATCATACATGTGCTGGAAAGTAAAACTAAGAAACAGAAAGTACATGACCACAATTACAGATTAACTTAGTTTTAAAGTTAGACATTTAGTTATTATTTGTAAACCCAAGTAAATGGTAGAACATCAGGAACTAGACCTCACCTCAGGTGTGTGGCTCTCAAACTACCCTGCCAGTGGTACATGACGTCCCCTCGGTTTCCGGCGTATGCATGCAAGTGTGCAATAATATGTGATTGGGGGCGTGAGATTTAAATATTTATAACCGCAAGCACATGGTGTTGTAGTGTGGCTTGGGGGTCGAACACAGGGAGGCGTAGTTGTGCTTGTGTCAGAAAGGACCGGATTCACCCTAGGGGTGAGCTAGCCCGAATCGAATGATGGTTTGTCATGAATCGTAGGTAAGGGGTTAAACAATAATAAAGGAAACATGGGACTTCGATTTCCACCCTATCATGTGATTCTCGCTAACACGGCCGATGGATAGGATAACGATCGGAATTAGGGTCAATTGGTGAGACGTTGCCTCTATGAGTATACAAGCGTCCCATGGGCCCGATATTCCGGTCGGTGCCCAGGATGATACGCCGGACTTCCCGGTTTCGGTTAGTAGGCATTCCCATATCCATTAACACTGACCGACTTCGGGGGCACTGAGCTCGCAACGATAACTCCCGACATCTCATCCTGTCGTTCCCGCGTGCAAGGATTCGATGTAACGCTAAGGGCGTGAGCTATGGTTAGGGAGTCAACCGCCAAGTTTATTCCCCTTGGCCCAACGGTCAAAGGCGGTCTTTTCCCGCCGATGACAAGGAAACACCCCGCGTAACCAATAGATTCCTATTCCCTATCGATTTCCTAGTCCTATGTACGCATCAGGGAGAACCCACGAAGGGGTTTCCACCAAAATCCCAGATTGGGAAACTACTCACACATATTAGCTAAAAAGCGATCTAAATGAAAATCGACCGTTAAAAACATAATCAGGCGATTGAAATGCAATAGTAGTAATGCAATTAAGATAATATCAAAGTTTGGTAGAGATCGGAACACTTACAAATAACTAGAAAATTACAGCCGTCACAAGAGAGAGAAAATAGTAAAAATTCAACAGCCCCCGTTTCTAGAAACCTAGGGTTTATATTTATAGAAAACGACATCACCCGATCGGGTGAAGAATCACCAGATCGGGTGACCAGCTTCGTTAATCGGCAGCGGTCTTCAGAAACTTCACCCGGTCAGACGACACGATCGGTTGGAGGAAGCAGCTCGTCGTTTGGATCTTGGTGTCGTCGGGTGAACCGATCGGTTGATAGATCAACCGATCGGTTGGAATTGTTGCCCAAAAAGACAGAAACTTCAGACGTTTTAGCACGGTCTGCAGGCGGTCAGGTGAGCTCTCTGGGCCATCTCTTTCGGGAAATTGGATACAGGTGAACCGATCGGGTGATAGTCACCCGATCGGTTGGAGTTCAGCTTCAATTTCCTGAGAGGATTGTTGGGCTGAACCGGTCTCCGACCCGGTCGGTTGATGCTCTCGTAGCTTCAGCTGTTGTCCGGGTGGTGCACGCGTGCACCACCCGATCGGTTGACTGTGTCCAACCGATCTGGTGGGGGCTGAAAGATGGCGATCTTCGTCGTTTGACCCACTGGATCACGCGTGACTCCTCCCGTTGCTCCGGAAACTTATGATATCTTCGTTATGTGTCCCCTATACTGGCAAACTCCTGCAAACACACAAAAACACGGAAAAGTGAAAGAAAACGACACGAGAAAATGGATACGAGACGGCGGAAAATAGCAGAAAAACACAAAGAAGACGTGCGTGGATATATAAAACATACACACACGTCAGTACACAAGCACTGTTAAGGCCTCTTAAACCTCCCCCGTTTTGGGAGGGAGAATCACTTGCCACATAAGCAAAACTATCTCATGGTGCATCATAAGTACACACATGGGCCTCTCCACCTCTACCCAACTCCCCCTAATGGGAGTGCGAGGGAGATACATATCCTCACTAGTCCAGTCCTCATGCCTACACATTACCCAGGTTTCCCCCAAACCCGTATCTGGAATCTCACCCATCTTAGAATGGACCGAGAACTCCAGATTATTAGCACTCATCTCAATCTTAGTTATTACTTCATTTCATCAATTATCACATTTTGGCAGTCTTACTTTCACATTCTTCTTAAATCCATGAATCTTTCTTTAAGTTCATTTATTCATTGCATTACATATGTTCCTTTCATTATCAATTTCCATATATGGAGCAATAACATAAGTTTTCATTTCCATTCTTGCAAGTGAAACATAAACGACGTAGAATGTAATGCCCTATGTGTGAAGTACTACTTATGTGTATAGTTTCATACATATTTGTATGTATACTGTGTTGAGAGATGTATGTCCTCAGTTCATTTGTATTTGATGCAAATGGATTTTAATATTAAATGGAAATTTAATGTGTCGCAAATAGTTTGCGAAATAAGTTTTAGAATATTAAGGATGTAGGAATATTGCATATGATGCAAAAGGTTTTCAATATGTCGTAAAGTGTTTACGAGCATATTTTATATTGAATGGACACATGAGATGTGTACCTGGATGACGGGAATGTCCCGGTCTAAACTCAGGTTCAAATGGTGTCCAAAACGGACTCCAAACACAAAACATAGAGTCAAAACGTCGATAAAAGCCCATTTAGGGCATTGCGGGTCGATGCCTGCACCCGCAGGCGCCCGACCCGCATGGCTGGTGGGCGCCCACACCCACCAGGCGGGGCTTGCCTGCTTCATGTGGGCGGGGCCCCGCCGGCATGCATGCAGGCGCATGCCTTGCATGCGCCAGGGGCGGGCTGCACGTGCGTCAGGCCGTGGGGCCCACTGTGGGCCCCCCATGACTAGGGTTTTGAACCCAGGTTTTTGGCAACTACGTTTTACAGAAACACATGATTTTTGGGCAACTTTGGAGCTACGTTTGAGGGGTCAAACGACCTCAGAATGACGCACCATTTTTTCCTACGTGTTCACCGTCTAACCCTCTTCGTAACGATGTATGACATCGTTCTTGGATCTCAACGGTGAGGGAGAAAAAATTCATCAAAGTTTGGCCTTCGTTTAAGGCTAAATTGATTTTTCTTCTCCAAAAAGTTTAGTCCCACATCGGTAATTGAGAAAGAGAAGGAGTCAGCCGCATATGTAAATTGGGGCCTACCCCCCTCCTTGAAACTTGCACCAAGTTCCAGATCTGAGTAGCTCCATTAAACGTGAGGAATCTCGGATCTAAGCTTAAATTAATATTCCCACTTCTTCCTAAATTCTTCCTATCTCCTGATCCGGCTCTAGCAAAGCTACGAAGGAGTTCAGATCGAATTCGAAGTCTTGAGGATGATCCACTCAAGGTGAAACTTTCTTTGGCGCGTGGTTGGCTCAGCAACAAGGGTGTTGCTCGCCTCATGACGTGGTTCGGCTCAGGAGGCGGTTCGGCAGGGGACGCAATTCGGCTTGGGAGAAGCGGTGCGGGCATCGCTTCGAAGATAAATAAATGTTGCTAAAAATGACGCTTCGTAGTCTGCGGAAACGAAGTGAAAGGTATGTAGTTTAATTTACATGTGTTTATAATTGCAATTGTTAGATAGATCTATCCTTAGGGGCTGGTCGGACCCAACCCCAGGATAATAGAGATTATGGCTAGGGTTTAACTCTTTAGGGCTAGACTTAAAATAGTTTTAAGTTGTTTTTCCACTGCTTTTATGTTTTCGACGTTTGTCCGACATATGCCGGACATCCATTTTATAGCCATAAAGACCCACGAAACACTTCAGTGGTATCAGAGGCAGTCTACATGATCTATGTTATTTGAAATTATAAAATGTATATGATGCAACATGTTTCTCCATGAGATGGAGGTTTTTTAATTAAGCTTTAGTCATTTCCATGTGACATTTTATTTTTGAAAAACTGTTTTGAAAATTAGATCTATTTTAAAATCATTTGATAATTTGATCTTAATTATTATTTGATGATAATTAATTTTGTGTAACTTAAACTAATGAGATAAATTTTAAAGTTGCATGTTTAGCTAAATTTTATATGATAATTTTTAGTTAATCTGTTATTATACTAAATTGTTTAGTTGATATTTTTTAATGGTTAAATTATTCTTGCTTATTATGTGATAATACAAGAAAATCTTTTAGGATATCCATTAAAAGCTTTAAGAAAATTATATGATAATTTTTAAAGAACATGTTATGATTTAAAAATTGTTGCAACATATTAAACTCCTAATACTTGATTAGGATAGCCCTCCCATAAAATTATTATTTTAATTGTTCTAATAATAATTTTGAAAAAAGGCTATGATTTAAATTGTTGCAACTTGAAATTTAAATCCCTAATACATGACTAGGATAGGACCCTAAAAATTCTTATAGTTGATAAGGACATTAATAAAAGTTATTAACCAATGCTAATAATTTCGAATTTTAGGATTCAACTAGTGATAGGATAACTAGTTTTAATGAGGACATTTCAAGTCGATGTCGCACATATGAATAATTAGTATCCTTCAATGGATCATGATCCAGTCAAGCATTTTTTACTAGTGTTGTGGACCACCCTAGCTCGACTGGGGATAGTGATCCTGGCGTAGCCAAATCCCTGGCCGTGTTCCGCTGGACTGCAAGGATGCGAATTATGATTATGTGAAACCATCGATTACATCTATTCAAATACGTTAAAAATCTTCTTCAAGATTAGCTGTAGCACAAGACACCTGTCATGGTTGTTGATTCTCCTCAAGCTATGACATGGTCTCTTTTAGAAACCGACTCCATCATACATGTGATGTAGTCTGGTATTAACCCAAACCGCTACGTCGGGTCTCCTCAAGTATCGGTGTAAGTTGATATTAGACATGAAAACAAGGGGTTGTCTAGATCAATTATTATGGTTTGTTGAGTCTCCTCAAGGTCATAAGTGACTAGGGGTAAAAACCAATATGGAGTCACATGTGATGTGATTGATAATGAGTTTATCTACCAACTACAGAGTCGATCAGCTTGTTGAGTCTCCTCAAGGTTGTGAAGCTCATGGTGGTTGGGTCCCTCGCCCATTAAATAACTATATTCATTCATCTATATGGCTAAATATATCGTAAAAATAATGGGAGGATATAGTTGAATAAAAACCATTTTAACTATATTTAAAAATCATGAACATATACTAAACTAGGGTAATTTTTATGTTTTACCGAAGTGGAATCCAAATCGTTATATCCTTTAAAGAAATAAGTTAACTGGACAAAATGATTGGTTAATGAATATTTGATAAACCCAACTATGTTCTCACTGATATTAAAGTGTCCTTCCTAACACTGAGTTAAGGACAATGATTTCCTTGAGCTGTAAAGTCTAACACAATAAAAGCACGCTACTTAACACTCGCATCTATGAGCAGTTCAGCTTGAACGAATTAATGTTCAAAGCACGTTTCTCTGTATAACTGGTTAAGTCTACTCAAGGTTGTATGGAAACCAGTTTCAATCAGCAAGGTTCGAAACTTCGATCAAACTGTTTGATTCGAAGATGAGTGTAAAAGCGGTTCAAGACCATGTATCCAAATTAGATCTTAAGACAAACAACTTGTTCAGTCTCCTCAAGGTTGTAAAGCTCAAGTGTTCGGATGTACGTGATGCTTGCACAGCTAATATTTGTGTTAGGCCATGAAATGTCTAAATGTGATTTAGAAAGGAGAAGGCACTAAGGAAAATTCATTGAGAAAGAATATTTGGTCTATCATAAGACAAGGCATAGTAGGAGGAACTGAAAATGGGACATGTTTGATGTTTAAAATTTCAGAGTAATTGTTATACAAAGGAAAAGATAGTCTCACATATTGGCTAATGAATCACACTTGGCGAATGTCATCACATTACTTTAGGAGAAATGTTTTGATGTGATTATTTTGTATAACGATATTGTATTAAGAGTTAATACATGAATGCGCAAGTTAGTAACAAAACTTATCTATGGAAAAATAAACTAGGCCATACCAAAAAGACTAGGCTTGACAAGTCACATAAAGAGGGGTCTCTCGACCTCTCATATTATGAGTCGAAATACACTTGTAAATCTTGTCTCAAAGGTATGATGGCCGAAACTCCTTCTGTAGGACAGTGGGAGAATGAGTTGGAGAACTAATGGTCGCATACATATGGATGCATACGGACCTAAGTCTTAACTAGCCAGGATATGGTGTTCTTATTTTATTTAGACACGTGTTCTTGATGAACACAAGTCTAATAAAATAGAGAACAAAATGACAGAAAAAATTGAATCACTTCGATTGGATCGAAGAGGTGAATACTTTGCTATGTAATTCTTGTGTAATTAAAAGAGAATGAGATTTTCTCTCAGGTCAAGTCTCGCAACACATCGATGTGTTGGAGAGCATGAATCGCACTCTATTAGACTTGGTGCGATATGTGGCTAGTGACTATGAGTGACAATCCTCTTTCTAGGTTAAGCCCCAGATAATAATGCCTAGCTAGGTTCGATAAGGTTATGTTAGAACCTTATAAATATAATATTCCTCAAATTAATCGTTAGGAAATCACAGGGTTACTCGAGCCTCGTGAGACGAAGGAGTCGAGTAAAACATCATAGTTGATGATGGCCTAGTCAACTTCCAAGAATCCATTCAGAGTAGGGACTCTGATAAATATTTTGATGCGATCCGAAAAAGGTCCTTGCACGTAAATAAGGTATGGAACTTAGAAGACGTGCCCAAAGGAAGTGTTCCCTTTGACTTCAAGTGAATTTTCAAGACAGAATATTGGTGGAGAAGGAAAATAGTGAAGTACAACCTATACTGGGTGAGAACGGTTATCATCAGAACTCCTATAAATAGATTATGATGAAAATTTCTCGCCATCAGAGTGTACAGTCTGCTCGGATCAGACTCGATGTCAATGCTCATGATGACCATGAATACTGGAATATGTATGTTTTCTAAATATGATTTAAAAGAACAAACTTATAGATTTTTCAAGGCCAGTGGGAGCGAATAAAAGACATGCGAAACATCAAGGAGTCAGAACATATGTTTTGACAAAGTGGTCAAAGAGTTTGACACTTTATCAGAAATGACTATGAACCGTGCAGATGACCACTGACTATTTTGGATTATTCTCGTAGAAGAAGATAAGCTGGATAAGATCTAGGCAAGACATATTTTATGGATTCTATGATTCCAAGGAAATGATTTGGATGAGATTCAAATCTGTGATCTAGTAGAAACATAGAACCCCTTAAGTCTATACTGAAGACGGTTTAGCAGATCCACTCACAAAGCCTCTACCACATGAAGTCTAGAGAGACTTATGTGTAAATGCAGTATGAGATACCAGGATAAATGGGCTTGAGTGCAAGTGGGAGATGTTTACAAACATCTTGTTCGAAATTACAGTAAGCTGTTTGGTAAGAATTTACATAAGTTAATAATGGTGTAGTCTTCATTAGAACTTAGGTATAGTCCTTAGACTTAATGCAATGTCAAACATTTATCAAGATAGAGATCTCGATCATGGAGAAGTGTTTGATCGATTGTAGCATAGGTCTATAAAGGTTCGTGGTTGTAGATGTTTCGAAAAAGGGATATCGACACATCGGATAGAACATTGTGTCTTAGTCTTCACCATGGAGTGGTGACGATGATTTCATGGTTGTTTGACGTGGTGAAGTCGAAGACAAGACACATGCGCTCATTGGAGAATTAGTTCACTGAACGACCCATCGAGAGTTATCATATGGTTAACATTAACTAATCTGTCAGTAATAACTCTCGGTGATGATAGGCAAGTTGGTCTTTAGACTTAAGGTCATTGTACGAACCTGTACGTGAACGATGTAACTTAGATCTCTGATCTAGCCTCGAGACAAACGGTTGAAAGATCTTTGGTTGGGTGACACTTGAAGCGTGCGAGGAGAGTAATGACCAAGATAGTATTCATCTCTCCCGATCAAGGGGAGTTAGTGTCGCACGTGTTAGTTCGATCTTTAGTAAAAACTCTGGCCAGAGTATGTTGGAAGACGTCCAACATTGTTTGACTAAACATTGATGGAGACTAACCGGCTTCGAGCTATTGGGGTTGACAGTTGACCATACCCTAGGCTGTTGGGGGATGTATGCACTCAGTTCATTTGTATTTGATGCAAATGATTTTTTATAATAGATGTGGGAATTTTACAAATGATGCAAAGTGAATTAAATGTGTCGTAAAATGTTTACGTGCGTATTTAGTATAATAAACACGTAGAAATGTTAACTAGATGACGGGATCATTCCGGTCTAAACGCAGGTTCAAACTCTGTCAAAAACGGACACCAAACGCACAAAATAGAGCCGAAACAGTGAAAAAGTCAAATTTGGCATTGCGGGTCGGGCGCCCGCTTAGCAGGCGCTCGACCTGCCTGGAGGCCATGGTAAAGTTTTTTTTACCCAGTTTTGTGTGACAGCTGCAGTTTTTATAAAAAACTAGTTTTGGGCTATGTTTAGACACTCGTTTAAGGGGTCAAACGAACTCGGAATGACGTGACATTTCTTCCAACGTGTTCACCGTTCAACCCTCTTCGATTTGATAGGTTGTATCATTTGCGAAGCGCAATGGTGCGGAAGGAAAAATCGCTAAAGTTTAGCTTTTGTGAAAGGCAAACTTTAATTAATTTTTCTCCAAAACTTTTAGTCCCACATCGGATATGGAGTGAAGGGGAGGGGTCAACCGCCTATATAAATAGGGGTCTACCCCCTACTTGAAACTCGTCCCAAGCTTCAGATCTGAGTAGCTCCATTAAACGTGAGCAAGTCTGGATTTGAGCTTAAATTAAATATTCTCTTTCTCCCTAAATTTCTTCCTTGCTCCTGTTCGGACTCTAGCAAAGCTACGAAGGAGCTCGGATCGGATCCGAAGACTTGACGGAGGATCCACTCAAGGTGAAATCTTCTCCGGTGTGTGGTTGGCTTGGCGACACGGGTGTTGCTCGCCTCGGGACGTGGTGCGGTTCAGAAAGCGGTTCGGCTTGGGACAAGGTGCAGCTCGAGAAGCGGTTCGGCTTGGGAGAAGTGGCGTGGGGCCAAAGAAATGTTGCTGAAAACGACGCTTCGTTTTCTGTGAAAATGAAGGAAAGGTATGTAGTTTAAATTAAGCATTCATTTATAAATTGCAACTGTTAGATAGATTTATTTTTAGGGGTTGGTCGGACCCAACCCCGGGATAGTAGAGATCTTGGCTAGGGTTGTTCCCTTTAGGGCTTAACTTAAAACTGTTTTAAGTTTATTTTCTGCTGCTGTTTTGATAACTTCGTCCTACTGATTCAGGCCAAACGTCGTATTTATGGCCATAAGGACCCAAAAAACCCTACAGTGGTTTCAGAGCTATGGTCTACATGATCTATTTTTGCCCTTTATAAATTGTATGTGATGCATCATGCTTCTCCATCAGATGGAGGTTTTTTTTAACTGTAAAAATGTCGTTTTAAAGCAACGTTTTTATTTTCGAAAATTGTTTTTGAAAATTAGATTTAATTTTATTTTAAAATTAAATCTTTAAAATTATGTGATAATTTTTGGATGTAACTGAAACTTATGCGATAAATTTTAGGTTACATGTTTAGCATGAAAATTTATGAGATAAATTTTAATTGCTTTGTTATTATACTAAATTGTTTAGTTAATAATTTTTAATGGTTATATTAGTTATTTTGGTTATGTGATAATTCAAGAAAAACTATTAGGATAGCCATTAAAACCTTTCAGAAAATTATAAGATAATTTTTGGACATGCTATGATTTAAAAATTGTTGCAACATTTTAAATTCCTGTTTAGGGTAGCCCTCTCCTAATTATTATTTTAATTGTTCTAATAATAATTTCGAACAAAAGGCTATGATTCAAAATTGTTGCAACTTGAATTTTAAAATGCCCAATACATGATTAGGATAGCACCTTAAAAATCCTTTTAGTTGATAAGGACATTAATAAAAGTTATTAACCTATCCTAAAAATTTCGAATTTAGGATTTAACTAGTTGATAGGATTAACTAGTTTTAATGAAGCCATTTGTAATTGAACGGGACACATATGAATAATAAGTTTCCTTCAATGGACTATGACCTGGTCTAGTGTTTTTTTGACTAGTGTTGTGGATCACCCTAGCTCGACTTGGGATAGTGATCTTGTCCTAGCCAAATCCCTGGTCGTGTTCCACTGGACCGCAAGGATGCGAATTATGATTATATGACATCTCAATTATATCTAGTCAATTACGTTAAAAATCTTCTTCAAGGTTAGCCGTAGCCCTCCTTGTTTTTGGATTAGGTGACTAAAAGATGCATGTCATAGTTGTTGAGTCTCCTCAAGCTATGGCATGGTCTCTTTTAGAAATGGACCCCATCATACATGAGATGTAGTCTGGTATTAACCCAAATCGCTGCGTCGGGTCTCCTCGAGTATAGGTGTAAGTTAATATTAGACATGAAAACAAGGGTTCGACTAGACTAATCATTATGGTTTGTTGAGTCTCCTCAAGATCATAAGTGACTAGGGGTAAAAACCAACAAGGAGTCACGTGTGATGTGCTTGATAATGAGACTATCTACCAACTACAAAGTCGATCAACTTGTTGAGTCTCCTCAAGGTTGTGAAGCTCAGGGTGGTTGGGTCCATATCCCATTAAATAACTATATTCGTTCATCCGTAAGGCTAAAGATGATCGCAGAAATAGTGGAAGGATATAGTTGAATAAAAACCAGTTTAAGTATATTTAAAAATCATGAACATATGCTAAACTAGGGCAAGTCTATATTTTACCGAGTGGAATCCAAATTTATAATATCCTTAAAAAATAAGTCAACTGGACAAAAATGATTAGTTAAGAAATATTTGATTAACCAAACGATACTCTCATTGATTTTAAATGTTCTTCCTATTACTGAATTAAGGACAAAGATTTCCTTAAGCTCTAAAATCTAATACAATAAAAGCACGCTACTTAACACTCGCCCATATGAACATGAGCAGCTTAAACATACTGATGTTCAAAGCAGTTTCTCCATATGACTTGTTGAGTCTCCTCAAGGTTGTATGGAAAACAGTTTCAATCCGCAAGGCCTGGAAACTTCAGTCAAACTGTTTGACTCGAAGATGAGTGTAAGAGCAATGCAAGACAATGTATCCAAATTAGATCTTGAGACGAGCAACTTGTTGAGTCTCCTCAAGGTTGTAAAGCTCAAGTGTTTGGATGCATGTGATGCTTGCACAGCTAATATTTGTGTTAGGACGAAAATTGTCTAAATGTGATTTAGAAAGGAGAAGGCACCAAGGAAAATCATTGAAAAAAAACGTTTGGTCTAACATAGAAAAGGGCATAGTAGGAGGAACTGAAAATACAACATGTTTGATGTCTAAAATTTCAAAATAATTGTTATACAAAGATAGTCTCACATATTGGCTAATGAACAAAAGTTGTCTTTAGGACATATGGAAATTATATCACACTTGGCGAATGTCGTCACATTATTTTAGAAGAAATGTTTTGATGTGATTATAATGTATAATAATGTTGTATTAAGAGTTAATACATGAATACGCAAGTTAGAAGCAAATCTTATATGGCAAAATTGACTAGACCGTACCAAAGAGACTAAGCTTCACAAGTCACATAAAGAGGGGTCTGATCTCTCGTATTATGAGTCGAAAGACACTTGTAAATCTTGTCTCAAAGGTATGATGGCCGAAATTCCATCTGTAAAACAGTGGGAGAATGACGTAGTGAACTCATAGTCTCGTACATTCGGATGTACCCGGACCCAAGTCTAAATAAGCCAAGATAAGGAATTCATATTTTATTACGACACTTGTTCTTGATGAAACACAAGTCTGATAAAATAGAGAACACAATGAAAGAAGTATTTGAACTGGTTCGATCGGATCGAAGAGTCGAATACTTAGCTATGAAATTCTTGCGTAACTAAAAGAAAATGAGATTTTCTCTCAGGTCAAGTCTTTTAACACATCAATGTGTCAGAGAGCATAAATCGTACTCTGTTGGACTTAGTGTGATACATGACTGGTGACGCTGAGTTACAATCCTCGTTCTGTGTATAAACCCAGATAATAATGCCAAAGTATTCGATAAGGTTATGTTAGAACCTTATATAATATTGCTCAAATTAATCATTAGGAAGTCACAAGGTTACTCGAGTCTCATGAGACGATAAGTCGAGTAAAGCATCATATTTGATGATGACTTAGACAACTTCAGAATGCCAATCAGAGTAGGAAAACTGATCAATAACCTGATGCAATCCGAAAATGGTCCGTGCACGTAAATAAAGTATAGACTTTAGTTTACGTGCCCTAAGAAAGTGTTTTTTATTGGTTGCAAGTAAATCTTCAAGACAGAAGATTGGTGCAGAAAGAAAATAGTGAAGTACAACTTATGTTGGTTGAGAACGGTTATCATCCTAACTCCTATAAACAGATTATGATGAAACTGTCTCACCAACAGATGTGTACAAATCTACTCGGACCGAACTCGATGTAAATGCTCATGATGACCATGAAAACTAGAGCATTCATGTATAGTCTGTTTTCTAAATATGATTTAGAAGAATGAACTTATATGAATCGTCCAGAGAGTTTTCATGGTCAGTGGGAGCGAATATAAAACATATGAGGCATCAAGGAGCCGGAACATATGGGTTGACAAAGTGGTCAAAGAGTTTGACACTTTATCAGAAATGATTATGAACCGACTAAATAACCAGTTAACTTATTTGGATTATTCTTGTAAGGTACGATGAGCTGAATAAGATCCAGGCAAGACATTAATGGATTCCAAGAGCCCAAGTGAATTATTTGGATGAGATTCAAATGTGTGGTTTAAAATGAACATAGAAACCCCTTTAGTCTATACAGTAGATGGTTTAGCAGATCCACTCATGAAGGCCCTACCACATTAAGTCTGGAAAGACTTATGTGTGAATGGGATATGAGATGCCGGGATACATGGGCCTAAGTGCAAGTGGGAGATGTAGCGAGATGGGTTTGCCCTCGAGGCAAATTTATCTCGGTGTATGTGTACAAGCATCTTGTTCAAAATAACAGTAAGCTATTTGGTAAGAATTTACCTAAGTTTAATAATTATGTAGTCTTCATTAGAACTTAAGTGTAGTCCGGAGACTTAATGCGAGGTCAAATATGTATCGAGATGGAGATCTCAATCATGAAGAAGTGTTTGACCGGTTGTAGCATAGGTCTAAAAATGTTCGTGGTCACAGATGTTTCAAGAAATGAATATCGACACATTGGATAGACCATTGTGTCTTAGTCTTCACCATGTAATGGTGACGATGATCTTGTGGTCGTTTGACTTGGCAAAGTCGAAGACGAGACACAAATGCTCATTAGAGAATGAGTTCGCTGAACGACCCAACAAGAGTTATCATATGGTTATGATTGACCAATCTGTCAATGCTAACTCTCAGTGATGATGGGTAAGTTGGTATTTTGACTTGAGGTCATTGTACGAACCTATGCGTGAACGATGTCAGTTCGATCACTGATCTAGCCTCGGAAAAGCCTCGTTGAAAGATCTTTGGTTGGGTGACATTTGAAGCGTGCGAGGAGAGTAATGACCAAGATAGGATTCATCTCTCTCGGTCAATGGGAGTTAGTGTCGCGGTGTTAGTTCGATCTTTTAGTGAAAAATTTGGCCAGAGTATGTTGAAAGAAGTCCAACATTATTTGACTAAAGATCGATAGAGACTAACCAAGTTCAAGCTGGTAGGTTTGATAGTTGACCATACCTTAGGCTTGACTAAGTGGCATAGTTTTGACGAAAAGACTATAACTGTTGTATTCATCACGGACACAGTCAGGGTGGTCCCGATAATGCTCAAGTCAATGAGTTAACAACATAAGTATGTTGCCAAAACAGGGACGGCACCTGTTGCTCGTGGTCTTTGTCGTCTGGGGTTTCGAGCCCCACCTGTAGTAGGGTCAGGCTGTAGGGTCTCGCACAGAGTGAGACATTCGTCAAGTAATAGGTAGAAATTAGGGAGAATATGTATTTGATGCAAGGGATAGAAAACTACAAAGAGTTTACAGTTAGCTTCTGCATTCGAGATAAATGATCCCGAGTGCAAGTGGGAGATGTTGGGGGATGTGTGCCCTCAGTTCATTTGTATTTGATGCAAATGATTTTTTATAATAGATGTGGGAATTTTACATAAGATGCAAAGAAATTAAACGTGTAGTAAAATGTTAACATGCATATTTAGTATAATAAACACGTGAAAATGGTTAACTAGATGACGGGATCGTCCTGTCTAAACGCAGGTTCAAATCGTGTCAAAAACGGACACCAAACGCACAAAATAGAGCCAAAACAGTGAAAAAAAGCCAAATTTGGCATTGCGGGGCGCCCGACTCACCTGGAGGCTACAGTAGGGGTTTTAACCCAGTTTTGTGCATGCTGCAGTTTTTACAAAAAAACTCGTTTTGGGCTATGTTTGGACACTCGTTTGAGGGGTCAAACGAACTCGGAATGACGTGCCGTTTCTTCATACGCGTTCACCGTTCAACCCTCTTCGATTTGATAGGTTGTATCACTTGCGAAGCTCAACGGTGAGGGAGAAAAAATTCGCTAAAATTTGGCTTTTATGAAAGGCAAACTTTAATTAATTTTTTCTCCAAAACTTTTTGTCCCACATCGGATATGGAGTGAAGGGGAGGGGTCAGCCGCCTATATAAATAGGGGTCTACCCCTGCTTAAAACTCGTCCCAAGCTCCAGATCTACGTAGCTCCATTAAACATGAGCAAGCCTGGATCTGAGCTTAAATTAAATATTCTCTTTCTCCCTAAATTTCTTCTTTGCTCTTGTTCGGGCTCTAGCAAAGCTGCGAAAGAGCTCAGATCGGATCTGAAGTCTTGACGGAGGATCCACTCAAGGTGAAATCTTCTTCCGCGTGTGGTTGGCTCGGTGACAAGGGTGTTGCTCGCCTCGGGACGTCGTGCGGTTTGGAAAGCGGTTCGACTTGGGACATGGTGCGACTCGGGAAGCGGCTCGTCTCGGGAGAAGCGACGTGGGGCAAAAGAAATGTTGCTGAAAATGACGCTTTGTCTTCTACGGAAACGAAGTGAAAGCTATGTAGTTTAAATTAAGATTGCGTTTATAAATTGCAACTGTTAGATAGATCTATTCTTAGGGGTTGGTCGGACCCAACCCTGGGATAGTAGAGATCTTGGCTAGGGTTTGTTCCCTTTAGGGCTTAACTTAAAACTATTTTAACTTTATTTTCTGCTGCTGTTTTGATAATTTCATCCGACCGACTTAGGCCGGACGGTGTATTTATGGCCATAAGGACCCAGAAAGCCCTACATAGGCTTTACTAAGCAGCATAGTTTTGACGAAGGGACTAAAACTACGGTATTCATCACGGATACAGTCAATGTGGTCCCGACAATGCTCATGATGATGAGTTAACCACATAATTATGATATCAAAATATGGACGGTACCTACTGCTCGTGGTCACTGTCGTTTGGGGTTTCGAGCCCCACCTGTAGTAGGGTCAGGCTATATGGTCTCACACAGAGTGAGACCTTCGTCAAGTAATAGGTAGGATTATGGAGAAAATGCATTTGATGCAAGAAACATAAAACTGCAAAGAGGTTGCAGTTGGCTTCTGGATTCAGGATAAATGATCATGAGTTTAAGTGGGAGATGTTGAGGGATGCATGCCATCGGTTCATTTATATTTGATTCAAATGGATTTTAATATTAAATGGAAATTTAATGTGCCGCAAATAGTTTACGATATAAATTTTAGAATATTTAGGATGTTGGAATATTGCATTTGATGCAAAAGGTTTTGAATATATCGTAAAGTGTTTACGAGCATATTTTATATAGAATGGACACATGAGATATGTACCTGGATGACAGGAACGTTCAGGTCTAAACTCAAGTTCAAACGGCGTCCAAAACGGACTCCAAACACACAACATAGAGCCAAAACTTCAATAAAAGCCCATTTAGGGCATTGCAGGTCGGGACCTGCACCTGCAGACACCCGACACGCGGGGTGCTGGACCAGCATGGCGGGCAGGCGTGCGCCTGCGCCCATTAGGCGGGGCCCTGCCCGCATGAGCCATATTCATGTGGGTGGGGCCTTGCCCGTGTGTACACATGCGCTTATACAGCATGTGCCCACGAGTTGTGCATGTGCGCCTGCTGTGCACGCACCTGCTGGGCGCGTGCTGACGTGCGTTTATATTTCATACATTTGCGCACGTTTTCTCCCGTGTTTCTCCGTATTTTCCGCCGTCTTTTATTCGTTTTCTCGTGTTTTCTTGTATTTTCTTGTTTTCTTTCACTTTTCCATGTTTTTTGTATATTTACAAGAATTTACAGCATTTGGGACATAAAACGACGATATTCTGAGTCCCCGGAGCAACGGGAGGAGTCACGCGTGATCCAGGGGGTCAAACGACCAAGATTGCCACTTTTCAGCCCCCACCTGATCGGTTGGACACAGCCAACCGATCAGGTGATGCATGCGTGTCTGACCCGGACTGAAGCTGGAGCGAAGCGCAAGGTCAACCGATCGGTTCGCCGACCGGTTCATCCCAACAGAGTTCTCGGGAAAATGGAGCTGAATTCCAACCGATCGGGTGACCTTCACCCGATCGGTTCATCTGTAGCCGATTCCTCCGAAGGACGACCCGATCACACCACCCGCTCTCCTCTGCGCCCGGTTGATGCTCCCGAAGGCGACGGCCGAAGCAACAAGCCGCTCACCCGATCGGTTGACATTTCAACCGATCGGGTGGCCTTTTCGTCCCCTTTCGCGCACCGCTGATCATTCATTGAAGATCTGCTATCATTCCAGAAGGATTTTGGGTGATCTCTTATTTTTCTAGCGGCGGCATCGTTGTTAGCTTTCCAACGATAGGTCGCATGCCCAAATCCGATTTTTCTAGATTTTTCTGGAATTTTCTGAGCGTAGCTATGTGCTGAAACTGTCTACAGTCTGGAATTTCATTTCACCCGATCGGTTGACTTGTCAACCGACCGGGTGAGATCTGTTTCTGTAAATCTGAGCTCTCTGTTTATTCCACCCGATCGGGTGAGTTTCCACCCGATCGGGTTGGCCTTTTTTGACAGTTCTGAACCCGACCCAAGAGGGTTTTTGAGGGGTTTATAAATAGAGGTTGGGTGCACGACTTGGGGGGATTCTCCTCTAGTTTTTAGGGCTTTTTCAGCCCCTTTGTTGGGAGGCTTAGGGTAGATTAGATTAGGTCTTTGCTCAATAAATCTTGTACCGGATTGTTGGATTCGAATCAAGATAAGTATTTTTCTTCTCTCATTTTCTATTGTATTGTGTTGTTTTCATTTTGCTCAATGGTGAATGTTTGTATGTTATTTGTTTTGCTTGTTTTTATGTTTCTCACCATGGGGTAGTGTTGATGAACCCTAATACGGGTTAGGGTAGGATTGATGCTTGGGTTGTTTCATTTGACTTGGTTGCATGGCATGTGTTCGATGAAATGTGTCAATGGGGATTTCTAGCAATCTGAGTCCAATTCGTACGGCAACACACTAGTTGTGTTGGGGATTGGGGTCCGGTGCTTGTCCAGTCAAGATCCGCCTCGATGTATTGCTAGAAATCACATTTGACCTATTTGGCCATTAGGGTTACGCGGGGGTGTTTCATTGTCATTGGCGGGAGAAAGACCGCCTCTGACCGTCGGGCCAAGGGTGAATAAACTTGGCGGTTGACTCCCTAGCCATAGCTCACGCCCCCAGTGTAGACATCGAGTCCTCGCACGTGGGAACGGCTTGGACGAAGTGTTGGGAGTTATCATTGTGGCCTTAATGCTCCCGGTTGCGGAAGGTGTTAATGGACATGGGAATGCCCACCGTCCAGAACCGGGTAGGCCTAGCGTACTTGGCACCGACCGGAATATCGGGCCATGGACACTAGGTACCACCTTTTGGGGCAATGTCTCACCCTGGGTCAAGTCAAATGCCAAGTGTCATGAGTGCTCTAGCCCGTGTTAGCGGGGATTCTTTTTGTGTCTTTTTCATTCCTTTCTTTTATTTCTACACTTCCACCCACATCATCCACGTAGCTAGCACACGACCTAGGCGAGGCTAGTAGCCACTCAAGCCATCCACCTCCCTGAGTTCGATAAACCCGCACCCTACACTAACCGTGCACTTGCGGTAAAACGACACCTCGCCCATACCGTAAACGGGGCGCCGGTCAAGTTTTTGGCGCCGTTGCCGGGGAGGCATTCGGTTTGATATTAGCTTAGCTTGGGTTCGTTAGACTACGCATAAAAACACAAAAAAATTCTTTTTCTTTTTTTTATTTTTTTAAAAAAAATATTCAATAACCAAGAAATTTTTCCCCCACCATTATATTATCTTTTTGTTATTCTCTTGTACTATTGACGCTCCTCTCTAGTTTTCTTATTTTTGTTGTCCAGGTATCTTTGATATTGCCATGTGGAGATCAGATTTCGATGCTCAGATGGGAGGCTACGATCCCTATTCATTTGTGGTTTGTGAGACTTGTGGGATGGCGGGGCACGTGTATTATGATTGCCCATTTACGCTTGAGAGCCTCCCCCCACCCCAAGGCCAAACATTTTCCAACAACCTTAGCCCAAACACCTCCCATCCATTTCCTCAACCTTATACCCCTCCACAAACACAAGAAGAATCAAGCCTCGTGTCTCTCCTTGAAAGTGCCATGTTTAACCAAGGCCAAATATTACAAAACTTGATGGTACCAATCACCGAGCCGACACCGAGGAGAGGGGATGAAGGAGAGGATATACCCACTTTCATGGTTGAGACCACCATCTCATCGGCCACCATAGACACATCTCATGCCGATGCCCCAATTTTCCCACACTACCACTTGGATGACGAAGCATTTTTTGATGATGATAGTGAGGATGGGGAGATTTCTCTAGGATCTGTGGGAGAGACTTTTCCTTTTTATTTGGATACCCCATATGAGTCCTATGAGAGAACCGAGGAGACCACAGAGCTTATGCATACCGGCGAGGAGGATGTGCGTGAGGACGATGACACCACGACCACATACGAGTGGTCCGCTCCACATCCACCTCCACAGCCATCTCTGTCACAGCTTCCTCCTTGGTCGGTGGTCAACCATGAGGATGTCATTCAGGACATCGGGCAGATGGTGGAGCATGAGCATATCGTCGAGGAGGATGTGCATGAGGGCTTGGATACGATCATCCACTTCATGGAGCCCGAGCCACATCTACCTCTACCGTCACGCTCCACTTCTTCTGTGGCTGAGCATCTACTTGAGCATATTGCCCCTATTCAGGGAGATTTTCATACTCACTCTCACTCCACATTTAAGTCTCGCTTTTCACGTCATATTCCTTTAGACTTATATATTTTTGACACACCATATCCCTCGCAGGACACATGATCGACTTCCCTTGAGGTATGCTGCGGTGTGTCACCACCTGGAGAGCAACTTCACATGGAGAGCGGGGATTTGATCGTCGCTAGCACAGAGGATAGCATACCATTTTCAGGGAGTGTTCACCATATTTCATATATTTTACCATCATTTGTCGGCGACTATCTCTGGGATACATTTATTTTGGGAAATAATTTCTTGCCATGGACTAATGCACCTCGTCCTTTGCAGGTCACAGGTGGACACCTACGAGGGATGCTTGGAGGTGCATTGCTTGGGTCCATTGGCACACGTGGCACATCGCTTCTAGCGGAGCCACAGAAGGAGCAGTTAGAGCAGCTACCTGCCCCACTTCAGATCTTGGATCCGCCTATGCTCAGGTGTATCCTAATCCAGTAGTGTAAAAATTTACCACTTTCTAGTTTAGATTTGAATAATCTCGTCTCCTCTCATTAGCGAGGGGAGCGTATCTAGGATTTGCTTTTGCATCTTAATAACCCTTCATGTCGTGCCCTTCTATCATATCACCCCACATCCTCTTCCGAGGAGAACGAGCAGACTGTCTCTCCTGCATTCTGATTTCTTTCTTTTCCGATTTTCCCCTAGCATATTTCTGCATCACATTGATCATATCATTTTGCTAGCATTGCCATGTTCAGCTTGGGGGAAATCGACTTTTGTGTGCATGTTTTTGTGTGTCGTTGTCGTGTGTTTGTGTCTTTGAGTCCTTCGTGGCGTTTTATATCTTTTATTCTGTATGTTTCTTTTTCTTTATTTTCCAGTTTCGTTCGTGTATTTTTCGTGTTTTTCATTTTTTGTGTCGGTGCGTAACTCCCCTACATTTTCATTGCCCTCCCGTATTCACTACTATTGCATTGAGGACAATGCAATTTCAGCTTGGGGGAGTCGCACTTCGTGCGTCATTTGTCTCTTTTTCTTCATTATTTGAGTCGTTTTTCTCCGTGTTTTTCTTTTTTCTTTTTTCTTTTCTTCTTTTTATCTCTTTCTCCCAGAGATGAACCCTATGACGAATTGCCACGAAAATCACATGCACGCCTTGTACGGCTTCGATAATCACATTCACTAACCCTAGGATATCAAGTCCTCTTGCATTTCATGCATCGCGGGTCCACTTAGCTTTTTGTGAGTCGTGTGTCGTGCCTAGCTGTTTGGTGTGCTTCTACTTTGTGATTTTACTTTATATACCTGTCCAGGAATGGCCCCTAGATTATCATGTTTCGATTTGAATATGCGGTATTTATTTCCCATGTCTGCTTCTGCATGCTATATATATATATATATATATATATATATATATATATATATATATATATCGTGTACTTCATTTCGCATGTGTCGGGATTCCACAATTAAGGACTAGGATAACCCATTTAGCCTATGCTCTGATTAGCAAGAAATATCTCCTTTGCCCAAGTGTTTAGAATCCGATTTCATTTTTATTTTACTTGGTGCAAATCCCCTCGTCGTGTACCGTTCTCCCACTTGGGAGGGTACACATGTGTATGGCCAAAAACCCAAAAATCCAAAAAAAAAAGAGAAAAGAAAAGAAAAACCCAAAAAGAAAAGAAAAGAAAAATTTTGTATAGCCCAAAATCCAAAAAAATACAAATACCCAAAACCCAAAAATTTCAAGTGTGAATATTTTTTCCTACTTGCCGAGAATAAAGGGAAGGCGAGAATTTGCACCGAGTGTTCTACTCCACATCATCTCAACCCCCATCGTTTTCGAAAACACTTGGCATAGGGACCTTCTAGCGATTACCTAGGCTATAGTGTGGTGATTTCCTAGTCCCTAGCTGTGGAGTCCCCGATGCATGATACGCTTCTATTCTTATACTCTTCTCATGCATGCTTGAGCTAATATTCACCGCAATTTCAAATTGAATTGATATTTGGGTCTTTCTTTGGGTATGTGTATATGGAGCTTTATTGCACATCGTAGATAGTGACACCGTCTGCTAACACACGACCACACTCACTCGCGCTTCATCGCGTGGGCCCACGGCATTTGTCTGGACTCGTATTCCTTAGTTTAGTGATGTGATTTTGTGTTTGCTTGCTTGGTGTGTCGTTTTTGACTTTGTTGGCCCTGACGGGCGATCTAGGATATAGAGTTTTCTTTTTCTCTCTTTCTCTCTATTTTCTCCCTCCGAGCTCTTACTCTCACTCGTCTTCCTCGAGGACGAGGAAGAGTTCAGCTTGGGGGATTTTGACGTGCGTTTATATTTCATATATTTGCGCACGTTTTCTCCCGTGTTTCTCCGTATTTTCCGCCGTCTTTTATTCGTTTTCTCGTGTTTTCTTGTATTTTCTTGTTTTCTTTCACTTTTCCATGTTTTTTTGTATATTTACAGGAATTTACAGCATTTGGGACATAAAACGACGATATTCTGAGTCCCCGGAGCAACGGGAGGAGTCACGCGTGATCCAGGGGGTCAAACGACCAAGATTGCCACTTTTCAGCCCCACCCGATCGGTTGGACACAGCCAACCGATCGGGTGATGCATGCGTGTCCGACCCGGACTGAAGCTGGAGCGAAGTGCAAGGTCAACCGATCGGTTCGCCGACCGGTTCATCCCAACAGAGTTCTCGGGAAAATGGAGCTGAATTCCAACCGATCGGGTGACCTTCACCCGATCGGTTCATCTGTAGCCGATTCCTCCAAAGGACGACCCGATCACGCCACCCGCTCTCCTCTGCGCCCGGTTGATGCTCCCGAAGGCGACGGCCGAAGCAACAAGCCGCTCACCCGATCGGTTGACATTTCAACCGATCGGGTGGCCTTTTCGTCCCCTTTCGCGCACCGCTGATCATTCATTGAAGATCTGCTATCATTCCAGAAGGATTTTGGGTGATCTCTTATTTTTCTAGCGGCGGCATCGTCGTTAGCTTTCCAACGATAGGTCGCATGCCCAAATCCGATTTTTCTAGATTTTTCTGGAATTTTCTGAGCGTAGCTATGTGCTGAAACTGTCTACAGTCTGGAATTTCATTTCACCCGATCGGTTGACTTGTCAACCGGCCGGGTGAGATCTGTTTCTGTGAATCTGAGCTCTCTGTTTATTCCACCCAATCGGGTGAGTTTCCACCCAATCGGGTGGGCCTTTTTTGACAGTTCTGAACCCGACCCAAGAGGGGTTTTGAGGGGTTTATAAATAGAGGTTGGGTGCACGACTTGGGGGGATTCTCCTCTAGTTTTTAGGGCTTTTTCAGCCCCTTTGTTGGGAGGCTTAGGGTAGATTAGATTATGTCTTTGCTCAATAAATCTTGTACCGGATTGTTGGATTCGAATCAAGATAAGTATTTTTCTTCTCTCATTTTCTATTGTATTGTGTTGTTTTCATTTTGCTCAATGGTGAATGTTTGTATGTTATTTGTTTTGCTTGTTTTTATGTTTCTCACCATGGGGTAGTGTTGATGAACCCTAATACGGGTTAGGGTAGGATTGATGCTTGGGTTGTTTCATTTGACTTGGTTGCATGGCATGTGTTCGATGAAATGTGTCAATGGGGATTTCTAGCAATCTGAGTCCAATTCGTACGGCAACACACTAGTTGTGTTGGGGATTGGGGTCCGGTGCTTGTCCAGTCAAGATCCGCCTCGATGTATTGCTAGAAATCACATTTGACCTATTTGTCCATTAGGGTTACGCGGAGGTGTTTCATTGTCATTGGCAGGAGAAAGACCGCCTCTGACCGTCGGGCCAAGGGTGAATAAACTTGGCGGTTGACTCCCTAGCCATAGCTCACGCCCCTAGTGTAGACATCGAGTCCTCGCGCGTGGGAACGGCTTGGACGAAGTGTTGGGAGTTATCATTGTGGCCTTAATGCTCCCGGTTGCGGAAGGTGTTAATGGACATGGGAATGCCCACCGTCCAGAACCGGGTAGGCCTAGCGTACTTGGCACCGACCGGAATATCGGGCCATGGACGCTAGGTGCCACCTTTTGGGGCAATGTCTCACCCTGGGTCAAGTCAAATGCCAAGTGTCATGAGTGCTCTAGCCTGTGTTAGCGGGGATTCTTTTCGTGTCTTTTTCATTCCTTTCTTTTATTTCTACACTTCCACCCACATCATCCGCGTAGCTAGCACACGACCTAGGCGAGGCTAGTAGCCACTCAAGCCATCCACCTCCCTGAGTTCGATAAACCCGCACCCTACACTAACCGTGCACTTGCGGTAAAACGACACCGCGCCCATACCGTAAACGGGGCGCTGGTCACGTGCCTTGCACGCACCATCGGTGGGCTGCGCTTGATTACTGAGATATTGTAAATTTGTGGCAGGTATCGAATCACGGTTAAGTGGTAAGCAGATATCGAATCACACAGAGGAACTATTGGTATTTATTTAGATTACTGAGATATTGTAAATTGGTGTTGAAGAAATATTGGTGTCACAATCATTCAAAGTGTTGTAAATTCAATTTATAAGAATGACTAGGGCTTGGAAATCCCACTATAGATTTCAAGCAATCAATGTGAAACATGAATTCCCACGTTACTACACTTGATTTAGGGTGAACTTGTCGCAACTAAATTGGGAACCAACGCACGTTCTCGCGCTATGCAGGTCTATATAAATCTAAATTAGAGCCTCCCTCTCACGCAAGCCTATGTCAAATCGCTAGCATTAAGATTGACAATAATATTCACTTCCAACTCAAGCTCGCTCTTGTGCAACTTGAGTTCGAATCTATAGTGATAGTTTGTATTCGTTTTACCGTCGTACAAACGAATATAATTATAGAAATATAATAAAGATGCTAGCTTTGGTCTCTCTCTCGCACCAACTCTAGGGAATCTCAATTATAGATCTAAATCAAATATCTAGGGCTTCCCTTAGATCAAGATCCTCTCTCGAGTTCTCAAGATCCAATAGAAATCTCTAGCTATCCGTAGTAAATCGATCACAATCTAACCATTAACAAGTTTAATGACATAGCAATTCAATAGATCTCACAAATCATACTTAAAATCCATACGGTTCATCCCTTTGCCCTAGAGCAAAGAGACTACTCACAATTCATCATATAAATCACGTTAAAAATAAGATATACAATAGAATTCGTCACAAAACACATATTTAGAGAGAAGTATAGCATAAAAATATCAACTTTCAAGAGTTTAGACAAACCAATTTTGAACACAAGCTTCAAGAATAAGAAATTTAGATCCTTCTCTCCAATCCTTTCACCAAAAGAAATCTAAAACTAGAATTAAAACTAAGAAAATTACTCTGAAGTGTCTCTCCTAGGGCTGCTCTGAAAACTAGGTATTTATAGCCACCCAAAAGAATCCTGACAGATTTGCCCCTGAACAGCTGTAAACCCTATATTTGGGGATCTGCCCGACAGCGCACTCGGCCGAGTGAACTGTTCACCCGATCGAGTGAGAAATATACAGGAGTTGGGGTTTTCAGCGTTCTGGAAGTTTAGACCACTCGGCCGAGTAGTCTTCTTACTTGGTCGAGTGAGATTCATACTCGTTTAGTAGGACCTACTGTAGATCCTCTCTAATAACAGAGAAGCGTCGAATGATTTCTTCACAATTTTTATCTCCACTTGGTCGAGTGGTCCTCTCACTCGATCGAGTGGAAATTCCCACTCGACTGAGTGCAATCTGGTTCTTTTTCAGGCTGGATAGGGCATGTCAGCTTCACTCGGTCGAGTGGGCTGCGTCACTCGGCCGAGTAGCCTGTTTTAGTACTCTTCTTTCTTTCTTCTCACTTCCTTGTCGTTTCTTTTGCCTTCCTTCTTCTTCTACTCATCCTCCAGGGCCGTTAGCTCTCCGATATCATCGTTAATGATGCTCTGGCATGCGTGTAGGCGTTTGTGGCTCCAAATTGCTCCCGATTGCTCAATATTTCCTGACATCAGACGAAACAAAGGAATAGTGAAATATATCGTGAAAACATTGTATAATCATTAAAATCACGATATGAGAAATCATTATGGGATGGAAAAATGCAAAAATAAAATGTAAAATATGAGCCTATCAAAATCCACCAAGATTACCTCTTACTCATCCTCGAGGAAGATAAGTAAACAGTGAACTTGGCGAATAAAGAAAAATCAAATAGATGAAAAAAAATGAAGAGGGGAAGTGCTAGATCATTCTCTCAGAACTCGGATTTGCTTACTCAAATAGCACGAGCAATGAATAAAAAACATCACTAAGGCTTCTATTTCGATATCATCTCATATGGGTGCATTTGATAGAAAAACTAGGAACAACGTGAATCATATGAAACATGAAATCATTTAGAATCAAACGTCGCCCAAGGCATAAAAAAACGATATACATAAGCATAGACAACACACTTTTCAATTGACTGCTTCTACTTGGAGTATAAGAGATATCACACAATTCAAATCAATAAGAATAGAAAGAGGTGGTTTCATGAATTTAATGCAAAATTTTCAATTCATAGACATCGTTATAATCTAAATCATCTCCCTAAGTATCAGAAATTACCTAGCTTAGGTCGTTATGCACATATAAGTAGCCACTCACACACACACACACCATTGGATCTCCTCTTCCAAGCTTATCTATAAGCGTGTGGCATCAAATATGAACTATTTCCCATATTTTTTGTAGCTCCATATATGAAAAGGAAAACAAGAAAGAAGTAAAGAAGGTGATTGTGTATATACAATGAAACTTTTCTTTTTCTTTTTTCTTTTTCTTATCTCTTTTCTCTCTCTGTTTTTTCACACAAGAACAATTCCAAAGAAAGATGCAAAGATATAAATTTTTCTTTTCTTTTGAGTTTTTGGGATAATGAAGCTTATTTCTTTTTAGCGTGGAAAAGATGTAATAATAAGATTCACTTAAGGGGAGATTCACCAATGATTATATGTTTAGAAATACTTTTCAAGATATGTGGAGAAAGAATATATGATAACGCTCGGTTCACTCTTTTGTATGTGCACAACAACTTCAGCAGTGTAATGTCATCTACTCAGTTTGATTCCTAAAAGTAGACTAATCTATTCATATCAAGCGGCAACCAATTCATTCAACCTGGAAGTTTAATAAACATTTCATGCAATAAGAAGTGATTTTAAAATGTAAAGCAGTACTCCAAGTAATAGGCAGTCAATGCATGAATCTTTGTGCGTTTTCTATTAAAAGTATAAAATAATGTAATTCTCAGACAAGTCAATGCTAAAACTCATTCATGGACAAATAATAAACACGTTGGAAGTTCTTTTTCTCAAATGCACAGCAAATATAACGCAGATGATATCAGAAATAAAAAGCAATAGCATGGCAAAAGGTACGTGCATAAGAGTAAAGCGAAGTCCAAGCTATATTCATCATAGGGAATTCATCTCTAGCAAAAAATAAAGAAATAAGGATAGAATAAAATCTAATTATACAAACGCAAGCACTCCAAAAAATGAAGAAAACGTGATGCATGGGGAATAGCGAAAAAGTGCGTGAAAATAAGTGGAAAAAGAAGAAAAGCGGAAAAATAAAGATAAAAACAAGGAAAATGGATAAAAGGTGTGCGTGGGCACACTCACTCCCCTAAGCTAAACATATCATTGTCCTCAATGTGCAAAGTGTGGCACAAGGACATATAAAATAAGGGTGGGTGGGTGTGGGTGCAATATGATGCGAAATAAAGGAAAATAAGGAAAATAAAATATGACATGATGGTAAATGCAAAGAATATATGGTAAGCTAGCATGCAAAATGGTGTATGAATGGATGCAAGATAGTGGCCCAGAAACACATACTCTCCCCCAAGCTGAAATATATATAGTGCCCTGTAAAAAGGTGAAGACAGATGGGCAAACAAGATAGTGGGATGAGGTGAGGCAAAAATATGATATGCATCAAGAAGTCGTTCCTAGGATGGTGCATCGCCATCACCTCCCTGCTCTGGGGGCGGTGGTGGCAAAGGTACTGCCTGCTGAGGAGCAGGCTGCTGCTACTGCTGCTGCAGGCAGTGGAGAATCTGGTTCAACATGAGCTGAATACCAGGAATCATGGCAATACATGTCTACTGAGTAGTGACGGCCTACGTGAGAGCCCTAAGGTCAACTCTGAGCCCACTCACTGCCGACTCGACAGCGCTGAGGCGCTGCTCTCTGTCGTCAGGAGCAGGGGCAGATGGACGTGGAGGTGTACAAATATGGGGTCTCACACGACCTCCAAATACTAGTGGGGCTACTATCGGGTGTGTGCGAGGAGCGGAGCTCACAACAAGAAGCTCAGCCTCTAGGGGAGGCTGAGACACAGGAATGCTCTCAGAAATATGTGCAACGGAGGACAGAATATCATCATAGGACGAGGCTGGCAGATAGATCGTGGCAACGACTGTGGTAACAGACACCACGACACTCTCGGTATAGACATCGACAGCAGAGACTGAAGCATCGACATGTGGGGCGGTCGTGAAATCAGGAGACAGTGACGCCCCATGAGTCGAAGGATTGGGTGTGTCGAGTGTCTCTGCGGTCCCGGAGGAAGAAGGGTCGCCTCCCTCAAAAGTGGTGGTGATAGCACTCTCAAAGCTCAGATAAGAAATCGGGTTTACTCTCAGTGGTGCGGTGGTGGTGGAATCAGACACAGCGGTAGAAGTGGTGCTCTTGGCACGAGCAAAAGTGGAGACAGATGTACCAGGCTCGGGGATCAGATCAGAGGTATGCTGGGGAATCAGGATCTCAGGGGCGAGAGGCTCAACATGGGGCTCCGGCTGATCGTCGTCGGGCTCTAGTACATAAACAGGTGGGATCAGGAGGTCCATCGGGAACCTCCACTTTGCACCTGTTGGTCTGATATGTGTCCGAACGGGGTTTGGAAGCACTATGTAATCAGCAGAGAAGGGACATGTAACCAGACCCAATGACACTGTCCGTGGGGACGGATCATGTGCATACGGGCCAAAACATCTAGAGATAAGGAGGTAGCATGGCGCAGGCCGACGGGAAGCTGGATGTCAAAAATGGGTGCTAGTAGGGTAATCAGACCGCCACAACATATCGCCTTAGTGGAGGCGATTGAAGAAAAGATGCGGTCAAAATACCACCTAGAGATATCAATGGAGATCGCGGGGACCAAGATGTCCCCGACGCCCTCAAAGGCTCTCTCCCTAGTCATCACATAGAGCATAAAAAACTCTGGCGTGAACATGGTCCCAACCTCTAGCCTGGCAAGAATGGTGGTCGCCAAAAGGCGTTGTGCAAGTCACAGGCAGGGGTGGACTATAGAAGGGGCCATTGCCCTGATATGGTCGAAGTGGTGCGTGACAGTGATCGTGTCACAGGAAGCAGCAGCTGAAAAGACAGACTGGGTGTGGTGTGTGAGACATAAGCTTGGTCGGGGTCTGGGACAGGGGGCCAATGAAAATATGCTCTAGCCATGTCGTGCGAGATCTCTCACTCCTGGTCCATGAGCCTAAAAGAATAGCCCCTAGGAGTCATACAAATAGAACTCAAGACCTCTAGTGTCAGACAGACATAGGTGTCTGCCGACACAGACAGAAATTCGCCCCACCCCACGTTGTCATACAACTGGTGCAGGCCCTAAAATACCTCTAGACACTCTAGTGTATCAATATGCACAAACGTAATGGGTATGATCTGATGCTGTGAGATCCTCTCAAATTTGACGCGGTGTGCGTCATCTCTGAAAGTGATCATGTACGTCTCGATCACAGGAATAGGCTGTGCTGGTGGTGCTGGTGGTGGTGCTGAGGTCACTGGGAGTGTGGCGACGGGGTCGTTATGCGGCGGGGTCGCTATGCAGTGGGGGCACCGTCCCAGAGGGAGAAGGATCGGGGTCACCAGTCCTCTTCCGCTTGGAAGAGGGCTACCGAGTTCTGGATCTAGTGCATGGGGGCATCGGTGAATGCCGTGAGATGCACACCAATCAAATATAGCCCCCTCATGCTCGAAATAAAATATGGAAAGAGTGTACCAAGCACGATGCGACTCCTAGCAAGCAAACGAGCATGAGCCGGCTTCCCTAAGCTCCAAATCAGTGTACGATCTCCCCCAAGCTTTCTTGTTGCACACAAAAGATTAATTAGCGTTAAAATTTGGGGTCGATCAAGAGTAATCGGATAAAAATAGGGATTAATAGGGTAGGGGATGGATTTAGGGCTTACGAATTGAATTGGGGAAGAAAGAGGGCAAATAGGGGCGAGATGGGGGTAGTGGTGCCGGACTCGGCCGGTGGTGTGGTCGCCGGAGGTGGCGCCGGAGGTGGCACTGTCGATCTGGTCGAGTGCACTCGGTCGAGTCGGGCGGGGGGCAGCGGTCGAGTCGGAGAAATGAGGGAGGGGGTGCTGTGATTTGGGGTTAGGGCTGCGGGTGAGTGCGATTTGGGATTTAAATAGGGGCGTCCGACTTAAGTCACTCGGCCGAGTGACGATCGTCACTCGGTCGAGTGGCCCTAATATTAACATCTTAAGAATTTCAGCTAGGTCGAGCGACTCGGCCGAGTGGTTCGACAAGTTCAACTCGGTCAAGTAAGAAATAAAGACAGAGCTAGGAATTTTTTATGACTCTGTTATAGTCTCCTACTCGATCGAGTAGAATTAGTCACTCAGTCGAGTGGACTAATGACTCGACTGAGTAGAGAGGCATGTAAGAGCAAGATATTAGATCTGTCTGCTATAGGGTGCACTTGGTCGAGTGACAAGTCACTCGGTCGAGTGACATAAAATTTATAGAGTACAGTTATTTGGGACTTCCCTGTTCAGTGTGTCACTCGATCGAGTGACTTCTTTACTCGGCCGAGTGAGAATCTTACTCGGCCGAGTAGGCTGTTTGTTTCAGCTCCCTACTCTCTGTTTCTCCCTCTCCCGTCAGTTTCTCCCTCTCCCGTCAGTTTCTCCTTTTCTTTATCTTTTAAGCATGTCCTCGGAGGCTGCTCTCCATTGCAATGGCTACCCTCTATTCGGATAAATTCCTCGTATCTTCTTCCTGTGATAAAATCGTTGCCCGTCGTCAGATTTTTCTAGACTCTTGCCTTACTAAACTAATAAAAATAAAAACAAAAATAAAAAATTAAATTTCAACTAAAAAGAACTCAGATATAAACATCGGTTGCCTCCTGACAAGCGCTCGTTTAAGGTCCTGAGCTCGACCCCTTATGATTTCACGTTGAGCTCGTGATGTTTGGCGCATAGGAGATGCGCGTGTCAAACTTTGTGAGGAGGCCTGTAGGATTCAGATGCTGTGCTTCTTCTAACTTGGCCTCCTTTAAGCGTTCTTCCTCTCTAATGATGGCGAGGGATGACTCCCCCAAGCTTTAGTTCTTGGCTCCTTTGTCCTTCCCCGACGGTGGAGAAGTATTTGCTGGTTGTGCGTTCTTTCCTTGCTTCACCGAAGAGAGCTTGCAGAGCTCTATAATCCTCACGACATCATCGTCGTTCTCCTCTTCCTTGGTGAGAGGATCCGGGGTATCTCCATTTGGGGCGGCTTTTTCAGAAATTGGCACTCCGTCAGACTATCCGCGTGCAAAGCTCCAATGGCATATGGCATGGCTTCACGATGACCTCGTCAAGGAGGTCTACACAGTCGCTTTCCTCTAGCGAGGATCTATTCTTCTTGGCGTGCGGGAGATGGAACTCAACTTCGATATTTCCAACATTTAGCGACAACATTCCCTCTCTCACATCTACAATGACTCCGGCGGTAACTAAGAAGGGGCGCCCAAGTATCAGAGATGTATCTCCCTCTTCTTTTACGTCCATGATGACGAAGTCGCATGGAACGCAAAGTCCTCCCGGCATTTGAAGCGGCACATTTTCAGCGATTTCCACATGCCTAGTGATACGTCCATCGGCGAGTTGAATCTTCATGTCGGTGGCGTTAAGATCGGTCCCCGTATTGAGCTTCTTGAACATGGTGAGAGGCATGAGGCTCACGCTCGCACCCAAATCTACCAAAGCCTTTTGTAGGGGGGACTTTTCCCAAGTGTGCACGGAATTCTAAAGCTTCTGGGATCATTTAATTTCTTCGGCAACCTGTCTTTGTTCATGAACCAAGTACCTTGTTCGGTAAGCACAATCTTCTACATTCGTTTCCTTCTCGTAATCAAATCTTTGAGGAACTTTACATACGTCTGGATTTCAATAATAGCATTAAGGAATGGGATGTTCAAGCTTATACCTCTCAAGTACTCCAGAAGTCGAGCAAACTTTTTATCCAGTTTGGCCTTTGCCAACCGTTGTGGGAATGGTACCGGTGGTACATATATACTCTTCTTCCGAGGCTCATCAACTTCAGATTTTTCCTTATTGTTTGTCGCTGCCATGGGGCTTTCCTATTCATTTCTTCCCTCTTTCTCAACTGGAATTTCATCCCTTGGGCTCCTAGTTTGAACCATGGCAGGAGTAGTATCCTTCTCGCCTCTAGTAGTCACCGCCACTACCGCATTGATGTGGCTGATGTTGCTCCTTGGGTTTGGCTCCGATTAAGCCGGTAATTGATTTTTGGCCTTGTTGAGCAATGTGATTTGCTCCGCCAATTGCGCCATGATGGTGTTGAGGCTATCTTGGCCCGCCGATAGTTTAGCGTTGATCTTCTTCTGCTCGGCCATAAATTCCTCAACTCTAGTCTCATGCTCGGACCTTTGCGACGTCGATGGTGGGTTTTGTGGCCTCTATCCTTGACTAAATCCGGGGGGTCTATATGGCCCCGCTTGTTGTCTCTGCTCGAATTGTTGTTGTTATGGCGGCCTTTGTTGATAGGTTTGTTGCTGAGGTGGCGGGCAAGCTTGTTGTTGCTGTGGTGGTTATTGAGGAGGAGTTAAAGCTCCACTATTGTTTGCATATGAAAATCCGGGATGAGACTTCCAAGCCGGATTCACCCAAGACCCATTATTTCCTCTACCTGGCTTGTAATCAGAAACATACTAAACCTACTCAATGGGTTCCTCATGAGACTCGCCGCCTAAATACATGACTTGTCCTTGCCAATAATTTGTGTGCACATTCGATATCGACATGTCAGGCACAACACAAGGCTCGCACGACTTCTTCTCAAGTTTATCCACCACTCTAGATAGAGAGTCAAACTTTGTTGCCAATTCTGCCACTGCCTCGGCTTCATATATGCTTGCCGGCTTCACAGATGCTGATGTTTGGCCCCTCTCATTGGCCCACTGCTTATTGTTAGAGGCCATCTCCTTTAGTAACGCCGTAGCATCTTCTGGTGTCTTTGACAATATCGCTCCATTAGAGGTAGCGTCAATAATCATCTTCGTATCTGCTTTCAAACCATTGTAGAAATAGTGCACGAGCTCCCAATCATCTATGTTGTGGTGGGGGCATTGATGTTAAAGATCTTTGAAGCGCTCACATGCCTCATATACTGATTCTTGAGATCCCTGCCTGAAAGACATCAAAGCATTCTATATCGTTACGGTCATAGAAGGCGGATAGAACTTGTTGAGAAGGCGCTCGCTAGCTCGTCCTAAGTAGTGAATGTGTCATGTGCTTGCGTCCTCAACCAATATTGAGCTTTATCTCAAAGAGTGAAGGGAAAAGTCGCGACAATGGCATCCTATGGTACATTAGGGATTTGAAAGGTGGCGCACTTCGTTAAGAACATCTGGATATGATAATGCAGATTTTCATGCGCATTCCCATGGAAGGGATCTTGTTGCATCAGCACTACAAGTCCCATTTTCAGCTCAAAATTCTTCTCTGGCAGCATCTCTGGCATAAATATGGATGAAGCAGCCGAGTTGTTTGGAGTGAGCCTATCCCGGATGGAAATAAGCCTAGCTGTATGTCGTGGTGGAATAGTCTCCTCCGCCATTTGATCTTCCTCTAATAGTTGTCTCTTTTCTGCTTTTAATCTCCTTGTCGTGCGCTCGATTTCAGGATCAAATAATATATCTTCGTTGGTTGCCCTCAATCATGTGTACATGCACAGAAAAAGAGAATCTGGAAAGAATTGTTAGCACAATAGAGGAAGAAAAGAAAAAGGAAAATAAAAAAAGAATTATTAAAAATATAGAATACCGTTGCCTCCCCGGCAACGACGCCAAAAACTTGGTCGTCTAAGATAGTAACTCCGAAAAAATGTAGTTTTATCGCAAGCGCACGGTTAAGTGGTAAGTGGGTATCGAATCACGGGGAGGAATTATTGGTATCTATAAAGATTACTGAGCAATTGTAAATTGGTGGCGAAGAAATATTTGTGTCACAATCGTTCAAAGTGTTGTAAATTCAATTTATAAGAATGCTTAGGGCTTGGGAATCCCCACTATAGATTTCAAGCAATCAATGTGAAACACGAATTCCTACATTACTACACTTGATTTAGGGTGAACTTGTCGCAACTAAATTGGGAACCAACGCATGCTCTCGCGCTACGCAAGTCTATAGAATCTATACTACCCCCTCACTCTCGTGCAAGCCAGTTCAAATCTCTAGCATTAAGATTGACAATAATATTCAATTCCAACTCAAGCTCGCTCTTGTGCAACTTGAGTTCGAATCTAGATCGTGATAGTTCATATTCGTTTTATCGTCGTACAAACAAATATAATTATAGAAATATAATAAAGATGCTAGCTTTGGTCGCTCTCGTACACCAACTCTAGGGAATCTCGATTATAGATCTAATTCGAATATCTAGGGATTCTCTTAGATCAAGATCCTCTCTCGAGCTCTTAAGATCCAATAGAAATCTCTAGCTATCCATAGTAAATCGATAACAATCTAACCCTTAACAAGTTTAGTGACATAGCAATTCAATAGATCTCACAAATCATATTTAAAATGCATAGGATTCATCCCTTTGCCCTAGAGCAAAGATACTACTCACAATTCATCATAGAAATCACATTAGAAATAAGATATAAAATAGAATTCATCACAAAACTCAAATTTAGAGAGAAGTATAGCATAAAAAATATCAACTTGCAAGAGTTTAGACAAACCAATTTTTGGATACAAGCTTCAAGAATAAGAAATTTAGATCCTTCTCTCCAATTTTTTCGCTAAAAAAACTAAAACTAGAATTAAAATTAAGAAAATTATTCTAAAGTGTCTCTCCTAGGGCTGCTCTGAAAACTGGGTATTTATAGCCGCCCAAAAGAATCAGAAAATTCTGACAGATTTGCCCCAGAATAGCTGTAAACTCTAGATTTGGGGATCTGCCCGACGGCGCACTTGGCCGAGTGAACTGCTCACTCGGTCGAGTGAGAAATCTGCAGGAATTGGGTTTTTCCAGCATTCTGGAAGTTCAGACCACTCGACCGAGTAGTTTTCTCACTCGTTCGAGTGAGATTCATATTCGGTTGAGTATGACCTACTGCATATCCTCTCTAATAATAGAGAAGCGTCGAAGGATTTCTTTACAATTTTTATCTCCATTCGGTTGAGTGGTCCTCTTACTCGGTCGAGTGGTCCTCTTACTCGGTCGAGTGGAAATTCCCACTCGGTCGAGTGCAATCTGGCTCTTCTTTAGGCTGGATAGGACGTGTCAGCTTCACTTGGTCGAGTGTGCTGCTTCACTTCGTCGAGTAGGTTGCGTCACTCGGCCGAGTAGCCTATTTTTGTACTCTTCTTTCTTTCTTCTCTCTTCCGCGTCGTTTCTTTTGCCTTCCTTCTTCTTCTACTCATCCTCCAAGGTCGTTAACTCTCTGATATCATCGTTAATGATGCTCCGGCATGCGTGTAGGCATTTTGTGGCTCCAAATTGCTCCCGATTGCTCCATATTTCCTGAAATCAGACGAAACAAAGGAATAGTGAAATATATCGTGAAAACGTCGTATAATCATTAAAATCGCGATATGAGCAATCGTTATGGGATGGAAAAATGAAGAAATAAAGTGTAAAATATGAGCCTATCAAATGTCAGGCCGTGAGGCCCACTGTGGGCCCCACATGATTAGGGTTTTAAACCCAGGTTTTTGGCAGCTGCGTTTTACAGAAATGCGTGATTTTTGGGCAACTTTGGAGCCACGTTTGATGGGTCAAACGAACTTAGAATGACGCGTCATTTTTTCCTACGCGTTCACCATTCAACACTCTTCGCAACGATGTATAACATCGTTCTTGAAGCTCAACGATGAGGGTGCGAAAATTCGTCAAAGTTTGGCCTTCATTTAAGGCAAACTAAAATTGATTTTTCTTCTCCAAAAAGTTTAGTCCCACATCGATTATTGAGAAAGAGGAGGGGTTAGCCACCTACATAAATAGGGGCCTACCCCTGCTTGAAACTTGGACCAAGCTCCAGATCTGAGTAGATTCATTAAATGTGAGCAAGCTCGAATCTAAGCTTAAATTAATATTCACACTTCTCCCTAAATTCTTTCTTGCTCCTGATGGGCTCTAGTAAAGCTACGAAGGAGTTCGGATCGGATCCGAAGTTTTGACTGAGTATCCACTCAAGGTGAAACTTTCTTTGGTGCGTGGTTGGCTCGGCGACAAGGGTGTTGCTCACCTTGGGATGCGGTTCGACTCGGGATGCGGTTTGCCTCCGGACGCGGATCGGCTTGGGACGCGGTTCGGCTCATGAGGCCGTTCGACTGGGGATGTGATTCGGCTTGGGAGAATCGGCGCGGGGCATTGCTTTGAAGATAAAGAAATGTTGCTGAAAACGACGCTTCGTATTTTGCGAAAACGAAGTGAAAGGTGTGTAGTTTAATTTACATGTGTTTATATTTGCAATTGTTAGATAGATTTATCCTCAGGGGTTGGTCGGACCCAACCCCAGGATAGTAGAGCTTCTTGCTAGGGTTTAACCCCACCCTTTAGAGCTAGACTTAAAATAGTTTTAAGTTGTTTTTCGCTGCTTTTATGTTTTCGTCGTCTGTCCGACTTAGGCCAGACGTCGATTTTATAGCCATAAGGACCCACGAAACCATTCATAATGGATGTATGTGTCTTGTAATAATATTGTATTGTAATGGTATTGTGTTGAGATGTGTAGTGATATGTATGTGATGGTATTGTGTTGAGATGTGTATGTGATATTGCAATGGTATTGTGTTGAGATGAGTGGTGATAATTGTTATACAATGTTATAATTGGATAATGTTGGTTATATATTTATGTACATATGTTTTGAGCTTGTGTTCCTCTGTGTTGTACGTGAGTTCTGTGTTGCCTCTTTATCTCTGAGCAGTACGTGTACTAACCCACCATGTGCGCAGTGGTTTGCTAGACTTCTCTTTTGAACTCACTCACTCTCTTTCTTTTCTTCTCACCCTCGCCTCTTCGGGAATACTTGGGACGGATTCGTACTTCTCGGATATCATGCGGAGCGGGGTGTTACATAGAAGCATCATGATGTGTTTCCTTTCATAACTTGTATCTTTAACATGTGAAACAGAAAATTCATTGCAGAATTACCGCATGGAGCACATCAGAAACATGAAATTTACGTAGCATGATAATAAGATATCATCATAATGACAATGAACCATACTCTTTCAGCAAAACTGGGAAAAATCAGGCTACACGGCCGTTTCGTCTGCTCGCACAGCCGTGTGAAACAACGCAGATAAGGACCCAGCAAAACAACCACACGGTTGTTTGGAATATTCCACACGACCATGTGAAGCTCATCTTCCAAGGTTCAGAATTATTCGACCATACGTTGGTTTGGGTACTCCACACGACCGTGTGTAGTCCCGCAATCTAATATTCAGGGTGGCGTACTAAGACATACCCACACAATTGTTTAGTTGGCCACACGGTCGTGTGGGGGAACTGCGACTAAGTTAATGCTTCGATCGACATGGTTGTTTCCTAAATCTACACGACCGTGTCGATTCGGAGAAAATCAAGATAGCTCGGTCGTGTCTACGTCGGCGCTGCTGCAAGAAATTAAGGACGACACGATCGTGTCTAAGTCGACACGGCTGTGTAGAACAAAAACTTCAATGCAAGCGGCAAAACGGTCATGGATCGACCGTGTGATGCTGCCGTTGGTCGAAATGACCACGACACGGTCTAGACACAACCGTGTCGTCTACGACATAACCGAGACACGGTCATGTGGTTTCCTGATGCTGTCAATTTCTACAGCGATTAAAATTAAATCCTATGCGATTCTAAGACTAAATCCTATCAAATTTAGTTACGATTCCTACCTTCTCAAGTCATGCAAGAAGTCTTTGGCCCTTCTTCTCGTTGATGACCCTCTAAAGCTGGTTCATCTTCAACGAGAAGGTGTATGGATGGGTTGCGACGTTGGTTTGATGAAAGAAAAAAGGCATCAATGGGGCTGCAGTGTGTGGGAGAGCTGGGAGTGAGGGCTTCTCTATTTTTCTTTCTTTTTCTCTTCTTTTCCCTTAATTTTTCTCCGTTTTAATCTCCTAACCATCCTCATCATCTCCCTCAAATCCACTAGTGTTGCCATGTGTTTAGGGGTTAGGTGAGATTAAAGGGGGTAATGACACCTCAAGCTAATTAGGTGTCTTCATTAGAATTTTCTAGGGTTTTAGAATTTCTAATAAACAGAAATACCCCCTTAAATATCATATACTCCAATATACAAGTATTTTCATCCATATACCTCATTTAATTAAATCCAAATGGTGTTTAAAAATCATTTTATGTTACAAAAAATTTGGGAAAATTTATAAAAATACCCATGCATACGTCAAAAAATAGGTACTTATACACACGTACAAAAACATCAGGGTCAATTGTAAGGCCTGCATGCCCCGTTCATTTGGGCCCTCAGCGGGTGGCTCCTGCCGAAGGCATCGTCTACTTCGACTACATCGTCTCAACCTATCGTTAATTTCTGTGCAACATAAGATCCGGGGGGAGTCAGAACATTTCTCTCAGAATGGGACCAAATTGGGCTTAAAAATCCATCCGGAAGAAGACAAACCCAGTCCAACTAGGCCCCGTTCCCACCCCGACCCCGAGCCCGTGGGCTGGGATTAAACCGGTTTTAAGTATTGCCCAATAATTGTACAGCAACCTGCGTCTCCTTTGCTGTATGTACCAAATCTACCAGTTTATTTTCCTAAATTTGGACTCTCTCCGGTTTTCCATGGCTCCCTCCACTTCATCCTCATCCTTCTCTACAGAGAAAGCAGCCACTCCTCTTCCTCATCTGTTTCTTCATTCCGCCGGTCGCTGTATCCGATCTGTCACCGCCAACATCCTTTCCCATCTCCCCATCGCCCCTCCCGTCATTCTTCCTAATCACCGCCCCCTAATCCCCCCTCCCCCTCCCAACCCCTCGCCTCACTCGTCGCCGGCGGTGACCTTGCCCTTCGTTCTCCCACTCCCTTTATCATCATCATCATCATCATCATCATCATCATCGTTTTATTCTTATGCTAGCAAGGATGGATCTTCGACTTCTGCCTCGCCGGCTATTAGAAGCTTGTCGTCCTCGTCGTCGACAGCGAGTGTAGCTGGGGAGACCTCGAGCTCCACCTCCAATGGTGCCGGAGGCGGAGCAGGCGGTGGGCCCGCCTTCGTTGGCCAGGTGTTCAGCATGCTTGATCCCTCCGGCAACGGCCTCATGACCGTTACCTCCCACCTCGAAATCCCTTTCCTTTCAAAAAGGTAAGAACCGAGTACAATCAAATAATTATATTAAATTACGCATTGTTATTGGGGTGGTTGGATTTTAATTGAAGAAAGTCCAGTTTTTGCTCTTATCTTTTTTGTTGTTTTCTTTAGTTATCGGGTGTCCGTGCTTGATTTCTTTGTTATGTGGTTTGTATAATTTCTGAAATGTACTTGGATGAGCTTTCTTTGGGTTACCATAAATTTTTGCTGAATCGTGATGGAGCAGTAGGTTGTTTGCGTTATGGCCAAGATTGTTTAGGTTGAAAGCATATTTGTTCTTGGGATAAAGGAAATATTGAGCACTTAGGGTTTGCTAAGTATATGATTGCTTTCCAGTCCTCTACTTATCTTACCCCTTCGCTGTTTGTGCAATGCCGTGCAGAAATCTACATCTATTAAAACATGCATGCATGTTGGGGCAGGCATTAGAGGGGAGATGATGGCATGACCAAACGGGAATTTCTAATGAAGCTGGAAAATATGTATTTTGTAATATTTTGGGAAAAGGATAGTGAGAATTGTGTATGATCCTTCTAATTTTTTCACAATGTATATAGGCCAATGGTGCTGTGGAACCAGGATCTTCTGGCAGGTATGGCAAAAAAAATAAGAAACAAAAAGAAAATACACACTTGGTGATATTCTAAAAAACACAATAATATAACATGCCGAGAAATTTATGTTTGCTATTCAAAATTCAGATGAATATACCAGTTTAAAAAGTTATATATAAAGCAATTGCTATTGAATGTTTTCTTTAGGTAATGTTATATAATGCAACTAGAAATTGCCCGTGCACCAAGTGCACGGAGCAAAAACAACCCCCCACGTACATGGCACGGAGCACGCGCGCAACCGAGAAGGAGCGAGAACTGCGGGCGTGTGCGTCGGCAACGTCGGGGGTAAAAGGGGAGCAATCACGCAAATAAGCGCAAAAAACTAAGGAGAAACATGCAATTAAGTGGGAAGTTGGGGGGGGGGGGGCAAATTTTTTTTATTTGTGAGTGGGGGGCTTCCCCCACAATTGAGGGGATAATGCCACGTGGGTCAAGCCCGCGGCAGGTCCCCCTTAATTGTAAGAAGGACTAGTCATAACCCGTGCCCGTGGGCACGGTTCATTTAAGATTTTCCCTTGCGAAATCTTTCTTCCCCGAATTTTTTTTAAAAGCCAAAATTTAAAATAAAAACAAATTAGCTTACAATATTTAGCGGCACATGCGTCTTCGGCGTGGGTGCCTTCGGTGCGGAACAACAAATTCAGCGCATGCGCCTTTGATACAGAACACCAAATTCGACGTGGGTGCCTTCGGCGCAGAACAACAAATTCGACGTAAAACAACAATTTCGACACAGGTGCCTTAGTCGCGGAACAACAAATCAGCGTTAAAAAATGGCGCGGGCGTCTTCAGCGCGGAACAACAAATTCAGCGCATGCGTCTTCGACACAGAAAACCAAATTCGACGTGGGTGCCTTCGGACCAGAACAACAAATTCGACGTAAAACAACAATTTCGGCGCGGGTGCCTTAGTCGCGGAACAACAAATCAGCGTTAAAAAATTTCGCAGGCGCCTTCGGCGCCCGCGCCGAAATATACATATAACCCGTGCCCGTGGGACACTGTTCATTTAAAAATCTTGGACCCACTAATTTTAAACAAACATTAATAATTATTAGTTTCCCCTGAAACATCAGTAGATGTGATCGAAATTTTACAGGGTTTTGCAACGCGGATCAATGAGTTGGCAGCATCTCCCGCGTTCATTCTCCCACAGCTCGCGTTCATTCCCAAGATGAGATTGTGTGTGTGCACAACATTTTTATCATAACTAATATCAAAAGGCTATTCCTAATTTCAATGGTTTTGTGTATTCCCAACAAATTTCTCTTCAACCCAAAAACTTACCTCCAAAACTTGACAAATTCAGCGCGGAACAACAAATTCAGCGGATGCGCCTTCGACACAGAACACCAAATTCGACGTGGGTGCCTTCGGAGCAGAACAACAAATTCGACGTAAAACAACAATTTCGGCGCGGGTGTCTTAGGGGCCCGGAACAACAAATCAGCGTTAAAAAATTTCGCGGGCGCCTTCGGCGCGGGCTTCATATACATATAACACGTGCCCTTGGACACTGTTCATTTAAAAATCTTGGACCCACTAATTTTAAATAAATATCAATAATTATCAGGAGATGTGATCGAAATTTTACAGGGTTTTGCAACGCGGATCAATGAGTTGGCAGCATCTCCCGTGTTCATTCTCCTACAAATCGCGTTCATTTCCAAGATGAGATTGTGTGTGTGTACACAACATTTTTTTATAACTAATATCAAAAGGCTATTCCTAATTTCAATGTTTTTGTGTATTCCCAATAAATTTCTCTTCAACCCAAAAATTTCCCTCCAAAACTTGATGTGACATTGCCACATAGGACAAATTCAAAATCTGCCCTCAATTGTAATATAGATATACACTCGATATGACACCAGGTTATACAACATCTATAGAATGACTTCTAAGCATTTTGTGTCTTGGAAAGTTGTGTCTCCACATATGGTGAGGCAAAATTATAAGCATACATCAAGGATTGCGAATTTTAGGTGGCTCATTTACTTAATCTTAATCCACATTGCATCCAGCCAAGCTGTAGTGCAATATACTATATAGCATTAGCTGTCTATGGTTCACGAAGAGAACCATGTTAGGTTCATGAATAGAAACAGTTATACACATACATAGCACTAGCATAATAGGTAGCTAGACGCAATTAGAATTAGCACAACAAAGAGTCATCATTCATATCATATTCAAGCTGTTATCTTTTTGGGAAGGCAAAATAAACATAGCATCTACTTGTATTTTTTTGTCAATTGGCCATTCAAACCGAGACTTCAAGGACAAATGCAAAGGTGTGATTGTTGTTTGAATCTGAATCTGATGTTAGTATGGAGAATTACACTAATGGTTTTGTGGTAAAAAAAGAATGATCCTATGTGAAATTCTGCGTTTCATTCTTTGCCTTTCAATTGCCTTGATATTGTCCCTCTAAGATATTTACTAATGTGTGATTACATTGACATTGGTACTTTGAAAGGGCTATGATTCAATGGAAAGAAAAGGATATAAATATAATTTTTATGCAGACGACTTGCGAGATATGTGGAAAAGATGAGCAAAAATTTTGTGGATCCTTTGTTGGTGTTGACAATGTATCGCGTTTGATTTGTAAACCAATTAATCAGAGATCATACGTAATTAACATATATGGATGATATGCTTATGGATGATGCATAAAACTGGTATATACACATTATCATATATGAGTGTTAACATTATATATATGTAACCCTACGAAAATTGGTTGGTAGTTAAATGTTTTCCCAAAAAACTCAAATGAAATCTCTCATATGGATTCTCTTCTAATGAAAATATTTCAAAAAAGAGACTTTTTTCAAGAGTTTTTATTTCGAAGTTGATTAACTCCCAGTCAATTAGTTTTTGCAATATTTTTGTAAAGAAGGATCTATATGGAAGGAGCTATATAGTGCAGGATCTATTCATTTTTGTTCAGACTTGAGTTTTATATCACAACCAGAATCAGTGGAGAAGATATTTGTTGAACATATTAGAATAGGAGAAAAACAGGATGATGAGTTCCCATAGTTAGTCAAACCGGTGAAGACATAAGTTGAATCGAGACACTCTAACCCAACGTGTTAACCTATTAGTAGAGGGCCAACTTTTAATTCGTATTCTTTATTTTTTCTTTTCTTTTTGATGTATGGTTATTTTTCTTAACATCCCCCTTCAAACTTAAGGTGGATGCACTTTGAGTTTTTAAAGTAAAAGACCAAGAGAACTGATCCATGTATACATTAGAGAATGAACCGATCCACGTGTATTGAAGAAGGAAAGAACCGACCCACATGTATAAAATGATAGCTCTGATTGAATTGGAGAAGAACGTGATCAAGGTGTCCCATGAGTCAAACTGATGAATGCATAATATAGGCTAGGACACTCTAACACAAAAGCCTACGCTCTTAGGTATATGCTTTAACTTTCAATATCTGTCCTTCACTTTTTTTCATTCTGATGTTAGCATGTGACCTTTTAAATAGAATTTATGATATCTATACAGTAGCGATTCCTTGATGAAGGTAGGCACTTAGAAGTTAGAGGTAAGGTAAAATGCAGTAAAACTTTGCATATAACTTGTTTTGCATTTGAAAATTAAAAACTTGATACCTGATGGAAAATTTATAAGATTTGGTTGTTGTATGAACCTTCGGGCACAAAGTTTTCCTTACAAAGAAGTCAAATAATGGCTTTTAGGTGATTTAAGGTGCAGTGAAACAAGAAAATTAAATTTCGAGAAGGAAGATCAGTTAAACATCAGTGGATGAATGTAAGATTGTTGAGCTGCCATCTACATTAGCGAAATTCTGTTTTAGTTAGAGCAGACTGCACCCTTTTTAATTTTAAAGACAGGCTTTTAGAAATTTTATACAGGGAAACTGCTTCAGTTTAAGAGGTAATCTGTTCCACTCCGAAGGTATGAACTAAAAGATGAGTGATAAAGAACGGTGTTTAAAAAAGTGGTTGCCTCGATGCTTGGGCGGGTTGGTTAAGTGGTTTTAGGACATTGGCTGCTTACCTTAAGCTTAAGAGGTTGGTTGTTCTCACCCTTAAATTTCTTAATTGCGTACATTCTTCTTTAGATAAGTGTACATTTAAAGTAGAACATGGATGATATTATCACATTTTAATCTTACTTCTATTATCCCATAGTTGTACAACATAACTTGTAAATTGCGTTGCGTAAACACGATTAGGTAATATATGACAAAATCTGAAAAATACATATGCTACATGTGTCATATTCGACACGAACAACATAATTGAATGTGCATGTGTGTTAGGAACTAACAAAAGGTACGATTTTTATCGAGAATTTAGTAGCAAGAACTAGATAATTGAATACCAAAGAGGTGTATTTTCCTTCCAAGACGCCGAAGAGGACGTCCGCACTCGTCTACCTATGAAAGCATACAAATAACAATAATCCAAGTATCGGCAAACCAAGGCTGCTACCCCTATTTATAATAGAAACTAGGGTTTAGGGAGAGGGTAGGCGCCGCGTGCGGCTCTAAAGGGGCGGCCTGGGCATTGGAGGGGGCGGCCTGGGCTTGGGCCGCCCCCTTTGGCCTGCGGGTATACACCCGCAGGCGTGATGGGCCTGGAGGCCCATTAATACTCCACCCCCAAAGAGCCATCTTGTACTCAAGGTGGAAGTCTGGAAAGCGCGCCGCCATCTCGTCCATGTCCTCCCAGGTGCATCGTGCTCTGGCATGCCCCTCCACTGCAACAACACCTGTCGTCCTCCTGTGTCGCTCCGCCTAACCCCCTTCAGGACCTCGGGCTCCAGTCTCACCATCATATCAGCAGTAAGGGTCTCTGGTAATGTAGGGGAAGAGGTGTGGTCGCCAATGACCTGGCGCAACTGTGAAACATGGAAGACTGGGTGAATGGCAGATCCTGGGGGTAAGCGCAATCTGTAGGCCACCGGTCCCACTTTCGCCTCGACCTCGAAAGGCCCAAAATACCGCGATGCCAGCTTTTCATTCCTCCTATGAGCCACCGATCTCTGCCTGTAGGGCCTCAGCTTCAGATACACCATGTCTCCGACCTCAAAATGTATGTCACGACGGTGTTGGTCTATCCGAGCCTTCATTACCTGCTGTGCCTTCGCCAAATGGAGCTTCAGCTCCTCCAGAATCCGGTCCCTCTCTGTCAAGTACTGCTCCATATCTGACACAGGAGTCGTCTCATGCCCATAATGAAGTAAGTGTGGGGATCTCTGCCATATAAAATCCTGAATGAAGTAGTCTGCGCCGCCGTGTGATACGAAGTGTTATACCAGTATTCCGTCCAGGCTAGCCAACGCGCCCACTCCTTAGGATTCTCTGAAATGAAGCATCGCAGGTAAGTCTCCACACTCTTATTCACCACCTCCGTCTGACCATCAGTCTGGGGATGGTAGGCTGTGCTCCGCTTCAATGCTGTCCCCTGAATCCTGAAAAGCTCCTGCCAAAATTTTCTCTGGAACACCTTGTCCCTATCTGAGACTATGGACTTTGGAAGTCCATGCAGCCGAATGACCTCCCTCACAAATACCTCCGCCACAGACACTGCACTGTAAGGATGCCGAAGCGGGACAAAGTGTGCATATTTACTGAGGTGGTCAACCACAACAAAAATGACAGTGTATCCACCCGACTTAGGCAATCCATCTATGAAATCCATAGATAGGTCCTCCCAAACCCGGTCTGGTAAGGACAACGGCTGTAGTAGTCCTCCTGGGGACATCGCCTGGTACTTGTGACGCTGACAAACGTCACACTCCGCCACCATCCTTGCCACCTCCTTCTTCAGTCCCTTCCAATAGACCTCCCTCGCCAGCCGCTGGTAGCTGCCAACTCCGGGTCATGCTCCACCTCCTGCTGTAGTGGGCCCCAATCTTCCAGGATAGACACTGCAAGTGTCGCTAGCTCCGCCTCCTCCTGCCGGGATAATGCATCAGCTGCCTTGTTCTCCAATCCCGGGTGGTACTCAATCTCGAACCTGTACCCCATCAGCTTCCGCAGTTACTTCTGATGCTCCTCCGCTATCATCCGCTGCTCTAACAGGTACTTCAGGCTCTGCTGATCCGTGCGTACTATAAAGCTCCGTCCCAACAAATATGGCCTCCACTTCTGTATGGACAACACTATCGCCATCAGCTCTCTCTCGTAGACCGACCGCAGTCGGGCCCTCGTGGTCAACACCTGGCTGTAATAAGCTATGGGCCGCTGCTCCTGCATCAGTACTGCTCTCAGCCCATGTCCTGATGCGTCTGCCTTTACCACGAAGGGTCTGGAAAAGTCGGGCAACGCCAATACTGGCACAGTGGTCATTGCCCTTTTTAGGGCCTCAAATGCTATCGTCGCCTCCCCCAATGAAACTGGTCCTTCAATAACTCCGTTAGCGGCCAGGCAATCGTCCCATACCCCTCCACGAATCCGCGATAGTATTCTGTCAGCCCCAGGAAGCCCCGAAGCCCTCTGAGCGTGGTGGGGCGCGGCCAGTCCAGCATGGCCGCTATCTTTGCTTTATCTGCTGCAACCCCTCCTGCTGATACCACGTGCTCCAAATACTCCACCTGTGACTACCCGAAAAGACACTTCTTTCTGTTCACATATAGCTGGTGGTATTGCAGCTCCTGAAATACCACCTGCAGATGGTCCAAATGCTCCTCCAAAGTACGACTATACACCAAAATATCATCGAAGAAAACTAGTACGAATCGCCTGAGATAGGTTCGGAATACCTTATTCATCAGAGCCTGAAAGGTGGTAGGTGCGTTTGTTAACCCAAAGGGCATGCCAAGACTCATAGTGACCCTCATGCGTCCTGAACGTCGTCTTGGCCACATCCTCCCGTCGCATCCTGTTCTGATGGTAGCCGGACTTAAGATCTAACTTGCTGAACCAGGCTGCCCCGTGTAGCTCGTCCAGGAGCTCGTCTATCACTGGTATGAGAAATTTATCCGGGACGGTCTCCTTTTTCAACGCCCTGTAGTCTACGCAGAATCGCCAACTACCATCATTCTTCTTTACTAACAACACTGGGCTGGAGAACGGGCTCACACTCGGCTGGATCAGCCCCGCTTGTACCATCTCAGACACCATCCTCTCTATCTCGTCCTTCTGATGTTGGGGGTATCGATAGTGCCGCACACTAATGGGGGACACACCCTCTCGTAGGACAATGGCGTGCTCGTGGTCCCGGGGTGGTGGGAGACCACGAGGCTCCTGGAAGATCTCCTCAAACTGCTCCATCAGCTGCTGCATCTCTTCCGGAATGAGCTGTTCTGTACCGGCCTCTACGCCGTCCTCACCTGTCAACGAGTACAGCTCCACCAAATATCCTTCACACTCTGTCTGGATGGTCATCACCATGGTCTTCAAGGAGATCAAAACTCTGCAAAGGCTGGGGTCCCCCTAGAGTATCACTGCTCTCTCTGCCTCCTGAAACTCCATTCGCAACAACTTCCAATTTATTGTCATCTCCCCTAACGTCTGTAGCCAGGTCATGCCCAGAATGATGTCGGTGCTCCCTAGGTCCAGAGGTAAAAAATCTGCAATAACCTGTATCCCCTGCATGGTCAGTACTAGTCCCCTGCACACTCCCTGACTGTTCTTCTTTCCCATCCCCATCATCACGCTGAAACTGCCGCAATCTGTTAGCTGGAATCCCTGCTGTGCCACCACCCTACTGGAGATGAAATTGTGGATAGCCCCACTATCAATGAGCACGATCACCTCCTGGTTGCCGATCTTCCCCTCAGCTTCATGGTATGGTTCGGTGTGAACCCTACCACGGAGTTGAGAGACACCTCTGCCACGTCCAACTGCTGGTCCTCCAGCTCCTCATCTGCCTCAGCTGCCTCCTCCTCGATGTCATCATCGTCGTCAGCGTCCTCCAACAGAATCACCTGGAGCTTGTGCCCCGCACACCGATGGCCAGGTGAGAATCGCTTATCGCATCTGAAACACAAGCCCTTCTGCCTCTTCTCTCTCATCTCAGCGTCTGTCATGCGCCTGAACTGCCCCCCAACCTGTGGTGCACTACACTTCTCTCCCGACTTCTCCCTGATCGTCTGGCCCGCCCGTGGGGGTCCCTGCTCCTCCCGCACCAGATGGGACACCTCTCGGTATCTGGCCACTGTAGCCGCTCCTGACCCTCCTGTCCTCTATCTGCGCATCCTCTACCATCTGTGCCATCTCTATGACCTCCGAAAGCCCCCTGGGCTTGTATGGTCTCACTGCGGCTCAAGGCTGGGCCGCAGCCCCTTCAAGAAAGTGCCCTCCAGCGACTCGTCCGACACTCCATGTACTCGCCCTGCCAGTGTCTCAAACCTCTCGATGTACTCCCACACCGGCCCCTCCTGTTTGAGGGCATATAGCTGCTCGTGCAAGTTCCCCAGACGGGGATCTCGGAACTTCTCCAGAATCAGGTCCTTCAGCTCCTCCCAGTCGCGAATCTGCTGTCTCCTCTTCTTCCACTGGTACCAACCTAGAGCTCTCCCCTTCATGCAAATAGCCGCGGCCTTCAGCTTCTGCGCCTCTGTCATGCAGTGTGCTGCAAAGTACATCTCTGTTGTGAAGAACCAGGTATGTGGATCCTCTCCCGTGAATAGCGGCATCTCCAGCTTCCGCACCCTGAATTCTCCGCCAAAGTGCCCCTGCTCGGGCCTCCCCTCCACTCGGTGATGCGGACGGTAGTGCTGTCTCCTCTCATCCTGGGTCTCATACTGCCTAGGTGGCAGTCCTCCGCGACCACCATAGTCTCCTCGGTAATCTCCACGCCGGCCCTCGAAGTCGTCCCAACCTGCATCATCGCCGAACTCAGCCTCGTAACCTCCCCTGTCGTCGTGATAGTAGTCTCTCTCGCGTCCGTCTCTGTACGACTGATCCTCCCCCGCTGATCGATGCCCTGTACGCTCGAAAAACGCCCCCGGAGGCTGTCCGTGCACATCACCCCCCCGGCGGCTGCCATGGGGGCTCCCGCTCTCGGCGGGGTCAGGCGGGCCCCTTCGGCCTGGCCGGAGGGCCTGCAGGCCCTGCTGGGCATCTGGCAGGGCCGGCGGGCCCTGCTGGAGGTCCGACAGGTTCGCCGGACCTGTATAGCCTCCGGCAGGGCCTGGCCGGAGGTCGCGGTAGGCGGGGGAGGGCCCCCCGCCCCTCTCCCGTAGCGGCCGAACCTCCGGGTTGATTTGGGGGTTCGGCCGCGGCTCTTCTTTGGCACGCGGCTCCCAAAAAGGGCGGCTAGGGCCGCCACCCCCCTTCGACTCTCCACCGCCTTCCGCCGTACCTCCTCGCGGTAGTCGACCTTCCATGGCTCCTCATCCTCTCCCTCGTCCAATTCCTCCACGTAATAGGGTTGATTTAGGGTAAAAATCTCCTCTTTTTCCTCCTCTTTCTTCAAAGGTGCCGCCTTGGGTGTCGGATTAGGGTTTCCTTCGTCGTGGGATTTAGTCGTCAAAAGGGAGAGGATTTTCCCGAATTGCTCGTCGTTCTTCGCTTGACACGCCTTCATGTGCTCGACGGATTCCACCACTGATTCCACCGTTTTTTACTCCTTCAATTTCCCCCATGAGCTTTTCCTCCAACGCCTCGAATTTATCCTTTAATCTCGTTGCGGCCGCAATGGATCGTCACGCTCTGATACCAAATTGTTAGGAACTAACAAAAGGCACGATTTTTATTGAGAATGTAGTAGCAAGAACTAGATAATTGAATACCAAAGATGGGTATTCTCCTCCCAAGAAGCCTAAGAGGACGTCCGCACTCGTCTACCTATGAAATCACACAAATAACAATAATCCAAGCATCGGCAAACCAAGGCGGCTACCCCCTATTTATAATAGAAACTAGGGTTTAGGGGGGAGGGTAGGCGCGCGCGTGCGGCTCTAAAGGGGCGGCCTGGGCTTGGGCCGCCCCCTTTGGCTTGCGGGTATACACCCGCAGGCGTGATGGGCCTAGAGGCCCATCAATATGCTATGTTGTTTACGATCATAAAGGTTGAAATTGGACTCCTATAAGTTAAAATTTTTGTTACTACTTCTTAAATGAAAGAAGAAGCTAAAATTTAGAATTTCACTTATTTCTTTTCAATTTTTAAAATTGTTTTAGGCTTCTTGGTTTTTTTTCTTTGGTGTATTTTCAATTTCTCAGTTGCTTTCCTCGTATTTTCTTTGCTTTATTTATTTGTGTCTTATATTCTTGGTTTTATATGGGTAATAAAGTTAACACACTAAAACTTTTTATGTAAAATTATTTTTTCTTTTGTTAGTATGACGAGTAGTCCGTTTAGATGCTTGCACATTTAAATATTCTAATTAGCCACTTTGAAAGTGAAGAAAATTAATCAGAAAATAATGTTAGATGGTTTTGAGTTATCAATCATGATTAAAACTATCAGATAGTAATGAAAACTGATTATAAGTCCAATTGGATTTCCGCCTTGAGCGGCTGTCTAATCGCTCAGGAAACGTGACTGGTTTGCTGTTTTATTTCTGCTTTTAAAACATTGACAAAGAAGCAACTTTAACATCTCTTTGCCTTTTGGAGAAAGTGTTTTTAATTATAATCATTTAGATCTTGGCCACACAGACAGTTTCCAATTACGGCAGTATCTAACTTATGAAAATGGTTTATTGTCGCACATGGAAGGGGAAAAATAGGTCGAAAGGAGGAGGTTGTTTCTATTCTTAATTATAGAAAATGGAACAACATGCAAAATAGATTATCAGCTCAGCCAGTTAAGTGTCCCTAATATTAAAAAAAGTAGTTGGAAACTTCCTTTTCAAAAACAATTGTGCCTCATTTGGTTCAGTGATAGCTTTGAAGGAGTTTCCATGTACTTTTCAAGGAAAGCTACCATAAATGTCAATCAAAATATGGATCATAAAAGTTGCATGTACACCTAACAGGCATCTTGTTACGGCTGAAACACAAGGAAAAATTCTTTTTCTACATGCTTACCTACACGCTTACCTACACAAAAGACATGGGGCTTGCTATTCTGAATGGTGGATGCCGACATGTTTTGCTTGTGTGTATAGAAATATGTAGATCCTATGTGTGTAGGTGTTTTGCCAGCACAGTTAAGTTTTGTGTTGTAGGCAAGTTTGTGTCCACAATAAGTGGACCGTTCCTCAAACACCATGGCTTGATCTTTTTACTTCAACCAATGAAATGTCCTTTGCATTTAAAATATAACCAGAAATTACCCGTACACACAGTTCACAGAGGAAAAAAACACTCCGCGAAGAGGATGTGGTGCACGCGTGCAGCCGAAAAGGAGCGAGAAATGTGGGTGGGTGTGCTGGTATCGTCGGGGGCAAAAAGTGCAAAGTCCAGGGGTCAAAACGCAAAAAACCGTGGGGGTGGCAAACACGTAAATTCGTGGGATTTTGTTTTTTTTGGTTTTTTGGGGTGAATGGAAAACATGTTATTAAGTAGGAATTTTTTTTTTTTGGGGGGGGGGGGAGATTTGGGTGAGGTGGAGGGTGGTGATGGGACATTTGTCCTAGTCACACTTTCCCATCCACATAGGACAAATGCATCATTTGTATAATAGATATTCTTTGCCGCTCTTCAGTTTAATGCTTTATTTCATTCTTTCTTTCTCCCAACCGATGAAGCTAATGTATTGAGGATCAAAGAAGACTTAACTGGAGGTAGGTAATATTTGAAGGCCTTTTGTATTATCCTAAAACGCTGGTTTATAGCTCTTTTGATTTATATGTGTATATATGTATTGGTCTTCTATTTCAATTTGTTTTTGGGATCCTAATTCACTGATTTAGACCCATTTTCTTCTTTTATGTTGTCTTTGGTCTATTTGTTGTTGAGTTAGCTTTAGAAGGTTTCTTCTTTCGTCTTGAAAAGATTTGGAGCTTGATAAGCATACTTGTTTTGACCCTTTCAATTTCTTCGTATACAAGGCTAATTTGCTAATTTAGATCCACGCTTTCCCAGTTCTATATCCTGATTGATCCATCTTCTTTATGTGATTGACCTTAAATGACTATGTTTTGCCACAATGCATATATGGTCGCTGCATACGTTGATGCGGATTTATGGAAGAGAACCAGCATATTGTTGACGATACCACTACATCAGTTATGGTACCCAATTTTAAAAGCCTGTTAGAAAAAGCATGGGGAGATACCTAGAATTTAGTGGAACACAATAATGGAGTTTTATGGAAAAAGTGGAATATTCACTCCCAAGTAAGTACACATGGGTACAGACATGGGCCACGAACTGGGTGGACCAATGAATTTTTTAAAGGGGGCCAACCAAATACTTGTAAAAAGAAAATGATAAAATTTTCTTAAAATATAAGCAAGATTATACTTGTTATGTATGTTTTTTCTTCTCAAATGAAATACAAAAATTACAGCTGGAAGTCATTTAGCTACATACATAATAGTTAGACATCTGTATGACTACTTTATATAACTTAAAATTATATTTTGACAATTTGACTATGAAGTAAATCAGAGTTTAGATTAGGAAATAGGTTAGAGAGAATTAGACATGCTCCCTTTCACAAGTTCATTTATTTATACACGTATGAGATTTACTTAGGACAAAAGATCCCAAGTTAAAGTCCTCAGCCATCCAACCTTCACATAACCTTATCTCTTTGTCCAAAAGTATCCTTATCTATAACATCTTAACAGACTAATATAAAAGGTTAGAATTCAATATACTTATTTGGAAACTTTCTAAATCTATGATAATCTTTTCGTAAAATTCACTTTGTCGATTTAACTTTTTAAGCAAATTTTGAGGACATTTAGGCCAGGCAAGGCAGTAAAATCATAACCATGCCTGGATTTTCTCGTTGCTGGTCCCAAGCCCAGATTAAAGAGGAGGGTTATGTGATAAGTTTGTGCAGCTAACATAATATGTTGTCATACTCGTATTATCACAAGTTTATATAGAAATTTTGTTAGAGCATCTTTTGATCCGACTTGATCTCTGATATTCTTCCTATTAATTTCATGAAGCCAACCTCAGATTTTGAAATGAAGGCTAAGATGAAGAAAGAGGATGAGGTAGTAAAGTCATATCTACTACATCAAAGGCATTTCTTCTTTCTAAACTGAGAAAGAATACTTATTTGATAACTACTTTAGGCAACATGTTATTAATTAGCCCATATTTAGTATAAATATTTAAATTGGGGCCAAATATATGCTATAAAATTTTCCATTTGCTACGACATGACAATTCTATAAAATGTAGGACAAGGGATGCGGAGACAAGACAACATGAAAGAGTGCACATACATGTTTATACATAAACATGTTGTTGCATCTAAAAGTACAAACACATTTCAAATCATATATTACATGCAATGGTTACAATTTATCACACAGGTTCATGACTTTCAAAAAGGACTAGTTATTGGCTTTTCAACTTCCTATAGAGCAGCTTAACATATCTTAATTTTTATTTTGACATATATTTAAACTTATTTTTCAAGCACTTTAACCTCCTTTCCCACAACCAAGGTATATTTTTTGATATATAAATACAATGAAATAAACATTTTAATCATATAAGAATATAATATGCAACGATATGTACTAGTCATGACTCATGTAGCATGTCTCTAATGCTTATTACAGAGCGTTCTAAACTAAAAAATATTAGTATTTAATGATGAACACGTTTGAAAAGTTTTCAACACGTGTCCAAAGAGTGTCCAAGACTGTGCTACCTGAAAACCCTAAACCCCAATAATCCATGATGTAGATCACATGCTTTGAATTATGGCACATCAACAATTTGTGATGGTAAAATCAATGTGTCATATTTCTAATAAACATTGTAAATTAAACGATTATTGTCACCGATATGATGTGTACCTTTGCTAAATTGTATTACACAAACTATTATGCATACATAGATAAATGTAAACATGCATATAGAAATATAAGAACTCTTAAACAATGGTGTAAAAATTTATTTCTCTTTTTTAATAAACGTATTTCGCTCACACTAAATATCCGTAGAAGCCTACCGCTATCGTATCATGCTTTCAATTAGTAGCATTTCATTTACCTCTTGTCCTACCATGTACTGAAGCAATCCGTGTTTATGGCAACCTTGGTCTCAGAAGTGTCAATATCTTGTACGATTATGAGTGTTTGACTTAGTGTAGGTCTTCATGATAGAAGATCATGCTACGTAGTTCACTCCATTACACCTTAAGTATATATCGGACCTACCCAGACATTTTGTCTATCTTTTCTTTTTTCTCATTTTGGCTTACGGTTGGATTGTGTGCATTCATATGTATTTCTTGGTGCGTGCTCTCATGTGCTTCTTTGTTCCCCTTCCATTATTTTATTTATTCATGTTAAATGAAATAGAATGGGGGTGGTTTGGGTGAGGGGGGTGAGTAGGCAAATCTGGCATTTGGCGAAGAAAATGAAACTAATTTGTGAGCTAAGCTTGCTTTACACCTGAAAGCTTTATGTATATTCTCTTGGTGAAGGGCGTCGCTATATAGTGTCAATTTCATTTTCTTCTGCCTAGCTAGTTTTAATTTATGAGCATAATGCCGGATATCTTTCCCTGCTTTTAGGATTATTCTGTCTTTTGTTCTTTTACATGTATGGCTACATCCTTCCGGGGTTTCTTTGTTTATTTCTAAAGAAAACAAAAAGTGATCAGGTCTGCATAGTTTCTCAGTGACGTCCATGTTCCATTATGCACCAATACAACAAGTTGTTTTAATTATTTATTGGGTATGTTGTTTGGGAAGTTGAGGAGTATTAAGCTGACCCGCTTTTTTTTTGGGGTTTTTTTTTTTTTTTGGGGGGGGGGGGGGGGGCACTGTAGTGTCCAGTTGCTCTGACTATATGTTGTATTGGAGACCTTTTGCTTTTTTGATTTGACTTTATGTTTGTTGCTAGGACACCTGAGTGGATCAAGAAAATGCTTGCTATAGTGACAAAAAAGGAGCAGAATGGTCCTGTTTTTCGGTTTTTCATGGACTTAAGCGATGCAGGTAGGTCTTGTGCCTTTGCTTTTTTGTATTTAATTCAGTGAGATAATGCAAATGCTTTACTGTCATAGAAATACTTGGATAAGGTCTAGGCCAATATTTCCTTAGTTGTGCTTTTGATATATTAGTTGTTAGATAAAAGTGTTTTTGATTCTCTCTAACTTCTTTTAATGAAGTATGATTAGGCAATTGTGAGAAGTGCACAAATGCAATGGAAAATCCAAAGTTGTCTGAAGACTGGATTCGTTTTAGCTTTTAAATATGGTCCATAAATTATGTTTGTAAAGGTTACTTAGTATATGGTTGAACAATACGCTATTTTGTTTCAATCCTCTTAGTTCCATATCATCTTCACCCTTATTGTCTTGCCATTAAGGTTGATCACTGTTGGGAATGGGGTGCCGCCACATGAGTGGCGATTTTGTAATTTTGAGCCCGAGGGGGGTATTTTTGTAAATATGGGCAAATCAGCCCTATATATAGTGAGGGAGAGGTTAGGGTTAATGATAGGTTGAATATTGTGAACAATATTGGGCAGAGAAGAGAGATTAGGAGTAGATTAGATCTAGTTCTGGGGATATTTAAGCTTTATCTCAAATCAAAGCTAGGAGAGTGGTCTTCCTATCTAATTGAGGCCAAGTTATCTTGTATTTTGTGTTTTTATTTATAAAAATCTCATCTTTCTTCCAATCCCTAAATTTCTTCTACCAAAACCCAAGCCTTTCCTATCAATCACATTACTTTTTCTATTGGTTTTCCACACATCTTTCATAACAACCATTGTTCTATTTTTTAACCATATCACAAGCCTTTGACGGGTAAGTATCTTCGTTGGGATGTTAGAATTTTGTGAAGTAATCAATTTTTTCAGTGAGCATAAAAACCATAAAAACCCTGCTTAGTGTGGGAAAGCCAAAGTTACAAATAGCAACATAAAGTAATTCACGATTTTATTTAGATGGTCCTTCTGCACGTGGATATCATTTTTGTTTATTGTTTATCATTATTATCATCATATCGCTACTTTTGCGATCGACTTTTGTTTTCCTATGTTATGTGGTCAATTATAAAATGGTTGAACAATACCACGTAGGCTTATAGCCCCGTTGGAGTCAGAAGTAGATGGTGTGGATGTTGCGTCTTAAGCTATTAAGTTTGTGTCTACTCACCATAGACAAATAAGGCGCTAGTGAGTCGAATATGGTGGAGCCAACCGTTCAACTCCTTCGATGCTCTGATCAATGCCTGGATAACTTAAACTCGAATGAGGAAAGTAAAAGGAGAGTAAGAATTGGGAGAATACGATACCTTGCCCCATATGAAGCATATGGGTGCATGTACGGGTGTGGGTATAGACTAGGTATGGGACACGTCAAATTTGTAAAATATAGGGTACGAGGACATGCCTATTTTAATTAATGTATTATGTTAAAAATATTTAAGTGCACAGCAAACAAAATATAAAAGGTGATATCAAACAAAATAAGATTTAAATTCTTAAGTTGGATAATTTCACTTCATGTTATAGTTATAGTTTCTAGTGACTTAAGCATACACAAAATCACTAGTATAACCCATGAAATTACATGCGTGCTTAACAAAATACAAGTAAACTCCGACAAAATACAAGTAAAGGAGTACCATTTCTGACAAGTATTAAAATCATCCGATACTTATCTTAGAAGTGTTTATGTTCTGGCGGTGTTCTGTATGTGTGTCAGCGTGTTAACTACAGATACGGCTTTACGATAGAAGTATCCGTGCTACATAGCCTTCACATTTAGGATGTGCATTTATAGCCAAGGCTGGAGGTATTTTAGTCGTGTTTCTAGGTTTTCCCATTTGTCTTGTAGTGGCGAGGGGTATTTTGGTCATGTTTCTAGGTTGGACCCTAAGTAGAGAGATATTGGGCTCAAGTGGGCCGGGCTCAACTCTTAGGCCCATGATATTGCTGGGCATAATATATGCTATACTATCATTATGCATGCGACTATTATTATCCCATAAATGTTGTATAATATCATTTTGAAAGTGACTCAGTAAATATGGTGGAATTGTTGCTGAATTTCTAGGTGTAATTTGTCAAGCTCCAGACAATTTAGATGATTAGATAGACTCAACTTCTCAAATTAATTTTGTTAATAATTTTCATGGATATTGGCATTTTTGGTTTTGAAATCATCACTGCTTTAGGGTGCGTAGGATCTAGTTAAACTGTTTTCCTTCAGAATGAGAATGCTTTATGTATCTTAAAAACTAATGTATGCATTAATAACTTGTAAGCATTCTACAATTTATCAGGACTATGCAAACTTCTACAGTGCAGGCTATGTTTTGGTTATATTCCACCTTCTCAAAACAGAAATGGAAAATGAGCAACTGTTTAGTAAATTTGTATATGTTGGCCAATTATGTTCATGGCATGGCTGCAGAAATGCATTCTGACTTGATTATTTCTTGTAGTTGCATATGTCAAGCGGCTGAATATTCCAACTGGTATGGTGGGTGCTTGCCGCCTTGATGTAGCATTTCAACATTTTAAGGTATGTCTCTCTCAAACTACCTAGTATACATCTGTAATTGTTTCTTTGACAATTGGTCTTGCCTCTTCTAATATAAAGAAGATATTCGATGGCTTTTGCATCATGACCATCATAATCTAAGCCTTTCCCCAGCAGAGGAGGTCTGCCATGGAGTATTACTCTAAGCTCAGAAGGCTTCCCATAATCGAACTTTACAATCTGCTCTGAACTTTATATGAATCTCTAAGTTACTGTCAATCCTGTCAATCCTGTATGTGAACACAATTTGCAACTGGGGGCCTTGCCAAAAACTTTGAAAGCCAATTAACGACTAGGGAAAAATCAACCTCATCAGTCACATGGTTAATCTCGTGAACAAAGAAGCAACTATCCAAACTTATCGACTAATAAAGAGTTTGTGAAACATGAAACATGAATCAAGATACATATTATCTGGACCATTTAAAATAAAGATATAAAGTGAAAAAAAGAAAAAAAAAACCAGAAAATCGAGAAATTTTTTTACCAAGGTTTGAAATCTCGGTTTTTGGGATTGGTATCGACTAGTTATTTGTAGAATCGTTATTGGTTGTATGATGATGTGATCTGCAAGAGGAATAACGACAAATTCAGGGTATAGAAGATTTGAAAAATGTGAGGATTTTATTGAATTTTGAATAATAGGTGCCAATGGGCATTTGCTCAACTGGCATTCTCTCCCCTCCCTTCTAGGAGGCGTGTGATCGAGGCCCGACACACGCGATTTAGTGGCTTCCCGATGTATCAAAAAAAAGATAGGTGGTCTTGATTTGAGAGGATGCTGCTCTCCTAGCTTCAGATTTGAGAGCAAAGCCTAACTTTTCAAGATCTAGGGTTTTATGGATTCCTAGAGGATTTTCTTCACCAAATTCGACATAGAATCCCTAACCCTAGACACCTTAATAAAAACACTGTTTCAATTCAAAATTACAGAAATTAAAAAATTGCAATTGAAGGCTAAAATCACGATAACGCCCTTTGTTCAGTCCCTTACTTTTCTGCACCGCTATCGAGCCTACTTCACCTCCTTTGGTACATCACGATTGCATCGTTACTTTTCCAAAAGAGCCACTTTGTCATCAAAGTTGAAATCTGGAAACTGTTGCTGTATAACTCCAAAAGGCTCTCAAGTTGCATCATAGTCAGAGAGCCTCTTCCAGTGGATCAATAACTCTCTGGCCTATGCATTTCCTCGATGGACCTCCTTTAACTCTAGTGGCTCCATTATTACATCCATATACTGAGTCAAAGTCAAAGTAGGCGGTAGTATAGATGAAGGCATATGATCTTCAATGGCTTGACACAACTGCGATACATGGAAAAATGGGTGTATAGTGGATGTCGGTAATAGCTTCAACCTGTAAGCTACTTCTCTAATCATGACGTCTACCTCATATGGAGCAAATTAGCGGACTGCGAGCTTCTCATTACACATGTGGGTCAATGATCTCTGGCCGTATGGCCTTAGCTTCAAGTAAACCACGTCTCCCACTACAAACTGGACTTTCCTTCTATGCCCATCTGTATTCTTCTTCATTATCTGGTGCGCTTTAGCCAAGTGCCTTTTCAATTCCTCAAGGACTCTGTCTCTCTCTTCTAAGTTCGACTCGACCTGTGACACTGGTGTCGAGCTGTGGCCGTAGTGTATCAGATGTGGAGGATTGCGGGCATACAAAATCCTGAAGGATGTGGCCGGTGCAGATGTATGATATGACATGTTGTGTCAATGTTCTGTCCAACCCATTGCTTGGGCGTCTCCAACACGAAATAGCACAGGAATAACATAGATATGTCTCGATGCTCATGTTGACGATTATAGATACCAGTTTCAACAGTTGGGTTTGGTCGATTAGCAGCGGAGCCTGGCCCAACACGTCGAATGTGACCCATTAGTGGGACCTCCCGACACGTCGGATCGGACCCATCAGCGGAGACCTTCCTACCTGGCTCGAGGGGTTGGCAGACCTGTTCTCAGCATAGCCCATCAGGGACAACCCGACCTCATGGTCCATGGTTTGCTCGCCCACATCCTCAGGATGACTTCGTTGCTCAAAGCTAGCCCTCAGCAGCTCAACCTGGTCCACATCATCCACGTGCCACGATCTCAGGCAAGCGACCATCATTCTCTCTCCAAGTACAATTGTCATTCAATACCTGTCTTATCTGGAGACACGGTTGGCCACCCCCTATGTACGAAGTCGGCTAGGCCCAGGACTCTGTAGTCATCCATGTGACAGGCCTCCTTTGGCCCTTGGCCTCTATATAAGAAGGATGGCATCCTCTCCACCAGTGTTCTAAATATCGGATATCAGTCACGTATCGGTCTAGGAAATTTAATATCGGAATGCGGATATCGGAGATATATCGGGGATATTGACTAAATATCGGAAAGTCATATCGGAGGCTTAAAATGATGAATTATACACGTATAGATGTATCTAAGAAGATATAAACTATACTAACTCAAAAAAGTATGTTTTGGTAAGATGTTTTGGTAAAACTTCTCTCGTTAAACATGAATATTGGGGATATTGACTAAATGTCGGAGTGTAATATCAGAGGCTAAAATGATGTCAAATAAAAGTATAGATGTGTCTAAAAAATATAAACTATAGAAACTCAAATAAAAGTATATTTTGGGTATACTTACCTCATTAAACGTGAATAACAATCATCCACTTGGTGGAATATTTCTTTAAGTGGTCATGATGATCGATATTATTCTAATGGGCACATAGTAATAGCTCAAATAAACAACTTCACATATTATTCATGTGGATCAATATTACCAGTATGAAGATGGAAATCAAAAAATGAAAAAAATGTAAAATGTACAAAAGGAAAAGAATACTCACCTTGATCGAAAAACCCACTCTTGCGAAGAACAAACGTTGGACTGAAAAAACTGAAAACTGAAAAAATTTAGAAATAGAAAAAATAAAAAAAATGAAAAAGGTAAAGAATACTAAGTAGTAAGGTACTAATCTTGATCGGAAAATCCCTTGCGAAGATCGAACGTCAGATGTTAAAGCTTGATTGATAGAAAAAACCCAACTCTGGAAGGAAAAAAATGAAAAACCGAATTTTTTTTGAAACAATGAAAAAAATAGGGCTCGACTACTCACCTTGATCGGAAAATACTTTTTTGCAAAGATTGAATGCTGGAGCCTGGACGTCGAAGCTCAATCGATTGTCGTCGGAAATTTTCGTCGTACGGAGCTGAGTGGAGCAGCGTGATTAGAATTAGGGCAAAGTAGCGATTATCTCTCAAAAATACATGTATATTTTTCATGTATGTTGTAGTTTAAATAGATCGAGTTTAGCTCTTGGTTTCATCACCTTTTGTTTTCAAAAATATGCCGTGTCCTTTACTTTGCAGTTTCCAAAATCCCCTTTCGAGGTGGTAACTTTTCTTTTGAACATTGCACTTAGTATTATACATTGTTTTTTTGTAAAATTAGAATTTTCAGTGTAGCATGTAGTATTACGGGCATATCTTTTCACTACAGGACCTCATATTATAAATTTCGAAAAGAATACAGTTTGGAATGTGTTTGGAATTTCTATGTAGCCTGAATTATTTTGGCTATATCTCACTTAAAACTTCGATTAAGCTAAAATAAATAAGTTATACTTCAATAATAATGCAGGATTTTATGGAATTAAGAATAATATCCTAGATTCTTATTACCTATATGAATATTGACCAAGCGATTGTGGGATTCCAGGGATGGCTCATAAGGATGCAACAATCAATCCTACCACATCCCTATATTATTGCATGGTTCTTTGCTTTATGTAACACTTAGTTTCATGTTATGCTTGTTCCCATGCGATACTTGGTTCCATACACTTCCTGTTCGTATAGACGTTGATATCATTTAGAATGTATTGCATGAGAACTTTCTAAATGGTCCCCTATTGTACTATTCCCACCCTTCCACAGAGTATGGAGTACTCCATGTGTTTTCTCACAAAGATGCCATCTATGACTAAATTTTGAGTTCATAGAAATTATTATATATTAGAGGCTGTTCTATCTCACATCGCTTGTGGGACTATTCAATTTTCTGTGTGATATAATAAGGACACTATCATAGCTTTATTGTTTATTGCATCTTTGATTCTATCGCTGATTCAAGTCCAACATGATTGTTAGAAAATAAATATATAACCACAACCATCATCATAACTTCTATGTTTTGGTGCCATGGTGGGGATTGTAATATGGCATTAAAGTTTCTACCACTGCACCAAACTTCCATACTTATGATGAGAGTTTAGGGCTACCTGTTAATATTCTTACACCCCTACATATTGGATGCCATCTTCTACGGGCCAAAACCTAGGCTTTTATGTTCATATTCTAACTCATCCCCATAGGTTCAGCGCCCTTCGGCCCATATATTGGGTCCCATTTTCTAAAGGCTTGAACCTAGGTTTTTATGTAGTGGTAATTTTTTTCAATATTCTTTTTGGTTGTGTGACTGATGGGATTTGAACCTGGGCTTAATACCATGTTAAAGTCCTACCTACCACACCAAAACTAGTTATGGTTTGAGGGTTATATTTTTATATTCTAGTAAGACTACTGACATACATGTGTTTGTATATATTTATAGAGAGAGGTGGATAGAGAATAATGATCATATGAAAGATGAGCACTTGTATCATACGATGGCCTGGAAAAGTCCACTCTTTACAATTTATTTGGGCGATCGGCTTCGTTCGTTTTGGATCTTCAGTCTAACTCACTCCCAAATGAACCAAAAATCTAGTGAAATCTAAGCTTTCTGCATGTTGGTCTACTTTTCTAAAAAGTTTACGATTTTACTACAATAGAATTTTTACCCCTAGATCAACCATAAAAAAGCTTTGGGTTCGTCAGGTCTTTGTTGTGTTTGGGTATTCGAACATTATGATCATACTAAACTGATCCTATCATTAAAAAAGGCGAGCACATTTTTTGAATACCATGTGACACTAGTGCTCATATGCATTAAATATATATTATTTACACACATTATACATTCCTTGAAAAATAGGAAAGAATGTTAAAAATTAGACATACACATGTTGATGATCGACTTTAAGGGCCCTACTGCATCATAGAGAGAAGAGCGAAGGGGAGGAGCCTAACCCAACTAAGTGGCCTCATGCAGTGAGCAAGGTTTAATTAAAAGTAGAAAGTAGGGTTATAGAATGTTCAGAATGAAAAACATTTCTCACACTTGAGAGTACTTGCGTGCAACCTAGAGCTTTCCTTTGTTTTGGTCAATGATTTCTGAGTGAAGGATCTTTCCTTGGATCCATTGTTGTTACGTAGCATAAGAAACATGGAAATAGAGAGTCTGGATTTGCATCGGTCTATTGAGGGATTGAGATAGCTTGGATTCGTGATTTTTTCCCGGTAGTTTTTATTGAGGTATTGTGTTAGAAAGGTGAAGATGTTTATTTCAAACCATGACTAGAAACTTAGTTGGGACTGGCATATCAAGTGATTTCTTAAATTTGGGCATATAAACTGCTTTCTATGCAGAGAAGGTATCTTTAATTCAATGCACTACTGCATCACATGATGTTGCAGTCTCTTAATTCACCTCATATCATGTGAATTATGAGTGTCAGGTACAGACTATACTTAATGGTTGGCGTTACTACTACGCTGGCCTTGGTAGTCCCTTAGTACTTTTAGATTGGCTTCTTCTGTTAACACTATTTCTTTTACAAGCAATATCTTCTTGAGGGGTTCATGTTTCACAAGATGTACACCATCATGGATTGGAAATATTTTTCCTTAGCCTAAAAAGTTCGTCTGGCAAATGATTTTTTAAGATCTTCCTTTGGATTTTATATGCTTCATTTAATGTACAATTCTTTTTCTTAGTCATGATGGATACATGCTCTGCTTCTTGATTCTCTTCAATCAGTGAGGGCACATATCCTGTGTATTATTCAGGGAAACCACCTTTTCTTTTGCAGGAGGAGCCTCATATGTTTCAGTTTGTTCCAAACGAAAAACAGGTATGTAAATGCAATCTTGTTGTTTCCACTGCTTCTTAGCATATGTCTAAAATAAATTTCTTGCCCCACAGGTTAAGGCAGCTAATAGACTTCTAAAGGAAATCCCTACAAGAGGCAAACGAAAAAAGGTTGATGGAGTACCTGTGTTCACAGCACAAAATTTAAACATTGCTATAGCAACCAATGATGGGATTAAGTGGTATGTGATTCATACATTTGTAATCATCTTATGCGGATGCTAGGATGTACTTCTAACTTTGGGAATGTTTATGTCTTCTCTTAGTATGTGTCAGAGTTAGTCGTCGTAAATAATTTTTTGCGGTATTTGGTTTCTACTGCTTGTTGTTAAGCCATCCATACTGCATGCTTGCTGTAAAGCTTTTCCACACTTTATTATTTGAATATATCCAACAATGTCTGCAATTAGCTTGTTGTGTATCTAGAGTTTTGTTTGTTGCTTTTGAGAATTCCTAACATTTTTGAACATCTTGATGTGCTCCTTGTTTTATTGAAGAAAGAAAACCACCATGCATCCTTCACTTTCTCTTTTCTAGATGTAACAATGTTGGCGGGAGCATTACAAACGTGAGGAACAATGAGCTTAACAATAAATTTTTTTGATAAAATGATGCGATCCGGACTTACCATAGGAGGAGAAGGCTCGAGGGAGTTGCAGCTTGGTAATTTTGGTCTTTAGGGGCAGTTTGGTAATTTTTTGTAATTCAGGAAAAACATGGATTAAAAGGTGATGATGACTAGGGTTAGGGATCTTATGTTGATTATTGTGAAGAAATCTTTTAGGAGGTGATTAGAACCCTGGTCCCTTGGAGATTTGGGTTTTATCTCGAATCAAAGCTAGGAACGGCCTCTTCTCGAAAGAGGTCAACTATCTTTTGTATTATTCTCTTGAGATCTATAAAAATTTCATATTTCCTCAATTTCACCATAAAAACCTAATTTTTGCCTTAATATCTATTGCAGATCGCATCAAATTGGTATCATAGCACCAATCTGGGAATTAATGGCAGCAGCGACAACGAAAAAGATCGAAGCTTTGGAGGAGAAACTCGACGCCAAAGTAGGAGAGTTGAAGAAATCTGTTGTGCGGCTCGAATCATCAATGGTCTCCTTCAAATACGGGCTTGAGGCGAGACTCATGGCATTGGAGCTGAGAATGGATGTGAAGTTGGACACGAAGTTGGATGTGAAGTTGTGAGTCTTTATGCAAATCCTAATGCAACACCTACATCAAAGAATTTTGGATTTAATAGCGGCGAGAAACTCAGATATGGACGACCAACTGTTCGGTCATCCGGTTGCTCTCGCAATCGAGACGGTGGTCGAATGTAGTCTTACCACAAGCGCACGGTGTAAACAGTGGCGAGCGGGTATCGTATCCACATGGAGGCGGTTGTCACACTATCTATCGATACTAAGCTGGGTTAGACTTCGAACGTTTTATTTAGGTGGAGAGGGATCATGGAGTGTCATGATAGAGATGGATGTGGAATGCGAGGGTGTCACTGTCAGCAAGGCACATCAAAACACAAAAGAGAACGAATAAAACAAAGAGAAACGAATGAGGGGAAATATCACTAGGGTGTCGGGAATCTCCGCTAGGGCTTTCGGGTCTGGATAACGGATCAAGGATCCTTTCGTCGAACGACGAATGCATGTAGGAGTGTCACATCTGGAGATGGGAACGAGCACTTGACTTTCATCGTCACGCTCGTCTAACGTCTCCCCATGCATAGCCATGCTTTTGCAGTTGGCTTTGCACGGGGACACGTGCATTACGCTCGACACATAGTTCCTGTACCACAAATCCGTATTCATTCTCATGATCTACGGATTGGGGTACCACTCTTCGGTTGGTTCAGGTAGTCGGGCTACTCTCGTAGTCGCCGACTAGCGTATTGGGGATTAGTTGTCACCCCCCGACTCTCGAGTCATTCTCGTGAACGCGAGTCCCAGAAACGACCACTAAGCCCAAATCGGATTCGTGTGGATTCTCCCTAAGATACATAGTTGTTTTCGCTATCCTCCAATACTAGGGCTAATCCCCTAAAACCCCTTATCCAAACTACTGTAGAGCAATCCTAGATTCATCCAACTAAGCTCAATCCATCATCCAACCCCTAGAATCCTAGGGTTCTACCCTAATCTTAGCAATAGATCTACTCAATCATTACACAAGAGATAGAAACAACAAGAATCAACATCACAAGCAAGTGAAATGAAAGCAATAAAGGATTTAACAATGAAAACATATAAGAGAGACAATAAAAGAGATTTACAAAGGAGAATATACTTAACTAATGAAGATCCGGTATTTAATCATCCAAGAGGGGGCCTAGGGCATAGCCTAACAACTGAAAATCATCCCCAAAGATAGAAAATAAGTGAAATGGGCTGAAAACCGGCCTCCCACATGATGGCTACAACTCCCTATTTATAGCCTCCCACAAAACCCTAAAAATTGACCTAAAAGTGGTCTGTCGACATAAAGCGTGATCGACCGAGCGCTCCCTTTGGCGCTTGGCATCGTTGCTTGGAGAAGGGGCCACTTGGTCGAGCGGGGTAGCCGCTCAACCGAGCGCTCCCTTCAAGGAATCCATGCCGCTCGGTTGGACATTAAGCCGCTCGGTCGAGCGATGGGCCGCTCGACCGAGCGGTTGGTCACTAGATCGAGCGTAAGAACGCCATATTTTTCAGAGAGTTGAAGGCGATTGAAGGGGCCCTCCTGACAGCTGGCTCGGGCGAGCGACTCGGTTGCTTTGGCGAGCGAGCTTAGTTGCTCGACCGAGTAGCTCCTTGTAGGACTGCTCCTTTTCCCGCGATATCATAGCTCGGCCCATGCGCTCGGCCGAGCGATCTGGGAAATGCTGACATCTTGCCTTCTTCTCTCTTTTCTTTCTTTTCTTCTTTGCTTCTTCTTTCTTGCTCCTCCTGTCACGACCCGCTTTCCAAAATGACGGAAGCGGGATGTGACAAAGGTCCGCATGGGCCGAGGCTGAGAAGCCCAGACCCAATAAGCGTCTGTAGGGATACCATGAAGAAATACATGTTCTTGCATATAAAAGTTCTGAACAAAGAAATAAGAGTACAAGAAAGAAAGCTGCATTCATTAATATAAAGAGATATTATCCAACGAGTACAAAAGTCTAAAAAGAAGCCCAGCATAGCAACAACTATAGAAAGGAAACTAATGGTGCAAGCACCCAACCTGGGCAGGAAGTAAAACTAGGAAGCGGTAAAAACCTCTGAGGATCAGCACCAGGAAAGTAGCTCTACGACTGGTCCTCATCAGGAAGGTACTCCGGGTCAACGTCCTCCGGTAGCTCTGTCTCGTCCACGTACTCTGGCTCAGTACCCTGATATACAACCCCCAAGAGAAAAGGAGCTGTACGTCAGGTAAAGTCTACAAGGAAAGGTTAGACTTTACTGCAAGTGTGAAAGAAATTTATTAAACAACGTTTTACTGGATGAATTACATGCTGTTGTGATGTTATGGCAGTTATACAATTATACAAGGAAGGTAAAAACGGAGCAGAAAAGTAAACGAGACAGACAATAGCCGTAGCGTATGCCACTGGCTACAGGACTAGACCGGACCGGACAGGACAAGACAAGCAGTACCGTGTGTATTACGAAGGGTTCACGCCTTACGGTTTGAGGGCGGCCAGACCATCTCTCAGTGCGACTGCTCAACCCTACCCCAAACCCAAGTGCTCAAGACAAGACAACACAGAGATCATGTTAGGGACCATGACATGACAAGTCACAAGGAGTTGTTCATTCTAGGGGGTCCACACGCACGCACACACAGATAGAACCTAGGGTGTCAGTTGTTGTGCTTAGACTTCATCGTCAAGTCTAAGCTATCAAGGGGGGTCCTGGATGCTATCATTTCACGTCCGGTTCTCTTTAGTCGTACTTTTACAGTTTAAAGAAAGATGACCTAAACGTGGTCGAAAGTACGCAAGTGAGAAACACTTGCCTGCGGAGGCGAGTGGGTCGTCGGTCTGGAGCGTCTCGTCGAAGCGGCGCGTCGGCGAGGGTCCGTCTGAAACGGGACAACGGCGATGTCAGATCACGTTTTTCATCAATCCTATTATGGTAAGTTTCTAAGTCCAACGGGACTATCCTAACAGTCAAAAGTCACATCTTTTTGGTTCGTTTTGCCTAATCGATGACTATCCTATATGCATAGATGTTCAGTCCGTTCGTCGATGTCTAAGGTTGAACAACATTTTAAAGGAGCAGAAATGTAAACCTAGTTATCGTTGATGACTTTTGGATTAGCTTTTAGATTCGCTGCGGTGTGGGTTCTTACTACGCGTTAGGGGGCTAACCTTTTCGGCGTTTGATCGTAGATCGGACGTTGGGTCTGAACGGCGATAGATCTGCGTCGTCAGCAATGTCTCGACCGTGGGTAGCGAGCGAGACACGTCCGGACAGCGAGCGGAAGGCGAGAATAGCGAGCAAGGGTCGAGATCTCTCCGGTTGCGGGTATCGCAACAGATCTACACGGCGGCGGCAACGTCGGGGGAAAACACGCGAGATCGGTGACGTGCGTGAACTCCGAGGAGCAAAGGGGGCTGTCGGGGATTGGAGGAGGTCGAAGGGGGGTCACACGGCCTGAGGGGTGACCGGAGCAACTGCCGACGGCGACGAGCCGGGCTGTTTGCGGAGGAGAGGACAGATTTGCACAATGGGTCGCTGTTTTGCGTCGCAGCAGAGATGTGACGCCCTGAGGGGACAACGGACACTTGCAGTAGGCAGAGGGGGTCGAGGGGAGTTCGATGGTGGTAGGGTGGTCGCCGGCGGTCGCCTGACGGTGGCGGGAGTGACGTTTTTCCGGGATGGACAGATCTGTCCAAAACTGGGTTTCGATGGATTTTGAGAGGTGTTTTGAAGGAGATAGAGAGTAGAGGAAAGGGGGAGAAGGGTTGCAGGTGATAGAGGGGATCGAGGGGTGTCGGATGGAGGCGGGGTTGGCCGCCGGAGGTGGCTGGAGTTGGCCGGCCGTGAGTAATTCCGGCAGGCGGCGGTTCAGTCAAAAACTGGGTTTAAATGCGGGTTGCTTGGGGATTTTGAGGGATATTGAGAGAGAGAAGGGAGATGGAAGAGGAGTATGGGTGGCCGGAAGTGAGGGGTGGTCGGAGCCTCGCCGGCGGCGAGAAGAAGGAGAGAAAACGCATGCAAAGGGGCGGCGGCTGTGAGGTTTCGCATGCCCTAAATACTTATGGTTTGGGTTGCTTGATATAAGGAGATAATTGCTATTTGGGGCTAGGGTTTTGGGATTTTATGTGTTATAGGAGGAGAGAGGGAGAGATAGAGGGGGTTTAGATTAGCTAAAACAGAATGGTGAATAGCCCAATTAGGTGAGTATAAGAAAATTGTTTTGATAAACCGTTTTGAAATGGGGGTGCATTTTGGTGATGGGGGAGAGAGAGTGTGAGAGGGGTGTGCAAAGAGGGGAAAACCAAGGTGCGGGTAGCTATAGGAATATCACATGATACGTAAGAATCCAAATAGATTAGGTTAATTTTGAATTTCAAAAATGGGTTAGGGCTAAACAGGCTTTGTTTTTGATTAGTGGGTTAGGTTGGGCTAACGGTGTCCGAAAATTACGAAAAAAATATCGGGACGACCGTGACGACGGGAGGCTCAAGGGTACGGTGGTCGATCGCGCGCGGTCCACGGAAAACGAATTAAAAATAAAAAGATCCGACGTCGAAGTCTAAAGTTGCGACGTCTCTCCAATCAAAACTGATTTGTGGGAGAACGACCCGTGAAATGACGTTCACTAAAAATCCCACAAATAACTACTCTTTCATACGGTCACAATGACATATAACATCGTGCATTCCGGATAGAAGAAAGGGCAAAGGAAAATACTCGTACGAAAGAGGAAAGTACGTGCAAAAATACGAACGGTCGGAAAGCGGCCGTTACACCTCCCTTGCTCCCTAGCAGCTTTGAGTCGTCGAATGCGATGCTGCTGGTGCTCCGATGTCTATGTCCGTGCTCTCTTTTCCAATATACTCCAAATCGCTCGAATTTCCCTGAAATGCAACCAAGCGCTCTTAAAGTCAAATGGTTCCAGTTATTAGCGTAAAAGCATATAAAATCGGGATTAAAGCAATCATTTTAACGTGTAAACATATAGATGAAATGTAGAATACTACGACACATCACCAACCAGATATAGGGCAAAAGACGAAAACTTTGGAGAAATGATATGAAAAATTTGACCAAGTCGTCGAAATATTGCTATCCGACGCAGACGTGGTATCCGAGGAAATGGTGGATGTCAAGAAAGAAGGCGGCGTGCCCGTCTACCAAGCCTAGCAGTGCCTTGGTTGGCACACCAGGAGCCTCATGACTTTCTGGTGAGACCTTGATGATGATTTTCAGATGCTCCTGGGATCGGAGGATGACTTGGAGGAGCTACAAGGGCTTCATGGGCCGTGATTTGCTGTAGAGAGGTGACGACGCCTAGTCCTTTCGGTCTATGAGGAGTTTCGGGTTGATTATGACGAGGGCCCATGCGTTGAGGAGGATATTGACGACTACAATTGGGATGAGGTTGACTGGGGCGACGTTGGAGACAGAGGCGGCGGCCTGTTTAGGGGCTATGTGCGATGCAGGGATGTACGTCGCAACAACTATCATCCCCCTTATTATGGACAGACATGATGACGAGCGGGCCAGGAGAGACTTGGGATTGATGTCATGGTCAGAAAATTAAAGATGCCCAACTTTGAAGAAGATCCTTATGGGTGGATGTATAGGGCGGAGAGTTACTTTAAGGCGACACGCCTTATTGCGGAGAAATTGAGAGTGGTTGGGATATGTTTGGAGGGTGAGGCTTTGTCTTGATTTCGATGAAGAAAACAATAATGACCTGTGCGCTTGTGGGAGGAATTTAAGGATTGACTGCTACACCGATTTCAGGACACACATGGAAAGACATTCATAAGTAGCTCTTTGCTCTTAGACAGGAGGAGACAGTCATGGAGTACATCAGGAAGTTTACGTTGCTGTCAGGTCGTGTGTTGGGACTGTCTGAGGCGTCCTTGGAAGGGTGTTTCATGAAAGGTCTCAAGGCTAGTGTAAAAGCCCATTTTTATCTAAAAAGAAGCCCGACCCAATCACACACACAGACACACACTCTGTTTCTTCTATTTCTTTTCGTTTTTCTCGGCCCAACCAAGCAGCAGCCCACTCGCTCAACCCTTCCCCCACGTGCGTAGCACGTGTCTCCCACTCCCTCTTCTTTCTCTTTCTCTTACTCGTTCTCTCTCGACCGTTTGAGGCGGCGACGACCTCTCTCTCTCTCGACCATTTGAGGCGACGACGACCTCTCTCTATCTCATTCTCTCTTTCATTTGCTTCCTTCGGCAAGAAGGAAGGGAAACATAACTCTTTTGAGGCCACTCTCCTCTCTCTCCACCTCACGAAACACGCGTCACGACTTCAAATCTCCACCACACCATAGATCTCTAGGGTTTCGACACAATTTCCTCTTGATCCACATCCGATTGACTATGTGGTAAAACCACGGCTTTCCCTGAGCACAACAGGTCTCCTCTTCCCATTATAAAATCTCAAATGAGCTTAGGGTTTCAGTTCACTCTGAAAAAATTATTTTCAAAGGGATTTTGGTTTTGTTTCTTGTTGGAGCTCGGGTTTGGTGTTCAGTTCCCTCCCCTCTTGCCAAGAGTTGCAGCCGTCCTCCGGAGAGGCGACGAGACCCAAGTTTCTGTTGAGTATTGGACTTCTCCATACTTGGTGTTAATGATGAGCGAACATAAATACTTGTGACTAATCCCTTATTTGCAGTTAATCCATTGTCTAAGCATATCATGAAGATTAATTAGCAATAGATGACACTCAAAGATCAATGAAAGCAAGAAAAGTGGATTGGATGATCAAAGATGGTGATTGAAGCTCCTAGAAGACCTCAAGCTCATACTTTGGATAGAAGAGAGAGTTCAACATAATGTAAGCTTCTTTTTCTCTTCTAGTATGTAGCTTAGAAATAGAACTATGTTAGAGCACACACAAATCATCATTTCAGTCATAGAAAATCATTAGATCGATTTCTTTTAGACTCCAATTCATAATTCTCAAGATTGTGCATGTTGTGATTTCAACAGTCGACTGATGAACGATTTACAGTCGCCAGTCTACAAACAGTGACTGTGTTTTGTTCTATAGTCGCCTGTTGTGCACATACTTGACCAATTGATTTTTGGGCATTCTAAGCGTTAACTCCTTCAGGGGACTGCTGTACATTTTACAGGCGCATGTCCAAGTGACAGTTGACTGTGATTTGTTAATCAGTCGCCTGTCTATCTTCAGCCCAAAGATCATTCCATTTCATCTGGCCAGTCGACTGATGTTATTTTTACAGTCGCCTGTCTAAGGCACAGTCGACTGTAAATGCTTCAACAGTCGCCTGTCCAGGATTCTTCTACAGAAACTGCTCTCTGAAATATTTCATGTTTTAGTGTTAGTCGACTGATGTTGTATTTACAGTCGACTGTCCAAGGAACAGTTGACTGTTAATGCTTCAAAAGTCGTCTATCCGTAAGCTTCTCTGCAGACTCAACTCTCTGGAAAATGTCAGGGTTTGTGACAGTCGACTGATGTTGGTTTCACAGGCGCCTGCCCATGGCACATGCGCCTGTATATTCCACATCAGTCACCTGTCCTGTCTTTCCAGTATTTTCTGAGATTTGCTCAGCTTACCCATCTTGCCGTCAGTCGCCTGTAGAAGGATTTACAGCCGTCTGTTAAATTTACATTCGACTGTTTTCTCTTCATCAGTCGCCTGTCCACGTGATAAGTTACCTTTTGAATTCTCACTTACCATTTGACACAGTGCAACAGTCGACTGTCGCGTGTGCAAATTCTATCCGTTGGGGTTTTCTCCACGGATTTCAAAGGGGGTTTTGGGGATTTATTTTGAGGGCTTTGGGGAAACTATAAAAGCAATCTCTACTGCTCCATTGAGAGGTTAGCAACTTACTCAACCATTCGAGCTTTCAATCTTCCTTGAACAAAGCTCTCAATTCCTAAAGCCCTAGAATTCTTAACTTTCAATCTATTACTCACCAACCTAGAACAAAGAGAGATCTTCTAGGCATTTGGTGCAGTCAAGAGAAATGGCTTTCCTCTCTTCCAAGAGAGTCATTCAACACACAACACACTTTCCTTCAAGTTCTACTTCAAGGCATAGGTGATTGTTAGTGTTGTTTATTTCATATTTCATAACTTTCGTTATTAGCTTTACTCTCGGTTTGTGAGAGTGATTTGCTTGCTCCCAAGTTGTGGGAGTCAAGGACATCGAGTGTATTTCGATTTCACTTGTAGGGTTGTTACAAGTGGGTTTAAAGGAAACCTCAAGATAGATTTCTAACTTGAGTATCCGGTGGTATCCGGGTGGAAGGGACGTAGGATTACCGGGAACAAGTCGGGAGTTGACTTGGGTAATCCGAACCCTTGAAACATCCTTGCGTTTGATTTGGATCATTTTAAGGGTTTATTTTCCTTCTGCATTAATTGTTGGTTAGGAATTTAATTTGGTGTAATTATCATTTTTAATTGCATAAACACTATTCAACCCCCCTTCTAGTGTTTTCATCATAGCCAGTGACCTTACATTGATATCAGAGCTCTGGTTTAAAGCTACGGCATCCAACAACGTTGCTCCACCGATTTCGTTCAACAATCACGATCGTGATGGTGCATCCAGTCTTCGAAGGACAATCAACGGTGCGTCCTCTGTGTTTTAATGGCATGAATTTCGGCTATTGGAAATGCCGGATGGAGACGTTCCTGAGGAGTGCTTTTCTTTGGAGAACCCTCCACAAGGAATACGTCGAGCCCACCGAAGAGGATTTCGACAAATGAACGCCCTCCGAGAAGTCTGCCGAAGTCAACAACACCAAGGCAATGCACGCTCTTCATTGTGCGTTGGATCCGGATGAGTTCAACAAGATATGCACATGCAAGGGTGCATATCAAATTTGGAACCATCTCGTTGTTACCAACGAGGGAACGAATAAGGTAAAACTTTCAAAACTATATGTTGCTATACAAAATTTCGATATGTTCCACTTGCAGGAAAATAAGAGCATAGGAATGATGTACGGACGGTTCACTGACATCACCAATGAGCTCGAAGCTCTTGGGCAAGTCTACTCCCAACAAGATAAGGTAAGAAAGATCATAATGTGAATGACCTCCAAATGGGAAAGAAGAGCTATTGCCATCGAGGAGGTCAACGACATGAAGAATTACAATGTGGTAAATCTCATCGGTACTCTCATGTATTACGAAGTAAGACGGAAGAACTGATTGAAGATTCGAGCTATGATGAACCCAACGGAGGCAAAGAAGAAAGCATTAGCATTCAAAGCTAATTCTTCATCCTCCGAAAGTGAAGAATCAGAAAAAGAGATGGACTTGGAGGAAATGGCGTAAATGGCGAAGAAGTTCCAACGCTTCTTTCGCAAAGGTAAATTTTCCTCCAAGAATAAATTTGATTCCACTCATAACTCTTCATCTCTTTGTTTTAGGTGTAACAAACCAGGTCACATCAAGAAGGATTGCCCAATGCTCCGAAACAAAGAGAAGTGGAAGGGACCAAAGTACCAAAAGTCGGACAAATTCAAGAAGGACAAGGACTTGTCGGTACGTTTGATGACTCAAGAGAAGATTCCTCAAGCGAATCAGAGGATGAGAAGGGTGAAAGCGCCCACATGTGCTTCATGGCACGAGAAGATCCACTCTCCAGTGAGAGTGATAGCGACATGGATGAACCCGAGGTAACTATGGATGAACTACGCATAGCTAACGAAGAACTATTTTCTAAGTATCAATCTCTCATGCTTAGATATACTAGTTTAAAGAAATTAACTGTTAGCACACCATCCATATCATGCATTATCAACAATGACACCATTGTTGATACACTAACACTTGAGAAAGCAAATTTGGCTTCTCAAAATGTCACATTGAGAAATGAGGTGAATTCCCTCAAATCTCAACTAGATCAAATGTATCTTAAGGATAATGGTGATCTAGCTTCACAAAACACACAATTGGGTTTAGAGAATGGTTCTCTTAAAACCCAAGTGCACGCGCTCAAAGAACGAGTGTCCACCTTGGATACCACTATTTCTTCTCTTAAGGAGAAATATGAGCTCATGTCCTCCCGAGTTATAAGATTTAACAAAGGGAAAGGACAATTGGTTGATTTGCTCGCAAACCAATTCCCGGCCACACATCGTGTCGGACTTGGTTATGTGGAAGCGAATGCATCCAATGCTCGCACCTCCTATAGTGGTGTTACTATAGATTTTGTGAGACCATCCTCCTGTGCGTCCACAAGTGGTGTCAAAAATACTATTGGTAGCAAACCTACCAAGAAAGTCCATACTTCACAATCGCTTTCTTTTGGCAAGAAATCCACTAAGGGTGAAAATCAAAAGAGGCTATGCTGACATGTACATCAACCTTCATCCACGTAGGAAATCTCCTACTTCACAAGTGGACACTTATGACACGTTTTATGCTTCATACCCACGGACACGTGCAAATCCACACATGAGAAATACTCATGCACGTGCCCCTACACAATCATATGCTCATACACATCATTCTATGTATGCACATCCACCTCATCTCATGCATGCTCCATATGTTTCATACAACATGCATGTTCCCAAGTTTGCATACAACCCTCATATGTCTAATGCATATCCACATCCATATTCTTATGCTAGAACTCATGTCCTAAGAAGCATGCACCACATATAAATTAATCAATTGTGCATGCAACTAGGAAGAGGACTCCCAAAACTTACACAATTTGGGGTCCTAAGAACACTAGTTTAAATGATAGGAATGCTTATATAGATTCCTATTTTAATGAAGTAATAAATAGTGGTAACTATGTTGGGAAGCGGAAGTCCACTTGGACTTGGCTTCCAAAGGGCTAATCCCATTGGACACAATAAAATTGGGTACCATGAGCTTATGGTATACTATGTAGGTACCCAAGAAAAAGAAAGAGAGAAAGAAAGGTCATATTGGCTCTAAAAGGAAAGGATGGATACTCGACAGTGGTTGCTCCAAACACATGACATGAGATCCCTCATTGCTCTCCGAAATGATTAGCATCAAGGATGGTGCAACGGTCACTTTTGGAGGTAATCAAAAGGGAACCATCATTGGAATAGGTAAAGTCGGTAATCCTTCCAAACCACTTATTACAAATGTATATTTAGTTAGTGGTTTATGTCATAACCTTATCTCCATTAGTCAACTTTGTGACAAAGGTTACAAGGTTAACTTTGCAGAAGGTATGTGTAAAATTGTTGATTTTGATTCACATGTTTTATTTACCGGTATTAGGCGTAAAATATTTATTATTTGAGCTTGCCTAAAACCGTAGAACATTGCTTAGTTGCTAATACAAATGAACAACTATTATGACATCGCCGTTTTGGTCATGTTCATTTTAAGCACTTATATAAGTTAGCTAAACATGATCTTGTCAAAGGTTTTTCAAAAATTGCTTTTAGTAAGAAAAACTTTTGTGATTCATGTCAAAGAGGTAAACTGAGTAAATCATCTTTCAAACTTAAATAAGGCATAACTTCTAAGAGGCCTCTAGAATTACTTCATCTAGATTTGTTTGGGCCAACTAGAACCGCCTCTTTAGGTAATGCTCACTATGGATTAGTTGTCGTTGACGACTTCTCTAGATTTACTTGGGTTTCATTTTAACTAATAAGAATGAAGCTTTTGAAGAGTTTACCATATTTGCAAAGAAGATTGAAAATTTCTTAGGATTCACCATTATCACTAATCGTAGTGACCATGGAGGAGCATTTGAGAATGAGTCTTTTACAAAGTTTTGTGATGACATCTGGATAACTCACAACTTTTCGTTTCCTCGCGCACCACCACAAAATGGTGTTGTAGAGAGAAAGAATAGGACTGTAGTTGAGTGTGCCCGTACCATGCTCCATGATAGTCATCTTGGACTACAATTTAGGGCAGAGGCGGTGCACACGGCATGTTATGTGCTCAATAGGATCCTAGTGAGACCCCGAACGAACAAAACTTGTTTTGAGTTATTTTATTACAAAAAGCCGCAAGTTAAATATTTTCGTGTTTTTGGTTCAAAATGTTTTATCAAGAATACCTTTGGTAACTTAGATAAATTTGAGCCAAGATCTGATGAAGGACTCTTTGTTAGATATTCCACATACAAAGCCTATCGGATATACAACAAATCCTCTTCAACGATCGAGGAATCACTGCACGTATCATTTTATGAAGATTTTAATTTTTCTCATGTGATTGATGATAGTGTAGATGTTTTATGTGATTCTCTTAGTAATGTCAAGATTAATGATTCTACTTTTGAGACTAACGCTACTAATGAGATTGTTGAAGATGTTCTAAGTGATGCATGGATTCCCAAATCTTACCCAACCGTTCCCAATCACCCCCATGACCAAATTATTGGAGATATTGGTGTGGGTGTTCGAACGAGGTCAAGAATTGAAGAATTCTCTCATTGCGCATTCGTATCTACCATTGAGCCCAAGAACATCCAAGAAGCGTGTGAAGATAGCTCTTGGATAGTGGCAATGAAAGAAGAACTCATGCAATTCGAGAGAAATGAAGTTTGGGAGCTCGTTCCTCTTCCAATTGGTCACCAAGTGATTGGCTCCAAGTGGATCTTCAAGGACAACACCGATGAGAACGAGGTCATCGCAAGGAACAAAGCAAGGTTAGTAGCTCAAGGCTACCGACAAGAAGGTATTGATTTCGAAGAATTTTTTGTACCTGTAGCTAGATTAGAAGCTATTAGATTGCTTTTATCTTTTGCATCTCATAAGAATTTTAAACTATTTCAAATGGATGTTAAAAGTGTATTTTTAAATGGTATTGTTGATGAAGAAGTTTATGTTTCTCAACCACCCGGTTTTATTCATGAAAAATTTCCAAACCATGTTTTCAAACTTAAGAAAGCGGTATATGAGTTGAGACAAGCCCCTAGAGCTTGGTATGATCAACTTAAAACCTTTCTTTTGGATTTAGGTTTTAAAATGGGTGAAGTTGATTCAACACTTTTTATTAAGAATTATGAAAATGACATCATATTAATTCAAGTTTATGTAGATGATATTATATTTGGTTCTATTAACTTTAATCTTTGCCAAGGATGAATTCGAGATGCGCCATATTGGTGAGCTCAACTACTTCCTTGGACTACAAATTCGGCAAATGAAGGATGCGACTTTCATACATCAAACCAAGTTCACCGGGGAGCTTATCAAGCGATTCGGGATGGAATCGTCTTCAAGCAAAATGATCTCCATGAGTACGACAATCCATCTACACAAGGATGAGAACAGAAAAGATGTAGACGTGCGTCTATATCGAGGTATGATCGGCAGCTTACTTTATTTAACTGCTAGTAGGCCCGATATCATGTTTTCCGTATGTCTTTGTGCTAGATATCAAGCTAGACCTAAGGAGTCACTTGATTGCGGTTAAACGAATTTTTCGTTACCTCAATCATTCACTAGATTATAGGTTACTTTACCCTAAGTCTAGCACATATGAGTTAATCTCATATAGTGATGCCAACTTTCCCGGATGTAAATCCGTTTGGAAAAATACTAGTGGCACTTGCCATTTTCTAGGAAATTCCCTAGGTTCTTGGTTTTCTAAGAAACAGAACTCGGTATCATTGTCCACGAATGAAGCAGAATATATTGTCGCGGGTCTTGCATGTGCACAAGTTCTTTGGATGAGACACTCTTAAGGACTATGGTGTCAATTGTGATACTTGCCCTATCATGGTTGATAATTAAAGTGCTATATGTCTTTCCAAGAATCCGGTACATCACTCCTGTACAAAACATATAGATGTGAGACACCATTTTATTAATGATCATGTAGCTAAGAAGGACATCATCTTAGAGTACATTGAAACCCAAAAACAAATCGCCGATATCTTCACTAAACCTATTAAAGAAGATTCATTTGTGAGCTTATGTGGATAATTAGAGATTATGTGTGAATCTGAAATATAAGAGTTCATACTTTCATGATATATCATACTTGAACTCATATCATCATTTTATTTATCTTCTTTTGATAAATTACATGTTTCTCATATATTTGTTTTTAAAAGATGTATTTTGAGATTATGATAATTTCGATTGTTTGGATTGGTTTTCGAGGTTTATACACGAATCTATAATATTTTGATATTGATTTCATGATTAGATGTGTGTTAGAGTATATGTCCTAGGGAGAGTTGTCTCTATCCTCTGGATTTTAACCTCACTGTGCATTTCTGGACCAGGATAGACGACTGTCATTCCTTCGACAGTCGACTGCCCATCTCTATTTTATCAAACAGACTGTATTTTTCGCACATGCGACTGATGAAGATCTTTCAGGCGACTGTCCTTGTGATAGGCGACCGCAATTTGGTCATCAGGCGCCTGTCCAAATCTTCAGAGGTCTCTTTTTTTATCATCATATTTTTTGATTCTCTGTCAGTCGACTGTAACTTACTCGTCAGTCGACTGTCTCTCCGACATGCGACTGTGAATTACGCAATAGTCGACTGTCTGTCAATCCAAGCTTGTTTCTGTCTTTTCTTCCTTTTCTTCCAGTCGACTGAAAATTGTTCATCAGTCGACTGTTTACTGTTGTGGCGGTTCGTTAACTTGATCTGAGCCGTCGATTTTTCGATCCAACGGCCCAGATTCGTTGGACCCCTTTATAAATCTACGAGGGACGTCGATTTGATCAGTCAGTTTCTCTCTCATTCGACTCAGTTCCCCCGTCTTCCTCATTTCGATTTCCACTGTAGCTGTCGATTTTCTCTCCGATTCGAAGCCCCAGTCTCCGATCTCTCCTTCCGATCGTTCAATTGCATGTTCGAGTGTCTCCTTCTCTGTCGTTCTCCTTGGATTAGGTATCATTTTTCTTTCGTCGATTCAAGTCGTGCATTTCTTTCCTATCGTTCGTTTCGTATAATGGCACTCAAGACCAAAGGGAATGCCGTTGCTTCTAGACGCCCTAAGAACCATAAGCCGACCATTGTCAAAACCAAGCGACCCCACAAAACCCGCACTAAGAACGCTGATCCTCCCTCCGACACTTCGGGTGGCTATTCCCCTTCTTCTTCCTCCTCCGAAGCTGAGCCTCTCGTGAAGCGTCAGCGTAAGCCCGTTGGTATTCGCATCAATGAGCCTGTTGCTAAGGCCGAACCTACTCGGGTGGCTGCTGACACCCACCCTGAGTCTAGTTCCGATTCTCCTCAAGGCCAAAATCCTACCGTGCCTCCTGCTGATCCTCTAGTTCCTATTTGTCGAGACGATGCTTGTCTGGCAAAGTTCCACTCCATGCTAGGGATCATGCTCCTTCGTGAGCGATTTATTGTTTATCAGGCTTTCACTGCTGAGAGACACTCAGAGATTCTCTCATCTACCCACTTAGGTGATCTTTTTCGATTCTCCCATATCGACTTCCCACATGCTTATTCCTTCATGGTCAAATTATTATTTGCCAACCGCATTCGCGGTGAGTATGTTGACACAGGAGAGATAGACACTGTGGTTCAGGGGACCCGTATCCGGCTTGACCCTACTCTCTTAGGTACCATTCTTAGGATCCCCTCCACTGGCTCCCTTCCTGCTGACATTAGGGGTGGCAATTTTCGGCCCGGCACGATAGCCCGGCACGGTCCCGGCACGATAAGACCGTGCTTGGGCCAACAATTTTGGCCCGAAATCCTTATCGGACCGGGCCGGCCCGGCCCGGTTCATTTTCGGGCCGGACCCGGGCCAAGCTTTTCAGCCCATGGGCGGCACGGCACGGCACGAAAAGCATTTATTCTCCACACTTCAATTTGACCACACACTAATCTAAAGCGGATTTCAGTAATGTGCATTCATTTATGGTGTTGAGTCCAATGTCATGAATCTTATCAGATCAAGGTCCAAATATCATAAATTTTAACAACTTTCCGCCAGCACCAACTGTCTTCGGATCTTGGGGTTTGATCTTAGTTTCCGAGAAGAGATAAAGAACCACCAAACATGTTACTTCATCTTGCCAAATAAATGAAAACAATGTAGGACACATCACCTTATGCAACCCACTTAATCCTCTTCTTTCGTGCTCCATTTCGATGCATCTTTAAGCATATGAGACAAGTTTGTGTTTAATAATATGATAACATATTGGCACAATATATTATTCATTCAACCCTATCGGACCGGGCCAGCGGCCCGAATTTTTATTGGACCGTGCCCGGGCCTCTCCGGAATGGCCCGAAGTCTTATCGGGCCGGGCCGGCCCAGTCATTTAAGAAAACCGGGCCGGGCCGGCACGGCCCGATAAGACCGGGCCGGCCCGAATTGCCACCCCTAGCTGACATCTCTATTTCTGATGTTGGTGACCTTGATCAGAATGTCATTCAGGACATGTTCCATATGATCCACTCATTCCTTTCTTCTGGAGTCAGGGCCTCGATGTTCACGGCTAGAGGTTGGGTTGTTCACCTTGTGGTGAAGTCCAACATCTTGCCAAAATATGGCTCTTTTGATCAGTCCTCTTAGGAGATCCTCTGATGCACGTATGCTATCTTCTCGGGGATGTCAGTGAACTGGACAGGTGTCCTCCTTGATCGAATGGACAAGGTTGAGTTCACTACTTCCTCTGCTCACATCCCTTATGGAGGTATCCTTACCCGGTTTTCCGTCATTTTGGTATTGACTTTACTCCGTACGAGCCTTTGCCTCTTGGCACTCTTCTCGATGCTTCTGCGTAGTCGAAGTCCTCTTCGGCTCTGCAGTCAGCATCCAAGAAGAGGCAATCTACTTCTGCTCCTTCGTCATTCACCATTACTCCAGCTGATCAGCCATCTACCACAGCCGCATCCTCTCGTGACCTTCTGAACGAGAAGGTTTCTGGTTTATATGAGTTATTCTTTCTGTCGTTCCAGCATCAGGGAATTCCTTTCCCTGAGCACCTCAGACCCTTTGTTCCACCTCAGCCTACTCAGCCTCCTCCACCTGTCGTCTCTGAGATTTTGGAGCATCCTGGTGGTACTACTCTTGAGCCGGGTGCTTCTTCGGCTCCTCAGGATGTCTCACCTGTTGCTGCTGCTGCTCCTCCTGCCGAGGATTCTTCGGTTGATCCAGAGGCACATGAGTTCGAGATAGGGTTGGCTCGCTCCTCAGATGCTGCTATTGATTGACACTCCGCTTAGAGACTCACCCTTAGACCTAGATTTTTTTAGGGTTGAGATTTTTGAGTGTCAGTTTGTACTTTTGATTTGTGTTTTGATGTATGGATGATGTATGTATGACGTTCATATACTTTTGATGTACATGGAGTTGTATCTTTACATTTTGTACTCCATGTAAACTTTGGATTATATATATGATGTTACTTTTATGTTACTTCACACATTGTCTCATTGCTATATGTTAATTGTGTGAATATTATGAAATTGTCTCTCTGTATGCTATATCATATTCATGATGTGTTGTGAGACGTTTTTCGCATTTGGATTGAAATGTTGATATTAGATTCTCGTTCCTTTAGTCAACTAAGTTTTCTTGTGTTTTTATGAGCTTTTGGTATGTATGTTAATGCGATGCTCCTTTCGTGATTAGTTTTTCTTCGATTATATGTTGGCATCAAATTAAATATACATCCTACCTTTATACCCTCATTATAGTTTTAGTACTTATTTAGCACGATTGTTGTTATTCTACTCCCACCTTTTTGGATAATGTCATAGGGGAGAGAAATTAACATTTCATAATGTATGTGCTAAGTAAATTCTAGTTTTAAACTTGAATCTAAGATTGAGGTTGTCTTAGATTCATGTTGGTAAGATATAATGAACTTGGATCATAAAATCCTAGATTTCAAGATTTTATGAAAATCTTTACATTCATTCATATCTTACATATTTGTTTCATTTGATCAATAGATGCCCTTATATTCATTGGCTAACTTGAATGGCATCTATGCAGGGGGAGTAAGTTTTCTTTAAGCACAATTATTTATCTTTATGTTTATGTATTGGACTTCTCTCTACTTGGTGTTAATGATGAGCAAACATAAATACTTGTGACTAATCACTTATTTGCAGTTAATCCATTGCCTAAGCATATCATGAAGATCAATTAGCAATGGATGACACTCAAAGATCAATGAAAGCTAGAAAAGTGGATTAGATGATTAAAGATGGTGATTGAAGCTCCTAGAAGACTTCAAGCTCATACTTTAGATAGAAGAGAGTTCAACAGAATGTAAGCTTCTTTTTCTCTTCTAGTATGTAGCTTAGAAGTAGAGCTATGTGGGAGCACACACACATCATCATTTCAGTCATAGGAAATCATTAGATCAATTTTCCTTAGACTTCAATTCATAATTTTCAAGATTGTGCATGTTGTGATTTCAATAGTCGACTGCTGAACGATTTACAGTCGCCTGTCTACAAACAGTCGACTGTGTTTTGTTCTACAGTTGCCTGTTGTGCACATACTTGATCAATTGATTGTTGGGCCTTCTAAGCTTTAACTCCTTCAAGCGACTGCTGTACATTTTACAGTCGCCTGTCCAAGTGACAGTCGACTATGATTTGTTAATCAGTCTCCTGTCTATCTGCAGCCTAAAGATCATTCCATTTCATCTGGCCAGTCGATTGATGTTTTTACAGTCGCCTGTACAAGGCACAATCGAATGTAAATGCTTCAACATGTCGCTTGTGCAGGATTCTTCTGCTGAACTTGCTTTCTGGAATATTTCATGTTTTAGTGTCAGTCGACTGATGTTGTATTTACAGTTGACTGTCCAAGGAATAGACAACTGTCAAATTTTCAAAAGTCGTCTGTCCGTAAGCTTCTCTGCCGACTCAACTCTCTGGAAAATGTCAGGGTTTGTGACAGTCGACTGATGTTGGTTTTACAGGCGCCTGCCCATGGCACAGGCGCCTGCCCATGGCACAGGCGCCTACGTATTCCACATCAGTCGCATGTCATGTCTTCCCAATATTTTCTGAAATTTTCTCAGCTTACCCATCTTGCTGTCAGTTGCCTGTAGAAGGATTTACAGTCGTCTGTTGGATTTACAGTTGACTGTCTTCTCTTAATCAGTCGACTGTCCACGTGGTAAGTTACCATTTGAATTCTCACCTACTCTCTGACACAGTGCAACAGTCGACTATGTTTTGTTCAATAGTCGACTGTCGCGTGTGCAAATTCTATCCGTTGGGGTTTTCTCCACGGATTTCAAAGGGCTTTTTGGAGATTTAGTTTAAGGGCTTTGGGGAAACTATAAAGGCAGCCTATACTGTTCCATTGAGAGGTTAGCAACTTACTCAACCATTCATGCTTTTAATCTTCCTTGATCAAAGCTCTCAATTCCTAAAGCCCTATAATTCTTATCTTTCAATCTCTTGCTCTCCAACCTAGAACCAAAGAGAAATCTTTTAGGCATTTGGTGCAGTCAAGAGAAATGGCTTTCCTCTCTTCCAAGAGAGTCATTCAACACACAACACACTTTCCTTCAAGTTCTACTTCAAGTCATAGGTGATTGTAAGTGTTGTTTGTTTCATATTTCATAACTTTCGTTATTAGCTTTACTCTCGGGTTGTGAGAGTGGTTTGCTTGCTCCCAAGTTGTGGGAGTCAAGGACATCGAGTGTATTTCGATTTCACTTGTAGAGTTGCTACAAGTGGGTTTAAAGGAAACATCAAGATATGGTTCTAACTTGAGTATCCGGTGGTATCCGGGTGGAAGGGACGTAGGATTACCAGGAACAAGTCGGGAGTTAACTTGGATAATCCGAACCCTTGAAACATCCTTGCGTTTGCTTTGTTTCATTTTTAGGGTTTATTTTCATTCTGTATTAATTGTTGGTTAGGAATTTAATTTGGTGTAATTATCATTTTTAATTGCATAAACACTATTCAATCCCCTTCTAGTGTTTTCCTCATAGCCAGGGACCTTACAGTTTTCTCTGTTAGTTTTTAAATTGCGTTAAATCACTATAATTCTTTAATTTTTAGTTTTAAATTTGTGATTTTTGTATACATGCTTGTGATGATGAATCTGAGCAAGACTCGGGTATTCATGGGGCTTGGCGACAACACTGCCCCTAGCTGTGCCGTGAATGTCCTTTTGGTTTTTGTTTTGGCCATGACTTTTTATGGCTCCCTTGTCGCTGTCCGTGGTCTGTTTTGGGGTATTACTCCATTACCGAGACTGTTCGGCTTCCTCGCTCCTCAACCGTGACCTGTGGGTCCCCTCGCCTTCACTATGACTTCCACTTACCTCCACTGAGACTAATTTGGGCTTTCTTGCCATAAGCCAGATTGATTAGTAGGGTTTTTCATGCCGTGACTGTTTTTGGGAATTTCCGATGCTGATTTCCATGGATGGTGACGGTAGATATTGCGTTGGTGATGTTTTGGCTAGTGTCGAGTCTTGGTGGTGGCCGTGGGTTGGTATGGAAACCCCGGGGCTTTGCCCTACATGTCGGAGTTGGCTTACATATCGGAGTTGGGTTACCCTATGATTGTAAACGAGGGGTTGTGCCATTTAAGGCCGTTAGGCCATAGGTTTACCACATATTTGATGATAAGGCCTATTGCCTGTTGGCTCATAATTACCACCCGTGGAATCATAGATTACTGTCTAAAGGATCATATAAAATCATGAACACATGGCTAAGTCTTGTAAAATGATCGATGATGAGAATTATCTGAGATAACCACAGTTGTTCCTTCCCAATTGTCCATTCCATCATATTTCGAAATTGTTGTCCTGTTCGCTACTTAACTTCCAGTTTAGCTAAACTTACGATGTCTTAGATTTAGAATTTCTAGCATGCTTAGAATACTTTAATTGTTATCAGCCACCCATGTGCTCTTTGATATGTTTTTAACTTAGTATGACTCATGTGTGCTCCATGTTATATGTTTATATTAGTATGCATGCTAAATGTTTCAGTGTTTTCTCTATATGCTACTTGTTCCCTTGTGTTAATAATCATAGTACAATCTCGCACAGTTTTCCATGACATTGAAAATATTGACGATGCTATGAAAATCAAATTGAATTGGAATGCCATTGGAATATAATGTTATTTTCATGTTGAAACACACTTGATAAAATAAAATCTTAAAAACATGACTGGATCTGGATTAACATAGCATATCAACATATAAACTAATTTCAATGTGACCTTAAGCGTAATCAAAAGCTTTACTTTCCAAATCATGTTTTAAATAAATAAATATTATCAATTTAAAACTACACCTAGACTGAATCACTGAATCACAAAGAGATGTACAATTAACATGCACTTGGCACTTCAGACGCAATGTATTTTGGGATAAATCATTTTAGTGAGAGTGCGAGAGCGACTGGAGCCATGCTCCTATTGACATGATCACATCAAGTATTTCGACCGAGTCATATCATGAATCTGATGGACACCTATTGGTATCACTAGACTTAATTGTTGAGTCCTGTTGGAGAATGATTACATTTGATTCTCTTCTACAAAGTTTTGATGATACAAACACATTATTATTTGTGCATACTAGCTCTCTCTATGCATATAATCTATTTCAACATCATGGTTCTATTCTACTCAATTATGAAGTCTTTTGCACGAAGAATTACAATCAAGATGAAGCTCATGCTTATTGCAATATTATGGATTTTTACCCTTGTTTTAAAGTGTATCGAGTTGTAATTTTCTTTTTATTACTTCTTGCTATTAGACTATTAAAGCCATGATAATGAAGCATATTGGAAACTTAGGATTCCTTCAAAAATTCTTAGTTATAACCTTTTTGGTGGACTAGAATTTTCCCTGGTCGACTAGCATTTTTTCCTGATCGACTAGCTCCTTTGCGTAACTTCTGTTTCTTAGCCTTTAGTCGACTAACATTTTTCCTAGCGGACTAACACATTTGCGTAACTTTCATTTTTTGGTCTTAGTCGACTTACACTTTTACCTCGTCGACTAGAATATTTGCGTAACTTTGTACTTTTGGTCCTAGTCGACTAATACTCTTTCTAGTCCACTAATGCAACTTGTGTTACTTTTCTGGTTGGCAGATTTTTCTTAGTCGACTAGAATCAGTTTCAACGGCTCTTTTTTTGACCGTTTCTGCGCATGGTCGACTAGTAGATTTTCCTAGTCGACTATATCAGAATACTTCTTGGCAAGCAATTCTTTTGATTGGCCAACTCTGAAAGGAATAACATGCGCTGACGTGGTCAACCGATCAACGATTACCCAGACAACGTCATTGTGCTTCGTACTTTTAGGTAGTCCAGTCACAACATCCATCGTAATGTGCTGCCACTTCCATTTTGGGATTAGTAAAGGTTGTAATAACCTATCGACACTATATGATGTTCATCCTTCACATGTACCAATGCACTTCACCACGCTTCGTGCAACTCTTCTCTCCATGCCATGCCACTAGTAATGTTGCCTCAGGTCCTTGTATATTTTGGTTCGCTGGGATGAATGAAATATTGAGAACTATGAGCTTTCTTCAATAATTCTTCTCGAATATTTCCAGACGGCACACAAATTCTGTTGCCATAATGCAAGGACCCATCTTTATGAATTTGGAATTGGCCTCTGTCATGCCAACACCAGACTACTAATCATTTGTAGCTTCTTATCACTCGCCTGAACGGCCTTGATTCTATCCACCAGAGTTGATTGAATTTGAATATTCTTTAACGAGGCAGTTGGCCCAAGCAAAATCACATCTATCTCCATATTTCTGATCTCTTGCTGCAGTCTCCAGTCGTGAGCGTCATTACTGGTGGAAGACGACTCATCACATCTGGCACAACATCACATCTGGCACAATATTGACCTTCACAGGATGACACTGAAGGTCAATATCATAATCCGACATCAGTTCAATCCATTGGCGCTGCCACATGTTAAGCTCCTTCTGAGTGAAGATATACTTCAAACTCTTACGATATGTAAATACATTCACATGTTTATTTAACAAAAAATGTCTCCAAACCTTCAATGCAAAAATAACCGCTGCCAAATCCAAATCATGGGTAGGATAGTTTTTTCTCATGGTTCTTCAACTGTCTAGATGTATACGCTACGTCTCGGCTGTGTTGATGGAGTACACATCTTAGTTCTCTAACTGATGCACCATAGAACATTTCAAATCCGCCCTCCGGTTAGGAATAACCAAAATTGGTGCGGAGGTCAATCTCTTCTTCAGCTCATGGAAAGCTTCATCACACGCCTTAGACCAGGTGAACACCACATCCTTTCTAGTAATACGTCTATGCTCCGTGATCTTCGAGTAATCCTGAATGAACCAATTATATCCAATCCCAAGAAGATGCGAATATCTTTTGCTGACTATGGAACATGTTAGTTCTAAACAACTGCTACTTTCTCAGGATCCACATAGATACCTTCTCCAGACGCCATATGACCTAAATAAGCCACCTTGTTCAGCCAAAATTCACATTTGCTGAGTTTGATGAACAACTGGTGCCGTCTCAAAGTTTCCAGGACCTTCCTCAAATGTCCATCATGCTCTTGGACGTCCTTCGTATATATAGGATATCATCAAGATAAACAACTACGAACTTATCCAGACACTCATATAACACTTGGTTCATGAGGCTTATGAATATTGCTGGCGCATGGGTTACGCCAAATGGCATCATTAATAACTCATAGGGTCTATACTTGGTTGGTCCTGAATGTAGTCTTATGATATCATCCCTCTTCACCCTCACCTGATGGTAACTTGTCCTCAAATCCAACTCCAAGAAAACACTTGATCCTCCAAGTTGATCAAAAATGTTATCGATACGGGGAAGATGATACTTATTCTTTACAGTTACCTTGTTCAGTTTCATGTAATCAATGAACATCTACCGAAATCCTTCATTCTTTGGCACTAACAATATAGGAGCACCCCAAGGGGATACACTGGGTTGTATCCATTCCTTCTTCAGTAGTTCATCCAACTGGACCCAGACTTCTTCTAGTTCTGGCGGTGCAATACGATATGGTGTCTTAGACATTGGTTGCGCCTGATATCAGATCAATGGAAAAATCAATGGCGTGTTTTGGAGGTTGTCCTGTAAGATCGTTCGGAAACACGTCTATGAATTCTCATACTACCTCTGGTATCTCTGGTTCTTCAACTTCCATGACCCTTACCACTCCCTCTGTTGGTCGGGCTCTGAATTGCACTGGCCCATTGGATCTGTTTCCGCAGATGAACTCGAACATTAGATGATCAGGCATCTCGAACACTACACTCCTTTGACGACAATCAATGGTAGCATGAAATGTCCTTAACCAATTCGTTCCAAAGATAGAATCAAAAATTGGCATCTCGATCACCAGAAAATCCTCAAATAGCTCTTGTCCACACATCACTACATGGCACTGAGGGTATTCACTAGTTGTCTTCAACATGCCACTGCTAGTACGAACATTCCAATAGGTATCCAGGGGTTCGACAGGAATGGTGTGTGTGCTAACGAATCGAGTGGCTAAGAAACATTGGGAGGCTCTTGAGTCGATTAAAGTAAGGGCATGTCTATCGAGACTCGTATAAACTTAAGGTCAAAGATACTAAAAGCAATGAGGCCGTTTCCAACTAAATGGTTAAATCTATGAGAGATGCCTCTGATCGTTGCAGATGAGGGGAGCGTAGTCAAAAGGTGGGACGCGACCTCCTAGTTGGAGGTCTAGGGGTTCAAAGGAGAAGTAGTTGGAGGAACCTTTACATGCACGTCCCATGTCGAGAGGACTGACGCCTTCCTCTGGGGTTTCTCGACTCTATAAGTCCCCGTCCCCTCCTCCCTTTTTTCGAAGGCATTATAAGTATCACTCTGAATTTTTGGAGCTTCGAGTTGTTCTATGAGGCTTCTCTGAGTTGATTTCTGTAGGATTTGTTTCGGTGGATGCGGTTCTTGAATTTCTTAGTTTAATCGGCATATCTTGGTAGACCCTATCTCTCCTTATGCTACAGTTTTTGATTTCAAAATTTCGCATGCTAAATTTGAGTTGAATTGATCGGGGGTATTTGTGAAAGATTGGGTTTTCGTGATAAGGGAAATGGAGTGGCGTATAGTTTGAGTCCATACTGTAATTTTAGTTGGTTGGTTTCCCTCGACTGCTTGTCGTAGAGTCTCGGGGTCCTCGCTTAGGCTGTGTTGGCATGCGGTCTATCCCTTTTGCTTGCTGATTTTTGGGTTCAGTGGCTCCTTGGTTGCGGTTGTCCCTTGCTCGCTGAAAAGGGGGTGCTGCAGACCTCTCTTGCTTGCGGTTTGTGGCCCCTTGTTGGCTGTTGCTTGTGGCTTGTTGTTTCCTGCGGTCGTTTGAGTTTGAGGGTTTTTGCTTGCTGTCTTGGGTTGTTGAGGGTTGCTTGAGACATGAGCTCCGTTCCACTGTTACTTTGACCAGAAGCCCTAGTTCCTTGCTAGAAACCCCGTGGATTTTTGCCGGAGGCACAGGTCCCCTGATCTGATCCCAAATGGCCTAAAGCCATTATGAGTTGACTTTTGTGTTTTCCTTATTAAACAGATGTGTCATTTTCTTGTTTACTGGTTCATTACAATAAGACGGTTTGGTGCTTTATTTACAGTTCAGTTTTGAATATCATGCCATAAGAAACATCCTTGCATTTACTTTATCACATGACAGTTTCATTCTCATGTCTTTTGAGCTTGCTAGTGCCATGAAGTTTAATATTATGATTAAATTGCGTAGTCCCTGGGTTATATGTACGGCTGTGGACTATCTTGAGGTTGATTCTTGACATGACAGGTTGACTCATGACTTAACTATGCAGTTTGACTAATATTAAACTTAAGACACCTCACGACACTAAAAGTAATAAAATGTTAATTTCTGCTTGACTCACCGGGTGGGAAACTTATGATCGAGGGAGTGCGAGAGCCGGGAGCGACTGGGACCTGATCTATAGCCCCCATGTTAAGGGGGACGTCCATCATTCAGATGGGTTCTGAGTTTGGGACAGACATGGACGGTCATCTTGATGGGTCCTGGAGCCCCCCCATGATAGGTCACAATGTTACAAATCTTACTATACGTTACTTTTTTTCGTTTGGATTCAGTCCGGGGTCGCACCCACACGGTCCAGGTAGCTCCTAGTTACACACCGTGCTCCTCTTCATAAGTCACGACATAGGACTAGTTTACAGTATCAATTACCCCTTACAGTAGTTGAGACATTAAATGCTTATCACAGGTTTTATTTCCGCACTATGTCATTATAACTGCTGCTCATGTTTTCTTTCTGCACTGTTACTACCATACTGTCGTTTGGCTAGATATCGTCTACTCCTCTGAGCTGTGATACAACTTTTGTTGTCCACTTAAGCGACACACATGATTAACCTGAGGCGTTGGAGTCGTAGTTTCCGATTCGGGACTCCAGGCGTTGAGGCCCTCGTGGCTCCCCTTTTGTACTTTTGGTTTTAGGCTTGGAGCGGGCTCGTGAGTTGTACTTTTGTTCCCTGCTTTTAAATTCAGTCTTATATGTGAGTATTACTTTACCATTCTGTCTGTTCTATTTGTTTTCACTGGCACATGCGGGACCTGCAACGCACTTTCACAGTAGTAACGGCACCCGGGAGTTGGGTCGTTACAAAGTGGTGGCCCATGCAGGACCGCGCAATCGCCTCATGAACAATGTAAGAACATGCAGGAAAGCATGAGTTTAAGATACTCACTGACTCGATCTTGGCGTATAATACATATGTATGAAAGTGTACATTCGCAAGAGACTTAGATCGTCCAAGAGAGCGCTCCTGGCTTCAGGATCAAGATCAGGGTCCAGTGGCGTCGGGTCGAACACGGTGCACTAGATTTCGGATGCAACCTTGCGAGAGATGGTCTATGCGATTCAGAGGGAATCTAAGGAGGGTGGAGTACAACAGTTTCGATCGCTGTGACCGCCGGTGTTTTCAGGACGGGATGACGCTCTGGCTGCGGAAGGGTGGATGCGCTCGATTACAGACATGTTGAGGGTAGCAGAGGCAGTCCCAGCCTTGTGGGTTGATATGGTGAAGCTCCAGCTGACAGGAGAGGCTAGGAACTGGTGGGATGCTGTAGAGGATCGGACAGTGCAGTCGATTTCCTGGGATACCTTCAAGGAGTTCAATGCCCAGTATTTCTCATCGGAGGCACAGATGGAGCTAGAGGCTCAGTTCATGAGTCTGCAGCAGGGCTCCATGACGGTGGAGTATGATGCTGAGTTTTCCAACTCAGCATGTGCGTATCTCGACGCATTATAGTTGACCATGAATTACGTGTGCGTTTGCTAACAATTGGCGTTTCAGGTTCGCCTACCCCTCAGGCCCGGACAAAGAGATTTCAACTTGGCTGTACATCGATATTCGCGACAAGCTGGTCGGGTTCAGGCTGACGACCCACGCTGACATGCTTTCCACAGCTCGAGAGTATAAGTACATACAGTGGGAACGGGAGCGAGGACGACAGGCATGGGGCCCTTAGAGACGACCACCACCACCTTCATCAGCTTATATATGATCCAGTCGACGGCCACCTGTCCCTACTAGACAGTTCCATCGGTCTATCCAGCAGTCTCAGTTCAAGAGGCCAGCACCTCAGTAGCAGCACCAGCAGTACCAGTAGCAGCAGCCTCGACGCTCTGTCCCAAGCTGCCATCATTGCGGCAAGTTCGAGCACGTCAAGATGGAGTGCATGTTGCTTCTAACTCTGTGCCTCATCGGCAGGGCCCGGACCATGCTGCCAGAGATTGTCCACGAAGGGATCAGAGACCTCCAGCCCCAGCTTTGACGCCAGCACCTACTTCGGCTGGAGGCACTCCGCGTGGACCTCCACTTCCACCTTAGCAGAGTGTTTCAGTAGGCTAGACCACGAGCTCCACCTTTCCGATGCCAGACGTTCACCATGATCGCTGCAGAGGCCGACGCTACCGGCCAGCTCATCACAAGTGTATCTCTTTTATCTTCAGTAATTGTTTAATTTCTTGCATTAGTCGCTTCATGCTTACACTTAGTGCTTGTTACCTTAGGTATAGTGCTGGCGGCTTTTGCATTGTTCGACTCAGGGGCTTCTCATTGCTTCATATCAAGACGTTTCGTCGACCAGCATGGAGGTCCTGAGTCACCCATCGCTTCTGGTTAGGACGTCAACACAAGCGGTGGAGTGCTGAACACGTCCAGCGGGTGTTCCTCTTGTCCCGTAGTGATATGCGGACGAGAGCTTTATGCAGATTTCTTGATTATTGAGATACCGAGATTCGAAGCTGTTTTCGGGATGGACTGGCTGTGATCATTTTACTCCACCATTGACTGCCGTCGTGGGGTGGTGTTGCTTGAGATGCCTGATCATCCAAAGTTAGAGTTTGTCCGAGGAACCAGATCAACAGGACCGATCCAGTTCAAGGCCAGACCAATGGAGGCGGTAGCAGCTGATATAGATGCTGAGCCAGAGAGGCCAGAGGTTGTATGGGAATTCCTTGATGTGTTTCCGGAGGAACTTGCAGGTTTGCCCCCGGGCACTGGTATTGTATTTCCGGTTGATTTGTTGCCAGGAGTCCATCCCATATCTAAGAAACCATATTACATGGCACCATCGGCGTTGGAAGAAGTGCGGGCAGAGTTGGAGGATCTTCTGCAGAAGCGATGGATACAAGCTAGTGTATCATCTTGGGGTGTGCCAGTGTTGCTAGTGAAGAAAGACATGACCAGACGCTTGTGTATTGACTGCATGGAGCTCAACAAGGTTACGTTGAAAAACAAGTACCCACTCCCCCGTATTGATGATTTGTTTGACCAACTTGATGGGTCAGGTGTTTACTCTAAAGTTGGATCTCAGAACCGGCTACCACCAAGTATGGGTTAGGAATGAAGATGTGCCCAAGACTGCATTTCGGACCAAATATGGACACTATGAGTTCTTGGTACTGTTGTTTGGCATTACGAATGCACCGACAGTGTTCATGAGTCTGATGAACCTGTTGTTGTACGAGTACCTGTATAAGTTCTCAGTGGTGTACATTGATGATATCCTGGTGTACTCGAAGGACAGGCAGGAGCACACAGAGCATTGGAGGAAGGCTCTTGTGACCTTGAGACGTCATCGTCTGTACGCCAAGCTAAGCAAGTGTGAGTTTTGGTTGAGCAAGGTGACATTCCTAGGTCACGTGAGCAAGGTGACATTCCTAGGTTATGTGGTGTCTGGAGAAGGGATCTCCGTGAATCCAGAAAAGGTGTCAGCAGTTCAAGGGTGGCTGACCCCTACGTCAGTGACGGTGATTTAGAGCTTCTTGGGGCTAGCTGGATATTATCGGAGATTCATTTAGGACTTCTCGAAGATCGCGGAGCCGAAGACCCGATTGACGAGGAAGGATGTGATGTTTGTGTGGACCAAGGCATGCGACGATGTGTTTGAGGAGCTGAAGAGGAGGTTGACTTTTGCGCAAATATTGATTATTCCGGATCAGATGAGAGGATTCGAAGTATTCTGCGATGCATCTGGCAAGGGTCTCGGCTGTGCCGAGTAGTAGCATATGCGTCCAGACAGCTGAAGGTCCATGAGAGGAATTACACCACTCATGATCTTGAGTTGGCGGCAGTTATTTTTGCCTTGATGATCTGGAGGCACTTCTTGTTGGGAGAGCAGGTGAAGGTGTCACCAACCACAAGAGTTTGAAGTATCTGTTTACTCAGAAGGGGTTGAACATGCGGCAGCGTTGGTGGGTCGAGCTCATGGCAGACTACCACATTGACCTTCAGTACCATCCTGGGAAGGTCAATGTTGTACCTGATGCGCTGAGTCGTCTTCGAGCAGTAATGATCCTTACGACTCAGTGGAAGCTTAGCAGGAGTTCAGTGGGATGTGGATAGAGGTGGTGCCACCAGGAATGACCGCTTCTTTGATGAACATTCAGATACAATCAACATTGGTGGACAGGATCAAGGCCGCCCAGGCAGGGGATGCAAGGTTGCAGAGGATCAGAGAGTCAGTACTGGAGGGGCAGAGACCAGAATTTCATATCCATGAGGACATGTCCTTGAGGTACGACAGCTGGATATGTGAGCAGTCTGGAGACCTCAGGGAGGAACTGTTGAGGGAGCCTCACAGTTCTCCATATTCCCTTCATCCAGGTGAGACCAAGATGTACAAGGACTTGAGGCAGTACTATTGGTGGCACTGGATGAAGATGAGTGTTGCTCAGAGTGTCGCCAAGTGTATCGTATGCCAACAGGTGAAGGCTGAGCATCACCGTACCACTGGAATATTACAGCCTTTGCCTATTCCAGACTGGAAGTGGCAACACATCATGATGGACTTCGTAACTGGGTTATCTCGGAGTGCGAGACATAGTGATGCCGTTTGGGTAATTGTTGATCGGTTAACCAAGTCGGCTCATTTCATACAATTCAGAGTAGGCTAGTCAACAGAGACGCTTGCCAAGAGATACATGGAAGAAGTTGTGAGACTGCACGGGGTTCCTGTCAGCATTGTTTCAGACAGGGACACTCAGCATTGTTTCTGATAGGGACACTCGGTTCACGGCTCATTTCTGGAAGAGTTTACAAGGATACCTGGGCACACAATTGAGTTTCAGCACGTCGTATCATCCACAGACAGACGAGCAGTCAGAGCGCAGAATCCAGATTTTGGTAGACATGCTGCGTGCCTGTATGTTAGACTTCAAGGGGTCGTATGAAGATCATCCACACCTCGTTGAGTTTGCATACAATAACAGTTACCAAGCTAGCATTGTGATGACCTCGTTTGCAGCACTGTACGGTATGAAGTGCCGATCACCACTAAGCTGGGATGATGTGGTGATGTTGAGCTTGTTGGGCCTGAGTTGATTGTAGAGGCAGTTGGCGTGGTACAGATTATCAGGGAGAAGTTGCAGCTGGCACATGACAGATACAAGCATTGGGCTGATTCAAGGCGACGACATCTGGAGATTCAGCCAGTCAATCATATCTTCTTGAAGATCTCACCTAACAAAGGAATGATCTGTTTTGGTCGGAGAGGGAAGCTCAGCCCACGGTACATTGGGGCTTTTGATTTACTAGAACGAGTGGGAGAAGTTGTTGAGTATTGGTGTTTCATACCAATGTTATTTTGACGATGATCACAGTATTATGTTGTTGCTAATGACTCTCTTGTTTTAGTCTCTTAGTTACATTTCAAGAATATCATTTTTGGAGACTAAACATTTGGTGTAAGGATGAACATCAAGTGGAGAAGGACCAAAGCTTGGACTCAAGGGGTGCCAAAGCTTGGAGATGATGTGGAGCATCAAGGCATCAAGATTGAAGCCATAGACTTAGGGCTGTTGACGAACGAGCTTGAACGAGCTTGAACATGGAGCTTGGTTTTGTTCATGAACAAAATACATGTTCAAACTCTGTTCGTTTACTAACCGAGCTCTAAAAACCTGTTCAAGCTTGTTTGTTAAGCTTATCGAACGAACGAAACGAATGTAAATGAACACTTACCGAACTTGTTCACGGGTAGTTAATCGAATGTTCTGTTCGTTAATAAGACTTATCGAGCTTGTTCGTGAACATGTTCAGGAACATGTTCGTGAACACAAATCAATCTGGTTCATGAACAGATTTTCAAACAAACGAGTGTCAATTTTTTAATCAGGAATAATAATATTTAAACATTATTGCCAATGACTAAATCAATTAAATAAAAGGATTAAATATTTGCAGTACAAAAACAAACAAATCCAGCATAATAGCTCCATATATCCCATTACAAGCATCCATTCCAAGCATACTAAAAAATATAATATATATCTAAATTTACTATTTTCGATACATGTTCGTTCACGAATACTTAACGAGCTTGTTCATGAACATCACTTAACGAGCTTGTTCACGAACACTTAACGAGCTTGTTCATGAACATAAATGAACGAACACGGTTATGTTCAAGCTCTGTTCGTTTACTAACCGAGCTCTAAAAATCTGTTCAAGCTTGTTCATTAAGCTTCCTAAACGAACGTAAACGAACATGTACCGAGCTTGTTCACGAGTAGTTCGTCGAACGTTCTGTTCGTCAACAGCACTACATAGACTCTAAGGAAAGCAATGTAATCCATGTAATATTTCATTTATTGCTTTTCTCCTTTTTGAGTCTAGGTTTAATGTAATGCATTGATAGATGATCTACTCATTCATGCATATGCATTTAACCATCTTAGTGAGCTTTAGGATTATCATAGAATACAACCCAATAGGTTCAACTTGCCCAAAGACTCAATTGGAGTCTCTGGCTCTCCAACAGTCGCCTGCTGAGGGTTTTACAGTCGACTGGGTGATTCCAGTCGCCTGTCGAGCCTTCTACTGTCGACTGTGGTGCACTGCTCAAGTCAACATTTTTATTGAATCTACTTGAACTTTTCGTATCAGTCGACTGATGAAGTATTTACAGTCGTCTGTATATTTACAGTCGCTTGTGAAATGGTCAACAGTCGTCTGAAAAGCGTAAGTGCGAAGATTGCTTCTCTGTTTTATTCCATCTCATGCAGCAGTCGACTGATGAAGGATAAACAATCGCCTGTCTATTTTACAGTCGACTGTCATTTGTTCATCAGCCGCCTGTATGCATACTGGGAGTAAGAGCCGCAACTCTCTGTTTTATTCCATCTCCTGTAGCAGTCGCCTATTGAAGGTTTTACAAGCGCCTGTCCTGTCTGTCAGTCGACTGTCGAGGCTCAGATTATAGCCGTTGGGATTTATTTAGCCGTTGGACAGTCGACTGTCATTTGTTCATCAGTCAACTGTCAGTGACGTTTCAGCCCAAAATCTAGTGCAGCCTTTTGTTTTTGGCTGTTTTCTTGGATTTTGAGTTCCTATAGGGTTCCTATATATATGAGAGGGCTGAGTTTATTAGAACTTCTTGATGCTATTGAAAATCTTTTGAGATTAATTAAGCCACTCTCAAACTCTCTTATTTCCCTCTTAGAGCTCATTCTCTCCTTCATGCATTGAAGTCAAGCTCAAGGGAAATCATCCAAGTGCTTTTAAGCAAATCTCATCACTTGGAGATCCTCTTCCATGCCTTACATTCATCTATGAGTAAGCATCTCAAGGCATAGGTAAGAGTATTTGTTTTACTGTGTGTTTCTTTGAAACCCTAATTCTCTTTGTGGGAATTAGTTATTCTCTTAGAGGGAAGTATATATTTTCTTTGTGGGAGTAACTCTCTTTGTGGGAGTTTGGTGTCCTAGTGTATGGCTAACCCTAATTCTCTAAGTGGGAGTTAGAAATTCTCCGTGTGGGAGTTTTGACTATTGTGTAGGGTTGGTTGGGTTCTTGTGTAGGATAAAATCCTCTTGGCGAGGTATCTCTTTGTGGGATTTGTATTCTCTTCTCTTTGGGGGAAATATAGTGAATATTGGTGTGGCTGGACGTTCCCAAGTTTGGGGAACCAGGGTAATATCTTGTGTTTGCATTTGGTTTGATTGTGTTGATTAATTCCTCTTGCATTTATTTTTCCGCATTTGCAAGTTTAATTTTAATTGCACAATTTATTGCCGTTACACTATTCATCCCCCTCTAGTGTGTTAGTATTGCAAGGGTAAGACGATCCTTACAGAAGTGGCTTACAGACTTGCACTGCCTCCACCTCTGGAAGGGGTGCATAATGTGTTCCATAAATCCCAGCTGTGGAGATACGTGTGCGACTATTGCACGTGATTGATCATTCAGAGATAACCGTTCGGCCAGACTTGTCTTATGAGCAGCAGCCTGAGAGAATTATCGACTGGCAGTAGAAGACTCAGGAACAAGACCGTCCACCTGGTGAAGGTGATGTGGCACAAAGACTCACTTAAAGAGTCTACCTGGGAGAAGGAAGATGAGATGATGGAGCGTTATCCTTATCTGTTTGTTATATCTTAGTTGCAATTCCGAGAACGGAATTTTTTGTAAGGTGGGTATATTATAACGCCCCAGCCCACTTTGGGCCTTATTTTTTCCCCTCCACTTTATCTCTCGTTCGTGCGAACCGAAGCCCAGTTGGGCTCTTCCCTTTCGATCGCGTTCCCTCATCCCCTCTCTTTTTTGCGACTTGAGCCACTTGGGGCTTTCGATCGCTAGCGGCAACTCCTCTCTTCGATTCGACATCGCCCCCTCTCGTGCCTCCGTGGTATGACGCGGACACCCCCACCTTCCCTCGTCCTCTCATGCAACACTACCGTCGCCCCTTCATCGTGAACCCGAGCCTCTCCGAAGCTGTCGCCCATACCGAGAGGACTGACGCCTTCCTCTGGGTTTCTCCGACTCTATAAGTCCCCTTTCCCTCCCTTTTTTCTAAGGCATTGTAAGTATCCCTCTGAATTTCTGGAGCTTCGATTTCTTCTCTACGGCTTCTATGAGTTAATTTCTGTGGGATCTGTTTCGGTGGCTGCGGTTCTTAAATTTCTTGGTTTAATCGGCATATCTTGGTAGACCCTATCTCTCCTTATGCTACAGTTTCTGATTTTTAAATTTCGCATGCTAGATTTGAGTTGAATTGATCTGGGTTTTTGTGAAAGATTGGGTTTTCGTGATATGGGAAATGATGATTTTGGGGAGTGGCGTAGAGTTTGAGTCCATACGGTAAATTTAGTAGGTTGGTTTCCCTCGCCTGCTTGTCGTAGAGTCACGTGGTCCTCGCTTGGGCTGCGTTGGCTTGCGGTTTGTCCCTTTTACTTGCTGATTTTTGGGTTCGGTGGCTCCTTGGTTGCGGTTGTCCATTGCTTGCTGAAAAGGGGATGCTGCGGCCCCCTTTTGCTTGCGGTCTGTGGCCCCTTGTTGGCTGTTGCTTGTGGCTTGTTTCTTGATGTCGTTTGAGTTCGAGTGAGGGTTTTTTGCTTGCTGTCTTGGGTTGTTGAGGGTTGCTTGAGACATGAGCCCCGTTCCCCCGTTATTTTGACCAGTAGCCCTAGTCTCTTGTTAGAAACCCCATGGATTTTGCAGTAGGCACGTGTCCTCCCCATTGCGTGATGAAAAGACCCCCTATTTGATTCTAAATGGACTAGAGCCATTATGAGTTGACTTTTGAGTTTAAACAGATGTGTTTTCTTGTTTACTGGTCATTACAATGAGACGGTTTGGTGCTTTATTTACCGTTCAGTTTGGAATATCATGCCATAAGAAACATCATTGCCTTTACTTTATCACATGACAGTTTCATTATCATGTCTCTTGAGCCTGCTAGTGCCATGAAGTTTAATATTATGATTAAACTGCGTAGCCCATGGGTTGTTATATGTAAGACTGTGGACTATCTTGAGGTTGATTCTTGACATGATTGGTTGACTCATGACTTAACTACGCAGTTTGACTAATATTAAACTTAAGACACCTCACGACACTAAAAGTAATAAAATTTTAATTTCTGCTTGACCCATCGGGTTTTGGAAAACTTATGATCGAGGGAGTGCAAGAGCGACTGTGACCTGATCTATCGCCCCCAGGTTATGGAGGACGTCCATCATTCAGATGAGTCCGGAGGCAAACAGGAACAGCCATTTTGATGGGCCTTGGAGCCCCCATGACAGGTCACCGTTTTACAACTTTTACAATACGGTACTTTCTTCTTTTGGACTCGGCCCGGGGTCGCACCTTAGCGGTCTAGGTAGCTCCTAATTTCAAACCGTGCTCCCCTTCATAAGTCATGACCTAGGACTAGTTTACAGTAGCAATTATCTCTTACAGTAGTTGAGACATTAAATGCTTATCACATGATTTATTTCCGCACCATGTCATTATAACTACTGCTCATGTTTCTTTTTTTGCACTATTACTACCATGCTATTGTTTGGCTAGATATCGTCTACTCCTCTGAGCTATGGTACAACTTCTGTTGTCCACTTATGTGACGTACAAGATTACCCCGAGGGCGTTGGAGTCGGAGTTTCCGATTCGGGACGCCAGGCGTTTGAGCCCCTCGTGGCTCTCCTTTTGTACTTTTGGTTTTAGGCTTGGAGCGGGCTCGTGAGTTGTACTTTTGTTCCCTGCTTTTAAATTCAGTCTTATATGTGAGTATTACTTTACCTTTCTGTCTGTTCTGTTTGTTTCACTGGCACATGCAGGGCATGCACACACATTTTCACAATAGTAACGACACCTGAGAGTTGGGGCGTTACACCAGTGAAAACAATAAAGGCTACGAGCAGAGATATGCCAACATACTTAAATGGAATTTCTCATTAAATATTACGGGGAATTGTAAATACTCACAACTTTAAAGTTGGGAGTCTGTCGCCAATACGGTAAAGTCTGAGTACTCAAATACAAGGGCCTCTTCCAACTCCGCCTCAACACTTAGTGGTGTAACAAAGAAATGAAGTACCACTAGGTAAATCACAATAATTCTAAAACTTTTGGAATTAAACATGTGAGTATTAGTAAATCTAACTAGTAAGCAGGAACCGTGAGCAAGTAAAAGATTAATTAATACGAGCTAACATACATGCATTGGAATATAAGACAAACATGCAAGTTAGTTAATTTAAAACGATACTAACATGGTCCTATCAATTATAATAATCCTAGGCTGTGAATCATATTGGATAGTACAATAAGCAATCATGAGTCCATCTTGTACCATAGGGGCGCTCACCTGGGCCAATGCTAAAGTAGGAAACAGTGGGGGGGCCTTGAGCCCAAAGAGTAACAGTGTGAGACTTAACAATTTAGTCCGGCGATACCATTAGGGGTCCATCAGATTCATGATGTGACCTGACCGGAATATCTGATGCGGTCAATGTCAATAGGAGCATATCTCCAGTCAATCCTGCACTTTCACTAATATGATTTACCTTATAACCCAGTGAATCTGAAGTGTTAAGTTTATGTCCACATCTCTCAGTGTCTCGGTGATACAGTCTAGGCGTTGGTACTATTTAATTATTTAAGACATGATTTAGGAAGTAAAGCTTTGGACTAAGTTTAGGGTCACATTGAAATTAAATCATATGACTGTGTGCTATGTCATTCTAGTTCCAGTTATATTATCAAGACTTTATTCCATTCAGCTATTTTAACATTGCATTAAATAGAGCAATAAAATAATATCCAAATTTCATTTAGTTCTCATAACACACTCATTTAAACATTTAACATGCCATATATGTTACACTAATTTAAACATTTAACATGGAGCATACATGAGTCATACTAATTTAAAAGTGTAACATGGAGCACATGCATGACAACCAACAATTAAAGTATTCTAATCATGCTAAAAAGTCTAATTCTGAGACATAATTAGTAAATTCGAGCTAACCTGAATGTTGATGTAGCGAATGGTGAGGGACAACGGTGGTGATCTCCGATAATTTTCATCATATATCATTTTCGAGAATTAACCATGTGTTCATGGTTTTTATGATCCTTCATGCAGTATTTATGATCCCACATGTGATAAACTATGATCCTTCAGCAGTTGCCTTATATATGGACCAACAGTAAAGCCTATATTTCCAACGGCCTTTAGTGGCCAACCCTCATTGACAATCATATGGTAATCTAAGTTAACTCTGACATGTATGGCAAGGCCCCGAGGTTCCCATACTAAGACACAGCCACCATCAAGCCTCGATACTACCCACAACATCACCCAAGCAATATCTACATCAACCACCCAAGAAAACCATCATCGAAAAAAATCCTAAAATAGTCATAGCAGGGGGGAAAACCCCACCGTTCAGTCACGGTCAGGGCATGGTGCCCAGTAGTAGTCACAGCCAGGTCAAGGGAATGCACAGGAAGGCCAGGGGCCCACATGTCACAGCAGAGGAATAGGGTCAAGGACAATCACGGAACGGCCACTGGAAGGCCAGATAGGTCACAACAAGGCCAAAGGAAGACCAGACAGGGGTTGAGAAGCCACTGCCAAAAATAAAAATAAAATAAAACTAAACAAAACATTCACGACATAGCTAGGAGTAATGGCACTGGTCGTCGCCAAGCCCCTGCGATACTTGAGTTTTGCTCAGAACCATCACGCAAGCACAATACAAATTTAAAACCAAAAATTAAAGAATTAAAGTGATTTACCAGAAATCGATGATTGTCGGCGAACCCGAGCCTCGTCTTGGTGGTTACGGCTACTCGGTCAACTTAACACCAGAACCGAGCTTGAGCAAGAGAGAAATCAAACATTTCTTTTTTGAAAAAATAATTTTTTTTGTAAAACTGAAACCCTAAGCTCAACCGAGCTTAAATAGAGAAAGAGGGCATGTGGTAGTTGGAGAGGTGTAGGTGAGGCTGTGAATCGACCACGAGGTTGATTGGCCTCGAATCAAGGCAAAGTCATGTCGAATTCCTAAAAATTTAGGGTGTTGCGGAGAAAGGAATGGACACGTGACTCGTGAGGTGGAGAGAGGAGAGGGGTCTCGGGTTGTGGTGTTTTCCCTTCTTGTCGAAGGAAACAAAGGGGGGAGAGAGAGATAGCTGCTCGTCGTCACCTCAAAGAATTCACAAGAGAGAGATCGAGAGAGAAAGAGAACGGGAGAGAGTGAAAGTGAGGGAGAGATGTACACGTGCAAGGGTTAAGTGGGGAGCGGTGGGTTGGGCTGGGCCGGCTGTTGGGCAGCGCGGAAAAAGAAAAAGAGAAGAAAGAAGAAAGAGAACAAGCAAGCGAAAGAGAACTGGGCCGGCCTTAAAAATTGGGCTTTTACACAAAATCTCGGAATTGATATATGAAGCAGCTCGAAGCAGAAGAGACTTTCTGCAATGAGATTATAAGAGGAAGAGAGGGGGCTTTGAGAAGCAGCTTGAGGCTTCTTTGTCATCGTTGAGGCGTCGTCCTTGTCAATTTGCCATCGGGTATTCGTTGAGTCTTTGTCATTGTCCTTAGGTATCCTCAAGTTGACGTCAAAGCTGAGGAGTTATTAGGGAAGAGGATGACCCTAGTTGGCCTTAAATATGCATCTGGCTAGGTTTTAAACGTAAAAAACCCATTTACTTAAGCCCATATACAGAATTGTTTTCAAATTATATATCAGATGATACATATATTGCATCGATATATCATTTCATCTGATATTACGATAATATCATCTGATATTTTCTCTACTGCGGTATTAGGTCCTGTTCATACCGCAAATCTTCCATATCGTATCATGTCATATGTCATAATATTTGATTTACAACCGATAACTGTTTAGTTAACTAATTGTTAAATGAGACAATTGCTTACTGAGACAAAAATGCAAAATAAAATAAAATAAAATAATTTGTTCGAACATTTGAAACAAAATTAACCAAGACAGCATGTCACAATTTTTTTGTTTCCAAAGGATAGCTTCAATGAATTCCAATATAAAATTAACAAATGACGCCTAAATAGTTTATTTTATTTCGCATAAGTTAATAATAGTGTGTATATGCTTTATATATGTTTCGTAAGAAATTTTTAAATTTTTATTTAAATTTGGAGTCAACATAGCCTTTGTTTTTCATTTATTTACGTATGCTTCATGATTAATTTCACAAAGCTTACGAAATTCTAAATTTTTAGGTAACTATTTTACATCCTATAAGTTTCTCGTTGACTCATGAATTCAAAAGTAGACTATGGCACAATGAAACACTTCATACGGAGAATCAATATGATCATTTTTTTACAAGAGAATATTAATTACATGATACTTATAAGTTTTAATAATGATAGTTGAGGTGTCATTTGCTAACTTTAGGCATTTCATTTTAGTCATGTCTTCTTAATTTTTAGAATGACACATTGAAGATTAAAAAATTATTTACATTCTTATTTTTTCAGGTACACACCTTATTTTTTTGATAAAAACTTGTTAGACAATATCCTTGAAGCTTCAGTTGATCAGCACTTCCATACATTAATCCAAAACCGGCACTCACAACGGAGGCGTGATGTAATTGATGATGGACTGACAGCAGAAGTTGTTGAGGAAACTGCAGACAGCATGTTTGAGCCTCCTGAGGTCTTCTACAATGTGAAATTAATGAACTTGGTTTATTAGTGTTGTCTGTTTTCACTCACCAGTCAGCTACATGTGCCTCATGCTTTTTCACTATTCTATTGACCATGTGTAACAAGTTGTTTAACTATGGCTGTTTCTTTGTTTCGGATGTGCTTCTTATGTTGAAAACCTTAATTGTTGATGCGTTGCAGGTTCAAGAAGTGCTGGATGAACTGGGTCATTCAGGAATACCATTGAGTGTCATATCAAAGGCTGCTGAGATCCAGCTCTTTGATGTTGTCGACAAAGTACTTTTAGGGAACAAGTGGTTGAGGAAAGCCACTGGCATTCAACCAAAATTCCCATATCTTGTTGACTCTTTTGAGAAAAGGTACATATCATGTGTTGTTTGACATTACGTAACAAAATTCAGTTTGATAATTAATAGTTACTTTTAGCATCTTCACTTTTTCTTTATATTTTGGGTTAAATTTTAAGAAACCCCCTTCGTCTTTGGTCCATTTTGGAAAAATCTCATTGAACTTTTTTATTTTCGAGAAATCTCACTTAACTATAAAAAACACCCACTGAACTTGCCCGTATTTTTCAAGAAAGTTCAGTTTCTCAGTAATTGTCGAAAAGTTTAATGGGGTTTCTTGAAAAAGTAAGGTAAAGTTTAGTGGGTTCCGTGAAAAATACTTACTGTAAAATTCATGGATTTTTTTAAAGTTGAAGGGGGTTTCTTGAAAATTAAAAAGTTGAATGAGATTTTTTTCAAAATAGTGCAAACTTGATTGGGGTTTCTTAAAATTTACCATATATTTTGTGGCTTGTTCATTAGTTTATAGAAACCTGAAATTCATTGTTAATGGTACCAAACTTTTTTTCTTGTGTGTTTTTTGATGAACAAATGGCATGATTTGATTGTTTGAAGGTGAATCTGCATATCCGACCGGGCTTTAGTAGATCAAATCAACTTTGAATCAATTCTTTGTTGCAATCATACGATTAAGTAGCTACGGAGCACGGACATGGATTTATATATGATATGATAAGAACACTGCAACATGGCATCTTCTTGAAGAGTATGATATGCGGACATAGTATTACAATCATGTGCGTGTGTACATGTGCATCTGTATTTAATACACATCTAATTTGTACGTGCCCTGTTAAAATAAAATATATACAGTGTTAAAGAAAGAAATCCATAGCTTCTAACCAAGTGCAAAAGCCAAACATAAAATAGACAAAATCTAATCGATGCATAACCTTGTTCAGGTTATACTTGGGTTTTATTGATATATTATCAGCTTAATGAGTTTTTTAATTTAATGTTCGTTTAAGAGACATGAGGTTCCAAATGTCCAGTATGCGATTATTAGGTTTTGTTTAAATCTAACAAGACTGCAACACATTTTTTGGCTTTTAAAATATGACATGGCTCTGGAGTGTTCAATACATGTTTGGCTGGCATTAGTATCTGACATGTGTTCGATGCAGTCACGACACTAGATTTTGAAGTGTTTGGGCTTCATAACTCGATAGATATGCTTCTTGAAACTTCCATTCTCAAACCCCCACCCCACCAAAAAAACAAAAACAAAAACTGTGTTGGAATTTTTGTTTGGGGGGTTTTGTGGGGGCGGGGGGAAAGAAAAGAATGATAGAGAAGAAAAAACAAAAGAAAGAATGCAGCTACATGAGGTAACCATCCATTTGAGGGCATGTTTTTGTGTATCTTTTTTATCAAGGTGATTTTCATCAAAGTGTGCTTTGAGTTTTAACTAGTGGGACACATGATATGCCTGAAGTTTCACCATGAGTGGCAATCGGTCGGCCACATGTTCCGATGACTGATTACAAACCAAATGCACATTGATTTGTTCACTGCAACTTTCGTCGATTCTCCTACTTTGCATTATGTGTAATCTCAGTTCGATGTTCTCATATTGGCAATTCACTCAAGGAATGCATAGCTTCATATCAATTTTAGTTATTTTTAATGCTGACGTGATGCCTTTGTAGTTGCATGATGACAATACCTGTCATCATTGCACATCATAGTTCTAGTTATCGTGAATAGGCAACTGAACCCCCTTCTATCTCTGTAGTACTGACATCCATTGCATCAGCTGACTTTATTCCTCTATGAATTGAGTGTAATTTTCCACTTTTAAAAGAGATCTACAAGGGTTGGTCAATTTAATGTTTTTCTTTCTTATAGCACCCCTAACATCAATGGAAAAATGATCCCTTACTCATAGTATGAAACTTATTTATATTTAGATCCATGTAGCATCAAAATTATGAACAAACATAATACACAAGTGCTGATTTATTGTCAAAGTCCTTTTAACCAATAAACTGATATGACTTGGTGGCTCTAATGGAATTCTAGAGTGCCTTTCTCGCGTAATGTGTTCTCTTAATATCTGTTGGGGTAAATTTCAGTTAACCCCTTTATGCTTTCACCAATTATGACCTAACCTCCATCACTTTCAAAATGGATCATGATAACCCCTTATGCTTTATATCTTGGTGATACTGCTGACTCCCTTAATGTTAACAAGTAGATTACCATTTTGACCGTAGGTAAAACAGTACATGTAGCTGATCAATAGCCCACATCAGCAAATAGAAAATAGAAAATATAAATGCTTTTTTTCTTGATTTCAAATCCTCAACTCTCTGTTTGAGAATAGGAAACTCTCCCTTTAGCCCAAAAATTCTCCAAATTTTGGATCTAAACTCACAATTCATGGACGATGAAGGAGATCGGAGGAATTTTGCATATTTAACTAATTGATGACACAAAATGAATTGAGGATACAAAATGAGTTCCTTTTGGCATTGGGATCAATAGATTGCTTAGAATTTGGTTGGACGAGCTTCTTAACAAGGCATGGTAAGTAAAAATTGGATTTTTTTCGTTCTTTCTTGCATTTGTTTGATTGGTAAAATGGGGGTTTTGTCATATTGTGTTTATAACCCTATTGGAGAAGAAACCAAGTTGGGATCACAACCAGATTTGGGTAATGTTTGTGATTTGAAACAAAATTGAGGATGCAAATGGGGTTTCATTGTTGTTGGAATTGCTAGAATTGTTTAGGATTTGGTTTCATGAGATTAATCGAAGGGGAAGGGAGATCAATCAATACGGATTTTTTCCAATTTTGCATTTGGTGAATTGGTAATAACTGTTTTTACATCTAAACCCTAAAATTTAATTCATTAGACAACCAGACTCTAATCACAACCGATAACAGTGAAAATCAACCCACGACAAACTACGCGCTATTGAATCAAAAAATGTTTCTGTTTTCCTTCAAATTGATGCATCTGTGCTTAATGTAAATTCGTTGATTTAGTTAAGTAGAAATTAAATGACAACTTAGCCAAGAAAAATGATAATCATGTCATGTGTCATCACGTGCCCTTCATGTAACGGAAGGTAGTTATGTGGGGCCGTTGTTTAGTGTTACAGGGTGATGTGATCACTTTTAAAAAGTGATATGGGTTAGATGATAATTCGTACAAGTATGGGTGAAAGGCTGAAATTTACCAGTTCTATTAAGAAAATAGATATGTAGTTATTGCTGCTAACCTCTCCCCAAAAAGAAGAACATGGCTTTCCATTGGAAGCTCAAACTGTGGCTTAACATCCAAGTGGTACATTGCCAATAACTAGAAACCATAACTATCTTCTTTCTCACTCTCCTGATCAGTGAGCAGCTTGGATCAGAAATGAGGTTTAGAGTAAGAGTTGATTTAGGTTTTTACTTTTTAAGGTTTTTGTTTTTCCTTTTATTTAGGTATTTCCATTTTCTTTTGATAGCATTTCATATTCTTTTATTCCAGAGTTTGAGTATGAGTCTAGATAGAATTTTTTTCTTTTGCTGAAAATATGGGCAAAACTTTTTACTATTGAAGATTAAATAAGAAAATTTGAATTTATAACTTTTTTCGTTTTGCGAGAATCCTAGCTGTTTGAATATATTTTGCATGCGAGATGTGTGAGTATGTGAGCGAGTCACTTGGGTTGGAGTGGCAATGGAGCAACTAACCTGCTAACCCATCCCGAACCTGATTTAGGATGAGGTCTTTTGTTGGAAGCTTGGAGCGCCTGACCTTAACCGTTAGAATCGAGCGGAAGCTGGCGCTTTCTCATGAAGAAATAGAGGGTCTCCACCAAAGAAATGGTAAACGGCTTTTGCATTCATTACCACATCAGAAAGAGGCAAAGAAGAATTTCCATCTTTTAGTTAATCCCTCAAATTTTAGATTTGGACTGTAAATATAAATCCATTAAACATGCCAGGTAGGATTTTAATTTTAAAATTCGTAGTTGAAAGAACATTGGGTAATGATGTGGATTGTCATTTTAAATACACTAACATGATAACTTTACCCAAAGTTTTATAGGAAAGCAATTGGAATGCTAAAGTATTAGTAGTCAATTAGTTGTGATCATTACAGTGTTGTAAAAAGTATTAAGTAAAGTTTTTCATTTTCATGTGATAACTCTTTTTTTTCTTTATAATTTTTTGTATCCTATGTTAACATAAGCTTTAGGTCTTTTTTCTTTTCATTAATTTTTTGCTAGTAAAAATATTTAATGGCACCGGATAAAAATTTGATACTCAGTCCGAATCCAAACAAGGTGGGTATGATTTAAATATGCTTAATGCCTATTAGATTTAGATGGTATGGATATCTCTAATCCTTAGTGGGTTTGTATATATATATATATATATATATATATATATATATATATATATATATATATATATATATATATATATATATATGAGGGAAATGTGCCTAAGAATGACCTCGGGTAGAGATACCTGAGCACACCCCCGCTGTTCGGGGTTTGTGAGTATTTTTTTTTGAAAATTTTTTTTGCAGTAGGTAGATATACTTGTTATGTAGCTCCCCACAAAATTTCAGGTCGATCCGACACCGTTTGAGCCTCCGTTCATCGATTTCAAAAACGTTGCGCAAAACTGTCCAGAATTTGGACAGTTTTGCGCAACGTTTTTGAAATCGATGAACGGAGGCTCAAACGGTGTCGGATCGAGCTGAAATTTTGTGGGGAGCTACATAACAAGTATATCTACCTACTGCAAAAAAAATTTTCAAAAAAAAATACTCATAAACGCCAAACAGCGGGGGTGTGCTCAGGTATCTCTACCCGAGGTCATTCTTAGGTACATTTTTTGCTATATATATACACACACACACACACACACACACACACACACACACAAAAGGTATCCGATCCAACCCCGTTCTACTGCCAACCCGACACCTATGTATAAGGCATGAACCTTTATCTCATATTAAAATCCCATTTTGTTTTATCAATTTCTACCCGCAAATCTCCAAATTTCACCACTAATGCCTCAACGCTTTTGTTCAGCATTAGTATCAGAGATGAATTTCATGTATTTTATATCATCATCTTTTTATTTTTATGTTTCTTTTATTTTTATGTTTCTTTTAGATTCAAGGCTAGGTTCTCTTTGATGTCAAAAGAAAAGAGTCAGAAAATAAAACAATTTAGAAAAATATGTTTTCAATATTGTAAAAAAATTCAAGGAAAACATTCACTAAGATATACCAAATTGAATCCAAACCTTAAAACACAACTTCCATCCCAACATCACCTTCAACTTTATCTTCCTCTTCATCTTTGATACGATCAAATGCAAACGGCGGTGGTAGAAGGGGAGTTAAGGAGCGGAGGTGGCGGCGGCAAATCCTAGATGGGTGTGGCAGGTCTGTAATTTATGTACGCAGTGGTAGATCTGTAATTTCTGGACACATTGACTGTTTCGTACTTATGGGGTGACATTTGAAAACCCTAGGTCAGGGAGTATCTTTGTAATTTTAGGGTGACTTCTTACTAGGAGAATATATTATAAATAAGAGGGGAGAGTTCTTGAGCAGGCATCAACGAATATTTGTTGAGAGTATTGATATTAGTTATTTAGATTGGATTAGTTTATTGGAGAGTTAAGCCTTCCTCTCGAATTAAAGGCTAGGAGAGCGGTCCTCTTGAATTGAGGTCAACTATCCTTTGTATCCCTAAATTATTAATAAAAATTTGATTTTTATCCTTAAATTCCTAGCAGGTCGTAATAAATTGGTATCAGAGCGTTCGATCCTGGAATCAATGGTGGCGATAAAAAAGGTGGATGCTTGGGAGTCCCTCATGAAACACGATGGATAGATGCGAAGCCAAGTTGAAGGAACTTTTGGAGATGAATCGCGCCCTCGGCCTGAGGTGTTGGCTATGAGGACAAATTTAGATAGACGATGACAACGACGCATATCTAAGGCAAAAGATGTATTTGGACATGGGCAACGAAAAGTCAACGCCTTTGAGGTGGAGATCAAACCGAACAACGACGCTTGGGAACCTCGCGCGTGGGTCGAGTTCGATCCCCAATCCTTGGGGTAATGCAGCGGAGCAAAGGGGAGGGCATAACAGGGCTTGCAGAACTACCCACCACCTTACGGGTGGCCCACTGAGCGCTAACAGGGGTAGGCGGCCCCGCAGGGAGTACCAGAGGCCCCGTGGGGTCCGACAGATGTGCTGCAGGCCGGTGGGGGCATCATTATAGGACGATAACCAGTGAGGTAGCAGAGGAGGGTCGCAGGGTCTTGGTGAAAGACCACAGTGGAAGGATGCACCTTTGGGGGCTATAAAGACAGTGGTTGATGGTTTTGAGGTTTCGATAAGATTAGGGGCAGTCGATCGTCTCTTTTTGAAAGTTCACCTTGAGGACAAGGTGGCTTTTTGGAGGCGGAGTAATGATACAAGCACACACAAACGGTGGCAGTAAAAAAGACTTCAAAGAGCTACGACGACAAAACCCTATAATGGGAGACAGATATGTAATTTCTGGGTGTAGTGGCAGATATGTATTTTTGGGCACAGTGGCAATTCCGTAATTATGGGACACATGAGGGCAATTTCTTAATTATGAGGTGGCAGCTGAAACCCCTAGGCCAGGAAGGTATTTTCATAATTTTAGGGTAGCGGCTCGTTAGGAGAATTTATTATAAATAATAGGGGAAGTTCTTGAGGAGGGCATCAAAAAAATATTTGTTGAGAGAATTGATATTAGTTATTTAAATTAAATTAGTTTATTGAAGAGTTATGCCTTCATCTCGAATTAAAGGCTAGGAGAGCGGTCTTCTCGAATTGAGGCCAACTATCTTTTGTATCTCCAATTTATCAATAAAACTTAAGTCAATGCATCAGCCTACCAAGTGCGGCACATACACCTTATTTGAATTTGGATTCAAATCTAATTTGAACCGAGTTGCTGGCCCGACCTAACATGAATTCGTGTCGAAGTTGAAGTGTAAACCCTCATCAAGTCAAATAAGCTTGTTGGAAACAACAGTATAGGATTTCTTCTTTGATGATAACAAATATTCATGAACTATTTTGATGTGTTTGTTAAGTCTTTTTAGGTTGAAAAGAGTTCGAAAATTAAAGGGCCAAATTGGTGACTTCATTAGCCCACTTTTGATGATAACAAAGGGGGAGAAAAGAAAGAAAGATTTGGCATTATTTGTGATGGTTTGGTATTATTTGATGAAGGGGGGGTTTAATATGGTATTGTTTGATGAAGAGGGAGCTTGGAAATAGGGGGAGCATGCGTGTATTGCTTGTTCATTGTATACATCATATTGCATTACATCCTCCTTCATTCCTCTATCACACTTCACACACGCGCATCTATTTGCTCAAATCTTCTATGTGGTTGTCATCATCAAAAGGTGGAGATTGTTGAAAGCGACAATCTAGGATCTCTAGTTTGACGATGACAAACGTGTGTTGCTATTTAACGTGTGTGTTAAGTGTTTTTCAGTGATGGCTAGGACGCAATTCTTCAAAGGGATGACTAAGACAATTGTTGGAGGAATTGCTATTCACATAGCAAATGAGCTTAGTCAAAGTGCTGTACACCAAGCATTGTGGACTTAGTCCTATTTGAGATGAGATGGAAAGAATTTCTTGGAATTGGTCAAATCCATTAAAAACGATTTGCAAAGATTTCTTCGTATCCAAATACCAATATCAAATCCCATACTATCCCCTTCAAATCTTAATCTCCTACCAACTAGGGATCCCATTGGATTTCTTCTTACTCAATCACATCTCTTAGCCATATGATTGTTGGACCTAGTCCAAAATGTAGCTCCTATATAATATTTCATCACCAAACTAGGGTTGACGTGCGGCCACACAAAACAAATTTGCAAAAAGCTTGCGGCATTCACATACAATTCGGCTAAAGCTTCTCAAGAACAATCCTATTGCATCAAGCTATACTTCTTCATCCCTCTTGCCAAAATCTCCAATGGCCAAACCTTAAAGTCCTAAGCCAAAGAGCAATGCCATCCTCCAATAGCCACAATCCCAAAGCAAGACTTCATTCATTGCCATCGCCAGGATCTTCATCTTGCAGCAAGCAAGACTCCATCGCGTATCTTCATCTTGCGGAAACAAACCTCATCCAAGGGCGTGAGTCTCTAAACCCACTTCCAGTCATCATCTCGTCCAAGGATTTACGTTCTCCATTGTCGCCGACAACGACGAGCTCTCCAACATCTTGCTGCCATCGGAGTTGACTCAAAGTCGGATGCCGAGGTTGAAACGCTCACCGCCGAAGTTGCTCGCTGCCGTTGCTCGTCGCCGTTGGAGTGCAGCAGCCAAACGTCGAAGCTGATTGCCGTCGAAGCTGCCGTAGAAAAGCCCAGGCTGCCGTTGAACTAGTTGCCGCCGACGAAGCCCTCGCAACCTTGGACGAAGACCACACGACGTTGCTGGTCGTTGACGAAGTTGGAGTCACCGTGAGGAAGTGTCGCTGTCGTAGCGTTGCTGTCGTCGCTGCAGTCGGAGGAGAACGGTGCCCGCTGTCGAAGTCGACAGCGCATAGCTGCTGAGACGAGTCGAGGTGACGCTGTCGCGTGTCAACCTGCACGTCGAGGTCGGAGAGCCCGCCGTCGCATCTGCCGTCGAAGTCGGAGCAGTCGAGCTTACGTCGTCGCCATTGTGTCGCTCGCGGAAGTCGGATGACGAAGACGTTTAGCGATGCATGCCCTAGTTTTCGAACGAAGAACGTGCTGACGTGGCGACTGCGTGAAAACGAAAGAACGAAACGAAGGGAATTTATTTGCTGCTGGCGTGGAGAATTTTAATTTAAGGGATTGCTATGCGTCAGACCGTATACAATTAAGTGTTGAACTGGATTGCTTTACACACAGACCTACTTGTGTTCCAAAATTCAAAGGGTGACAACTCGACATCCAGGAGTCAGATCGAGACACTGTTTGCGTCAGACTGGAGCTGACGACGTGCTAATCGACAGAGACGAATACACGGACACGAATGGAGCATTTCTAAACTCTTACTCTTTATATTCGTGTATTAGTGTAACAATCTCCGTATGGGAAAGTTTACCTATTTTGTGACATTTTGGACTGGTCTGGTCGGGGTTAGACAAGAGGGTATTGACGTGTTGGTGCAGTCAAGATACGTATTTACTAGGTTGATAGAGTTTTGTACTTTGGTGAGTGGTACAGTCTAGGTGGGGAGTTGGAGGTAGGACCCTATTGTAGGTGTACAGAAGAAACTTATTAATGCTAGTATTTGCTTGGGGCTGGATGTAGGTCGTTGGTGCGACCGAACCAGGGTAAATCTGTGTGTACTCTGTGATTGTCTCTTATTTACTCTGCTTGTGCTTTTAACTGTGTGTGATTTCTCGTGGGTTACGCGAGAATTTTTTTATAGACTATTCAACCCCCTCTAGGCTAGGATCCAGATCCAACAGACATCTGCAACTCTCGACAATGAGAGGAGATGAAAACCGAACGCCAAAAACCAACTCAAATTGAAAATCCTTTTGGAAATAATTTTTTACTTCAAAACCATAACCCTAGAATTGCATATGCTTTTATGAAGGGAGGGCGATACACGTGGTGCTCGGAAAAGGGGCAGAGGAACCGTGGTTTTGTCATGAAGAAGATCAGCGTCGGAAAAATGAGAGATCGTGGTGAAATCACACGATTCTAGGTTGTGGATTTGTGAGGATATGACAAGTGTTATGTGAGGTGGAGAGGGGGAGAGATGACTCGGTTTCCCTGCGAGACTTACTTCTCGCCGAAGAAACGAGAGAGGAGAGAGATTGATGGCTTTTGTCATTGCCACGAAAGAGTTCGAGAGAGAGAGAGAGAGAGGTGAGGGTCACGTGAGGGGTGGGTGAGGGGTTAGGTGAAGTTGAGTGGGCTTTGGGTTTGGTGGGCTTGGGGTTATGCCTCAGGGAAAAACGAAAAAGAAAAGAAAATTAAAGAAAAAGGAAAGGGAGAAAGAGAAGAATATACATAAACTGCAAATCCTAAAATTTGGTGCCATTACATTATACACTCATTACAGAAAATTCTGTCAACGGAATTAAAAACAAAACTAAGATACATGAAATAGGTAAGGATAATGCTCATGTATCTCGTCCTCTCTTTCACTGGTGGACTCTCCAGGTGAGTCTCGGTGCCATATCACTTTCACCAAGTTGACAACTTTGTTTCAAAGGGCCTTTTGCTGACGGTCAATGATCTGCACTGGCTGTTGCTCATACGTCAGGGTAGGCCGCCCAGTGACCTCAGAGTGATCAACCGCATGCATCGGGTCCTTCATATACTTGCACAGTTGAGATACGTGGAATACGTTTTGCACTCCTTCAAAGGATGGATGTAGTGCAAGTCTGTATGCCACTTCTCCCATACGCTCTAATATGTTAAAAGGCCCGATGTAAGGGGGTTAAGCTTCCTTCTCCGTCCAAATCGAATCAGCCATATGATAGGAGAGATCTTTAAAAAGACACGATCACCATGCTGGAACTTCAAGTGTCTGCATTTCGCATCTGTCCAGTGCTTTTACCGATCCTATGCTATCTGTGATCTCTCTAATAGTGCGCACATCCACGGCCTCTAAAATCGTCTCCAATCTAATTAGCTCTCCATCACCCATAGCATACCAACTCAAGGGTGAATGCCACCTCCTTCTGTACAACGCTGCAAATGGTGCTATACCAATACTGGCATGATAACTATTGTTGTATACAAACTCCACGAGGTGCAGATGATCTTACTATGACATATCATCCAGTATTTGAATAGTGCGCTCTGACTGGCCATCTGTCTGAGGATGATAAGCTGTTCTAAAACTCAAGTGGGTTTCCAGATGATCCTGTATCTTTCGAAATGTGATGTAAATCGAGTGTCCTTATCTGAAACAATACCCACAAGAACTCCATGTAGTCTCACAATCTCCTTCATGTACTTCCTGACATGCACTTTTGTTGACTGGCTAACTCTGAAAGGGATGAAGTGTGCTACTTGATCATCCGTTCAACGATCACCCAGACAACGCCATTGTGCTTCATACTTCTTGCTAGTTCAGTTACAAAATCCATTATACTGTGTTGCCACTTCCATTCTAAGATGAGTAAAGGCAATAACAAACTGACAGAACGATGATATTCAACCTTCACCTGCTGGCATACCATGCACTTTGCCACGCTTAGTGCAACGCTCCTCTTCATGTCATGCTACCAATAGTGTTGTCTCACATCCTTTTACATCTTAATCCTGCCTGGATGAATGTAATATGGAGAACTATGAGCCTACTTCAATAGTTCTTCTCAAACATCTTCGGTACAAAAATTCTACCGCTATACCGCAAGGACCCAATCTACATGAATTCTGAATTCTGGCCTTTGTCCTGTCAACACCAAGTTTCTAATTCACTATTCTCATCTCATGTCAGAGCGGTATTGATCCTATCCACCAGAGTCGATTGAATGTGCATGTTCATCGGAGATGCAGTCACTCATGGCAAGATCACATCTATTTCCATCTCACTGATTTGCTACTGCTGCCTCCACTGAGTCGTAAGCGTCATTACTGTTGGGAGACGACTTAGTGCATTCAGTACAACATTCACCTTCATATAATGGTACTGAAGGTCAATATCGTAATCTGCCATTAGCTTATTCCATCAAAGCTGTCGCATGTTAAGATCCTTCTGAGTGAAGATATACTTCAAGCTCCTGTGATTTGTGAATACTTTCACTATCCCCCAACAAGAAATGCATCCAAATCTTCAGGGCAAAGATAACCATCGCCAATTCCAAATCATCGGTAGGATAATTCTTTTCGTGATTCTTTATCTGCCTTGATGCGTATGTTACGACTTAGATGTATTGATGTAACACACACCTAAGTTCTCTGCCAGACACATCACAAAACATTTCAAATCCTCCTGTCTGGTCTGGAATAACCGAAATTGGTATTGAGGTCAACATCCTCTTCAACTCCAGAAAAGCATCATCATATGCCTTAGACAAGACGGACCCCACATCCTTTTGCGCCAATCGCGTCGTATGCTTCACAATCTTCGAGAAGTCTTGAATAAATCTTAGATAATAGCCAGTTAATTCCAAGAAGATTCGAATATCTGTTACTGATTGAGGAATATGCCAGTTTTGAACAATTGCTACTTTCTCGGGATCTACAGAATTCCCTTCTCCCGACACTACGTGGCCCAGGAAAGCCATTTTGTTCAACCAAAATTTGCACTTGTTGAATTTGGAAAACACTTGGTGTCACCTCAAAGTCTCTAAAACCTTCCTCAAATGTGTAGCATGCTCCCGAATGCAATTTGCGTATATCAGGATGTCATCAATGTAGACCACTATGAACTTGGCCAAAAATTCATATAACACTGGTTAATGAGGCTCATGAATACCACAAGCACATTGGTCACTCCAAACGACATCACCAAGTACTCGTAGTGTCCATACTTGGTTCTGAATGCGGTCTTATGGACATCCTTCTTCACTCTCACTTGGTGGTACCCAGACCTCAAATCTAACTTTGAGACGACGCTCAATCCTCCAAGCTGGTCGAAATCATCGATACGAGAAAGTGGATACTTGTTCTTCACTGTCCCCTTGTTCATCTCCCTATAATTGATGCACATACGACGAGATCCATCTTTTTTTCTGCACCAACAATATAGGGACACCTCACGGGGATACACTGGGTCGTATCCATCTCTTCTTCAACGGATCACCCAACTGGGTCCAAACCTCTTCTAACTCGGGTGGCACCATGCGATAAGGTGTCTTTGATATCGGCTAGGCACCTGCTATCCGATCAATGAGAAATTCAATGGCACGTTCCAGAGGCAATCCTGTAAGATCGGATGGAAACACGTCCATGAATTCTCGCACTACCTCTGGTCTCTCTGGTTCAACCTCCATGGTAGTCATTACTGTGTCTATGGGTCGGGTTCGAAATTGGACTGGTCCTTTGGATCTGCTTCCGCTGATGAACTCGAACTTAGGATGATCGGACATCTCGAACACTACACTTCTTTGATGACAGTCAATGGTATCGTGAAAAGTTCCCAACCTGTCCATCCCAAATACATCAAAGCTCGACATCTCAATCACTATGAAATCCGCAAACAGTTCCATTCCATAAATCACCACAAGGCATTGAGGATACACACTGGTAGTTCTCAACATGTCACTGCTCGTGTTGACACTCCAACAAGAAGCCAAGGGTTCAACAGAAATAATATGTGTGTTAACGAATCAAGTGGCTAGGAAGCAGTGGGAGGCTTCTGAGTTGAACAAAATAAAGACGGGTCTACCAACGACTTGTACAACACCTAAGGTCAATGATACTATGTCTAAGCAAGCGACTAATGACATGCGGAAGTAATTATCGAAAGCGATAAAATCTTACCAGTGGCCTCGGCCTCTACTGCAGTCATCGTAAACGCCTGACACTTTGGGGGTGGTGGTTGTGGTCTTGCATGTTGGAAGACCTTCTGTTCAGGAGGAAGCGGGGGTCTACGTGGAGTGTTTCTAGCTGGACCATGAGGAGCTGGTGCTTCAGGTTGCTGTCTCCGCTGAGGAAAATCTTTGGTGTTGTGCTCCTTCGATCCGCAAGCCAGGCAAAGGTTCAGAAATAGCCAACACTTCAGAAATAGCCACCACTGATTTGATGTGCACAAGCTTGCCGCAATAGTGGCATGCTGGAAGGGATTGATGTTGATGCTATTAATGTGCCGGCCTCTTAAACATGGTTTTCTGCACTGGCCGGTGGTCATGCCTAGCTGGGGGTGGGGGTCGTCGACTTGTTCCTTTGGTAATTGATGGAGATGGTGGTGGTTTCCTCGAAGGAACATGCATGAGACCCTCCCGCTCGGCTTCCCTCTGAATATACTCGTACTCACGAGTTGGCGCCAGTACTGCTGCATGAGTCTTTAGGTTCAATCCAAACTTTTTTTTCCGGAGCTTCATATTCATGCCCTATTGGAAACGCTGGGTTCGAGTCGAGGGAGTGGACACCATTTCATTTGCAAACTTGCTGAGCACAAAGAACTCAGCATCATATTCCTCCACTGTCATGGTGCATTACTTCAGATTGGTGAACTGTACCTCCAACTCCATCTGTGCCTCGGGTGAAAAGAATTGGGCATTGAACTGTTCCTTAAATGTATCACATGAAATAGGCTTCTCCAATCGATCTTTTGTTGCATCCCACCAGACCCTATATGGCTCCTTCCACCAATTGCAACTTGGCTACGTCTACACATGATTCTTTCGGAACTCTGGCTGCTTTCAAGTTATTTGTGGTGCATCGCAACCATTCTTCCACCTTTAGGGGATCCTCTCGTCCAGTGAAAGTTATCGACACATAGCCCGAAACTGTTGCACCCCCTCATCATGCTTGGTCTCATTCCGTAGAGCCGGAACAAGTTCTTGCAGAGCTTGGTCCGGCATCTGATGCACCACAGGGTTAGACCTGGCATTGCTCGAACCAGATCCATAAGCGTTCGGGGTCATCTTCGATATGCTGATCATAGTGTGCTTACAACAATTGTAAACTTGCATGCACATGTATTTACAGAGCAAGGTCAGTTCCAATTAAGCATTCGTTTACGATGCACCCTAATCTACTTAGACTGTTCACGAGGTTGGTTGCACGGACTTACATGGGTCACCAAGAAAAACATGTCACGCTTTGCAACCCAGGAACACGACTGTTTTTCACAAGTGGCAGGTCTTGCAGTTAACCCGAGAAACAATTGAGGCTATGAGCAGAGATGCATTAAAATGCTTAAGGAAATTTGTATTGATACATGAGAATGTGCAAAGTTGTTTACATCATACTATCAACATTCTATGAACCTACTTCAGAAGATACACCATGAATACGCTCACCACCTCAAAGTCACAAATCAGAGGTCTCCACCGCAACTCTCCACCGCAAAGTCTGAGTCCTCAAACGCTGGGGCCTCGTCTGGTTTCGGTTCAATACCTGACGGTGCAACAAAAACGGAGAGCCGCCAGCATGTCAGTGATAAATCACAGTAATTCTAGAACTTTGGAATTTAAACAGTTATATATGCATGAAAATGAATTAGGGACTATTATAATTCCTGGAAAATAAAATAAATTTGCAAGAAAATGTTCAAATAAGGTTTTACTAACAGTTTTATATTAGTTAAGCCAATCCTAAATCATATTGGAGAGTACACTAACCGGGAGTCCACCTGAAGCCACAGCGGCGCTCGCCTGGGCCGAGCCTTAGAAAGAAACCAGGAGTGCTTTGAGTCCAAATAGAAGTAAGACGGATTCAAATTACGTCCAAAGATACCTAGAAGATCACATCGGTCGGATGCACGATGTGACCTATTCGAGACTTGATGCGGTCAGAAGATCAGAAGTATGATTCATGTCGCTTACGCACTCGCAAATATGATTATCTCAAAATCAAGTGAGTCTGTTGTGTCAAGTGCATGTCAAAGTGGACATTTCTCAATGTCTTAGTAATTTGTATAATTGTTGTTTCTAAATTATTAGTTTTTCATTTAGTTCAATATGCAACATGAACTAAGATTTCTAACACAAGTCTAGGAGTTATATCAAAACTAGCTAATATGTTGGAAAAACTAGCTAATATGTTGGATGTGCTCTGTATTTGTAGTCCAGTAATGTATCATGTTTCTAGTTTGTTCATATGCAAACATGCCCAATGTCCAGTTGTAAGGTGATGTCAATAAGTTCAACAATATGACATGTACACAAGTAATAACAGGGTGTTCCAAGTTCATGTTTTCCACATAGCACATCTAACATATTAACAATTTTGATGTAAAAGATAGCATGTGGCAGGTAGTTGATTAAACTAAACATGAATATCATGTGGCAAGTGATATCACGAACTAAAATATAAATAGCATGACATGGATAATATGCGATAAATGGATAATATGCGATAAATGGACTAACAGGCTAAACATATAACACTTGCTAAAATAACCTAAGCCTGACTGGCATGCAATAATTAGTAAAATAATCTAACCTGGATATGCATCAAACGATGTAGCAATTAGAAATATGAGGAGATTGACAATGGGAGGATGGACAACTGAGGTGAACTCAGAGAGTTCTCATCATCGACTAGTCTGTGGGTCCTAACCATATGTTCATGGTTTTTGTATGATTCTTCAGTCAGTAACCTATGATCCAACAAGTAGTAACCTATGATTCAAGACGCAGTAAATGTGCTTAGTCACAAGTCGAAAACTCAAGTTCAAAGTCAACCACATGGACATAAAAGCAAGCAACAACCCACGGCCTACGACCAGGTCAACATCCAATACTCCAAAGGCCAATCCAACTTCCAAATTCCAGAGGCCAATCCATCCAGCCAACCTAATAAAGCAACCCAACACTAAATGAACTTTAAAACAACAAGTCACAGGTCATCACAGATCACGGCCATGCGTAAAACCCTAATGCAGTCACGTCTAAGGGCATGTCGTCCAAAACAGTCACGACAGGGATAAGGGGGAGTCACGGCAAGGGCTAGGGGGCCCACAGTGGTCACGGCTAAGGGCAAAAACCCAAAAGAGAAGCACATCAATCTCGACAGAGGGCTGGAAGCCTAACTGGGCTCACGACAGAGGGGTAACGCCCCCCAGGCAGCTGGTCAAGGAATGAAACCCACGGAACAGCCACGTCAGAGGCAAGGGGCGGCAGCGGGGGTCGCCGCCAAGTCACAAAGACACTCGTGACTTGTTCAGAATTATCATCGCAAGCAAAATCATAATTTTAAAATAAAAAATCCAGAATTAAAGTGATTTATTGAAAATTGAAGACGGACGAGGAAATTTGAGCCTTGTCGTCTCATCGGGGGATGGCTGCAACTCTCGGCAAGTGGAGGAGATGAAAACTGAACGCCAAAACCCCAACTTAATGTGAAAATCCTTTTAAAAATAATTTTGTGCTTCAAAACTAAAACCTTAGATTGATGTAAGCTTTATAGAGGAAGAGAGAGACCCGTGGAGCTCGGGAAAGGGGCAGAGGAACCGTGGTTTTGTCACGAAGAAGATCAGCATCGGAAAAATGGGAGATTGCGGCGAAATCGCACGAATCTAGGTCGTAGTGGGTTTGTGAGGCCGTGACAAGTGTTATGTGAGGTGGATAAAGGGAGAAATGGATCAGTTTTGGTGCGGGACTTCCTTCTCGCCGAAGAAACGAGAGTGGAGAGAGATTGATGGCTTTCATCGCCGACACGAGAGAGTTTAAGAGAGAAACGATCGTGAGACGTCACGCCCTGCAACCCGGAACGCAACTGTTTTCAAGTAAGTAAATTAGGTCATGCAGGTAATCAGTGAAAACAATATAAGCTAGGAGCAGAAAATGTACCAATATACTCATATATAGAACATTCTCCTTACAAAAGAGGAGTACAAAGGTGTTACATTGCAAAATATCAACACCTCAACAAATGAATATGAAATACATATAGGAAACACTCATAATCTAAAACTCAAAAGTCGGTGTCTTGATCCGCAAACTCAGACTCATAAACCGAAGCCTGCTCGTACTCCGGATCAGCACCTGGCAGTGTAACAAAATAGAAGTCCGTCAGGTTGGGTAAATTCACAATAAATTCTAAACTATGTGATTTAAACAGGATAAAAGTGCATAATTGAAATAAGCGTGTAGAACATATAAATGAGAGAACATCAAAATGAACTTAAGGACATGACAGTTAAAGCATATGTTATGAAAATTCTACTACACATGCGTATATCAACTATACCAATCCTAAGTTGTAACTTATTTATGGGAGTACGATATACAACCTGAAGACCATCTTGTACCACGTGACCGATCACCAGGGCCGAATCCACAACATGACAAAAACAAAACATATATAACCGTCCACTGGTACTATATAGGTTCAAACAGATGCATGAATGAAACCCGGGCGAACACCAGATGCGGTTAAATAATAGAGATCAAAGTATAGCTCCAATTGTTCCCGTACTTCCTCTAATATAAGTTACCCCAAAACCCAGTGAGTCTGCATGACAAATGGTCTTAGATAAGTGATTATTTCAGGTGATGTTCAAAAATCTAAATTTCATGTAATAAAGTATAGTAAGTGTTTCATCATGCATTGATAGTAATGTGAACATAGCCAACAATGTATGGGGGCATGATTACTCTAGCTTTTGTCATAAACGGTAAAAGGAAAACAAGTCTCTCAACATGATCAAGGGTCTCATCATTTTAGCATTATACTGTAAGGACCTTGGTTATGAGGAAAACACTGGAAGGGGGGTTGAATAATGTTTATAAAATTTAAGCGATAGTTATACTAATTTAAATCCCTAACCAACAATAAATGCGGAATTATAAATTAACACAAAATGAAACAAACTAACAAGGAGATGTTTCAAGGGTTCGGATTACCCAAGTCCAATCCCGACTTGTTCCCGGTAATCTTACGTCCCTTCCACCCGGATACCTACAGATACTCTAGTTAGAACCCTAACTTAAGCTTTCCTTTAAACCCACTTGTAGCAACCCTACAAGTGTAATCGAACAACAATCGATGTCCTTGACTCCCACAACTTGGGATCAAGCAAACCCACTCTCACAAACCGAGATAGAAATCGAAAAAACGAGATAATGAAATTCGAAATGCAAACACTTACAAACACATATGCCTTGAAGTAAAACTTGAAGGAGCAAAATGAAGTGAGTGTTGATCTATTCCAAGAAGAGAAGCTCTTTCTCTTGTCACCACCAAATGCCTAGAGGATATCAACTTTGATTCTAGCTTGGAGAGCAAGAGAGAGTGAGATTTTAGGGCTTAGAGAAATAGATCAATGAATTCTTAAGGGTTCCAAGAGCTCTCCAATGGAATAGTAGGAGATCCTTTTGTAAGTACTCTAAAACCCTCAAACAAAATACCCAAAACCCCCATTGAAATTCGTGTGGAAAAAGCTAACTGATAGAATTTACAGCCAGGATAGGCGACTGATGAAGAACTCATAGTCGCCTGCTGCACTGTGTTAGAGGGTAGGTGATAATTCAACCTGTAACTTAGCTCGCGGGATAGTCAATTGATGAAGGTTGGACATGCGTCTGAAAACCATCAGGCGACTGAGAAACCTTCTACAGGAGACTGTGAGGCAAAGTGCGAAAGTTGACAGAGAGTGAGAATTCTGGGTATACTAAGACATGCGACTGATGTGGAATCCACAGGCGCCTTTGGCATGGATAGGCGACTGGGAAACCAACTTCAGTCGTCTTTGTGTACAAGTGCGTAACTTGCCAAAATAAAATTTCTGGGCAAGTGATGGACATGCGACTGATGTGGTATCCACAGGCGCCTGTGCCATGGGCAAGCGATTGGGAAACCAACTTCAGTCGTCTATGTACACAAGTGCAAATAGACAGATAATTGGATCTTTGGGCAAGAGGAGACATGCGACTAACTAATAACTCACAGGCGCCTGAAACTAGACATACGCCTGTACAACAGTCACATGTTGAAGTTCAATACAGAAAATCCCAAAAACCTAAGTCAAAACACGTGCGTTACAGTCGACTGCAGAACAATTCTCATGCGCCTGTATGGAGAAATGCGCCTGCATTTTATTCTTCAGTTTCCTGGTAAAACTCCAAAATGCACAGAAAAGGGAATGAAGAGATGGAATCCTTGGAATTGATTTCTAATGACATCATATGCTAGATAAAGTGAAGTGTGTGAGCTCCAAGATAGTTCTACTAGACGGCTACATATTAATCAAGAGAAATGAAAGCATAAAAATATTTACATTGTATATATGCTTCACTTCCTTCTCTTGAATGGCCTTGAAGTATTTGAAGCTTCATTCTTTAACTTTATCATTCAATTTTCAATTCATTGAGCTTTGATTGATCTTGGTCGTCATCCATTGCTATTTGATCTTCATGATTAGCTTTGGCAATGGATTAACTACATGTAGGGGATTAGTCAAAAGTATTTATATTTGCTCATCATCAAAACCAAGTAGGGAGAAGTCTAATACTCAACATTCTCCACCTTTCGGTGATGACAAACAAACAGAAACAAAAAGATAAATAATTGTGCTTGAGAATACTTACTCTCTTACATAGATGCCAATCAAGTTTGGCAATAAAGATATGTACATCAAGAGATCAATTAAAGCATAAAGTATGATATGAGTGAATGAAATGAATTCAAATATTTGGATCTAGGATTTTGAATCCAAATTCACTATATCTTACTCCCCCTGAATCTAAGGCAATATCAAAATTAGATTCAAGTTTAGCTTCTAATTAGCACAAAATTATGAGTTTGTTTGTTTCTCTCTCTCCCTATGGCATTATCCCAAAAGTGGGAGTAGAGAAACAACAAGTGCTAAATAAAAGAAAAAAATTGTAGGAGTATAAAGAATTGCATATGCATTTAATGTGATACTAAAAGTAAATAGAAAACCATGAAGGTGTATCACATAAATACATATCAAAATCATCAAAACTAGGTTGAATAGAGGAATAGAAATCCAATAGCAACATTAAACATGCAATACGTCTCATCACACAACATATATATGAAATAGCAAAGAGAGACAAAATTGCGCAACATATACACAAAAGAGATCACATCAGAAAATAATGAGCCAAACAGAGCATCATATATATATATATATATATATATTTGGAAAGTTAGCGTTATATTATATAAAGAAATGTACAAAAATACAAAGGGAGTCTAATAGGTAAGAGGTCTAAGTAGAGGAAAGATAGGGTACAAGCGCCGTCACTTCCTACTATTAGAACCCTCACCTAAGTAGAACCCTTACTCATACACTGCTAGAATCTAAAACAGAACAAGCATAAGTGGAACTTATACAGTATCCTTTATATCCCAGTATCCAAAAGCTTCAATCTCCTCAGCTGAAGTTGGGTCTTCATTAATCATAGCCACTCTGATGTCGGTAACAAACTCTTCAAACAGGACAGTCTTACATCTTCTCAGCAGCAAACAGAGCATCATATATATATATTGCAGGGTAAGCATCATATATATATATATATATATATATATATATATATATATATATATATATGGAAAAGATACATGGAGTGTACAAAAAATATAACAACACCATATACACAAGTGTATGCAAAAATACATAACCATCCAATGTGCCACAAGCACCATCGCACACAAACAAACAGATACAACCATCCATACACCAACCAAACATCTCAACAAACTAAGATTCTCAAACCCTAACAAAAGAAAATACTAGGTCCTAGGGTGAGATGTATCGGAGCAACATCAATCGATCTCGATAACAGTGGAGTCCTGAGGAGGACGAGCTTAACGCCAGGAGGACATCAAGCGAGCAGAATGATGACGGGGTACACAAGAGCTTTACTCCTTGATGACGATGCAACGCCAGCAGGAGGGATGTCCACTGAAGGCTGACCAGCAGGCACAGAAGCAACAGGCTTTGAGAGCTGAACAATAGTAGGAGGAGGCTGGATGACCTCAGCTGGAGGGGCCTGAGTGTCACCAGATGCAGCAGCAGTGGGTGGAATATCCTCAGAAGGAGGAAACAAAGCCTGGAAAGAGGCTGGAACATGAAATCCATGATGCTAAAACGACTTGTGGAAAAGCTCATGCTAAAACGACTTGTGGAAAAGCTCAAGCAACATGGAGACTTTCTGATCCAACCCGGAGACTTTCTGATCCAAAAGAGTCACACTCTCATTCAACTGAACGAGGAAAGGATCAGGTGGAGGAGCTGACAGAGGTGGAACCGATGGGTTAGAATGATGTGTAGGTGAAGGCTCAGACTCAGACCCAAAGAACTCAGAGGGAAGAGGATCGGACACGGATATTCCCAAAAATTCAGAAGGAGATGACTGATCACTCTGGGAGCTGGGTTTTGACGGAGAAGCTTTAGGCGAAGGAACACTAGGCTTCTTCAAAGGTTTGAACCAAGAAGTTGCAGTTTTGGGGGCAATCGAAAAGTAATCGGAAGTGAAACTGACGAAATCGACAACTGATGAAATCTAGGGCACGAATTCGAAAGAGGGAAGTGGAAAATATACCAAATCGATGGAGATGAAGTGGATTGATGCAATGGAGGAGCACAGACGGAGGACGATGGCTGGACGGGGCTGATCGATCGGAGAAAGGAGGAGAAGCTGTCGACGGACGGGGTGTTGATCGACGGTGGAGGGGAGAATCGAGCAGTCGAGGGGAAGGAGGAGAGGTCGAGCGGGCTTTTGAATCGGAGGAGAGAGGAAAAGCCATGAATCGACGGTTATAGGAAAGAACAGAATAGATCTGGGCCGTTGGATAAAAACTAACGGCTCAGATCGAAGACTACGAACCGCCAAACTTGACGGACATGTGACTGTTGCACAACATGCAGTTGCCTGTCAAGCTCAAATAAAAAATGACGTAGAAAGCAGACATGCACCTGTAGAAGAAAACAGTCGTCTGGATTTGGACAGGCGCCTGTGAAATGACTTACATGGGCTTGCTACATAGTAAAATTTTGAAGAAATTTTGAGCCATCTCTCGGGAAAATTGGTCGACTGTCATGAAAAATTGGAGTCATGAAAAATTGGCGGATGACCAGTCAACTGAAAAATGACCATCAGTCGCTTGTCATGAATAAGAGTTATGAAGGCTAAAAACTGGAGATTGGGTAGTCGACTGTAGATTTGCTGGAAAATGGCAAATGCCACTAGTACTTTTTCTGTCGGATTTGCATCCAGCAAAATCGCATCACTATACGAGACTAGCTCATATGTGCTAGATTTAGGGTAAAGTATTCCATAATCTAGTGTTTGATTGAGGTAGCAAAAAATTCGTTTAAGCGTAATAAAGTGTGATTCCTTAGGTTTAGCTTGATATCTAGCACAAAGACATACTGAAAATATGATATCGGGCCCACTAGCAGTTAAATAAAGTCAGCTACCGATCATACCTCGATATAGACGAATGTCCACATCTTTCCCGTTTTCATCCTTGTGTAGATGCGTGGTCGTACTCGTGGGAGTCCTTTTGCTTGAAGACGATTCCAGAATCGCTTGATAAGCTCCCCGGTGTACTTGGTTTGGTGTATGAAAATCACATTCTTCATTTGCCTAATTTGAAGACATAGAAAGTAGTTGAGCTCACCCATGTGGCTCATCTCAAATTCTTCCTTCATAGATTTAGAAAATTCTTGGCAAAGGTTAAAATTAGTAGAACCAAAGATAATATCGTCTATATAAACTTGAATAAGGAGGATGTCATTTTCATAATCTTTAATGAAAAGAGTTGAATCAACTTCACACATATTAAAAACTAAATCCAAAAGAAAGGTTTTGAGTCGATCATACCAAGCTCTAGAAGCTTGCGTCAACCCATATAACATTTTCTTAAGTTTGAAAACATGATTAGGAAACTTTTCATGAATAAAGCCGGGTGGTTGAGAAACATAAACGTCTTCATTAACTATGCCATTTAAAAATGCACTTTTAACATCCATTTGAAATAATTTAAAATTTATGAGATGCAAAAGATAAAAGCAACTTAATAGCTTCTAATCTAGCTACGGGAGCAAAGGATTCTTCGAAATCGATACATTCCTCTTGCCTGTAGTCTTGAGCTACTAACCCTGCTTTGTTCCTTGTGATGACCTCGTTCTCATTCGTGTTGTTCTTAAATATCTATTTGGTCCCAATGACTTGGTGACCATTGGAAGAGGGACGAGCTCCAAACTTCATTTCTTTCAAATTGTATGAGCTCCTCTTCCATTGCAACTATCCACGAGCTATCTTCACAAGCTTCTTGGATGTTCTTTGGCTCATTGGTAGAGACAAATACGCAATGAGAGAACTCATCAATCCTTGACCTTCGGACACCCACACTAATGTCTCCAATTATTTGTTCATGGGGGTAGTCACGAACGGTCGGATAAGCTTTTGGGAATACATGGATCACTTGGAACATTCTCAACATATTCATTAGCATTTTTAGTCTCAATAATAGAATCATTAATTTTAACATTACTAATGGAATCATATAAAATATCTACACTATCATCGACAATATGAGGAATATCAAAATCTTCATGAAATGAAACGTGTATTGATTCCTCGATCGTTGAAGAGGTTTTGTTGTATATCCAGTAGGCTTTGCTACGTATGGAATATCCAACAAAAATTTCTTCATCGGATCTTGGCTCAAATTTGTCTAAAGTACCAAAAATGTTCTTTATAAAACATTTTGAACCAAAAACACGAAAATACTTAACTTGAGGCTTTTTATCATAGAATAATTCAAAACAAGTTTTGTTCATTCGGGGCCTCACTAGGATCCTATTGGATACATAACATGCCATATGCACCGCCTCCGTCCAAAATTGAAGTCCAAGATGACTATCATGGATTTTGGTGCGTGCACTTAAAAAGAGTCCTATTTTCTCTCAACAACAGCATTTTATGGTGGTGCGCGAGGAAAAGAAAATTTGTGAATAATCTAGTTGTCATCACCAAAATTTAGAGAAACGTTCATTCTCAAATTTCCTTCCATGATCACTACGAATAATGATAATGGTGGTTCATAAGACATTTTGAACTTTCTTTGCAAATTTGGTAAACTCATCAAATGCTTCATTTTTATTGGTTAAAAATGATACACATGTAAATCTAGAAAAGTCATCTACATGCTAATCCATAATGAGCATTTCCTAAAGATGTTACTCTAGTAGGCCCATGTAGATCTAAATGAAGTAATTCTAGGGGCCTCTTAGACGTTATACCATCGTTGAGTTTAAAAGAAGATTTATGAAGTTTACCTCGTTAACATGAATCACAAAAACTTTTCTTATTAAAAGAAATATTCGGAAAACCTTTAACTAGATCATGTTTAGCTAACTTATATAAGTGCTTAAAATGAACATGACCAAAACGGCGATGCCATAGTAGTTGTTCCTTTATATTAGCAACTAAGTAATGTTGTATGGTTTTAGGCATGCTCAAATAATAAATATTTTTATGCCTAATACCGGAAAAAAACATGCGAATTATTATCAACTATATTACAAATACCCTCTTCAAAGTTAACCTTGTAACCTTTGTCACAAAGTTGACTTATGGAGATAAGGTTATGACATAAACAACTAACTAAATAAACATTTGTAATAAGAGGTTTGGATGGGTTACTGACTTTGCCTACTCCAATGATGGTTCCCTTTTCATCGCATCCAAAGGTGACCGTTGCACTGTCCTAAATGCGGATCACTTCGGAGAGCAAGGAAGGATCTCTCGTCATGTGTTTGGAGCAACCGCTATCGAGTATCCATCCTTTCCTTTTTAGACCACATATATCTATTATTGCTCTCTTTCTTGTTCTTGGGCACATATTTAGTATACCATAAGCTCATGGTACCTAAGCTTGTTGGGTCCAATGAGATTAGCCCTTTGAAAACCAAGTCCAAGTGGACTTTGGCTTTTCAATATAGTTACCACTATTTATCACATCACTAAATAAGAATTTATATATGAATTCCTCTCATTTGTGCTAGTGTTCTTGGGACCCTAAATTGTGTATGTTTTGGGTGTCTCTTCCTAGTTGCATGCACATTAGGTTGAGATCTATGTGGTGCATATTTCATAGGGGCATGAGATCTAGCATATGAAGGTGGAGGAGGATATGCATGAGACATACAGGTTATATGCAAAATGAGGTGCATGCATATTATATGGTGCATATGGAGCATGCATACGATGTGAAGGATATGCATGAGCATGCATATGATGTGTATAAGCATAAGAGCATGTAGGAGCATGTGCATGAGTATTTCTCATGTGTGAGTTTGCACGTGCCCGTGGGGGTGGAGCATAAAACTCATCATGTGTGTTCACATTTGAAGTAGGAGTGTTCCTACGAGTGTGAGTGTTAGTGTACATAAAGGCATGTCCTTTTGATTTCATCTGTTTATGGATTTCTTGTCAAAAGAAGGAACGTGTGTAGTGGTGACTTTCTTTGTAGACTTGCTACCAATAGTATTTTTGTCACTACTAGTGGATGCACCAGAGGATGGCCTCACAAAATCTGTAGTTACACTACTATAGGAGGTGCGTGATTTGGATGCGTTTGCTTCCACATAACCAAGTCCAACACGATGTGTGGCCGGAAATTGGTTGGAAGGCAATTCATCCAATTGCCCTTTCTCTTTGTTAAATCTCTTAACATGGGAGGACATGAGCTCAATTTCTCCCTAAGAGAAGAAATATTAGTGTCCAAAGTGGACACACGTGTGGTGAGCTCGTGCACTTGGGTTTTGAGAGAACCATTTCCAATACCCAATTGTGTGTTTTGTGAAGCTTGATCAACATTATCTTTAGAAGAAACGTGATCTAGTTGAGATTTGAGGGAATTCACCTCATTTCTCAAAGTGCCATTTTGAGAAACAAAATTGGCTTTCTCAAGTGTTAGGGGGTCAACAATGGTGTCATTGTGGGTGATGCGTGGCATGGATGATTTATTAACATTTGATTTCTTCAAATTAGTATATCTAAGCATAAGAGATTGATACTTAGAAAATAATTCTTCGTTAGCAATACGAAGTTCATTCATAGTTACCTTGGGTTCATCGTTCACACTATCGCTTCCATCAGAGAATGTATCTTCTCGGGTCATGAAGCACATATGTGCACTCACCCCTCTCATCCTCGAATTTGATTGAGGAATTTTGACGTGCGTTTATATTTCATATCTTCACGCACGTTTTCTTTCGTGTTTTTCCGTTATTTTCTGCCGTCTCGTATTCGTTTTCTCGTATTTTCTTGTTTTCTTTCACTTTTCCGTGTTTTTGTATGTTTGCAGGAGTTTGCCGACGTAGGGGACACAAAACGACGATATCATAAGCCCCCGGAGCAACGGGAGGAGTCACGCGTGATCCAGGGGGTCAAACGACGAAGATAGCATCTTTCAGCCCCCCACCCGATCGGTTGGACACAGCCAACCGATCGGGTGATGCACGCGTGCACGACCCGGTCAGCCGTCGAAGCAACGAAAGCGTCAACCGATCGGGTCGCCGACCGGTTCAACCCGACTGATCTCTCTGGAAATTGGAGCTGAAACTCAACCGATCGGGTGAAGATTCACCCGATCGGTTCACCTGTAGTCGTTTCCCCGAAGAAGATGACACGGAGAGCTCACCCGACCGTCAGCAGACCGTGCCAAAACGTCCGAAGTTACTGTCTTTTGGGCAACAATTCCAACCGATCGGTTGATTTATCAACCGATCGGTTCACCCGACGACAATCAAGATCCAAACGACGAGCAGCTTCCATCAACCGACCGTATCGTCTGACCGGGTGAAGTCTCGAAGATGGCTGCCGAAGTTCGCAGCAGGTCACCCGATCAGGTGATGTCGTTTTCTATAAATACAGAACCTAGTTTTCCAGATTCGGGAGAGTTGTTATTTTTGCTGTTTTTTTCTCTCTCTTGACGGTTGTAATTTTTCAGATATTTGTAAGTTGTCAGATCTTTACCAAACTTTAATATAGTGTTATTTGCATTGCTCTTACTACTTTTCATTCGCCTGATCATGTTTCTAACGGTCGATTTTGATTTAGATTGCTTTTTAGTAAATATGTGTGAGTAGTTCCCAAATCTGGGATTTTGGTGGAAACCCCTTCGTGGGTTCTCCCCGATGTGTCCATAGGACTAGGAAATCGATATGGATTAGGAATCTATCGGTTACGCTTGGTGTTTCATTGTCATCGACGGGAAAAAGACTGCCTTTGACCGTTGGGCCAAGGGGGAAAAACTTGGCGGTTGACTCCCGAGCCATAGCTCACGCCCCTAGCGGAGACGTCGAATCCTTGCGCGCGGGAGTGGCAGGATGAGACGTTGGGAGTTATCGTTGCGAGCTTAGTGCTCCCGGAGTCGGTCAGTGTTAGTGAACATGGGAATGCCCACTGACCGAACCCGGGTAGTCCGTCGTATCATCCTGGGCACCGACCGGAATATCGGGCCCGTGGGACGCCGGTATCACTCTTAGAGGCAACGTCTCACCATTAGACCCTAATTCCGATCGTTATCCTACCCGTAGGCCGTATCGGCGAGAATCACACGATAGGGTGGAAACCGAAGTCCAGGGTTTCCCTTTATATTGTTTATCCCTCGCATTCTATTTTCTGTGACAACACATCTACCGATTCGGGCTAGCTCGCCCATAGGGTGAATTTGGTCCTTCTTGACACAAGCACAACCACGCCTTCCTGAGTTCGATCCCCAAGCCACACTACAACACCGTGCGCTTGCGGTTATAAATATTTAAATCTCACGCCACCAATCATATATTGCACACATTTGACACGCACATCGCGGGGGCGTCAAGTTTTATGGCGCCGTTGCCGGGGAGGCAACGTGCTTGTTATTTTAGGATCTCATGAACCCTTGAGTCTAGCTCTCATCTCTATCTCGCGATAATTTTCGCATTCTTCTTTTTTCGTTTTTATTTTCTTATTTTATAATTTATCTGTTTCTTTCCCACTTTTCGCTTCATGGGTGTTTGTTGCTTTTCATGCGCAGGAGTTCAAGAAGTCTTGACAACTTGATTCCCGTTGACCCGGAGATAAACACCACATTAAGGCTTTTAGCCGCAGAGAAGCGAAGAAGAGAAGAGCCTGAAACCATAGGGGAGAACACCCCACCTCACAAGTCCCTGCTGGAGTACTCGATGCCATCCATCGAGTCCACCTCCGCCATCCGTCCTCCTGCTATTACGGCGCAAAGCTTTGACCTTAAGCCGTCTTTGGTGACGTGGATCCAGCAGGATCAATTCTCGGGTGCACCCATGGAGAGCCCCATCGAACATTTGGACTCCTTGGAGAAATGTGACACCTTCCGGATAAACACTGTCACAACTGAGGCGATCCGTCTGAAGCTATTCCCCTTCTCTCTGCGAGATAAGGCCAAGTTGTGGCTTAGGGGGAAGGACCCAAATACGTTCAACACTTGGGAGAAGCTTTCTAACGCTTTTCTGGCAAAGCTCTTTCCTCCGTGGAAGACCATGAAGCTGAGGAGCGAGATCTCCTCCTTCTCCCAAGCCAGCCACGAGTCCCTGCATGAGGCTTGGACAAGGTTTAAAGAGATGCAGCGAAGATGCCCTCATCACGAGCTTCCCAAGTGGCAGATAATTAATTTGTTCTACAACGGATTGAGGGATGATTTGAAATCATCGATGGACGCCGCGGCTGGGGGGTCCTTCATGTCCAGAAGTGAGGAAGATGCCGGGAACATTCTAGAAAATATGCATCTAACAATGAGCGGTGGTGTGACGAGAGAGCCACACCTAGATCTGGGAGTATCCACAGGGTCGAAGACGTCGACAAATTATCCAGCAAGTTTGACTTGCTGTTGGTGGGCTCCGAAAAGGTGCTCTCTCTCAAGCGCAAGAGTCCGTACAAGTAATATAATCTGGGAGTCCAGATGTTGAATCCTCAGGAGGAAATCTGTTGCAACCACAATTCAAATCAAATAGAAATCCAACAACGAGAAAATAACCACTTTAATAATGAGGGTGATGTGAATGGAATTGATCGTGGTGAACAATGTGAACGATGAAAAGTGTGTATGAAAGTATCGATGAAAAGTTTGCACATGATATGGGTTCGTTAGGATCAATAATTCGTATTAATTTGGTTGACAAGTATAACGCAATGAATTCTCCTTTTGGGAGCAATTCACCGGAAAATACCCAATATAACTCAATGAATTCTCCTTTTGGGAGCAATTCATCGGAAGATGCCCTTTTGGGGGTTCAAGCACAATATTCAATAAGATCGTCGCTAAAGTTATAATACGATATGAAACTCTCTTTTGGAGAGATCAAAACTACGGTATGAAACTCTCTTTTGGGGAGATCAAAACTCACCCTTTTGGGGCGATCATCAACTCAATCACTTCTTTTGGAAGTTGAAAAAGGCGATTTAATAACAAAGATTACAACTTTAACGACGTTTAACGGTTTAGCACAAGGATTTTTCAACCAAACGAACACAAATAATATCCCCTAACTACGCCATACCATGCACAATAAGAATTAGCTACTCATGGTGCAAGAATAAACAAGTTTGATAGCAAAATACATTGATCTAATAGCAAAATACGATGAAAAACACCAAAATACGGAGTAGAAGTTTAGAATTCTATCACCCAATCTTCAAGTTTATACACCAAAACTCTCTGGAAATAAGAAAATAGCCTCTGGAAATTTACAGAATTTTTCTCTGGCGAAATACGGCTCCTAGAGCCTCCAATACGCTCAAAATACGCCAAAATCTGCTTCTCCATGCCCAAAAAACCTAGGAATACCTTAAATAGAGAGATTGTGGGTTTAAGTGATCTTAACGGGTATAAAACCGCACCCGCATCGACTTAAACCCGATCCAAACGCCGGTGCAATTCTCGACCGCACGATCGTGCGGGATTGAACCGTAGGCCGCCACCTGGACTTTAAAATTCATGCACGGCCTGCATCCATCTTCGTTACGAATTCAGCTCGGGATGTTGGTAGCCGTTGGATCTGAGATCCGACCGTCGAGAAGAGGCCACGTCACCGTTTATAATCGAACGCTGCTTCAAAGCTTTTGGGGTGATCTCGGGCCGTTCGATCATGCATGGATGGCTCAGATGCTGCCACGACTCGCGATTTTCGCCGCTCTCAGCTGCGCTTCGGGGAAAGGATTCGAGCCGTTGGATTAGAATTCAACGGGCCAGATGATGCCACGTCGACCGCTTCGTTACAGCAGCTGGATCCAATCTCAACGAACGTGATGACGCCACGTCATTCATTCGTTGCTGCGGTCGCTGCTTCAATTGCAGCCGCTGGATCAAAGATCAGCGGCCACGATTTGGCCACGTCACCTCCTCTAGTTCGAATGCCGGAGCGCCGACGACCGTTGGATGGAGACGGGAACTGTTGGGATGCTGCCACGTGGCAGCCTATGGAGCGCAGCGCGTTATACGGATACGTATTTCGGAGTGCTGTCGACCCAGATCTCCGCACTGATGGTAGGAGCCGGTGGCGCCGGTACACAACATATTGCAGCGGTGGAGGCCGAAGTCGTGGGAGACTTCGAGGGTGGCGACATCTCACCACCGTTGGACCAAGCGAGCGCACTTCTACAATCCTACTGAAAATGCGCCGTATCCACCACGGACTAGCTCCAATCCGGCCTACTCTCCAAATAACCGGAATCACCCCAACCTTAGCTACCGGGCGCCGTATCAACAGCCGCCTCCTCAGCAACAACATCAGCTAATATATCAGCCGGCTAGGCCTCATCAGCAGCAGTTTCAGCAGCATCAGCCTCCACAACGGTGTCAGCAATATGCCCCAGGAATCAACAACCCATTCAGCAGCAATATGGCCAGCAGAGGGCCATCTCTCCGGTTGAGTCCTTCCTGACTCAATACATCACCAACCAGGAGAAGATAAATTTGAAGCTGGAGATGGGGCAGAGAGTTCTCACTGATCAAGTAACCCAGCTGGGGTTACAAGTGGCGAACCTTCAGAGGCCGCAAAATCTATTACCGCCACAACCTCAAGTGAACCCGAGGGGAGCAAATCAGACTTTGACACTCACGCACGAGAATGCGAATGTGTCCGCTATCGTATTGAGAAGCGGGGCACAAATCCCCACAAGAGTGCCCCCAAGGAACCGGAGGCACCGTTGGTCGTAGAACGACCAATGGAAAAATTGAATGACGACGGTGCTTCGTCGCCAAAGCAAACGACTCCGGAGGGAGTCCCTGAAAAGGAGAAGAGGAAAACCGAGGAAGGGAGCCTCAAAGTGTTCAAGCCCGTTGTGCCTTTCCCACAACGGCTAGCCCAAGCCAAGATAGACGAGAAGTATGGCAAATTCTTTGCCATGGTCAAGGATCTAAGCTTGCAAATCCCCTTCCTTGAAGCTATAGAGACCATACCATCCTACGCGAAATTCCTCAAGGATTTGGTGACAAAGGGTTCTAGAAAGGAGAAGTTCGTTCTGACGGTAGAATGTAGTACTCTTATCCAGCGAGCAAATCCTCCTAAGCTTAAAGACCCGGGAGCTTCTCTATCCCTTGTGCGATCGGGGAAGTAAAGATCCATCGCGCGCTCGTCGATCTTGGAGCGAGCGTCAGTTTGATGCCCTTATCGCTATATAAGAGGATAGGGATGGGCGATTTGGAACCCACCAGTATGACCCTACATCTTGCAGACCGTTCGGTCAAGTAACTGGTGGGTGTTGTAGATGACCTCCCTGTCAATGTAAGAGGGGTGCATGTGCCAGTGGACTTCGTCGTTATGGACATGCCTGAAGATGTGCACACCCCCATCATTCTTGGACGGCCTTTCATGGCCACTGCCGGCGTTTTGATAGATGTGATGGGAAGCTTTCCCTTAACGTCGGCAACGAGAAAGTCGAATTTGACTTGGGGTTGTCAATGAAGCACCCCGATCCCCCGGATGATCCGAGATGCAATGTGCTGGAGTTAGAAGAAGAGAGAGCTACGGAGGCAAGCTCCTGGGAAATTCTTTCAAGAAATCTCCCCGATAGCTTGGGGGACTTAGAAGAACCAGTCGGCCTGAAGAAATGTGACGTTGCTGGGAAAGCGGATACGGCACACACGGTCCCTCCCGGATTTCAAAACGCTCCTCCGACGAGGAGGAAAGGGAAAGAGCCCATGGGGCTCACCGGAGAAGAGATTCGGATCCTGAAACGAGTGGCGGTAGACGCCAATATAAGGGAGAAACCCCCGGATCCTGCCAACAAAGGGAGGGTCGTCGAGCAAGTTTTCTTGTCACCGCCGACGATACCGAAGGCCGCCAACTCTGAACCCGAAGCGATGCCGACTTTAGGGCATCACCCCCGTCCACCTTGAATATCATCAACGGGCGTCGATCAAACGACGTTAAACAAAAGCGCTTCATGGGAGGCAACCCATGCTCTAAAACTTTTATTTTCGTTTTAGGATTTTTTTATTATCTTTATTTTTTTCTATTTTAATAATTAAATTCAGCCGCAGGATCATCCGTCGAGAGACTTAGGCCATTTGTGAATTTTTGCAGGAAACAAGCCCTCACCCGATCGGGTGATTACTCAACCGATCGGGTGAGACGTTTCAGACAATGGCCGTATCTGAGCTCCAACGAACCGGTCGGGTGAAGCAACGCCGAGACCGGGTGGCAGACCGTGTGATCTGTGCTGAAGTCTCGGGAATTTTGGGGAGTTGTTCAACCGATCGGTTGCCGCAAAGCATGGTTGTGTGAATGATCGGGTGAGCTGTACAAACTCTCGGGAAAAAGTGTGAAGCGGCCACCCGATCGGTTGAGAACTCAACCGATCGGGTCGCCTGTAGCCTCTTTTCGGCAAATTTTTCGACCTAAAAGTCAACCGATCGGGTGACATTTCACCTGATCGGTTCGACTTAAACCCAATATAAACCCGACACCCCCACCCGTTCATCTCCCTCGCCCGATCTCATTTCTCTCTCGCCGTTTCAGCTTCCTCTCCCTCGCCCGACCTTGTTCCTCCTTCAACCGGTCACAAACCCTCTCAATCAATCCATCAACTCACTTTCTCCACCTCTCCATTAATCTCCCTCTCCCTCTCTCTCTTCGATTTCACCCGCATCAAGCCCTAATTTTCGCCCATCCCCCCATTTTCGAAATTTGCTGAAAGGAGTCTCCGCGGCTTCACACTTCTCCCCGTTGCATAGCATTGGGACATCTATGAGCAAGGATCTTCGTCTCGCTTGGGTAACTTCGCTCCTCAGCTCAATTTCATATTTTGCCCTAGAAATTTTTACTTGCTCGCTCGATTGTGTTAGTGTGCATTCATCACATTTCGCATTCACCCACATACACACACTCTCACATGGCCAAAGATAAGGATAATGGTAAGGCCATCATGCGAGAGGAGTCGTCTCGCAAGAGACGCAATACCACACGTCCACCACACACACGTCCTCCTCCCGCACAGCCTGCACAACCTCAACCCCAACCCCAACCCCAACCTATCGTCCCAATTGAGGACCCACTGATGCGCCCGCACGGCTACCGCTTTAGGAACCAGGAGCACAAAGACTTTTACCATAGACTTGATGCTCGGGGGCATCTATCGACCAAGTTTACCCACACCCAATCGCTTATCGATCTCGGTGTATTCACCGAGGTCGAGACCCTCTTCGCAAACTTAGGTTGGTTGGCTTTCCTAAACGCTAACGCCGTGTCCTACCCTGCACTCACACTCGAATTTTTATCCACACTTGTCTCTGAGTCGGGGTCGGTCGTCATATTTCGGGTCCGCAATAGAACCATTCGCACCCATCTGGACACCATCAATGATATATTTGGTTTTCCTATCCTTGGGGACGGCGTCGTCCATCTGGGTATCCCCCTGAGTTTGACGTCGATCAGTTCTGGTTCCGCCTCACCCTTCACCCTGACTATCCCCGAGGTAAGGCCAAGGCCTCCTCCATCATTCACCCCATCTTCCGTCTGGCCCACCGAATTATTTCCTCCACGTTTTCCCCAGGGATGAATCAGGTACCGTGACCATCCCTGATCTCTTCATTCTCTGGGCCATGACCTTTCCCTTCATTCGAGGTGATGACGAGATTTCTTTTAGGGCCCCCACCGTTCCCGTCCATGCCGGTGCTTGGCTTATTTCCAAGCTTCTGGAGATTAGCCGTGCCGGCAAGGGCAAGCTTTGTTGCGGGGGCCTTATCACGATTATAGCATCTGCTCCCCGATTTAACATTGTCATCTCACGAGATCTTCCCACTGCCGCAGGACCCTCACGTCTAGATCTCGACGTCCTGCGGCATATTCACATGATTAAGCACCGCCCCGATGGCCGCTTCACCTTCCATTACGGACACCCCCATCTCCCTATACCATTCTGCCCAACCCCGCTCGCATGACTATTGCTTTGGCGGCAAATTGGACATTTCCTCCCGATCCCGAGTTTATGGAGGGGCTCCGTCTTCCATTCCTTCCCCAGGACGCACCGAGACCACCTTCCCCTGTCGCCCACTTTGGCGCGCAGGATATTCCTGCGTCCCGTGGAGATTCCGGGGCTGGTCCTAGTCATGCCATCCCGGCTTCTGTCCCGATCACCACCGTCGCCACCCCTTTGGTCCGTACTACACTACCTCCTTCCGTCGAGCCACTTCCGCTCGTCTCGCTCTCGAGACTGAGCTGGCTTCGCTTCGCGCTGTCGTTTCTTCCTCCACCTCCTCGGTCCCACCCCCTTCGGTTTTCTCACCCATGTTTCCTCGCACTTGAGAGGAACGTGACCGCCATCCTCCGCCTTCTCACTCACGTCCACGGACCACCACCACCCACACCACCACCTTCACCACATTGACGATCGTCACCTCCCCCATCACATTCATCACCTCCACCAGGACCCCCTAGGCGACCATCCCCTCCTATCACCACTTCCATCACTACTTCCAACCCCCCACAGCTCCACTTCCCTCCACTTCCGTCACCCCATACGTGCGCCGCAAGAAATTGCAGGTGCGTTCTCGATCACTTCCCCCACCATCCTCACCTACCCCCATTCCCCTTTCATACTCACCTACCCCCGTACCTCCACCACCCACCACCACATTGGTCGCCATTTCACTTCCACTCACCGTCATCACCTCCACACCACCCATCGTCCACACTTCCACACCCACCGATCCATCACCCCGACCACTTTCTCCACTTCTCCGCACACCAGTCACTTCACCCACCCACACCGCATCCCCCACTTCTTCCACCGAGGAGGACGAGGATGTTTCCTCTCCTGCTTTTTGATTTCGGTTTGTTTTCTGACCTCCCCCTTGCATATCTCTGCATTTTCACGATCACATCATATCGCTAGCATTGTCACGTCTAGCTGGGGGAAGTCAATTTTTATGTGTGCCGTCGTGTGATGTTTTTCTTGTTGTGTTTATTTTCTATGTTATGTCGTGTGATTTTCTTTCTTTTTTATTATTATTTTCTGTTTATGTCTCGTGTGGTGTGCTTTTTATCTTTATTCTTCTTTTCAGTTTCGTCTGTGTGATTTTCTTGTCTTTCGTGTCTTTTTGTGTCTGTGCGTATTCCTCACAATATTCATTGCCCTCCCGTATTTAATTCTATTACATTGAGAGCAATGCAAGTTTCAGCTTGGGGGAGTCGCACTTCGTGCGTCATTTGTCTCTTTTCTTCGTTATTTAAGTCGTTTTCCATCGTGTTTTTCTTTTTCTTTACTTCTTTTTATCTCTTTCTCCTAGAGATGAACACTATGATGACTCGCCACAAAAATCACACACACACACCTAGCATGGCTTCGATAATCACATTCACTAACCCTAGGAAGTCGAGTCCTCTTGCATTTCATGCATCGTGGGTCCACTTAGCCTTATTGTGAGTCGTGTGTCGTGACTAGAGTTGGGTGTGCTTCTACTTTGTGATTGTGTTTTATATACCTGTCCAGGAATGACCCCCTTGATTATCATGCTTCGATTTGAATATGCGGTATTTGCTTCTCCTATCTGCTTCTATATGCATGAATATATATATGTCGTATGCTTCATTTCGCATGTGTCGGGATTCCACGGTTAGGACTATGATAACCCATTTTAGCCTATGCTCTGATTAGTGAAATATCTCCCTTGCCCAAGTGTTTAGATTCCGATTCTTTTTTGTTTTACTTGGTGCAAATCCCCTCGTCGTGTACCGTTCTCCCACTTGGGAGAGTACACATGTATATATCCCAAAATCCAAAAATCCAAAAAAGAGAGAAAAGAAAAACCTAAAAAGGAAAAGAAAAGAGAAAGAAGAAAATATGTATAGCCAAAAATCCAAAAAAATACATATATCCAAAACCCAAAAAAATGTGTGAATATTTCCCTACCTATCGGGAATAAAGGGAATGCGAGAATCTGCACTGAGTGTTCTACTCCACATCATCTCAACCCCCATCGCTTTCGAAAACACTTGGAATATGGAGTTTCTAGATATTACCTAGGAGATAGTGTGGTGATGCCCGAGTCCCTAGCTGTGGAGTCCCTGACACATGATGCGTTTCTATTCTCATACTCTTCTCATGCATGCTTGAGCTATATATTCACCGCTCATTTTGAATCGAATCGATATTTGGGTCATTTCTTGGATTTGTGTATATGGAGCTTATTGCACGATGTAGATAGTGACACCGATTGCTAGCACACGACCACACTCACTCGCGCTTCACCGCGTGGGCCCACGACACTTGTCTGGACTCGTATTCCTTAGTCTAGTGATGTGATTTGGCGTTTGCTTGCTTGGTGTATCGTTTTTGGTTTTGTTGGCTCTGACGGGCGATTTAGGATTTAGAGTTCTCTTCTTTCTCTCTCTATTTTCTCCCTCTGTGCTCCTACTCTCACTCGTCTTCCTCGAGGACGAGAAAGGGTTCAGCTTAGGGGATTTTGACGTGCGTTTATATTTCATATCTTCACGAACGTTTTCTTTCGTGTTTTTCCATTATTTTCCGCCGTCTCGTATTCGTTTTCTCGTATTTTCTTGTTTTCTTTCACTTTTCCGTGTTTTTGTATGTTTGTAGGAGTTTGTCAACGTAATGGACACACAACGACGATATCATAAGTCCCCGGAGCAACGGGAGGAGTCACGCGTGATCCAGGGGGTCAAACGACGAAGATCGTATCTTTCAGCCCCCCACCCGATCGGTTGGACACATCCAACCGATCGGGTGATGCACGCGTGCACGACCCGGTCAGCCGCTGAAGTAACGAAAGCGTCAACCGACCGGGTCGCCGATCGGTTCAACCCGACTGATCTCTCTGGAAATTGGAGCTGAAACTCAACCGATCGGGTGATCTTCACCCGATCGGTTCACCTGTAGCCGTTTCCCCGAAGAAGATGACCCGGAGAGCTCACCCGACCGTGCCAAAACGTCCGAAGTTACTGATCGGTTCACCCGACGACAATCAAGATCCAAACGACGAGCAGCTTCCATCAACCGACCATGTCGTCTGACCGGGTGAAGTCTCGAAGATGGCTGCCGAAGTTCGCAGCAGGTCACCCGATCGGGTGATGTCGTTCTCTATAAATACAGAACCTAGGTTTCCAGATTTGGCAGAGTTGTTATTTTTGCTGTTTTTCTCTCTCTTGACGGCTGTAATTTTTCAGATATTTGTAAGTTGTCAGATCTTTACCAAACTTTAATATAGTGTTATTTGCATTGCTCTTACTACTTTTCATTCGCCTGATCATGTTTCTAACGGTCGATTTTGATTTAGATTGCTTTTTAGTAAATATGTGTGAGTAGTTCCCAAATCTGGGATTTTGGTGAAAACCCCTTCGTGGGTTCTCCCCGATGCGTCCATAGGACTAGGAAATCGATATGGATTAGGAATCTATCGGTTACGCGGGGTGTTTCATTGTCATCGGCGGGAAAAAGACCGCCTTTGACCGTTGGGCCAAGGGGGAATAAACTTGGCGGTTGACTCCCTAGCCATAGCTCACGCCCCTAGCGTAGACGTCGAATCCTAGCGCGCGGGAGCGGCAGGATGAGACGTTGGGAGTTATCGTTGTGAGCTTAGTGCTCCCGGAGTCGTTCAGTGTTAATGGACATGGGAATGCGCACTGACCGAACCCGGGTAGTCCGGCGTATCATCCTAGGCACCGACCGGAATATCGGGCCCGTGGGACGTCGGTATCACTCTTAGAGGCAACGTCTTACCATTAGACCCTAATTCCGATCGTTATCCTGCCCGTAGGCCGTATCGGCGAGAATCGCACGATAGGGTGGAAACCGAAGTCCCGGGTTTCCCTTTATATTGTTTATCCCTCGCATTCTATTTTCTATGACAACCCATCTACCGATTCTGGCTAGCTCGCCCATGGGGTGAATTTGGTCCTTCTTGACAAGCACAACCACGCCTCCCTGAGTTCGACCCCCAAGCCACACTACAACACCGTGCGCTTGCGGTTATAAATATTTAAATCTCACGCCCCAATCATATATTGCACACATCTGACACGCACATCGCTGGGACGTCAAATCTCCACTCGAGTCATCGAAAGTCCCAACGAGTCCTTTCTTCTTGTCCTTGAATTTGTCGGACTGGTGGTACTTCGGTGCTTTCCATTTTTTTGTTCCTTAGCATTGGGCAATCCTTCTTGATGTGCCCTGACTTGTTGCACTTGAAACAAAGAGAAGATGTATTGTTAGTGGAATCAAATTTAGATTTGGAAGGGAATTAACTTTTGCGAAAGAAGCGTTGGAACTTCTTCGCCATTAGCGCCATTTCTTCCAAATCCATTTCGTTCTCGGATTCATCACTGTCGGAGGATGAAGAGGTAGACTTGAACGCTAACGCCTTCTTCTTTGCCTCCGTTGGGTTCATCCTAGCTCTAATCTTCAATCGGTTCTCCCTTCCTACTTCGTAAGACATGAGAGTACCGATTAGATTCACCACGGTTAGTTGATATCATTGACCTCCTTAATGGCAATATCCCTTTTTTCCCATTTTGAGGTCATTTCCATGATTATCTTTCTTACCTTTTCTTGTGTGTATACTTGACCGAGAGCTTCAAGCTCATTTGTGATGTCGGTGAAACGACCGTACATCGTTGCAATGTTATCACTTTCCTGCATATGAAACATGTCGAAGTTTTGTATAGCAACATATAACTTTGACAATTTTACCTTGTTCGTTCCCTCGTCGGTAACGGCGAGATGGTTTCATATTTGATATGAACTCTTACATGTGCATATCTTGTTGAACTCATCCGGATCCAATGCGCAATGAAGAGCGTTCATTGCTTTGACATTGTTCACCTCGGCGGACTTCTCGGCTGGAGTCTATTTGTCGAAATCTTTTTCGGTGGGTTCAACGTAGTCCTTATGGAGGGTTCCCTAAAGAGAAGCACTCCTTTAAAAAGTCTCCATCCGACACTTCCAATAGCCGAAATTCGTGCCATTGAAACACGGAGGACGAACTGTTGATTGTCCTTCGAATACAGTAGAAGCACTATTACGATTGTGATTGTTGTATGAAGGAGATGGAGAAATGGTGTTGTTGAATGCCATAGCTATAAACCTTGTGCTCTGATACCAATTGTAAGGGCTATGGCTATGAGGAAAATACTAGAAAGGGGGTTGAATAGTGTTTATAAAATTTAAACGATAGTTATATCAATTTAAATCACTAACCAACAATAAATGCGGAATTATAAATGAATCCAAAATGAAACAAACTAACAAAGAGATGTTTCAAGTGTTCGGATTACCTAAGTCCAATCCCGACTTACTGCCGGTAATCCTACGTCCCTTCCACCCAGAAACCTTCGGATACTCAAGTTAGAACCCTAACTTAAGGTTTTTTAAACCCACTTGTAGCAACCCTACAAGTGTAATCGAATAACAATCGATGTCCTTGACTCCCACAACTTGGGATCAAGCAAACCCACTCTCCAAACCTAGAGTGAAATCGAAAGACGAGATAATGAAATTCGAAATGTAAACACTTACAAACACCTATGCCTTGAATTGGAACTTGAAGGAGCAAAGTGAAGCGAGTGTTGATCTATTCCAAGAAGAGAGTGAAGCCCTTTCTATTGTCACCATCAAATGCCTAGAGGATATTATCAACTTTGATTCTAGGTTGGAGAGCAAGAGAGATAAGATTCTAGGGCTTAGAGAAAATGAGAGCTTTAGAGCTTAGAGATGAGATCAATGAATTTTTAAGGGTTCCAAGAGCTCTCCAATGGAACAGTAGGAGACCCTTTTATAAGTTCTCTAAAACGCTCAAACAAAATACCCAAAACCCACTTTGAAATCCGTGTGAAAAAAGCCAACGGATAAAATTTACAGCCAGGACAGGCGACCGATGAACTCACAGTCGCCGGCTGCACTATGTCAGATGATAGGTAAGAATTCAAACGGTAACTTACCACGTAGTACAGTCGATTGATAAAGGTTGGACATGCGCCTAAAAACCATCAGGCGACTGAGAAACTTTGTACATGAGACTGTGTGGCAAAGTGCGAAAGTTGACAGGGAGTAAGAATTCTGGGTATACTAGGACATGCGACTGATATGGAATCCACATGCGCATGTGCCATTAGCAGGCGACTGGAAAACCAATTTCAGTGGTCTGTGTGCACAGTGCGTAACTTGCCAAAATGAATGTTCTGGGCAAGTGAGGGACATGCGCTGATGTGGTATCCACAGGCGCCTGTGCCATGGGCAGGCGACTGGGAAACCAACTTCAGTCGTCTATGTGCACACGTGCGAAAAGGACAGATCATTGGATTTTTGGGCAAGAGGAGACATGCGACTGACTAACCAGTCACATGCGCCTGAAACTAGACAGGCGCATGTACTTTGTACAGTAGACACATGTTGAAGTTGAATACAGAAAAGCCCAAAAACCTTAGTCAAAACACGTGCATTATAGTCGACTGCAGCACAATTCTCATGCGCCTGTATGGAGACTTGCGCCTGCATTTTGTTATTTAGTCGCAAGGTAAAACTCTAAAATGCACAGTAAAGGAAATGAAGATATGGAATCCTTTGAATTGATTTCTAATGACATCCTATGCTAGATAAAGTGAAGTGTGTGAGTTCCAAGATGGTTCTACTAGACGGCTACATATTAATCACGAGAAATAAAAGTATAAAAAGATTTACATTGTATATATGCTTCACTTCCTTCTCTTGAATGGCCTTGAAGTCTTTGAAGCTTCATTCTTCAACTTGATCATCCAATCTTCAATTCATTGAGCTTTGATTAATCTTGGTCGTCATTCATTGCTATTTGATCTTCATGATTAGCTCAGGGAATGTATTAGCTGCATGTAGGTGATTAGTCACAAGTATTTATGTTTGCTCATCATCAAAACCAAGTATGGAGAAGTCCAATACTCAACATATATGATTGGTGGTTGTGTTTATACTAAATCATTTCTAAGTTGATCACTTCTAACATTTTAAGCCAACATGGCAAATAGAATATTTTCCAACAATAAGCCACATGCGAATCATTATCCAACGAATTCATTTAACCAACAATTAACGGCACATGAAAATAACAACATACTAAACACTTCCAGCCCAATCATATATATAATAGATGTCGGAATTAATGTATAATCATTTGCATACAATTAAGAGTAATTCACAATAGAACATGGGGGATGAAACACAGAATGATCTCAAAGTAGTTTCATCCTTGATCATGCTAAATGGATAATTTATTACTCACATACTTCCCAACATAATGATATCATTAAGAGATGATTTTGGTCATTAATGAACTAAGCATGTGTAGGGCTATAATTAAATATCCACATTTCAATAACTGAAACCCATAGCTAATCAAACTCCAACAATAAAACCCTCGGCCACAAATCATATGGCAATGCCCTCGGCCAACACCCAAGTAGGGATTAGGGTACACACGACAGAAACCAACAGAACAGAGACATGTGCCAGATAGGCTTGACCATAGGTGTAAATCCCTATAAGATCAGGGACAGAGGCCACCATGCCTGTAACTGCAGAACAGACAGCTGAGGCTCATGCACAACCAACGCAGCCGTACGAGGACATCGACGGGTGGCAGCGGGGGTTGCCACCAAGCCCTAAGGGCACAAAAACATCATTGCCTAAATAAAAATTGTACATTAAGCTTAAAACCAAGTCAAAATTTAAAGTAATTTATCGACCCAGAAGTTTTAGCGAAAATAGACAGATCCGAGAAGAAATCCAACGGATAGCAGAAATCCGATCTTAATTCAAGAGAAAAACCCTTAAAATCCATTGAAGAAAATTATTTCTTTTTTAGTTCCCCACAACTTTTGAAGCAAATCGAACTATTTATAGAGAGTGAGCCTGAGAGCATCGGATCTGATGGGGAAGTCGGCGAAGTCGGCGATGCTTGCAGAGGGATGCCAGGTACTCAAGTAGAAGGGAGAAAAATAACAGCGGGCACTCGACTGGATTTTGTGCGGCGCCGCAAGGATCATATTGACAGGTGGTGGTGGCGTGCATGCAGAGATCCATTGGTCGAAACCCGCGTGGGCTTTGTTGGCTGAGGTGGAGAGAAGAAAGGGAGCTCGGGGCTGTCGCCAAGCTCGGGTTGGCGAGTGAAGAGGAAAGGGGCTCGGCGTCGATCGCTTTGCTTGTGAGAACATTTGAGAGAAAGAGAGTCGATCAGGTTTAAGGGGCTCAGGGTTTCATTGGGAGAGGGTTTTGGGCTTTTGAAGAAAAAGATAGAAGAGAAAGAAAAGAAGAGAAGAAAAAATAGAGTAGAGAGGGTAACTGGGCCGGCTATATAAAAAATGGGCCTTAACAGGAGAGAGAGAGAGAGGGGGGGGAATACGTGAGGGTCACGTGAGGGGTATGGGGTGAGGGGTTAAGGTAAAGTTGGGTGGGCTTTGGGTTTGGTTGGGCCGGGAGAGAAATAAAAAAGAAAATGAAAAAGAAGAGAAAGAAACAAGAGAAAAGGAAGTGGTTCGTATGGTTGGGGTTGGGACTCGGGGAAAAACGAAAAAGAAAGGTAAATTAAAGAAAATTGAAATGGAGAAAAAAAGAAAAAATCTATATCATACATTGCATGAAAAATCCCCAAAATTTGGGGCCCTTACACATGTTTCGTTTGAGTTTGAGTTTTTTATTTATATGTATTTATATGTATATATTTATATAACATTGCGTTTATAGTAAAATATTTTAAGAATTTTTAGATTTTTAAAGTACAAATTTTATAATTTCAATTTTTTTTGGAGTTTTTATAATTTTTATAATTTTAAACATTTTTTATGTATATGGTTCAAATATGTTTGTATATTTAAACTCAAACACATATTATTGTAAAGGTCGAGGTTTCAGCATGAAATCATTTGTTTCCAATCGAAAGTATGTCAAAACCAAGTGGTTAACCGAGCAAAACTTAACGAACCCAGCAAAAATCGAGTTTGAATTGCAGTTTCATTTTGTACACGTCCGAAACCAAAACAGAATGGCCGAAACCATGTGGTTTTAACCGAAACATCATTTCTTGTTTTTTACGCTTCAGTGTGGAAAGAGTAACGCGAGAGAGAGAGAGAGAGAGAGAGAGAGAGAGAGAGAGAGAGAGAGAGAGAGAGAGAGAGAGAGAGAAGAGAGCTTTGTTGAGGTGATGATAATTGAGAAGATGGTGATTAACAGTACCCGAGAAACCCCAACATTTAGCATACTCTACACACCAGCTATAAATGCTTTTTTGGCTGGGGTTAGACCGGTTAGTGCCTAACCTTCTTGCAACACCACTTGCCAAACACAACCTTAATATTTGAAACTAGCATTGCGATCCCTTAGCAGTTATGGACAAGAGTTTAATTTTGATGATGAGCCAGCATATTTATTAGGTTAACTTCATGAATGTAAAAATTAGGAGAAGAATAAGGCTAGGTGATGTTCAAGACAAAGAAATGAAGCAAGTGAAGGTAATCCATGACGATGACTTGAGGATCAATGATTACGTCAACGAAGAAATCAAGGCAAAAGATATAGTTGATGTAATTTATTTTTTTTGTCATAGATCTCTTGTTAAAGACGAGATGAAGCAACACACACATTTAGAAACCTTAGAAAATACTTAGAAATATTTTGTTAACACACGACATTACATATAATTTTTTTTCCTCGAGCCGCTACATAAAATGGAGTTCTTGAGAAGAAAAACAGAACTTTAGAAGAATGTGCATGCATGATGCTATGTGCTAAGATCCTTTCAAAGTATCTTTAGGCGGAAGCCGTTGTAACTTGTAACATCATGTTATGTACAAAATAGAGTTCTCATTAGACCACATTTAAATATAACATTTTAGAAGATTTTATATGATAGAGTTTCAAATGTCTCATATTTTAAAGTTTTTATCTGTATTAGTCTACCAATGCTATTTTTCTAGTCGACTTATAGAAGACTGAGACATTGACATATTAGGCATGCCAGGTTAGTCGACCGGAGTTGAAGTACTGGTCGACTAATTCCAATCTTAGACTTTTTGATTTATCTGGCATGTCAGGTTAGTCGACCAAGTGCTGCCCCATTAGTCGACTAATGGCACCATTAGTCGACTAATGGTTGAACACTAGTCGACTTACGATTTTTTCGTTAGAAAAATTGACTTTACCCAACTAGCCTTTTATAGCCGTTTAAGGGAATTTTGGGATTTCCTTTAAAAGTTTTTCATGTCTATGAATAGGGATTATCTCAGGAAATTTAACAAGATTTTTGATTGAAAATTAAGCTTTTTAAAGTTTTCGTTCTTTTTTAGAAAAAGCAAATTTTCAAATTGGCCATTATATCCTTAAGCGCTCATCTCCTTCATTGAGCCAATTCCTAAATCTTTATTCACAAATTCCTTAGAATATCGATCGTCCTCATAGACACACTACACTCAAGTGCTTCAATTTTAAGGCTATAGTATCTTGTTACTTTCAAGGAAAAAGGTGTCAATATTCTCTCAAGGCTTGTTTGTGAGAAAGGTCAGGTTTAACTTTCGAGGTTATTCAAGATGTTTAGTTCTTAAGACCGGGGTGTGGTCTTAAGTGTTTGTACTATATTTGCAGGTTTGCAAGTGAAAAGCGGAACTCTCAAGTGGGATTTGTGTAAGGACTGGACGTAGGTCCGGGAGACCGAACCGGTATAAAATTACCGTGTTTGAGCGGTGATTTTGTGATTGATCTATTAATTGCAATTTGTGTTTATTATTCCGCTGCATACTTAATCTTTGCAAGTATTTTTTGTTGATTAAGAATCTATCGTAGGCTAGCTCTAAGATTTCTTAGGTAGAAATTTAAATACCATTCACAATATGTATGTGTTTTGCTTTTATTTTAATGGTAATAGGGACGATAGTTAAAAAAGGCATGTTTGCTGATTATATATTTATCCTATAATCGGCCATTGCCTATGATTGGGGATCGTTTTGCATATTTATGCTCTGCTTGTGACAATGATTAGTCGCTTCATCCTTTTATGCTGCTTGTTTCTATGCCTACCGTCGTCTTAATTCCTGTTATTTTCTTGTATGCTGTGATATATTCAGGAGCACAGCTGCTATTCCCAAGGCCGCTGCATTAACCAGCTCTCGTGCAAACTCTGAAGATGCCAACCTTGTTGAATCTGATCTACAACCCAGCGCATCAGCGCTTCGCTTAAATGAGAGTGTTCATGCAGGACAAGACCAGTCAACAAATCATGCAGCTTTCCAGTTTCCCTTTGGAGACTGGTTGTCAAATCAATGGTCAAAGTTACACGAGAAAAAGAACACAAGGTTTATGATGTTTCAACCCACAGTAGAAATTAAAGGTTGTCTATAATTCTTTGAAATTTAATCTTGGTATGTTTTCCTGTAGTAGAATCTCAGGACCAGATGGAGTTGAGAACGAAAAAGTTCCAGCTAATCCTCTTCTCCCCAAGATTACAATGGTGGGCATTTCCATGGGAGCGGCTGGACAGGTGAGCAAAGCCAACTTAAAGAAAACAATGGAGGAGCTGACAAAGGAATTGGAACAGTCAAGCCAGAAATCGTTGAAATCAAACGAAGAGACAGATCCCCTATTTGTAGCTAATGTGGGCGATTACTCCAGTATCACAAGGATGAATACAGTATGACACACTGCAGACAACTGATATATATAGCTTGCAGTCGTCCATGAAGATAGCATTTCTACAATCAAATTGTTTCATCGATCATTCGTTTCATCCATCAGATTGGCCCATGATCGGGGTTCCGGCAGCTCTTTCATGGATCATGTAGAGCTAACAGTAATGCAATGCAGTAGGTGGTGGCAACAGCTAAGCCAGAGGCAGGGGCTCTGCGTTATCGAGGAAATTTTGGCTAATCTATGAAACTCATGTATCATCATCCAAAATTTGGGATTTACATGCAGCAATACCACTATAGGCTTGTATCATGGTCTGTAATACTCATAGTTTATCAAACGACAAAATAGTTTGTACAAATAGCTTCATAAGAGAATTCAAATTAGATTGAGTACGAAGGTTAATGAGAATCAGCTTTTGAGAATACATTGCCAATTTCTGGAAAAAAAAGGCATCTGCAACTGATGTCTCTGTCTTCTCCCAAACGTTTCTCAAATCACATTATTTATAATATGCTCATTCTCTTATTTCCATTCGTTTACTGGGTTAATAAAGCAATGATTCTGTTTCTCAACTCTTCAGTGCTTGCATGTGGGAAGGATAAATGTGTTAAGAACTCCGAAGGGGGTTCAAACTAGTTGGAGGCAGGGGGACATTGGTCCCATGTTCTCTGCTTGCATATGATGATGATGATGATGATGATATGATGGTGATGTAAAAAGCTATGAGAACATTGAGAGAGCAAGCAGGTTGGAATGTGTGGGTCTTCTCCGTTATCAAGGAGACAGCCGACTAGCCGAGGGAGAGAGCAAGAATGATAACAGGGTAATAATATTTTGGGACATGAGAGTTATAGGGAGGACAATCGATTCAAGTAATACATGTACGCAAGAACTAACCCAAACTAATTTGATTGCAAAATGGGTCTCGTCTGTATCTGTTTGGCTCAGCTTTAGCTCCACAAATCAATAAATAGACAATATAACAGCAGTGGGCCCCAGTAACGAATACTCCAAAGCCCATTCTTTGCTCCCAATTTTTAATGCCTGACTGGCACCTGTTACCTGTCCAAGCGTCAATTGACGCCAAACCCTATGAAAGCGAGAAACAGACAGCACCCTTGGTATTAGGAAAAATAAAATGTAATGCGGAGGGACGCGCCATTCATTTCCCTTTTATATAGATATCCCTTTCTCTTTTGTGTATATATCCCATGTAGATTGGAGACACGTAGGTTTGGTGATATTTTGGACTGGAGGCTGTAACAACTAGGGCTTGGCTAGACCTGATGGTAGGGGCCCTTCGTGCCCGAGTTCGAAAGCTACATATGTCTTGAGAGCTACTAGGGAGGTCTGTCCGACCGATGTGCTAGCACGACTCTACCAAGCAGATCTATTTTCCCCGAATCAGGTCGGCAAGCATTCAGCAGGGATGACCTCCACGAGGTCAGCTCCCCCTCACTAGCATGGACGATCTCCACGAGGTCGGCTCCTTCAAACCTCTAGCAGGTATGACCTCCACGAGGTCGACTCCTTCAGACAACAACAACTCTACATGGATGACCTCCACGAGGTCGGCTCCCTCGGCAGCTACGCTCAACAGGGAAGACTTCCACAAGGTCGGCTCCTTCACACATCGACAACTCTACATGGATGGCCTCCACGAGGTCGGTTCCCACCTCAGCTGCTATGCTCCACAGGGATGGCTTCCACAAGGTCGGCTCCTTCAGACATCGACAACTCTACATGGATGGCCTCCACAAGGTCTGTTCCCACCTCAGCTGCTATGCTCCACTGGGATGGCTTCCACAAGGTCGGCTCCTTCATACGTCGACAACTCTACATGGATGACCTCCACGAGGTCGGCTCCCTCAGCATCTACGCTCCACATGGAAGACCTCCACCTGGTCATCTCCTTAGTAGCCAACTCCACAGGGGTGACATCCACGAGATCGGCTCCCTGACACAACAGCCCTGCGAGGATGACCTCCACTGGGTCGTCTCCTTAGCAGCATGGCTTCTCAGGACGACCTGCAGCATACACCCGATGTCGGCTCCTTTCAGATACATTATCCAAGAGTCCGCTCATCTGACAGCTCAGCTTCCATAAACGCCCAATGCAAATCAATCAACGCGATCTTTGGCAATCCCCTCTCCAGACCATTGTGAGCAAAAAACTGTCCAGATACATCCAACCGCGTGATGAGCAGGCGTGCCTAATTTGGAAGTCTGCGGATACCCTTCCTTATCCGTTCACCATGCAATCTGAAGATCCAGGATCTCGAGAACTCCTGCTTATGTGACTTAACCAACCCTCAACATATAAATACACCGGATCAATGCGATCACAGATACACGTTCACGAACTCTAAAAACCTAGCCTCCTTCCTCCTGCTTGGAATTGACTTAAGCATTGAAGGTGAATCAGAGGTCACCCCCTCCGATCCGTTCTTCTCTCTGTTTCAAGTACGGAAAAAGGAGCATCTCGGCCAAACGAAACCCTGCCTGGGTACGCTGCTGGTGTAGAATCCTTGCATCCAACAACGTGCAAGTTTTTTGCATCAACAGTTGGCGCTAGAGGAAGGGTCTTATGGAAACTCTCGTTGCATAGTCTCTTATTAGCAATCTCTTTAGCATCTTCTTCATCAGCATCCTATTCGTTCGCTTCATCAATGGCGAAAGGCATGAAGATCCAAACCGTCGGTTGCCCACCACCACAGCCTTTTGTCGCTCTCATATCGGCTCATGTCGCTCCCACAGTAGCCGACTTCCAGGCTCTTATGTCAGATTTTCACGAGATGTGGGGGGCTCCTGCTCATGAATCCAAGAAGAACGACTTCCTACAGGAGATGGCTATGGATCTGATCAGAACAAAGCCCAAAGTTTCCTTCGAAAATTCCAGCCACGGTGCACCCCCTCCAAGTTGGCACGTGCAAAAAAATGAAAATGTCGAGGGATCACAGAGCTCCAGCAGCACCAAGGGATTGGGAATCGATGACCAAGCGCATCGCAAAGACACGTGCAAGGCTATCATTAGCCAACGTACTAAGAGTCAATTTCCTGTGACAAGCGAAGACCGACGTTCCCGCCTACAGGTAAAAGAAGAGCAATGCAGCTGATGTTAATGTGACTGAATTCAAACAGAGGCTCCACATGAGGCGTGCATCTCAGGCTCCTTCGACGACAGATTAGATCATCGACATACAACAGTAGATCGACACGCTTTGGTGAGGGGAAATCAATCTTCCAGAAGACACAAGTTTTCTCTCTGCCTCGCTGTAACGCTCTGTTTTTGCTTGTACGCCTTGTCGTGCACGTAGTCTTTTTCGTGCACGTATTTATTCTAGACTTTTTCTGTATCTGAACCCTATGGTGTGATATGTCGTTGTGACCCTCTCTGAGAATATTAAATTGTGGCACTAATTTGGAACGTCATTTCACGGGTCGTTCTCCCACGATTTGACCTTATTTGAAGAGACGTCACGATTTTTACCTATGTCGTGAGACCTTTTATTTTTAATTTCATTTCTCGACGTCGAAATTGTGATCCGTCTTCTTAGTTGCGTTTCTCTCGTCCGTGCGGTCACCCCAGTATTTAGTTCATGATTTTTGGGCTTCGTTTGACCTACTTTCACTATTTGCCAACCTATTAGTTGTTTAACCCTAAGTTTCATGTGACACATATCCCCAGTATTTTATAATAATCCTTATATCATATCATTTTGACTTAGCCCACTTATTGTTACACAGGCCGCACACACAAGAGAGTGAGAGGGTGAGGACTATATTGTTTTAATAATTGGACAATTCAAATCTTTTTTAAAAAAACCCTAGACCTAGTCTTTCCTAGCTCTACCCACGTTTCAGCCCCTCTACCATATTTAATAGCACCTAGGTTAACTTTTTCCCAAGAGCAATCAAGCACAGCCGCCACCCTGCTCCTCACTTTTTTGCACGCATCAATTCTTCCCCAGCCACATCAAGCACAGCCGCCACCCTGCTCCTCACTTTTTCGCACGCATCAATTCTTCCCCAGCCACTCACGCATCGCCAGCACACGCAGCAGTAGCTCCCTGCATCGGCTCGCATCTGATCGAGCCTCTCCCCTGCATTGGCCCGCTACGACCGACACCCACTTCCGCATCAACCCGCTCGCTACAGCCATCCGCAAGCCCGCTCTACACCAAGCCCCCGCCATCCATCGCTTCGACTGACGCCCACTCCCGCATCCCCTCGCATCTGACCGAGAGCCATCCCCGCAGCGCCCGCTCGTTGCAGCTCCGCAGCACCACGCTCTGCATTAGCCCCGCACAGCCGCATCCACAGCGCCCGACCGAAGCCCCCTCTGCATTCCTCGCTACGACCGAGGCCACCCTCGCAGTGGTCTACACCCACGGCAGCAGCAGCTACTGCCGTGAGTTCCCAGGCTCCCACAGCGCAGCCTTGAGCCACCCAGGCCCTGCAGCACCGCCGTGGGCCCCCTCTGACACCCCTGCACCGCCGTGGGCCTCCCCCAGGCCATGCTATCTCTGAAACAGCGAGGGTGCTCGCTGTTTTGATTTTTTACGTTGTTTCGACGCGTCGTATCACCTCTCGTTCGTCCCCGTTCGACGTTACGGCTTCCGGAAGCCGTTAAAACGCCTACCGAACTCTTGCTCGCTGATTGGAATCTTGTTCACTGATTTGGTCGCTGCCCAAGGAATTGTCGAGCATGGAATCTTATTTGAAATCTGGACATGGAGCGTTTTCTATTATTCCAACCCCTGGCGTCGCTACCCGACGCCAGTGTAGCTCTCGCGTCGTGTGAGGGTAAATTTCTGGACACTTAGGACCCCCAACCCATCTATGTTAAACAAGATAAAAATCGGTAATTTTATTGTCTGGTAATTCACTAATAAAGATAATTCAATTTGGGACTGTATGCTGGTGGATCTGAGCACATAGGTAGACTGGACTGGTTGGACGATATTTGCAGAACGATTGCTTGCAGGCAAGTGAAACTTGCCAGTTCTTTCTTTAGGCCGTGTTTTAGGCCATTTCTTGTTTTAGGCGTAAAAGAGACTAGACGACGAAATGATACTCTCCTAGACGCAAATTTTAAGATCTAGCTTGACAACGAAGCTAGATCTGTCACCCTGCCATGTCATTCATGCATTTCTGCCTGTCACGTTTAAATTTTCATAACTGCATGCTCTTTACTTGTGCTCTGCCTGTCACGTTTAAATTCCTTATCTGTACACACTTAAATTATAACTTGCCATGCCATGTCATCCATGTTTGAATGTTGCATTCGTAGCACACGCTACGTACTTCCTAATTCAGGCAGTGCACCTGCGTTGCAGGCACAACCCTATGCCAAATACACTTCCTGGCTCGTGATCCAGAAGTGGGCTACATGTTTTGGTCAAAAGCCAATGCCCGATACACGTGGAGGGGTAGGGATAAGCGATCACTTGAACTTAGGAGTTGGCCCGTACAGCCACTCCAGCCAAAAGGCGTAATCTCTGAGCACGACGTGTTTACTTGACTTGTGAAATCCATGTGATTATTAGTAGCTCTACTACCCATGCCATGATGTACTTATGCCTTGTTAAACTTGCTGCCATGTCAAACTTGTCGCATCTATTTAATTGTTGCATCCATACTTTAAAATGCCATGTCATTGTACATTTTTAGAACTCCTAGGTTGTTTTACTTTCCTTTTAGTTTCCTTGCACAAAGTCTTTGTAGACTTTGCTGACATGTGCCCTCGTCTCTTTTGGGTGTCGCATGCTAGTTGCCGAGCTAGAGTCCGTTGCTGAGGACGAGGCGTTTACTGACTTTGAGCCTGGGTCCACCGTTGACGTGGAGTACGAGGACACCGGCGACCAGTCGTAGAGACGTAGTTCTGTGTTACTTTCTGTTTAGTCTGTTGTTAGGTTGTCGGTGCGTAGCACTCTTCTTTCTGTACGTTGATTATTTCTGTTGGCCATGCTTAGGCCTTTTAGACTCTTTTCTTTTAGCCTGGTGGCTTTTCTGTGATGTTGGAATTTATAATGGACATTCTGAGATTGAGATTATTTTATATTTCTCTTTTCTTTATTATTATTTTTGTTCTGCTTCGCATTTGCAAGGACCTAAACTTGGTTAATCCAGACGCTTTACAGACTGGAGCCTCACAGCTCCAAGTTTGAGCGGACTTCTCACGCCTCGCCTCCATTTTAGGGAAGCGGGCCGTGACAGGTTTTGTTGGTGGCCCATGCAGGTCCTCTTGCAACTGCGAATTATCGGAACAACGCTAATAATTATAGAATGTCCATTAAATAAATTAAAACATCCAAGTCATAAGCTTTGAGTCTAATTTAATTCGTTTTCTATGTCATTAGATGGCTGGAAGACGACAGACCCGAGCTGGTGGTGGGCCCGCCCGTGATGCGGTGCCGGATAGAGAGCCCACCAATGCTGAAGTTATGAGGATGATGCATCAGATGATGCAGGTGCAGCAGGGCATGCTCCAGAATGCCCCTCGCTTCGTGCCGGGAGCGAAGCTGTTTCGGGAGCTGGGCCCGACTTATTTTGATGGATCTGAAGGACCGTTAGCTGCAGAGGAGTGGATTCGAAACACTGAGGATAATCTGAGGATGTCAAAGAACAACCCGGCTGGATGGGTTGATTTGGTGAAGAAACAGCGCAAGGATAATGCCCGTAGCTGGTGGGATGCAGAGGAGGAGCTGGTTGTGAGACCTATTCCTTGGGCTACTTTCAAGGCTAGGTTCGATGAGGAGTATTTCCTGAAGGCTGCCAGGAGGGAGATGTTGCAGTGATTCATTGATCTGAAGCAGGGAGATCTCTCGGTGGACCAGTATCATCAGGAGTTCACCAGGCTGAGTCGCTTCGCGCCGAAGATGGTGCAGGATGCTGAGGAGAAAGCTCAGAGGTTTCTGCAGGGTCTTTCTTAGATTTGCAGATGTCACGCCCCGCTTCCCATTCTACCGGGAGCGAGGACGCGAGCGGGTCCGCGATGTGCTTAAAACAAGGAGGAGTACTTTTTTTTCTTTTCTTTTTTTTGAAATCTTCTTCTTTTCTTCCTCCTTGGCTTAAACACACTAAGCGTCTGTATAAAAATTGCAGATCCTTGCTTGCAAATTTAAGAAGCAGCTCAAACAACATTATTACATATCCAGTGTACATTAATTAAGATACAGCTTGGCCTAGTATGGCCAATACAAACAAAGTACACGAATTACATTAATCAAATATGTATAAAAGTGCTGACGCGAAGGTAAAAGTCTAGTCTTCTGTGGGTAGATACTCCACGTAGCCTTCGAGCACTGGCTCGATTCCTGCAGTAGTGTCTTCAAAGAACTCACTATCAATACCTGACGGACATTTCGTAAAACAACAAAATGAAATGTCCGTCAGCGAGGTTTACTCGGCAAGATAATCTCAAAACCAAAATGTTGGACATTTTAAAATTAAACCAAGCTGGACTTTTAAAGACAAGCAATAAGTTTAATTTAAAATAAGCAATAAAAGAGATAAAGCAGTTAAAGCAGTTAAAATAGTTAAAGCAGTTAAAGAAGTTAAACATTTGCAATCTGCCGCAACTTAATCATCGATAGCTATTTGCAATATCGTTTACAACCTGTAGCAATTTAATCACTCAATAACAATTTGCAATACCATTTGCAACCTGTGACAATTTAGCATTAAATAAACACACCGTAGCAACCTGCAGAAAAGATGTTAGAACAATAGTCAAAAACCAGTCTATCCTAGTGATAAGTCCATGTCCAAGAGTACTAGAGATAACCAACATGCAGCCTGCGACGGGAGCAACTCCGAGGCTTACCCACCGTTCCGATATGGCAACGGTCAAGGTTCTAACCCCCGTAATGTGTTGGAGGTAATTTAGTATGGCGCATCCAGTCATTCTGTAACACTTGTGATCATAGACTACCCCAAACCCGGGTCAAGTCAAGTGGCGGTCAAAAGAATGTGTACTATCTGTCTATTATTGAAATTCCATCTTCCATTCTATATTGTTAAAGTTCCATCTTCCATTCAATATTGTTGAAGTTCCATCTTCCATTTCAGTCAATTCAGTCTCGGTTTTCAACAGTCCGTACGATAGTTTCACAAAAGTTCACCACTTTGCGATTCGATTTAGCAATTAGAAGAAAACATAAAGATCACTTAAATTGATGAAAGAACGAGTAAGATCTAATTTTAACTAAGCAAAAGAGTTTAAATTAGCTTAAAATACTTTCTAAGACTAGTAGTTATTTTTCAAGATTTTTAAACAATTTTTAAACAATTTTAAATAGCCAAAAAGCAATTTTAAATCAAGAATGATTTTTAAAACATATGTTCAAGGAATTGTTTAGAGCAAACCGTACATCAGAATTCTTCAAACAAGGTGTCAAAATGATCGTTTTCACTAGTACTACGACATATATTTTTATCGTACGTAAGTGCACGTAAAATCACAGATTACGAATTTTAAAAGGATTTTTAAAACAAGAATTTATCATTACAACATACCTTCAAAGATTTATTCCGGGCAAACCGTACGTCAGAATTTTGCAAACAAGATGTCAAAACGATCGTATTTACAAGTACTGTAACATATATTTTTATCAGACGTACATATACGTAAAAATTGCAAGCTACGAATTTTAGAAGAATTTTAACCTATTTAAGTTTTGCCTTTAAAAATTCACTGTGAGAAATATACTTGCCTGATGGAGATGAAACTAGCGCCAATGGATCCGTTTCGACGTTTCTGATTTTCTGGGACTATTCACTCATTTTTCTGGCCCCTGTATAATTAGTTATGGATTTATAACCTTAAAACCCATTTATTAATTAATAAAAATTACGAAAAACGAAATATTCGTTATATTTACAAGTTTGCCATTCGAATTTATACCGTTCTCCTTCGTCGTCGAGTGTATATGGCTGAGGGGGATGGCCGTGGCGGGGCGAGGCAGAGCGGTCGACGGCGGCTTCGTAGGCGGAGCGCCGGCGACGGCGGACGGCATCGGAGCTCGGGGGAGGAGCAGATGGCGGAGTCGAGCGTAAGCAGCAGAAGCTGCTGCTGCTGCTCGGGGTCGCGGCGGAGGGGGTCGGTCTCCGTCGACGGCGACTCGGAGGGAGGCGAAGGCGGTGTATGGGGCGGAGCTGAGGGGCGGAGCGTGGGCGTGAGGTCGTCGGAACGGCGAACGGAGCGCCGTAGGCGGCGGATGGAGGCGGTGATGCGCTCGGAGCGTCGGGGACGGCGCTGTGGACGGCGGAGGCGGCGGTTGGGTCGGCGGGCGGCGTCGGATGTCCGGTGGAGGGCGGCGACGTTGGTCGGAGGTCGGGCGTGGGTTCACCGTGGAAGAAGAGAGAAGGAGAGAGCGTGAAAGAGAGAGAGTCGGAGAGCGATTGTGTGGGTCTGCGTTAAATACAAATGGAGGGGGGGTTTATATAGGTGTTTAGAATGGTAAAATCGTAATTAGTGTGGGTAGATGAGAGGGACAGATGGGGATGTGGGTAGCTGAGAGAGAATGTAGATAGCTGCGGGTTAGGTTAGGGATTAGATAGGGTAAAGGTGATTAGTAATAGGTAAACCCTTATAAATGAAAAGCAAAATACAAAAACGAAATTACGAAAATGTCCCTACTAGTAAACGTGTCCGAAAAATTACGAAAACATACCCACGGGACCGTATCGTCGCGAGGATCGCGAATACGAAGACCGTTACGGGATTTGAGCTACGGAAATACTAGATTTTGGCCAAAACGTTTAGAAAGCGGGTTTGCGGGTTCCCTATTGAAACGATATCAGAAAATTACGAAATTAATGTGGGGAGCCCCAAATGATCATAGGATGCTACTGCAGAAGTTTGAAAACGTTTTGAAGACGTTTGTATAGAAAATAAATTCGTTGAATCAAAACGGTAATTTTGGGAGATTAATTTTAACAGAAATGTTTTGGGCATCTGAGAAAATCTGAAATTGCTAAAATATAATATGATAAGTCTAGTGCTCTAAAATATTTTTATAAGAATTTTTGGAATCAGTTTTGTTATAAAATTCTTCACGAACATTTATAAAGTAAAATTAATTTTTAAAGTACGTAAAAATAGGTAAATTGAAGTGATGAAATTTCAGGTCGTTACATCCTACCTTCCTTAAAATAATTCCGTCCTCGGAATTTCTCAAAACTTTATAAAATAAAATAAATACTGTTATTAAGAAGCTCAAACAAATAAATGATAAAATGGAAAACTAGTCGAATGATTACAATTTAGAAAATAAGTTGTTAATAGCATGAAATATATAATGTGATATAATGGCATCAAGAAAACAAGAGATATTTCTAATAAGTATTAACATCATCATAGTTTCCGTAACTAGTCCCGACCAGTATCACTACAATAGTTACCATGCCTTCTCAAGTTGTCCAAAATTAACGTGAGATAATAATATCACATGAAAATGAGGGCTATTATGATGACACCATCTGTTCGAACTTGGAACCTGGGTGATACGCCAGTAGCAAGTTATTTAAACCACATAAAATGGAAGACCATATAGTTTATTCATGCTACTGGCGACTGACTGGGTCTAGCCACCGATGTGGTTCATAATATAACATGCATCGACTAATCCACGGGTACCAACACCATCAATTTCCATAATGCCCAACCACATGCTAACGTCCAAATCACCGCCCAAAGGTAGGTACAAGGCCAACACTCTAAGTCAGTACTCACTGCCAGCATTTCTTCCGTCAATCTCCATACTATCACACAATAAGGCAGGATCCATGCTCTCATCCAGAGCCAAGCACAAGGCCTACATCCAACTTCAACACCCAAGGCCAATATCATACCAGTAACCATTGCCATCATTCCTTCCGTAGACCAATACCTGACATTCGCAACACCCAACATCACCCAACAAGTGAACAACCAAAAACACGCTTTCCCGCACACCAAAAGGAGTAGACGCAAGAGGAAGCCTAAACGGGATCTCAACGTGGGTGAGACCCAAGGCAGATAGCTCAAGAGAAGCCCAAGGATCACGGCTTCCCAAGATCTCAGCCAAGCGACAGTAGCGAGGGCGGCGGTGAGGGTTGCTGCTAGGCCCAACAGACCCCAAGGTCGTTGGTGGGCCATCGGCGGCTGGCGATCTGCGGCGACAAGGGCTCCGACTGGCTGGCGATCCATGGCGGGGAGCTAGGGCCTACGAGATGGAGCGAAGCGGAAGCTGGCGGACGGAGATCGGAGTGGCGACACGAGGTCTGATCGAGCTCGCTTGGGGAAGAGGCCGGGAGGAGGAGGGGGCGATGTCTGAGGGAAAAGGGAAAGCCACGGGGTGGCTTGCGGAGGAAGGAGATGGGTTAAAAAGAAAAGGGGGGCACCGAAGTCGTCGGTGTTAGGCTGGAACGGGGCTCGAGGAGAGGAAACGGACAGAACGCAATAAAGAGGGGGAAAGGCGGTCAGTGGGAAATGAATCAAACCCTTGGGGGAAAGAAATTTGGTACAAGATAGAAGTAGGGGCTAGAGGAGAAATACGAGCACAAAATGAAAAGACGCCAACAACCTACACTGGCACGTCAGGTTGGGTCGTCTCAAAATCTCCAGTATCATCCTCGAATACTTCTGAGCGTCCTTCGATCTGCTTCCGCGGAGGAACTTGAACTTAAGATGGTCGGGTATTTTGAACTCTACCCTCCTTTGACGACAGTCAAAGGTGGCATGAAATGTCCTTAACCAGTTCATCCCAAGAACAACATCAAATGTTGGCATCTCTATCACCATGGATTTAGCAAAAAGACCTCAGCTACAAATCACAATAGAACATTGGAGGCATCCGCTGGGAACTGCCAGCGGTCTCGACCATCCAACGTGGAGTCAGAGGTTTAACAGTTACAGTGATAAGAAACATGTCCAAGCTCTAAATAATAGAGTAAGTAGCTTAGTGGAATATCTCGTACCTGGGATTTACTTGGTCCGTAGCCTCAGCTTCTTCTACTGTCATGGTACAAGCTTGGCGTCTTTGGGGTAGCACCTGTTGTCGAGTCTGCTGGTACACTTGTTGTTGGTTGACGTTGTTGAGCAGAGTTGGAAGGCTGAGACTTCCTCTTAAGACAGTCGCTTGCAGTGTGGCCCTTCGATTTGTTTCAGTGGTTGAACTCGAACTTCTGATGATCCACAATTCGAATGTTGTCCTCCATAACTAGAGTTCAAGGGGACTAAAGAAAGAGTCTAAGAAGGTCAATCGAAAGGTCATCAAGATAAAGGAAGGTTGATAGTGAAGATCGATGACGTCACATAATCATGATTCACGTCCTTGCGGTCCAGCGGACACGGCCAGGGAAGTGACTAAGCCAGGATCACTTATGCCCAGTCTAGCTAGGTCGATCCAACAGACTTTAGCCAAGCACATTGACCGGTATCATGGTCCATTGAAGGAAGATTATCATTTATATGCGTGCCATCATCAACTGAAGGAAAGGTGATGAAATGAGTAGATGGTTCATCCAATGAAAATAACTATAACGGTTAGCAAAAGAGGTTACTAGGGAAGGTATAACCAAGAATGGAACACGAGTTCCTAAGCAATGGTTAAGAATTCGAAAAAGGTAATGAGGTTCAATGGAAATAGTTCGTTGCGAATTTTGTGATAAGAAGCAATAGAAAATTTCCAAATCAAGATGTGGACATGCTATAGCACGATAACATATGCTAGCAATGATAATAAAGACGATGGGTGTCAAATCGACGTAGAGGGAAAAGGTTCAGGTATACCAGTGATTACAGGCTCTGCAGCTTCGTGGAGAATATAGGGTTGAATTTCCGGTATTTCCTTTACGATACCCAAGATGTCGTTGTTGGTGACGTCGTCTGTATCTGGTCGACCTGCCATATATACTTTAAAACAAACCGCAATGTAAGGTAAGTTAAAATCAAATCACCATCAGTTGTGAGTATCGGGTTGACCTGCCAAACTTCAAAACAAACCGCAATGTGAGGTAAGTTAGAATAAATCTATTCTAGTTGTACACTTAGATATTAATGTCATTTAAACCGATCTTAAAGTATTTGCATAAGCAAGACCTGCATGGGCCACCACCAAAACCTGTCACGCCCCGCTTCCCATTCTACCGGGAGCGAGGACGCGAGCGGGTCCGCGATGTGCTTAAAACAAGGAGGAGTACTTTTTTTTTCTTTTCTTTTTTTTGAAATCTTCTTCTTTTCTTCCTCCTTGGCTTAAACACACTAAGCGTCTGTATAAAAATTGCAGATCCTTGCTTGCAAATTTAAGAAGCAGCTCAAACAACATTATTACATATCCAGTGTACATTAATTAAGATACAGCTTGGCCTAGTATGGCCAATACAAACAAAGTACACGAATTACATTAATCAAATATGTATAAAAGTGCTGACGCGAAGGTAAAAGTCTAGTCTTCTGTGGGTAGATACTCCACGTAGCCTTCGAGCACTGGCTCGATTCCTGCAGTAGTGTCTTCAAAGAACTCACTATCAATACCTGACGGACATTTCGTAAAACAACAAAATGAAATGTCCGTCAGCGAGGTTTACTCGGCAAGATAATCTCAAAACCAAAATGTTGGACATTTTAAAATTAAACCAAGCTGGACTTTTAAAGACAAGCAATAAGTTTAATTTAAAATAAGCAATAAAAGAGATAAAGCAGTTAAAGCAGTTAAAATAGTTAAAGCAGTTAAAGAAGTTAAACATTTGCAATCTGCCGCAACTTAATCATCGATAGCTATTTGCAATATCGTTTACAACCTGTAGCAATTTAATCACTCAATAACAATTTGCAATACCATTTGCAACCTGTGACAATTTAGCATTAAATAAACACACCGTAGCAACCTGCAGAAAAGATGTTAGAACAATAGTCAAAAACCAGTCTATCCTAGTGATAAGTCCATGTCCAAGAGTACTAGAGATAACCAACATGCAGCCTGCGACGGGAGCAACTCCGAGGCTTACCCACCGTTCCGATATGGCAACGGTCAAGGTTCTAACCCCCGTAATGTGTTGGAGGTAATTTAGTATGGCGCATCCAGTCATTCTGTAACACTTGTGATCATAGACTACCCCAAACCCGGGTCAAGTCAAGTGGCGGTCAAAAGAATGTGTACTATCTGTCTATTATTGAAATTCCATCTTCCATTCTATATTGTTAAAGTTCCATCTTCCATTCAATATTGTTGAAGTTCCATCTTCCATTTCAGTCAATTCAGTCTCGGTTTTCAACAGTCCGTACGATAGTTTCACAAAAGTTCACCACTTTGCGATTCGATTTAGCAATTAGAAGAAAACATAAAGATCACTTAAATTGATGAAAGAACGAGTAAGATCTAATTTTAACTAAGCAAAAGAGTTTAAATTAGCTTAAAATACTTTCTAAGACTAGTAGTTATTTTTCAAGATTTTTAAACAATTTTTAAACAATTTTAAATAGCCAAAAAGCAATTTTAAATCAAGAATGATTTTTAAAACATATGTTCAAGGAATTGTTTAGAGCAAACCGTACATCAGAATTCTTCAAACAAGGTGTCAAAATGATCGTTTTCACTAGTACTACGACATATATTTTTATCGTACGTAAGTGCACGTAAAATCACAGATTACGAATTTTAAAAGGATTTTTAAAACAAGAATTTATCATTACAACATATCTTCAAAGATTTATTCCGGGCAAACCGTACGTCAGAATTTTGCAAACAAGATGTCAAAACGATCGTATTTACAAGTACTGTAACATATATTTTTATCAGACGTACATATACGTAAAAATTGCAAGCTACGAATTTTAGAAGAATTTTAACCTATTTAAGTTTTGCCTTTAAAAATTCACTGTGAGAAATATACTTGCCTGATGGAGATGAAACTAGCGCCAATGGATCCGTTTCGACGTTTCTGATTTTCTGGGACTAGTCACTCATTTTTCTGGCCCCTGTATAATTAGTTATGGATTTATAACCTTAAAACCCATTTATTAATTAATAAAAATTACGAAAAACGAAATATTCGTTATATTTACAAGTTTGCCATTCGAATTTATACCGTTCTCCTTCGTCGTCGAGTGTATATGGCTGAGGGGGATGGCCGTGGCGGGGCGAGGCAGAGCGGTCGACGGCGGCTTCGTAGGCGGAGCGCCGGCGACGGCGGACGGCATCGGAGCTCGGGGGAGGAGCAGACGGCGGAGTCGAGCGTAAGCAGCAGAAGCTGCTGCTGCTGCTCGGGGTCGCGGCGGAGGGGGTCGGTCTCCGTCGACGGCGACTCGGAGGGAGGCGAAGGCGGTGTATGGGGCGGAGCTGAGGGGCGGAGCGTGGGCGTGAGGTCGTCGGAACGGCGAACGGAGCGCCGTAGGCGGCGGATGGAGGCGGTGATGCGCTCGGAGCGTCGGGGACGGCGCTGTGGACGGCGGAGGCGGCGGTTGGGTCGGCGGGCGGCGTCGGATGTCCGGTGGAGGGCGGCGACGTTGGTCGGAGGTCGGGCGTGGGTTCACCGTGGAAGAAGAGAGAAGGAGAGAGCGTGAAAGAGAGAGAGTCGGAGAGCGATTGTGTGGGTCTGCGTTAAATACAAATGGAGGGGGGGTTTATATAGGTGTTTAGAATGGTAAAATCGTAATTAGTGTGGGTAGATGAGAGGGACAGATGGGGATGTGGGTAGCTGAGAGAGAATGTAGATAGCTGCGGGTTAGGTTAGGGATTAGATAGGGTAAATGTGATTAGTAATAGGTAAACCCTTATAAATGAAAAGCAAAATACAAAAACGAAATTACGAAAATGTCCCTACTAGTAAACGTGTCCGAAAAATTACGAAAACATACCCACGGGACCGTATCGTCGCGAGGATCGCGAATACGAAGACCGTTACGGGATTTGAGCTACGGAAATACTAGATTTTGGCCAAAACGTTTAGAAAGCGGGTTTGCGGGTTCCCTATTGAAACGATATCAGAAAATTACGAAATTAATGTGGGGAGCCCCAAATGATCATAGGATGCTACTGCAGAAGTTTGAAAACGTTTTGAAGACGTTTGTATAGAAAATAAATTCGTTGAATCAAAACGGTAATTTTGGGAGATTAATTTTAACAGAAATGTTTTGGGCATCTGAGAAAATCTGAAATTGCTAAAATATAATATGATAAGTCTAGTGCTCTAAAATATTTTTATAAGAATTTTTGGAATCAGTTTTGTTATAAAATTCTTCACGAACATTTATAAAGTAAAATTAATTTTTAAAGTACGTAAAAATAGGTAAATTGAAGTGATGAAATTTCAGGTCGTTACAGCAGAGCCTGATGTCTTCGTCGGATTTGGAGTCTTATCAGAAGTTACTGGTAGCTGCTAGGAGGCAGGAGCAGATTGCGAGCCAGAAGAGAGAACAGACTTCTGGAGCTGGGAAGAGGCCTATGGAGCAGGTCAGAGCAGTGGTTAGGCCTGGGTTCAAGCCTAACCAGTCGGTGCAGTTCAAGAGGCCAGGTGGGCCTACTCTGAAGACTTGCCATTTCTACGGCAAGACTGGGCACGTCAAGGAGCAGTGCAGGAAGATGTTGGGACAGTGCCTGGTTTGTGGAGATCGTGCTCATGTCATGAAGGATTGCCCGAAGTCTAGACAGCCATGGAAAGGACCAGTTGCAGCTCAGCCGTTGCAGCAGAGAGCACATGTACCTGCTGGACGTGGAGCGCCTCTCATTCCATAGAAGCAGGCATTTCAGCAGGCTTTGCAGCCGAGGATGCATGCTTTCCTGATGACTGCAGTTGAGGCTGAGACTGAGGATGAGGTTATTGCAGGTAACCCTCAGCCTAGTTGGTTTTCCTTCTTAGTTAATCTTGTTTGTTAGAATGTATTTGTTTGCTTGAATATGATATGTTTGCTAGAATAGGATTTGATTGTTAGACTGTTTGTTAGGTATGATTTTGGTTTGCACTTTCCCTGCACGAGTCCTCTTCGACTCTGGTGCATCGATGTGCATTATATCCCGGAGCTTCGTGGACACGCATTTCTTGTCGACTTCCCCTCTTCCCAAGAGTTGGGATATCGTTACAGGGAATGGCGTGATCTCAGTGCATCGTGGTTGCAAATCTTGTCCGTTGGTGGTCTGTGGACATGAGCTTTACGATGACTTTATAGTCCACGACATCATCAATTATGATGCCATCCTTGGGATGGACTGGCTTGGGAGTTTCTACGCCACGATCGATTATCGGTGGAAGAAGGTGGTGTTCGAGATCCCCGGTCATCCGGTGTTTGAGTTCAGCCGAGGCAGCAGTTCGCTTGGTCCTGTCAGGTTTCGGGCCAAGCCAGTGGAGATCGTTGCTATGCAGATGGAGCAGAGTAGACCAGCTGTGGTGGAGAATTCGACGACGTCTTCCCCGAGGAGATATCTGGACTGCCGCCCGATCGAGCTCTTGAGTTTTCGATCGATCTTATTCCAGGAGCGCAGCCCATTTCGAAGGCACCGTATCGTATGGCTCCAGCTGAGTTGGAAGAATTGCGTAGGCAGCTGGATGAGCTTTTGCAGAAGGGGTACATTAATCCTAGTGTGTCTCCGTGGGGAGCACCAGTGTTGCTGGTGAAGAAGAAGGATGGTTCGCGTCGTATGTGCGTGGACTACAGGGAGCTGAATACCGTCACCGTCAAGAATCGATACCCATTGCCTCGTATAGATGACATCTATGATCAGCTTGGAGGATCGAGAGTGTTCTCTAAGTTGGACCTGAGGAGTGGCTATCACCAGCTGAAGGTGAGGAAGGAAGATATTCAGAAGACAGCGTTAGGACGAAGTATGGTCACTACGAGTTCGTGGTTATGCCCTTCGGTGTAACCAATGCACCCGCAGTTTTTATGAACTTGATGAATCTTATCTTCTACGACTTGCTAGATAAGTTTGTCGTTATCTTTATTGACGACATCTTAATCTATTCAAGGTCGGAGGAAGAGCATGCTTCGCACTTGAGGACAGTATTGGAGATTTTGAGGAAGCATCGTTTGTATGCTAAGTATTCCAAGTGCGAGTTCTGGCGTGATAGGGTTGCTTTTCTTGGACACGTGGTGTCGGGAGATGGAATATCGGTGGATCCTGAGAAGATTAAGGCTATCAGAGAGTGGCCTGTTCCGCAGTCAGCATCTGAGATCCAGCGTGTCCTTGGGCTTGCAGGTTATTTTCGGCGTTTCATTAATGACTTTTCTCGGATTGTTGAGCCGATGACTCGATTGACGAGGAAGGATGTGCCGTTTGTCTGGTCAGATGCTTGTGGGGAGGCCTTTTCTATTCTGAAGGAGAGATTGAAGACTGCCTCTGTCCTTGCTGTGCCCGATCAGAGTGGAGGATTTGAGATCTTTTGCGATGCTTCTGGCAAGGGTCTCGGTTGTGTTTTGCATCAGCACGGGCACATGGTTACGTATGCTTCTCGTCAGCTTAAGGCTCATGAGAAGAATTACCCGACACACAATTTGGAGTTGGCTGCAGTCGTTTTTGCGCTTAAGATTTGGAGGCACTTCTTGCTGAGTGAGAAGGTGAAGATCTTCAACGATCACAAAAGCTTGAAGTATATCTTTACACAGAAGGAGCTCAACATGTGACAGCGTCGATGGTTGGAGCTCATGGCCGATTATGAGATTGACTTGCAATATCACCCTGGCAAGGTGAATGTGGTTCCAGATGCACTGAGCAGACTTCCAGCGGTGATGATGTTGACTTCGCAGTGGAGGTTGCAGCAGGATTTTTGCGAGTCTGGTATTGAGATCGTTCTTCCTGGAGAGGCTTCTTCGTTGATGTGTATGCAGATACAGTCGACGATCATGGATCGGATCAAGGCAGGTCAGGCCGGAGATCCGAAGCTGGTGAAGATTCGGGAGCAGGTAGAAGCCGGTCTGCGGACTGACTTCTTGATTCATGGAGATGGTTCGTTGAGATTTGGAGCCAGGTTGTGTGTGCTAGCTGGAGATATTAGAGAGGAGTTATTGGTTGAGGCACACAGTTCGCCGTATTCTGTGCATCCTGGTGGTACCAAGATGTACAAGGATCTTCGTCTGAACTATTGGTGGCATGGTATGAAGCGGAGTGTCACTCGGAGCGTAGCCAAGTGTTTGGTATGCCAGCAGGTAAAGGCAGAGCATCAGCGTACGGCAGGGTTGCCATAGCCGCTTTCAATTTCGGAGTGGAAGTGGCAACACATCACTATGGACTTCGTGACTGGACTACCTCGGAGTCCGAAGCAGAATGACGCGATTTGGGTGATCGTAGACCGATTGACCAAATCCGCGCACTTTATTCCCTTCCAAGTAGGACAGTCCACTGAGACGCTAGCGAGGAGATATATGGAGGTAATTCTTTTTACTCTCTGTTTTATTTCCTTTTCCTAGTTTAGATAGTGATGTAACGTGAATCGTGCAGGAGATCGTACGACTTCACGGAGTCCCCGTGAGTATCGTGTTGGATAGAGACACGAGATGCACATCTCAGTTTTGGCAGAGTCTGTAGAAGAGCTTGGGTACGAGTCTGAGTTTCAGTACCGCGTACCACCCGCAGACGGATGGCCAGTCCGAGAGGACGATTCAGATTTTGGAGGACATGCTGAGAGCGTGCATGTTGGACTTCAAGGGATCTTAGGAGGATCATCTCCATCATGTGGAGTTTGCCTCCAATAACAGCTACTAGGCGAGTATTGGCATGGCGCCATTCGCCGCGCTATACGGGAAGAAATGTCGATCGCCACTGAGCTGGAATGACATTGGAGACCGGGAGCTGTTAGGACCAGAGATGATCGTGGAGGCTGTGGATGTTGTGAGGAACATCCATGAGAAGCTGAGGATTGCGCAGGACCGTTTCAAGCATTGGGCAGATGCTAAACGGAGGCCTTTGGAGTTTCAGCCTGGAGACCACGTGTAACGACCCGCTCCCGGGGGCCCGTTACTTATTTGATATTTGCGCAGGTCCTGCAGGTTACCAGTGAAAACAAAATAGCCACGATGCAGAGATGTACAAAAATACTCAAATAGTGTCCAATTATTACAATCCACACTGTACAAGATGTCCCAACAATATACATGAAAGAATAAAGTACACAACACTGAAAATAACTCTGTAAGCTGCAGTTGAACTTTGGCGCTATTAGCTCAGGAGCATCTATCTTCATCTGTACGTCGTCTGCGGTGCCACGGAGATGGAACCGTAGGTAAGTCACAATAATTCTAAATATAGAAAAGAAGCAGTGCACAAGTATGACAAAAGTAACTACGTACAAGCAGATCAGAGTGAAAAGTAAAGTACTGAGCATAACTGAAAAGTAAAGGCAAAATGAACTGAAAAGAGAGAACTATTATACTGTGGTAGAGCAAGTGTAAAGTAGGTTAGGCAAGTGAAACATACTACTGCTGTAGCTAAAAGTAGGACAAGTAAAGTACTGTGATTGCACAAGTGTAGTAAGTAAAGTGTATGTACTGCGTAAAGTAAAGGTGACGGTGCAGAAGTGCGTAAGGTAAAAGTGACTGTGCAATAGTAACTACGCTACGTGACTCAAGTCGGAGAGTACAATATGTGACCATCGAGTTCATCTCTTGCCTGGGCGCGACCCAGACGAATGCCAAAAACCCAGGCAGCTAGACAGGATGCTGACATGCAGCATTTTTATATTTGCCGAAACACAGGCAGCTAGACATGATTGCCGAAACACAGGCAGCTAGACATGATTGCCGAAACACATGCAGCTAGACATGATTGCCGAAACACAGGCAGCTAGACATGTAGATTGAACTCCAGTCACTCCCGCACTCTCTCAAACTATGAGTTACCCCAAAACCCCAGTGAAGTGTCAAGTGTTCCATGTACATGTTTCTTTCACGATGTTCCACGAGATGTTCCACACGATATTTCACAAGATATTCCACAAGATGTTCCACATGTTACTAGTCAGACCAAGACAACTGGTTGACTTTCTCATTGAAAACCAGAAAGTCAGGTCTTCTTGCCAAAGCAAGTTGGCCAAGCGAAGTGAGGATAAAACAAGTCCAAGCACACAATTTACCCAAGTTGATAATTGTGTGCTACAACTACCAGGGTTGAAAGTTGGCAAAGTAATCTATAGTTGATTACTTCTCTATTAGATTAGGTTTCTAGTTCGGTTCAAATCAAGTAGCCGTTCTGAGGCTATAGGTGGTGTTCCTAAGTCCATACATGTACACTTATCTAATTTTCTAACATTAGAATTAGTCGTGACTTACATTATCGAGCTCGTCGTGGCAAGACGAGTTTGAAGCTAGGGGAGCTGATGCACGAGGATTTGTACCTGCAACACAAAAACATTGATTAAAACACACAACGTTCCTACCTAAATAATCTGATCGTTCTGATTTTCAAAACTGACTAAAACGGTGTCGGAAAACGTTCTAAATTTTTCTATAGCCTAGATATGATGAAAATAATTTTTCTGCAAGAGGAAATATTTTTCAGATGCTTCTGTTAATTTTTATAATTTTTAAAAGCTCAAAAACAATTTTAAAACTATTTTTCAATTAGTAACGTATTTATTCAAACATTTCTTCTGGGTGCAATCGGTATCGGAAAGTTGCAAATGAACTGTCAAAATGGCCGTCTCGGAGAGTAATTTAACATATATTTTTATCACAATTTAGTGTAAGCGAAAATAACGAGCTACGGATTTTAGAATGTTTTATACGTATTTAATCTTTACGTTCGAAAAATCATTCTGGAAAAAGTAGACGTCTGGTCGAGGTGAGACCAGCGTCATTGGATTCGAAATAATGTTTCTGATTTTCTGGAGCCATCCGCACATTTTTCTGGGTCCTGTATTTCAAAGTATAGATTTAAAACCATTAAACCTCATTTATTAATCATTTAATAATACGAAAATACGAATTTCGTTGTATTTACGAGTTTGCCATTCAAGTATTTAACTTACGCTGCTTCTTACTCAAACGCCGACGTGGGGGGCTGTCTTCGTCGACGGCGGCGTCGAAGGGCGAGGGCGGCGCTACGGCGGCGTAGGCGATGGCGGGGAACGCGAGACGGCGGCGCTGGAGGGCGGAAGCTGCGTCAGCGAGGCTCGGGGCATGCGGGGCGCTGTGGGGGACGATGGAGCTGGAGCGGGCGGCAACTGTATGGGCGGCGGCGATCGTCGAGGCCGGTGGCGGGGGGTTGAAGTGGCAGCGGGGGAAGGCGAGCTCCGGTTGTAATAATCTTTGTTTAATAAACTGGTGAAAAATAACATTAGCAGTATCTTAAACTAAGATTTCACTTTATAATGAATTCACCACCTTCAGAAATAACCACGTAAACATGTTTTTAGTGTAACAATGCACTAAAAAAAACTCACCCTGTGAATGGATTTGCTCCTAACAAAAATTCTAAGATTTTATATGCATGGATTATAAATAAGGCTAAATCTCATTTATTTAAATATGAGACAATGCTCCCTCACGTAAAATCATGGTAGTATAACATGTAAAAATTAAGCTAATACATACTGACATCGATTCCTATTTAAAGTAATTATATACATGTATAATTAAATTCGTTTAGAGAACCTACCTCTTCGAACGCGTGTTTCACAGGGCCAACGACATGGCGAAAGAACGCGTCGGTGGGCTAATGACAGAGGGCGGGGCACGGAGGGTGCTCGGGGGTCATCGGGGTTTCGTTGGGGCAATACGTCGATAACTTGGTAGGCGACACATGGCGATGGATGGGAGAGCCGGAACCTCGCGTATCTCGCCACTGTCCCATGCCGAGAGAGAGGGCAAGGGGGAGAGGGCAAGGGGGAGGGCGGAGCGTTGTCGTGTGTTCGGGCTGAGCTCCGGCGAGGCATGGTGCAGCTCTCGGGGTGGAGACGAGGTCGAAGCGGGGCGGAGCTACCACTGGGCTCTCCAAGTTCGGTAATGGCGAGGAAGGCGGAGGGAGCGCTCGAAGGCTTCGGCGGTGGTTGGGGACGGTGGCGCCTCGTCGGAGAAGGGAGCAGGCGAGTGCGATAGACTGGGGGTAGCTTCGTCGGGGCTTCGGTGGGTACGTCGGAGACGAGGCGGAGGGTTGCAGGGGCACGGGGTTGGGGAATGAAAACGAAAGAGAGAGATTGTGTGTTATTTACTTATTGGAAAGAGCAGGGAAAGAGAAATTCATTTGATCTCGGGTTGTGCTGATGTGGGTTTACGGGCTGGGGGAGGGAGTTTTTAGGGGGTAATTTATATAGGTTAAGTGAATTAATTAGAGTATTAAATACATTAGCCTAGTCAAATAAAATTAAATAGATTAGGTAGTGATTAGGTTTGCCTTTTGACTAAAAGTGGAAATTAGGCTAACCCATGAAACACATGGGCTTCTTACGGGTAAGTGTTAGGTAGGTGAAAGTTAATTAAAATAGTTAATAGGGTAATTAGTAATTAAGTAAAAAGTTTAAAGCGTAATTAGTAGATAATGTCGAAAATACAAAATTACGATTTTGCCCCTACTAGTAAACGTGTCCGAAAAATTACGAAAACATACCCACGAGATCGCATCATCGCGAGGATCGCGAATACAAGATCCAATTTAGGGTTCGAGCTACGGAAATACGTGTTTTAGGCTAAAACGTTTAGGAAGCGGGTTTGCGGGTTCTCTATCGATTTGACTTCAGAAAATTACGAAATTAATGTGGGAAGCCCTAAATGATCATTGAGTGTTACTATAAAAGTTTGAAATCGTTTTGATGATGTTTGTATAGAAAATAAATTCATCGAATCAAAACGGTAATTTTGGAAGGTGAATTTTAACAGAAATGTTTTGGGTATTTGAGGAAATCGGAAATTGCTGAAATACTTTATAATAAGTCTAGTGTTTCAAAATATTTTTATAAGAATTTTTGAAATCCGTTTAAACTCCTGATCAACCATTACAAAACACAATGAAATTACTTCAAATATTTAGCTTAAATGTTTTGGAAAAATTCAGGTCGTTACACCACGTCTTTCTGAAGTTTTCTCCGAACCGCGGAGTTATCCGATTTGGAAAGAGAGGCAAGCTGAGTCCGAGGTACATTGGGCCGTTTGATGTCCTGGAGAGAGTTGGAGCGGTGGCTTATCGCTTGGCGCTGCCGCCGTCACTGGAGGGCGTTCACAACATATTTCACGTATCTCAGTTACGTCGATACGTCAGTGATCTGTCTCATGCTGTGGATTTCTCAGAGATCACGGTTCGTCCGGATCTGTCTTATGATCAGCAGCCAGTTGAGATTCTGGATCGACGGCAGAAGCAGCTGATGAATAAGACCGTCGACTTGGTTAGAGTGCAGTGGTGTCATGATTCCCATGGGGAGTCCACCTGGGAGCGTGAGGATGATATGAGAGAGCGCTTCCCGCACTTTTTTCCAAGTAGTGATTGATGTTGATTTCGAGGGTGGAATCATTCTTAAGGTGGGGAGGATGTAACGGTCTGTTTTCGCTTGTACGCCTTGTCGTGCACGTAGTCTTGTTTGTGCACGTATTTATTCTAGACTTTTTCTGTATCCGAACCCTATGGTGTGATATGTCGTTGTGACCCTCTCTGAGAATATTAAATTGTAGCACTAATTTGGAACGTCATTTCACGGGTCGTTCTCTCACGATTTGACCTTATTTGAAGAGACGTCACGATTTTTACCTATGTCGTGAGACCTTTTATTTTTAATTTCGTTTTTCGACGTCGAAATTGTGATCCGTCTTCTTAGTTGCGTTTCTCTCGTCCGTGCGGTCACCCCAATATTTAGTTCACGATTTTTGGGCTTCGTTTGACCTACTTTCACTATTTTGCCAACCTATTAGTTGTTTAACCCTAAGTTTCATGTGACACATATCCCCAGTATTTTATAATAATCCTTATATCATATCATTTTGACTTAGCCCACTTATTGTTACACAGGCCGCACACACAAGAGAGTGAGAGGGTGAGGACTATATTGTTTTAATAATTGGTATAACAATTCAAATATTTTTAAAAAAAACCCTAGACCTACTCTTCCCTAGCTCTACCCACGTTTCAGCCCCTCTACCCTATTTAATAGCACCTAGGTTAACTTTTTCCCAAGAGAAATCAAGCACAGCCGCCACCTTGCTCCTCACTTTTTCGCATGCATCAATTCTTCCCCAGCCACTCACGCATCGCCAGCGCACGCATCAGCCGCTCCCCGCACCTGCTCGTATCTGATCGAGCCTCTCCCCCGCATTGGCCCGCTACGACCGACGCCCACTTCCGCATCCACCCGCTCGCTGTATCCATCCGCAAGCCCGCTCTGCACCAAGCCCCCGCCATCCATCGCTTCGACCGACGCCCACTCCCGCATCCCCTCGCATCTGACTGAGAGCCATCCCCGCAGCGCCTGCTCGTTGCAGCTCCGCAGCACCCCGCTCTGCATCAGCCCTGCACCGCTGCATCCACAGCGCCCGACCGAAGCCCCCTCCGCATTTCCTCGCTACGACCGAGGCCACCCTCGCAGTGGTCTGCACCCACAGCAGCAGCATCTACTGCCGTGAGTTCCCAAGCTCCCACAGCACAGCCGTGAGCCATCCAGGCCCTGCTGCGCTACCGTGGGCCCCCTCTGACACCCCTGCACCGCCGTGGGCCTCCCCCAGGCCGTGCTATCTCTGAAACAGCAAGGGTGCTCGCTGTTTTGCTTTTTTACGACGTTTCGACGCGTCGTATCACCTCCCGTTCGTCCCCGTTCGACGTTATGGCTTCTGGAAGCCGTGAAAATGCCTACAGAACTCTTGCTCGCTGATTGGAATCTTGTTCGCTGATTTGGTCGCTGCCCAAGGAATTGGCGAGCGTGGAATCTTATTTGGAATCTGGACGTGGAGCGTTTTCTATTATTCTAACCCCTGGCGTTGCTACCCGATGCCAGTGTAGCTCTCGTATCGTGTGAGGGTAAATTTCTGAACACTTAGGTCCCCCAACCCATCCTTGTTAATAAGATAAAAATCGGTAATTTTATTGTCTGGTAATTCACTAATAAAGATAATTTAATTTGGGACTGTAGGCTGGTGGATCTGAGCACATAGGTAGACTGGACTGGTTGGACGATATTTGCAGAACGATTGATTGCAGGCAAGTGAAACTTGCCAGTTCTTTGTTTAGGCCGTGCTTTAGGTCATTTCTTGTTTTAGGCTTAAAAGAGACTAGGCGAAGAAATGATACTCTCCTAGACGCAAATTTTAAGATCTAGCTTGACAACGAAGCTAGATCTGTCACCCTGCCATATCATTCATGCATTTTTGCCTGTCACGTTTAAATTTTCACAACTGCATGCTCTTTACTTGTGCTCTGCCTGTCACGTTTAAATTCCTTATCTGTACGCACTTAAATTATAACTTGCCATGCCATGTCATCCATGTTTGAATGTTGCATTCGTAGCACACGCTACGTACTTCCTTGTTCAGGCTAGGCACCTGCATTGCTGGCAGAACCCTATGCCAAATACACTTCCTGGCTCGTGATCCAGAAGCGAGCTACATGTTTTGGTCAAAAGCCAATGCCCGATACACATGGAGGGGTAGGGATAAGCGATCACTTGAGCTTAGGAGTTGTCCCGTACAGCCACTCCAGCCAAAAGGCGTAATCTCTGAGCACGACGTGTTTACTTGACTTGTGAAATCCTTGTGATTGTTAGTAGCTCTGCTACCCATGCCATGATGTACTTGTGCCTTGTTAAACTTGCTGCCATGTCAAACTTGTCGCATCTATTTAATTGTTGCATCCATACTTTAAAATGCCATGTCATTGTACATTTTTAGAACTCCTAGGTTGTTTTACTTTCCTTTTAGTTTCCTTGCACAAAGTCTTTGTAGACTTTGCTGACATGCGCCCTCGTCTCTTTTGGGTGTTGCATGTTAGTTGCCGAGCCAGAGTCCGTTGCTGAGGACGAGGCGTTTGCTGACTTTGAGCCTGGGTCCACCGTTGACGTGGAGTACGAGGACATCGGCGACCAGTCGTAGAGACGTAGTTCTGTGTTACTTTCTGCTTAGTATGTTGTTAGGTTGTCGGTGCATAGCACTCTTCTTTCTGTACGTTGATTATTTCTGTTGGCCATGCTTGGGCCTTTTAGACTCTTTTCTTTTAGCCTGGTGGCTTTTTTGTGATGTTGGAATTTATTATAGGCATTCTGAGATTGAGATTATTTTATCTGTCTATTTTCTTTATTATTATTTTTGTTCTGCTTCGCATTTGCAAGGACCTAAACTTGGTTAATCCAGACGCTTTACAGACTGGAGCCTCACAGCTTCAAGTCTGAGCGGACTTCTCACGCCTCACCTCTATTTTAGGGAAGCGGGTCGTGACACTCGCCCTTTACCTCCTCCATCCGGAGCACTCCCAATCCACAAAAGTACACTCTTCCTTCTGTGGATGATGTCCTAAGGTATACCAGGGTGGGCAACCTGGTTGAGCACCGTCAACTTCGTCATGGTCAACTGTCCTGGCACCTGCAATGTTATCATAGGGCGACCGACCCTCAATGCGATGAGCGTGGTAACCTCCAACTATCATCTCCATGTCAAACTCCCTACTGTGCATGGGGTTGAGGTGCTCGAGGGAATCCAATCAGAGGCCAGAGAGTGCATTCTACTAGTCCACAAGACGATCACTTTCCTTCCATACAGACCTCTGGTAAGCACCACCTTTGATCATGTACCAGTACGGAGCTCAATAAGGTACAACATCCAGAATGTACACATTCTAAATTCAATCAAGAAGCTCTCTTTGCAAGACTTCAGTAATTGCACATACTTCTTGTCTAGCCCCCAACCTAGGCTGGGGCCCCCGTTGGTCTAACCCCACAGGTCCCGGTGCTGTCAAGTAGAACTCGACCCTCGGTCATATTGACACAAAGCACCTGGCCCAGCCTGGGGCATCCACTGGTGATACTTCCTAGAGGATCCTAGCTTTGACCTCTAGCATTCATACCCCATGGGTCATGCTACGTCCAAACTCAGCTAGCGAGGACCAGAGCCGTAGCTCCGACCTTTAGCGTTCATACCCCATGGATCATGCTACATCCAAACTCAGCTCGCAAGGTCCACGACCACAGTTCTGACACCTGGTGTCAAGTCCAAACTAACCTCTAGCATTTGTATCCCATGGGTCATACTACGTCCAAACTCAGCTGGCGAGGTCCACTGCCATAGCTCTGACCTCTAGCGTCTGTAACGCACGAGTTATGCTATGTCCAGACTCAGCTGGCACGGCCCATGACCATAGCTCAGACCTCTGACACTCGTACATGTTGGGACCCTATGGATGGCAAGTAGAACACTAGAGGGGAGGGGAATAGTGTTCTTGAAACAATAAAAATCTTGTAGTAATTATGCTTAAGTTATCAATTAGAGTTACCTAATTATAACTTAATCAACAATATTATCTTGAAAAAATATAATCAGTGAAAATAAACACAAGTGCAAGATAAAGATAGAGGATGCAAACCAGACAACAATTGCAGACAAAGAGATATATACTGGTTTGGGTCTCTTCCCTACATCCAGCTACACATCTACATATGGACAAATCCACTAATCACATCTCAAACGAGACTAATGATTTCAACATGTCCTCACAAGGATAAACACATTCCAAATGGAACAACACGCCCAATAATGAACAAACATGTCTTAACGAGACAAACACATCTCTAATGAGAGAAAAGAAATACTTACAACTCTTTCACATATAGCCAAATGTTGAAGCTTGTGTGTTGTAGTGTGGTTATAGTAGATCTTCAAATGATGTAGAATTGAAGCTTTTGGGGAGATAGAATTTGGCCTCAAAAGATTTAGAAACTGTGGAAAACATTTGGCCAAGGATAGGTTTTGTTGCTTAAAAGCTTTTGATCTTTAAAACTCCTTTTCTCTTGAAAAATTGATCAATTAAGTTAGCAATAACTTCAGCAACAAACCCCTATAAATACTCCTCAATTCTACCCCAGCAGAATGACCAAATTGTCCCTCCAACGGCTAGAACAAATGGGCAAAAATCCGACCGTTATAAGTTGACTCAGCCACAGTAATCGACTACTGTTACAGGTAGTCGGCTAATGAAGGAAGGAGTCGACTCTCTACACAACTGTAGTCGACTACTTTAATCTTCAATAAGGCATCCAAGCTCTAGACAATATAATAGTCGACTCTTATGTAAAAGATAGTTGACTCTTATACAAATACATAAGATATGGCTCTAAAAACTTAGGAAATGATTTTCAAAACATTTTAAAGACATTTTATATGTGTTTCCAAGTGTTTGTGAGTATCAATAAAGGCTTTAACATGTTATCAAGACTCAAAATAAAAATTACATCAAAATTAAAATGTTACATTAAGCACTTGATATGATTTGTTCTTCATTGCAATGTCTTGCCTTTGCTCTCCATGGTCTTTATTGGCTCTATTTCTCCTTAAATTTGAATGTTTGCTCACCATCTATATCTACACTCATGAAATTATTAATATCTAATATGTTTGATCATCACCAAATTATCATGGAAGAGTCAAAAACCAACATTCTATCCCTTTATGATGATGACAAACATATAGCATATTAAATATGAAATTCATGAATGAATTACATGTGTAAGTGTAGCTATAGGATCTGTGTGATATACATTGCACTACTAGGCAACACACACTAGGGGGAGTGGGTGAATAGTGTAATGGAAAATAAAATGCTAATTATAAAATATTTGCCATTGCGAAATTAAAAGCAAGACAATTAGCAAAATCGACAAGCACACAAACAACAAACGCAAAAACAACGATGTATCCTGGTTCGGCAAATGCCTACTCAAGGCCCACACTCTTTCCAGAGTCTTTTGGATTTTGCACTATAAAGTCTTTTCCCAGGCAAAGCATACAAATCTATTCCGAGATACAACACACACACCCCCTCTCTCTCTTTTCCAAGAGCCACACACTTTTTCAAGTGCTCACTATCTATTTCAAGATAGCTCACCATATTCCAAGGGCCACACCTCTCTTTTTAGAGAGAACACTTCCACAACCCGAAAGCTAGGTTTCAAATGAAACGAAATAGAAAATATACAATCTTCCTATTGCTTTGATTAAATGTACTTACTATCGTGAAGTGCACAGGCAATAAAGATTGATGTCCAAGTGCTAGATGTTAGCTTGATGCACTAGTGGACTACCCTTGAACTTTGGAGATCAAATCAACATGAAAGAAACTCAAAGGGTTTGAGAGAGAAGAAGAAAGAATGAAAGTATTTATTTTGTTTTTGGCTCACAAATGATTCTCAATGGAGTGTGAATTGCTGCCAAAAAATCCCTCACAACGGTGTATATATACTCTCTCAATCAGGCACAAAATCTCCACCTTAGCGAGATTCGAGCCTCTGTCCAACAGACGACCCTCACTGACCTTGGTTGAGCATCGAATGGTGTTTCCCTCCATTTTATTTCCGAAGAACCAAATGCTTTGCTAGAGTTACAACTGTCTCCTCCTGAGGCTAGCTGACTCTCTCAAGTCTCACATGGCTCCACCGAGCCTCAATGCCCCCTCCTGGGGCCGACGTCAACTTCTTTGAGGAACCACATTAAGCAAGTCCAAATAAAGCTTGAACTTGACTCCCGATACAACCTTCGTCAGCATGTCCATTAGGTTGTCATTTATGTCGATCGTCAACAAGTTGATGTCGTCATCTTCTTCTCGCACATAGTCCTTGACAAAGTAGAATTGAACGTCGATATGCTTTGTATGAGCATGGAAGACCCGATTCTTAGCTAAGTGCACTGCACTCTTGCTATCATACTGGACATCGTACCTCTCTTGGTAGACTCCCATATCATCCTTCAGACCCATCAGCCATATCGTCTTCTTCACCGCTTTAGTCAATGCCATATACTCTGCCTCCATAGTAGACATGGCCACCATAGACTGAAGGATACTCCACCAACATATTGGAGCTCCAGACATGGTGAAGTCGTAACCTGTCATCGATCGCCTCCCATCAAAGTCATCTTCATAGTCGGAGTCGACATACCCGACAGTGTGCGGACCATGAACACTTCGGATGTATGTTAGTCCAACTTCGACTGTGCCATTGATGTAATGCAGGATCCACTGCACTGCTCGCCATTGCTCTCTTCCCAGGTTGTGCATGTATCTACTCACCATGCTAACTGCATGTGATAGATCGGGTTAAGTACATACCATTGCATACATCAAGGCCCCTACCACATTAGCATACAGTACGCTCGTTATGAGCTTCTTTTCCTCTTCGTTCTTGGACCCTGCTTGGTACTGAGCTTGAAGTGAGGTGCAAGCGGAGTAACTGCGGTCTTCATCTTCTCATAGCCAAACTTCTGTATAACAGACTGCAAATAGCGACTTTGTGAAAGATGAACAGTACCTCCACTTCGATTTCTTGTGATCTCCATCCCAAGAATCCTTTGTGACTCGCCCAGATCCTTCATCTCAAATGCAAAACTCAAATGAGACTTCAATCTCTGTATCTCCTCTTTATTCGATGAAGCAATGAGCATATCATCGACATAAAGCAGAAGGTAGATGAAGGACCCGTCAACCAACTTTCGATAGAACACACAATGTCATAAGGATTGCGAACGTACCCTTGATCATCCATCATAAAGCGTTCCAATTGCCATCGGGCTGAGCCATATAGATCTCCTCTTCGAGCTCTCTAGGCAAGAATGTCGTCTTGACATCCAGCTGCACCAGTTCAAGGTCGAACTATGCAACCAATGCCAACAAGATCCGAATCGAGCAATGCCTCACCACAGGAGAGAATACTTCAATGTAATCGATACATTCTCTCTGTGCAAAGCCCTTCACTACGAGGCAAGCTTTGTAACGAACATCTCCTGATTTGACCCCTTGCTTTTTGGTGTAGACCCATTTACACCCAATTGCCTTCTTGCCCTTCAGAAGCTCCACGAGATCCCATGTGTCGTTCTTTGCCAATGATTCCATCGATTCGTCCATCGCACTTATCCACCGCTTCGGGTCTTCGGATTTCTCCACCTAACCATATGAGTTGGAAACATCGATACACACTGTGGGAAAGGCAAATGAGACCAACTCCGAGTACATTGCAGGTTTTCTTATCTCACATCTTGGTCTCGATACTGCTATGGAATTTCTCGACTGAACGACCCGTGGAGACGAGCTATATCCACCAACTGAGCTAGAGCCACCAACTACACCATCGACAACCTGGAGCCTGCCTTCTGTTACATCTGGTGTGGGTCGATCTGAGTCGTCGATTGACCATTGTGAAGTATCAGATATGTTGTCGAAAACCTGCTTCAATTGTGTATGTTCAACCTCCACCTTTGGCTCATTCTCATTCTTCAGTAACGTCGACTCATCAAACGTTACGTCTCTGCTCAGGATCATCTTCCTCTGTGTCGGACACCATAGTTGGTATCCCTTGACACCATTGCTGAAGCCTGTAATTTTAGCATGTATGGATCAATACACTAGAGGGGGGGGTGAATAGTGTATATAATTAAAAACTATTGCAAATAAAACATTACTAATATTTGCAAAGATAGCACAGAAATGAAATGACAAGTATAAAATTAAACCAATCGCAAACACAAAGATGTATCATGGTTCGGATCCTTTTGATCCTAATCCAGTCCTCTACTCCCAATCGAGATTTTTAATCAACTATAATCACTTGCCCCGCAAGCACAAACTTACAAAAATGGCAACACCTCCAGTGTTCCAAACTTTGTACAATCTCTCTGCAAGAGATCCAAATAACTTTATAATGAAATAAAAGAAAATAAACACATTATAGCCTTGTAATGAATATGTAATATGAATTCAAAGGATTTGGTGTTAAGAGAAACTTCAATGTTTCAAGATATGAAATGGTGAAACACAATTGAAGTTCTTCCGTTCTTAAACGAAGAGAGAAATCTAATGATTTCTTCTTACAAATAAGAAAAGAACAACTTTTCCAAAAAGTGTTAAAATCCAAGTTCTTCCTTTCTTAAACGAAGAGAGAAATCTAATGATTTCTTCTTACAAATAAGAAAAGAACAACTAATGGCCGAATGCTTAAGAAAATCAGAGTCTTGATTTCAACAAAAATGAAAGGAAAGAAGAGGAAAGTGTGTGAAGTAAAAGAGAGGTTCTACCCCTATATATATAGTGTTTACGAACGGTTGAGAGGGTTCAATGACGTTGGAAAATGGTCATAAACCGCTCTGGGAAGTTTGGGCATCAAACGGCTAGTTTTGTGTTTGGTCGACCAAAAAATAAAATTGGTTGACCAAAATTTAGAAGAGGAATTTTGACCGTTGGAAGGCAGATCCAGAATCTACATGGTTAATGGAGTTTGCTCAAAAAATCCCATAGTCAAATTCGATGAGTAAAATTTGGTCGACCAATTTGGAAATTGGTCTGCAAATTTTCTGGGGATGAATTTTCGAAATTGGGAAGTGTAGAACTCTGATAATGGAACCTAGGAGACTAAGATATAGTATCACAAGACTTTGTAACTCTAAAAAAGTAAATTTTACATTGATTACATAAAAGCCGTAGATAAGACTGCATCTGCATCTGAATCTCAAAAGCTTCTTTGCAGGGGATCCTTATCAAGTGATTATATATCCAAGTCGTGGATGTAAGGTGCCTTTTGCCTTTCCAAACTTCATGAACTGATATATCCGTTTGGATATGCATGAAGATATCTGAATGTGTGGAACTCAGCATGTATTTGTATTTGCGTAGATAGAGTTAGTAGTACTGAATATGTTTGTCATATCAAAACCATATGGGAATAGAAATATGGAATTATGAAATTCCAACATTCTCCCCCCTTTTGATGATGACAAACATGTAAATATATATCGTTAGATTTGGACATATAAGATATACTCCCCCTGAATATGTGGAACTTGTGTGAATACTCCCCCTGAGTAGATGGAATATATTCTCCCCTTTTGGAATCCTCAAAAAGAGGCAAACAATAGGTAGTCAAGTAAAAGGAAGCTATAAAGGAACAAAAGTCGGCCATCTTGGGAGAGATAGTTTTAGGGGTATAGGCCGAAAATGCATAGGCCAGTGCAAAAACGCAAGGAAACATGGAAAAGGAAGCATGAGCGAATGGATGACTTGTATCAGTAAGGAATGCAGCTTATGTCGGAAGGTCGACATAGACAGACCACTGACGTCATTGGAATAGAGCAAAATAATAAAAAAATAATGACATATCAGTGTGTCAAAAATTAGAAGTACAATACATGAGACATGTCTTGTGCTATAAGTGCGAAATGTCCATCTGATACAATTTGAGTTGTGTACCAACAGATTATAACTTGTGTGAAGAAAAACATATGTGGGTGATTGTAGAAGAATAATGTGAGATATGCGAATGGATGTAATATCCTTTGGTTCGGGGAACCAAAAATATCGAAGCTACTGTTATATGATGAAAATAACCTGTGGTCATTGATTGAAGCTGACATGCATTATATTGGCCTGAAAATTATGTTGCAATTGTATGATATCTATAACGCCCCGCTTCCCAAAGAAACCGGAAGTGAGAACGTTATGTGGTCCGCTTGAACTGGAGTGGTGAAGCTCGAGTTCAATAAGCGTCTGTGATAAAAACACAGTGGAGGTCCTTGCATTTGCGTTTTAGAACAATTAGAAAATATTCAAAGAGATAAGAAGCCACATCCAGAGATATAACGTCCGTACACGAAATTAAACAACAAAGCCACAGCAGGGCAAAAGTAGCAACAAACGAAACATACATTAAACAACAACAACTGAAAACTAAACTAAAGAAAACGACGACGGTGAAGGTCTCTAGTCTTTCGCAAGGAGAGACTCGGCGTCTACGACGAACTCTGGCTCTCTAACTCAGGTGTCTCGAAAGGATCCTCCTAGCACTCAAACTCGGGATCTGACATAAATCCAAAAACATGAATGTATGTCAGCAAGGGTCTGCAATAAGAGGAAGAAACCCAAGGTAAGGTATACAAATGATATGAATTTTAAAAGACATTAGATAATTAAAAGAGATAACTGCCGCAAGTTTAACAAGACAATTATAATGAAACGAAAGCAAGATATTTCTAACATGCAGTTCTAAGAAGTTATAGGAATTCACACTAGCATGTATTTCTACTATGAAAATGAAACGTGGCAGTTAAATAATGTAACAGCAGTATGTAAATTGGCTTTCTTTTCCAATTGTTTAAGAGTGTGTGCAAGTCCGTGACTAAGGCCGCCGTCGTTAGACGACTAGTAAGTGAATCCACATCCAAGTGCCTTCGAAGGCGACCTGTTTATTACTGGCTAGTGCCTGGGAACCCAACCCCACCCATGTGTACTTCCTGGACCACGAGCCATAATGCTAAACCGTCATATACTGGAACACGAGCCAGACTAATCACATGTGACCCTACTGGAACACGAGCCAGACTACTCACACGGGACCGACGAGAATAGCCATCTAGTAGCCAACATCATGCATGTTCACGAGCCAATGACATGTATATTCACGAGCCAACGGCATTTATTTCTATGTGTTGCCAAACCAGCCATCATGTTTATTCAAGTTATTCATTTCCTGTCTGTTCAGTTCATGTTGTAGCAAGGATGTTTATTTTCCTAACGGTGTCCACACACACGCACACGAGTATGAGTCTAACATATTATTATGGGGTCCATTATCAGAGTGTCTCATGGCAATCTTGTGTACTTAATAAAACAGTTTTAAGTCTACAAGAGCAACATTTAAATGAATGTAACATTTAACAATAGTTTAACAAAAGTGCTGAAATAAGAATTTAAAGAACATGAGTTTTTGTTGAACATGCTACAGAAACCAATTTTCTTCGTTGTTGTTTAAAATTAAAGTACATCGAGTGATATGCCGTTGGGTCACATTTTTAGTCCAGAATGTTATGGTATCATTTTCATGCGTCATTTCACGTATAAATTTCAAGTTATGCAGCATAAAGTAAAGGTGACGTAAAAATCATCAGACTTAAAAAATTCATATCTAATTGCATACTTGCCTGATTTTGGCGTTCTTGGTGTCGTCGGAAATGTCTCGACGGATACCACGTTACGGTGTTGACGGTTTGCTGGTTTGACAAAACGTAAATTCAGATTAAGCATTTTTTGATCATAACAGCGTTATAAAGAGCTCCTACGACGTCTAATCAATCGATTTTATTAAGTCTTCGAATTTACGGTGTGGGTTATCAGTTGTTTAAGGGTAGATATACTAACCGGAAGTGCAGCGAAGGATCAGAACGCAGCGATGGGCAGCGGCGAAGCGTATGGCTCCGAAACAGTGACGTTGAGCCTCGGGAGGAGGGCAAGGGCTACGGCGTCGGGTCCGTGCGGCTGTCAGCGAGGCCTGGGGAGGATTCTTGGCTGTTCTGGGCATGTCAGCAGCAAGGAGGGGACGCGGTGGACTATCGGGTCGCTGGGCACGGATCGAAGGAGCTCCTGGGCACCGTTGAGGGGATCTGGGAGCGTGTATGGGGTGCTGATGGGTGCTGTGTGATGGCGAGGGGGTGAAGGCGCAGCTGGTGATGGCCGTGCGAGGGAGGAGAGCTCATGGAGGAGAGTAGGCGTCGGATCTGGGCGTGGGGCAAGGAGCAGCTCGTGGCCTTGGCTGCTGGGTGTCGTTTGCCGGAGATCTGGGCCGCCGGAGGGTGGAGGTGGCTGCGGCCTTGGCGAGGGCTGGGGTGTGATGCGAAAGAGACGAAGAAGAAGAGGTGAAGATGAGTATGGAGGAAGGAGACGTCGGCGTGCGTGAGCGAGGGGGCTGCGGTACTTGGTTGCATGGAGAAAATAGAGGGTAGGGGGCGGCTGCCAGTATATGGAGAGAAAAGTTCACATAGGGTTTGATTCAAGAGTTTATTATATAGAGGAAGTAGGGTGCATAGCCAATATGTTAGCCTTGGGTTCTATATTATAAAAGTTGTGTGGGGATGTTTGTGCTGGGTGTAGCACGTGAAGGCTCCTAGGGCTTAGGTTCTAAAGTTTCATATCCCCCCCTTTAATCTCTCCTTCATGTATACTGGGTGTGTGTACACTGGGTTCGGCCACATGGGATTCAAAACGTGAGGGGTTTAATGTTATGACTAATAAGGATATATTTGAAAAGTAATTTAGGATTTGAAATATTATTAATAGGTTTGTAATTAATAGGTTTAAATCAAGGGAAATAAGGGCCAATCAATAGGTTTAAATGGATTTAAAAGAGTAAGTTTCATTTGAATTTTAACAGGTTTAAAAAGTTCGAATTTGAATTTGAAACTTTAAAGTAATTATAAGAAGATGTTATTTTTTAAAAAATAATTATTATAAAGGATTTAACCAAGTAGTTTAAAATAATGATAATAATAACTAATATGAAAAAATATTTAAAATTGAAGTGAGTACGTGGACAGAATACGCCAAGCTACAGGTACGGGGAAAAATATACGAGAGAAAAATACAGATAATAGTAACGATAAAACTGGTCGTTACATCCTACCCACCTTAAAGACGATTCTGTCCTCGGATCTCATCGGTTAAGACACCGGGAAAACGTAAGGGTAACGCTCGCATCTCCTCTTCTAATGCATACACACTGTAAACAACCATCATGCCATATCCAAATAGTATTTTCTAACACTAATATCAATACCAATAGTAATACCACAAATAATACTAATCAATGTCCATGCTATTAGTAGTAACAATACACATACACACCTTACTAATTACGTATTAACATAACATGTCTAATATAATACCTTCCTACAAATACAATCCAAACCAATATTATACTCAGGCAAATAGTAACACTATACTACACAACCACATCAATTTATTAGCTGTAAGTGTGCCAACACCTTGCACACTCACATTATTACTAATACACAATGCATTACCTTGTATCTTATATACTCACAATCTGTAATGATATAGTACCACGTGTCACTTAAACATACCACTAATACGAAAATACAATCATTCTTAGTCAATTAATACTTCAATCGCACAATCACTTTTACATACCGCATATTACCATATACACATTGTAACACCTATCACCGCACATATATACATGCACGTAATACCTTACACGGATTCATACAAGACTTACTCCTAGCACTAGGGTCATCGTAACTTACCCACCTTAAGATCAAGTCCGTCCTCAGACTTCCTTAAATAGGCCGACATAGGGGTGAGCGGACTTAGACACTAATGTCATACTATCCCAGTCATGCATACATTATAATGAAACCATATACATCCATATGCATACACTTATTCATATATTACACACTTTCAAATACATATACATATGTTCATTTTACATACATATACTTACTTACACTACTACACGCCTATCTCGTATCTATATATGACATACATATACATACCAGTAGTACACATAACCATGGTAATCTACATAGGGCAAGTATACTATTTCATACATCCACATATACGTAGTCACAAACATACGGCCATGCATACCTCCTGGTATACACATGCTCACACATCATTCCGTAAGGGTAATACGATATAACAATCCTACTATACACAAAACATACTTATTCATTATATATATATATACACACACATACCTATAACTAACCATATACATATATACGCACGAGTACACGCCAGACTTACTAACATATAAATCACACAATAAATCTGCACATACAACTATACGTACCCTATCATTATTACGCCTAATATGCACATCACTGTACTAGCATATGATTACAATCATTAACACGTACGACTAAGGTACATATACTCCTAGTAACTAGTCAATACTAAATCAGATACGCACAGAGATTCCTATAGTGATATGGCTAATCACTCGCCTAAGTGTATATATAACACTTACTACTCAACACTCGACTATATACATATATATCACAAATTACCGTACATACACTTACGACACAATAGACAATCACACCATACTAATATACTAAGGGTAAGTACACTCATTCATGGGTGGTACATAGCGATTCGCACACACGGGTCCACATCCACTATCTATATACATGCACTACAACAATACCACAATCAATGCTAATGGTCCCACTATACTCATGCTAAAGTTGACACAAGTAATGATAAACACTAATGTGATAACAAAGCAATAGTGTAGGATTCAGAGTTGGATGATGCAACGAACTAATGTTGTGATGGACGGTTCCGGAGGTGGCATGGGTAAGAGCTTAGTCGGTTGGGTGACATAAAATATTTATGAATAATTAAATAAATAAGAAGATAAAGATATGTGAAAAAATGACATTGCTATAATTTACGTAAAATAGCGAGCATAATGTAGGAGTTAAAACATAAAATGTGATTAGTCAAATAATAGGTGAAGAGTAATATGAGAATAGTGTTGTAGTGTTTGTTTTGTAAATGGAAATAGGTTGTAAAATTTTTTTATATAGAAATATGAAGACAATGATTGTAAGACTGATACACAAGATATTGAAGTTCTTTTTAACCTAGGAAAGTATTTTTTTAAAAGTATGTATGAATGACTGGTTTGAAATATGTTAGTAAGAACAAGGGGATGATATTTTGAGCTAGCGAAATAGAAATAAAGTTTTAAAAGAAGTTCTTTACATGAGAAAAATAGAGTAGCTATATGAGGTCATGTGAAATAGAAGTGCGAAAGATGTATGTTAGAAAATCGCTATATGATAATAACTAAAGATCACGTCAGAAGAGTTTCATAATCAAGATTGGGTTTAAGTCGACTGAAGTGTATAAAATCTAAGTAAGAGTTTTCGAAAGGATTTTAAACTTAGCGAAAATTCAATAAAAGAAATATCGAACACACTTTTAAAAGATCATAGATCTGAAATGGGGAGGTTCAAGATGGCGGACCCGAGGGGTTTATGTGAATCGAAGACAAGGAATAGGTTTGACGATCGAAACATAAGGACGACTAAGAAGTAGCTCCGGGAATACGCTACGATGGCTTTCTACGATTATTAATATGTAAGTGTAATGATTAGAAAATAATAAAATTAGGGGAAAAATAATCATTGGTCGACTAAGGTTTAGCACTAGGGTTCTTCAACGAACTAGACTGCGACAGGAAAGCCGAGGTAAGGGTTCGTTGAGGGCCGAGATCGAGATCTTATCTATAAATCTGGAATATCTAACGCTTCGAAGTCTACTCCTTGTAGGTGTTTCGGGTTCGACTTGCATGGATGCGACGATCGCTACGTTCGGTTGGGCCCTAGATTCGATAAATTTAAGCGAACGACTGAATGAAACTCAAAAATCTAATGTGGTCAGAGCTGGATGACCAATCGCTAGGGTGGCTCCCAAGATGATAATACTAAGTCGTGGCAAGGGTGCCTAACTAACGAGCAAGAGCGTCTAACTAACTCTTCCTATTATTCTGGTATTGGGTTTTCTATCATGCTGAGACAAGATATTCAAGTAATTTCGCGTACGAGCTAATTCTGGATGTTTTGGCTAAGGATAGTATTTCTACTGTTCTGAAGTTTGCAATGCATAGACCTGCATGGGCCACCACTAAAACCTGTAACACCCCGCTTTCCAAAGACACTTGAAGCGAGAACGTTACGCGGTCCGCTTGAACTGGAGCGGTGAAGCTCGAGTTCAATAAGCGTCTGTGATAAAAACACAGGGGAGGTCCTTGCATTTGCGTTTCAGAACAATCAGAAAACATTCAAAGAGATAAGAAGCCACATCCAGAGATATAACGTCCGTACACGAAATTAAACAACAAAGCCACAACAGGGCTAAAGTAGCTACAAACGAAACATACACTAAACAACAACAACTGAAAAGTAAACTAAAGAAAACAACGACGGTGAAGGTCTCTAGTCTTTCGCAAGGAGAGACACGGTGTCTCCGGTGAACTCTGGCTCTCTAGCTCAGGCGTCTCGAAAGGATCCTCCTAGCACTCAAACTCGGGATCTGACATACATCCAAAAACATGAATGTATGTCAACAAGGGTCTGCAAGAAGAGGTTAGAAACCCAAGGCAAGGTTTACAAATGATATGAATTTTAAAAGACATTAGATAATTAAAAGAGATAACTACAGCAAGTTTAACAAGACAATTATAATGAAACGAAAGCAAGACATTTCTAACATGCAGTTCTAAGAAGTTATAGGAATTCACACTAGCATGTATTTCTACTATGAAAATGAAATGTGGCAGTTAAATAATGTAACAGCAGTTCTGTAAATTGGCTTTCTTTTCCAATTATTTAAGAGTGTGTGCAAGTCCGTGACTAAGGCCCCCGTCGTTAGACGGCTAGTAAGTGAATCCACCTTCAAGTGCCCCCGAAGGCGACCCGTTTACTACCAGCTAATGCCAGGGAACCCAACCCCACCCATGTGTACTTCCTGGACCACGAGCCAGGATGCTAAACAGTCATATACTGGAACACGAGTCAGACTAGTCACCTGTGACCCTACTGGAACACGAGCCAGACTAGTCACATGGGACCGACGAGGATAGCCATCTAGTAGCCAACGACATGCATGTTCACGAGCCAATGTCATGTATATTCACGAGCCAACGGCAAGTTTTTCTATGAGTTGCCAAATCGTCCATCATGTTTATTCAAGCTATTCATTTCCTGTCTGTTCAGTTCATGTTGTAGCAAGGATGTTTATTTTCCTAACGGTGTCCACACACACGCACACGAGTACGAGTCTAACATATTATTATGGGGTCCAATATCAGAGTGACTCATGGCAATCTTGTGTACTTAATAAAACAGTTTTAAGCCTACAAGAGCAACATTTAAATGAATGTAAAACAATAGTTTAACAAAAGTGCTGAAATAAGAATTTAAAGAACATGAGTTTTTGTTGAACATGCTACAGAAACCAATTTTCTTCGTTGTTGTTTAAAATTAAAGTACATCGAGTGATATGCCGTTGGATCACATTTTTAGTCTAGACTGTTATGGTATCATTTTCATGCGTCATTTCACGTATAAATTTCAAGTTATGTAGCATAAAGTAAAGATGACATAAAAATCATCAGACTTCAAAAATTCATATCTAATTGCATACTTGCCTGATATTGGCGTTCTTGGTGTCGTCGGAAACATCTCGATGGGTACCAAGCTACGGTGATGACGGTTCATTGGTTTGACAAAATGTAAATTCAGATTAAGCATTTTTTGATCATAATCGTGTTATAAATAGCGCCTACGACGTGAAATCAATCGATTTTATTAAGTCTTCTAATTTACGGTGTGGGTTATCAGTTGTTTAAGGGTAGATCTACTAATCGGAAGTGTAGCAAAGGATCGAAATGCAGCGATGGGCAGCGGCGACGCGTACGGCTCCGAAACAGCGACGTTGAGCCTCGGGAAGAGGGTGAGGGCTACGGCGTCGGGTCCAAGCGGCTGTCAGTGAGGCCTGGGAAGGATTCTCAGCTGTTCTGGGCGTGGCAGCAGCGAGGAGGGGACGCCGTGGACTGTCAGGTCGCTGGCACGGATCGGTGGAGCTACTGGGCACCGTTGAGGGGATCTGGGCACGTGTATGGGGCGCTGGCGGGTGCTGTGTGATGGCGAGGGGGTGAAGGCACAGCTGGTGATGGCCACGCGAGGGAGGAGAGCTCGTGGAGGAGAGTAGGCATCGGATCTGGGCGTGGGGCGAGGAGCAGCTCGCGGCCTTGGCTGCTGGGCGTCGTTTGCCGGCGATTTGGGCCGCCTAAGGGTGGAGGTGGCCGCGGCCTTGGCGAGGGCTGGGGTGTGATGCGAAAGAGAAGAAGAAGAAGAGGCGCAGATGAGTGTGGAGGAAGTAGACGCCGTCGTGCGTGAGCGAGGGGGGCTGTGGCACTTGGTTGCGTGGAGAAAATAGAGGGTAGGGGGCGGCTGCCAGTATATGGAGAGAAAAGTTCACCTAGGGTTTGATTCTAGAGTTTATTATATAGAGGAAGTTGGGTGCAGAGCTAATATGTTAGCCTTGGATTCTATATTATAAAAGTTGTGTGGGGATGTTTGTGCTGGGTGTAGCACATGAAGGCTCCTAGGGCTTAGGTTCTAAAGTTTCATATCCCCCCTTTAATCTCTCCTTCATGTATATTGGGTGTGTGTACACTGGGTTCGGCCACATATGATTCAAAACGTGAGGGGTTTAATGTTATTAATAATAAGGAAATATTTTAAAAGTAATTTAGGATTTGAAATATTATTAATAGGTTTGTAATTAATAGGTTTAAATCAAGGGAAATAAGGGCCAATCAATAGGTTTAAATGGATTTAAAAGAGTAAGTTTCATTTGAATTTTAACAGGTTTAAAAAGTTCGAATTTGAATTTGAAACTTTAAACTAATTATAAGACGATGTTATTTTTTTAAAAAATAGTTATTATAAAGGATTTAACCAAGTAGTTTAAAATAATGATAATAATAACTAATATGAAAAAATATTTAAAATTGAAGTGAGTACTGGGACAGAATACGCCAAGCTACGGGTACAAGGAAAAATATACGAGAGAAAAATACAGATAATAGTAACGATAAAACTGGTCGTTACAATATCATTGCTTGAAAAATGAGTAGTTGAGGCCTTCATATCATGCAGGAAGCAATGAACAACGGAATCATTGTTGAATTAAATAGCAAAAAAGAGAACAGAATGTAGAGAGCAACAAAGTAGGCAACTGAGCCATAAAGAAATACACAGAACCAATGGTAATACATACTATATATTCAAGGGAAGGGCTACAGAGCATATCAGAAACAAAGGACAAATAGACTACAAAAAGCAACTAACAGAGAACAGAACATCATAAAACAACGAGCCAAGTACAACCAGGTTACATATCCAAATTAACAGGACAGAACTACTAAGAGATAACAGAACATCCAAAGCAAAGTTTACAGAACATAACCCAAACAGTACCAAACTAAGCAAAGTACAGATTATCCAAATACAATCCAAATTTGGACATAACCAAATTACATCACAAAAACAAAACACAACAGGAGCAAAGTTCGTGAAACCATCACCAACTAAGTATCAATACCAAGCAACCAGCAAAATGCCATCACCACGCAACCATTTAAAAACAGCAACTAAATTCTGATCCTAGGCCAAGGAAACCAACGACAAGAACAGCTATGGGGGATGGGACGGGCCGGGCTGCAAGGGAGAGGATGCGTGACGAACACGGAAGTGAAGAGACTCGAAATGAGTCAGGAGCTGAGCGACCGTAACATGAAGAGCATCCATCATGCGATTATGCTCTTGCAGTGTAACATCTCCGGCACTAAGATGAGATTGAATGCCCTGAAAACCATCGTGCATTTCTTAGCGAATCTCATCAAAACCCTTAGTAACAGAATGAAGAAGAGCACGTATCTCGATAACCAAAGCAATATCACCAGGGGCCGAAGGAAGGGTATCATGAGTACTAGGGGACCTAAGCGAGCGTAACGCTTGCCGGTCGGGATGCGACCACGGGCACGAAAGGAAGAACCAGGAGTGCGGGTGCGAGGAGTGAAGGAATCAGGAGTGCATCAAGGCGTGGCATGAATGGGGTCATGTGATGAATCCATCATCATCATCATGAGCGGAAGTATCGGAGAGAACAAGTTACATATGACTGAGAGTGTCGGAATTGAAATCTATGGGATTGAAGACTTGAATTGAATCAGCAAATGGGATTTGAAAAGCTTCTAGGATTCTAGTGATGAGGGATGGCAGGAAAATGTGGGTTTTTACCGGTTTGGCTAAGGATTCGAGAAGAACTGAGCCCCAGTCGATTGGGAGATGGCCCATCAGAGAATACAAACAGCGTTCAGTCTTAGTACTAACATAATTTAAGGAACCAGACTTTGGGGCCAATTTAAATAAGATGATTTTTACCATCAAACGAGCAGGGGGAAGAAGATCAGCGGCCGATCGTTTGGGGCGAAAATCAGGGGATAGTCGTTGCTTAGTGGCAGGGTCAGAGAGTACTTCAGGAAGAGGGTGAACATGGGCGATGGAAGATTTAGGATCATGGAAAGCATAGGACCGGTGAGACGGAAATGGAAACCATTAACGACGGTAGTGATGGAGAGCATACCATCCCTCTTCGACGAATCCAGATTCGCATAGAACTCGCGAACTAGAGATGGAAAGTATGACGTACGGTTAGATGTGGACCATAGGGCGACGAGGCCTGTGGCATGAAGTGGATCGAAGATCCGAGAGAATCCATGATAGGAGAAATCGATGTGACGCTCTGGGGTGAATGGCAGGTTCTCAAGGAGTTGAAATTTCTGGGTGGCCGCCGGAGAGCGAAATCGAGTCGGAAAAGCCGTCGGGACGAAGTTCAGGTAAAGGGGTTGGCGTGAACAAAAGATTGCACGTGCTAACTCCCAAGTGTAGGAGGTCGCCAAGTAGTAAATATCCTAGTGAGCCTAGGGTCGAACACGGGGACAACTTGCTTACAATCAGCAGTGATCACAATTAGCCTAAACGGTGTGAGAAATACCACCCTTTTGAGGTGAGGATTGGTTGATGAGATTTTTAGAACACCCTACCGTTAAGCATGCAAACAACGAAATATGTAGGATAGCAAACAAAGATGAGAAATGTGAGTGTTCATGGTTTCATGGTGTAGTCGGGCTTCAAACTTCATTTCGAATCACTACGATCCCTCATCCGGCTAAGGAGAGAGTGATCGGATAGTTTGGCATTTCATCGAACACGTTGGGTGCGAAAAGATAGTGAATGAAACATTGAGAAAATTTTACAATAAACACAATAGAGAGGGTCCACTAGGATGAACCTCTCTTTGGATTTCCCACTAGGGTTCCAATTGAACAAGACTAACTCAACATTTCATTCACATATGAGAGTTAAAATTCAAGCTAGAAATAAAATTTGTAAGCCCAACATACAACCATCCACCATAAACACACACAATAAGACTAGCCACTCATGGTAAACAAAATCACCATTTTTGATTTCAAAGTTAACATCCAAATGTTTTTACAATGAACAAAATTCAACAAGAGAAATGAGAAATAAAAGATAAAGCACAAGAGAACCCCCTTTTGATCTTCTCCTTTGATCTTCTCTCTTGATCTTTACTCCTTCTCCAAGATTTTCCAAGCACTAGAAATTTCTCCTTGAAAAAGAATCCCCCCAAGGCAAGCCCTAAAAAAACTGCTCAAAAAAACTAAGTCCCCAAGCCAAAACACTTCAGCCTTAGGAGAAAACAGAACACAATTTCCTTACAGGCCCAAGCTCATTTTCTGTTTTTTAATCCGCCCAACAAAATTTGGCCTCAGAAAAATACTGTGCAAAAGTGGGGGCGGGATTAAATTTTCCGCCCCCCAAACAAACGCAGCAGCCGCTGCGTAAAAAAAGAAATTGCGGGGGGCACGTGGGCCCCTGCGATTCGCCGAAATGGGGGGGGGGGCTGGGGCCCCCTGGCTCCGTTCACCCGCTGCGCGGGGGAAAAAAATCGGCCCGCCTTGCGGGCTGGCCAGGCGGGCCGGCCCGCTGGGCGGGTAAAGGGCTTTTCATTATATATATATATATATTCATCCACTGCAGCGGCCCGCTCAGAAGCGGGCCGCGGGCCTCTGGGCCCAGTAAGGTTTTTTTCTTTGCTTTTCCTCTTACTAATTCCCAGAAAATCCCAGAAAATCCATTTTAGCTCCAAAAATTCCCGAAAATATCCAGAAATTCCAAAAAATTCTGGAAAAATTCCAGAAAATCCTGAGAAATCCCAGAAGTAACTGAAAAATACGGGAAACAGAAATTAGTTCGTAAAAACAACATTTCATGTATAAAATACGAATAAGCTTCAATATTACACAATATCACAAATACGCCCGTATTAAAGCCAAAATAAACACGATATACACATAAAATACCCGAAAATAGGGTGGAAATAAGCAATTTAAACCCCGAATCACACCCCCAACTAGCTATTTGCTAGTCCCTAGCAAATCAAGCGATACATTCGGATTAAAATGGAAACGTGCATCAAACCCACAAAATTCTCATGGCATATTCCAAAAGTTATTTCCAAGTGATCTCAAAGAAAATATAACCAATGTATGAAAGTACATAACGAATGACACACTCTTTTATCCAATTCAAAGAAAAGTGAGACAATAAGCCCGTATCACATGTGTCGGGATATCACGATGTCAAAAATGCTAATCTTCAAGGAAAAAGCCAATACAAAAGAAATTTTTCTCTAAGTTGTGGGGGAATGAGATTTGCAAAATTCATGTCGGTTATTCACTCAATTATTCATACTTATTTTTTTCATCATTTTTTTACTTCCTTTTTTTTATTTATGTTTTTGTGCACTCCCCTAAATCTTCTCTTTCGTGTCCTCCCCAATGTTTCGTGGGGTACCGACTACTTGACAAGACTAGAAGAACGATGCACCTTTTCTTTTCTATTTTTTTGTTGTTTTTTTTGTTTTTATTATTTGCATACACGCGATAACGCAATATAGGCAAAAAGGTGAAATGATTTCTAATCTCGTTTTTGGCCTCCTCCCCAATGTTTCGTGGGGCACCGGCTACTAAACTTGATTAGAAAGGCAATTCACTTATATTACTCTCATTCTCATTCACGAATTAGCAATTCATCCACCCACTCCTATAGGAAAAACAATGCATAACAAATTGGCCATCTCCTATCCAATCAAACCTACATCGTTCATCCCAACATGAAATTTCTTACACCACTCTTTTCCCAAATTGTTTCAAATAGAGCATCATGACATATGAAATAATCTCATTCATGGTATATTAGCATTTGAAATCAACTTGGAAAAGAAATTAAAGCACGCCAATCAAATATCCATAAGTTGATACCAAAATAGGATTTAAATCCAAATGTATGCATGAAGATGTAGCATGTAAGGGATCAAGCACAAAGCTAGCAAATGAGCAAGGATAGTCGATGTTAAGCTCGCAAGATATTGGAGATGACAAAAGGGATGTCTCCAAAAAAAAATAGAAGCAAAAGTTTTTTTTAACAAAACAACTAACTAAACATCCTAAACATCCTAAAACAACCTACAACCCTCCCCCCAACTAAAAATATGCATTGTCCTCAATGGATGAAAGGGTAGTAGAAGCAAAGTTGGAACAAACACACCTATTTAGTCGCCGCCCGAAGGCGGGTCCGCAAGCTCCTCGGTGTTTCACTCCTTAGCCCACGAATCAAAATAAGGCTTCAAACGTTGTCCATTGACCTTGAACTCGCTCCCACCTTTTTTGTTCAGCAAGGTCACCGCTCCATGATTGTAAACATGTTTTACCACGAACGGTCCGGACCATCTAGATCTCAACTTTCCTGGAAAGAGATGGAGCCGGGAGTTGTATAATAGCACGCTTTGGCCCGGAAAAAATTCACTCCTCAAAATCATTTTGTCATGCTCAAATTTCATGCGCTCCTTGGCTAATTTGGCATTGTCATATGCATCCCGCCGCAACTCCTCCAATTCACAAATCTGCAATTTATGAAAATTATTGGATGAGTCACAAATGGAATTAAATTGTTTAATTGCCCACAATGATTTGTGCTCTAACTCCACGGGCAAATGGCAATGTTTTCCATAAACAATCCTATACGGCGACATTCCTAAAATTGTTTTGTACGCGGTCCGATATGCCCAAAGTGTTTCCGGCAATCGGACACTCCAATACTTCCGTGTAGGATTCACCGTTTTTTGTAGGATGTTTTTTATTTCTTTATTAGCCAATTCCGCTTGGCCATTGGTTTGGGGGTGGTAAGGTGTGGAAATTTTGTGTGTGACCCCAAACCTCTTCATCAAGTTAGAGAATGGTTTATTGCAAAAATGAGATCCACCATCGCTAATGATAGCTTTAGGAATTCCAAAACGTGCAAAAATATTTTCTTTGAGAAATTTTAGCATGGTAGCACCCTCATTATTCCTACATGCAATGGCCTCCACCCATTTGGATACGTAATCAACGGCCACTAAGATATATGTGTACCCAAATGAAATGGGGAATGGCCCCATAAAATCTATGCCCCAACAATCAAAAATTTCAATTTCTAAGATCGGATTTAAGGGCATCATGTTTCTTTTTGTTATTTCCCCTAACTTTTGACATGGCACACAAGATTTACAATATGTGTATGTGTCCTTAAACATTGTGGGCCAATAAAATCCACATTGCAAAATTTTGGCCACCGTTTTATGTGCGGAAAAATGTCCCCCACATGCACCACAATGACAAAAATGTAATACACTAGCAAACTCGTCATTTAGCACACACTTCCTAACAATTTGGTCGGAACAATATTTATACAAGTATGGATCATCGAAAAAGAATGATTTTACCTCGTGTTTAAATCTTTTTATGTCCCGAATCAACCAAAAGTGAGGAACCTTACCGGAAACCAAGTAGTTTGCAATATCGGCATACCACGGCAAGGAAGACACGGCGAAAAGTTGCTCATCCGGAAATGCATCATGAGTTGGTGCGGTGGCGGGCTCGTTCCCGAAAGTAAGGCGTGACAAATGATCCGCCACCAAGTTTTCCATGCCCTTCTTATCCTTAATCACGACGTGGAATTCCTGCAAAAGTAAGATCCATCTAATAAGCCTTGGTTTTGCATCTTTCTTTGAAAGCAAATATTTTAGGGCCGCATGATCTGTAAAAATGAGAATAGGTGACCCTAAGATGTAACTCCTAAATTTCTCCAAAGCAAACACTACGGCGAGCAACTCTTTCTCCGTTGTTGTGTAGTTCTTTTGGGCTTCATTGGGAGTTTTGCTCGCGTAGTAAATCACACATGGTACTTTCTCCCTCTTTTGACCAAGCACCGCTCCCACGGCAAAATCACTTGCATCACACATAATCTCGAATGGGAGGCTCCAATCCGGCACCTGCAAAATGGGAGAAGTAGTCAATGCGTATTTTAATAAATCAAATGAGGATTGACACTCACGTGTCCAAATAAATTCTGCATCAAGAGTTAGAAAATGGCAAAGGGGTCGGGAGATGGCACTAAAATCCTTGATGAAACGACGATAGAACCCCGCATGCCCAAGAAAAGATCGCACATCCCTCACGGTTTTTGGAGCCGGTAGCTTTTCAATTATCTCAACTTTGGCTCGGTCTACCTCCATTCCTTGCTTTGAGACTTTATGGCCAAGAACCATCCCCTCTGTAGCCATGAAATGGCATTTCTCCCAATTTAGGAGGAGGTTCTTCTCAATGCATCTACTCAAAACCAAAGAAAGGTTAGACAAACAACTTTCAAATGAAAATCCAAAAACCGAAAAGTCATCCATAAAAATCTCCACAATTTCAACCATATCACTAAAAATGCTTAGAACGCATCGTTGAAATGTGGCGGGTGCATTGCACAACCCAAAGGGCATCCTACGAAAGGCAAATGTGCCGAAGGGACAAGTGAAAGTGGTTTTCTCTTGGTCCTCCGGGGCAATTTCTATTTGATAATAGACCGAATACCCGTCCAAAAAGCAATAAAATTCATGGCCCGCAACCCTTTCTACAATTTGGTCAAGGAATGGCAAAGGAAAATGGTCATTGCGGGTCATAGCATTAAGTTTCTGGTAATCTACACACATACGCCAACCGGTGGTGGTTCAAGTAGGAATCAATTCATCATTCTTGTCCCTAATGACGGTGATTCCGGACTTTTTGGGCACGATTTGGATGGGACTCACCCACCTACTATCCGAAATCGGGTAAATGATACCCGCATCCAACAATTTTAAAAGTTCATTTTTTACAACCTCCTTCAACGTCGGGTTAAGCCGACGTTGCAACTCTCTCGAGGGTTTTGAATCCGCTTCCAAATAAATGTGATGTGAGCACACTAAAGGGCTAATTCCCGTGATATCTGCTAGTGTCCAACCTATATCCTTTTTGTGTGTTCTCAACACATCCAACAAATCGTGTTCTTGCTTAGGTGTGAGGTTAGAATTTATTACCACCGGGAACGTCTCACCCTCTCCAAGGTATGCATACTTCAAATATTCCGGAAGTGGCTTTAAATCCAATTTGGGATGCTCCGAAGATGATGGCATTTGAGGTGGGGAGTCCGTAGGCAATGTCTCGAATCTCGGAACCCATTTGGTGCTTGGTCCCGCATGTGTCTCCTGCACAAGAAAAGATTCATCAATATGCTCACAAAAAGAGTCAAGAAAATCTAAAGCATTATCAAATTCGGAACCGAAATGATCTTCAACACATGAGTCTATAGGTTCCGAAGCCAAAAAGTCAACCATGTTAACTTCATCGTATTCCCCTTCTCGGGGTGGCAATTTGCATGCATTGAATATATTGTGTTCAAGAGTCATGTTGCCAAAAGAAATTTTTAATTGGCCACTCCTACAATTTATCAAGGCGTTGCAAGTGGCCAAAAATGGTCTTCCTAGGATTATCGGGGTGGGATTCCCCGGTGTGGGTCCTTGAATGTCAAAGACAATGAAGTCAACGGGGTAATAAAATTTGTCCACTTGGACAAGCACATCTTCCACACAACCCCGTGGAATCTTCACACTCCTATCCGCTAGTTGTAAAACAACCGGCGTGCTTTTTAATTCACCCAATCCTAGTTGAAGAAAGACCGGGTAAGGCAATATGTTAACACTCGAACCCAAATCCAAAAGTGCTTGACCTATCCTCTTTGTGCATATGGTGCATTCAATTGTAGGGGATCCTGGGTCTCTACATTTTTGGGGAGTGTTGTGTTGCACAATGGAGCTCACTTGCTCCGTTAAGAAAGCCTTTTTCTTCACATTCAAATTCCTCTTTACCGTGCACAAATCTTTAAGAAACTTAGCATACGTTGGAATTTGATTAATAGCATCAAGTAAAGGGATATTAATTTGACATTGTTGAAAAATCTCCCTGATTTCCGCTTGATACTTGTCCTTGGATGGCGGGGCGAGCCTTTGAGGGAAAGGTACCGGAGTGGAATAAGGCGCGGGCTCCTTGGATGGATTCTTTATTGTTGGGCCTTCACCTTGCTCCTCCTCTAGCACCAAGTCCGGTATTTGTTCCTTCTCTCCCACTTCCTCCACTTGTGGATCTTTAGGTGGCTCCACATTTTCAAAAATTTTTCCACTTCTCAATGTCGTCACCGCTTGGCATTGCTTCATTGAACCCCCCGTTGACGAAGAAGAGTTCATATTGGGGTTGGGCAATGGTTGGGATGGAAGCTTCACCTTCTCTAGACTTGCGGTCAACTTCGCCAAGTGCTCCGCCATTTGTTGATTTTGAGTTTGCTGGAGTTGTTGGAATTGTTTGAATTGTTGGCTTTGAGCTTGTTGCACTTGGATGAGTTGTTGCAAAGTCTCATTCATGGAGTTCATTTGGGTCTCACTCCCTTCCTCTCTCTTTCTTTGGAAACCGCCTCCTTGGTAATTGTTGTTGAAAGGAGGAGCCTTGTACGGTTGATGAGGTTGTTGTGGTGGCCCTTGATGTTGCGGTTGTTGAGGCTTCCAACTCAAGTTGGGATGATTCTTCCAACTTTGATTATATGTGTTGGAGTTGAAGTTTTGTCCAAACACTTGATTTGCCTCCGCATTAGGCTCTCTCAAAACCTCCTTCAATGTGGGAATGGTGGGGCAATTTAATGTATCGTGCCCCGTAGTCTCGCAAATAGCACAACTCTTCTCCATGGATACACTCTTCACCGCTCTCAACTCCATGGCTTGGATCTTCTTTTGCATAGCTTCTAACCGGGCTTCCATAGCATCATCGGTCTTCAAAATGTGTAAGCCCCCACGAGTTGGTTGTGATGAAGAGGAGTCGCCTCTATCAAACTCCGAAGTTGTGTCCCATGTTTGTGCATTCTCCGCCACCATCTCCAAATATTCCCACGCTTCATCCGGTTCCTTATCAAAAAACTCCCCGTTGCACATTGTTTCCAAAAATTGCTTTGATGTCGGTAAGAGTCCTTCGTAGAAGAACCCGATGACACGACATTTCTCGAATCCGTGGTGAGGACATGAGAGTAGAAGTTCCTTTAGCCTTTCCCAAGCTTGGTAGAATGTCTCATTGTTGCGTTGGGCAAAGCTCATGATTTTCTTCTTCAATCCCTGTGTCCTGTGCAAGGGAAAAAATTTCTTTAGAAACTCGGCTTGAAATTGCAACCATGAAGTAATTGATCGGGGTGGTAAAGCATTATGCCAATTCTTGGCTTTATCTTTGAGAGAAAACGGAAATAATTTCAAGTATATCGTGTCGGCGCTCGTTTTCCCATCAAAACATGTGGAACATACATCTTCAAACTCCTTTATGTGAAGGTATGGGTTTTCCCTCTCCAACCCTTGGAAAGTGGGTGGGAGTTGAATTACCCCGGGTTTAAAATTAAAGGAGTTCGCATCCGTAGGTAATACAAAGCATGAAGCCGAACTAGACCTGGTGGGTCTCAGAAGATCTCTCAAAGACCTAGGGACATCGGCTTGAGAATTAGTGTCATGGTTACTAGTATTATCATTGTTCATGTTGTCTTCCGCCATGACGTGTGTGCGTGTTAATCTATGTGTTCGAGGTGTTCGAAGCCACATAAACTAACCAAGCAATCGATGGTATGTAAAGAAAACGAAAACAAACAAAGTGAAATTTATATACGATTATGTACGAAAAGATGATATAGTCACAAAGCAAAGCTAAAAGTAATGTAATTGTCGATGGTAAAACCGTTGTCCCCGGCAACGGCGCCAAAAACTTGGCGTGAACAAAAGATTGCACGTGCTAACTCCCAAGTGTAGGAGGTCGCCAAGTAGTAAATATCCTAGTGAGCCTAGGGTCGAACACGGGGACAACTTACTTACAATCAACAGTGATCACAATTAGCCTAAACGGTGTGAGAAATACCACCCTTTTGAGGTGATGATTGGTTGATGAGATTTTTAGAACACCCTACCGTTAAGCATGCAAACAACGAAATATGTAGGATAGCAAACAAAGATGAGAAATGTGAGTGTTCATGGTTTCATGGTGTAGTCGGGCTTCAAACTTCATTTCGAATCACTACGATCCCTCATCCGGCTAAGGAGAGAGTGATCGGATAGTTTGGCATTTCATCGAACACGTTGGGTGCGAAAAGATAGTGAATGAAACATTGAGAAAATTTTACAATAAACACAATAGAGAGGGTCCACTAGGATGAACCTCTCTTTGGATTTCCCACTAGGGTTCCAATTGAACAAGACTAACTCAACATTTCATTCACATATGAGAGTTAAAATTCAAGCTAGAAATGAAATTTGTAAGCCCAACATACAACCATCCATCATAAACACACACAATAAGACTAGCCACTCATGGTAAACAAAATCACCATTTTTGATTTCAAAGTTAACATCCAAATGTTTTTACAATGAACAAAATTCAACAAGAGAAATGAGAAATAAAAGATAAAGCACAAGAGAACCCCATTTTGATCTTCTCCTTTGATCTTCTCTCTTGATCTTTACTCCTTCTCCAAGATTTTCCAAGCACTAGAAATTTCTCCTTGAAAAAGAATCCCCCCAAGGCAAGCCCTAAAAAAACTGCTCAAAAAAACTAAGTCCCCAAGCCAAAACACTTCAGCCTTAGGAGAAAACAGAACACAATTTCCTTACAGGCCCAAGCTCATTTTCTGTTTTTTAATCCGCCCAACAAAATTTGGCCTCAGAAAAATACTGTGCAAAAGTGGGGGCGGGATTAAATTTTCTGCCCCCCAAACAAACGCAGCAGCCGCTGCGTAAAAAAAGAAATTGCGGGGGGCACGTGGCCCCTCGCGATTCGCCAAAATTGGGGGGGGGGGGCAAGGGGGCGCTGGGGCCCCCTGGCTCCGTTCCCCCGCTGCGCGGGGGAAAAAAATCGGCCCGCCTTGCGGGCCGGCCAGGCGGGCCGGCCCGCTGGGCGGGTAAAGGGCTTTTCATTTTTTTATTTTTATATATTCATCCACTGCAGCGGCCCGCTCAGAAGCGGGCCGCGGGCCTCTGGGCCAAGTAAGGTTTTTTTCTTTGCTTTTCCTCTTAATAATTCCCAGAAAATCCCAGAAAATCTATTTTAGCTCCAAAAATTCCCGAAAAATATCCAGAAATTCCAAAAAATTTTGGAAAAATTCCAGAAAATCCTGAGAAATCCCAGAAGTACCTGAAAAATACGGGAAACAGAAATTAGTTCGTAAAAACAACATTTCATGTATAAAATACGAATAAGCTTCAATATTACACAATATCACAAATACGCCCGTATTAAAATCAAAATAAACACGATATACACATAAAATACTCGAAAATAGGGTGGAAATAAGCAATTTAAACCCCGAATCAGGGGTCCATGGGGAAAATCGAGAGGAGAAAAGGCCGATCGACGAAAATGTTAGGCGGGGAGGGGTGGCGACGAGAAATTTCAGCGAAGGTGGGGCGGAGCCGTCGAATTTTGGGGCGGAGGGCGGATGGTTTCGGCAATTTTTTTGGGTTAGGGCGGTGAGTCCGTCGATTTGGGGAAGAAGAAACGGGGCGCTTCGGGGAATGGGATGAGTTGCCTTGGAAAATGAAGATGATTAAATAAGAAAGAAAAAATATTCAGTTAGTGAAAGTTGGGGAAGTTTTGAGAACGGGAATATTTCCAATCGGCAGTGGAAGTTTTGAAAACTGAAAACAAACATGGATTCAAATAATGAATGGATGGGTTCGTTTAGGGACGAAAAGTTAGAAGTAAATGTTTAACAGAAAATATAAGCGGGAAGACGAAGCTGTTACCGAAAAATTGAAAAATAGGTTGGCGACCAATATTTGTGAATTAGTCGACCAATTTTAAAAAATAAGCAAAAAATTTTGAAAAAATTTGAGAAAAATTCTAAAAAATATTATAAGAATGTGTCATAAGTCGGATTCACTAATAATTCCCATATTTCTTCGAAGCTTAATAAAAGTCTCTTCTTTTAAAGGTTTAGTCAAAATATCAGTAGTTTGATGTTCAGTAGATATAAATTTTAGAACAATGTCTCCTTTCTAAACATGATCATCTAGAAAATGATGACATACATCAATATGTTTTGTATGTAAATGATGCACATGATTTTTATAAAGATTAATAGCACTAGTATTATCACACATAATAGGGCATGTGGAGCAGTCAATACCATAGTCTGAAATAGTTTGTTTTATCCATAAAATTTGAGCACATGCTAAACCGGCAGCAATATATTCTGCCTCGGTTGTAGATAATGAAACAGAGTTTTGCTTTTTGCTAAACCAAGAAACTAAAGCATGTCCTAAAAAGTGGCATGTACCACTGGTACTTTTACGGTCAGATTTGCAACCAGCAAAGTCTGCATCACTATATGATAATAAATCAAATGTGCTTGACTTAGGGTAAAATAAACCAAAATCAGAAGTATGCTTAACATATCTAATAGTCCTTTTACAGCAGTTAGATGTGAAACCTTAGGATTTGCCTGAAAACATGCACATAAACATACTGAAAACATAATGTCTGATCTACTAGCAGTTAGATAAAGTAGAGAGCCAATCATACCTCTGTAAAGACGTTGATCAACACTCTTACCATTTAAATCTTTGTCGAGAGAAGTAGATGTACTCATTGGAGTACGTTTTTCTGCAGAACTTTCTAAACCAAAACACTTGATGAGTTCTTTAGAATATTTGCTTTGGTGAATAAAGATTCCTTCCTTCATTTGTTTGATTGAAGACCAAGGAAGTAGTTGAGTTCACCCATGTGAGTCATCTCAAACTCTTTCTGCATAATCTTAGAAAAATCTTGACAAAGAGATTCATTAGTAGAACCAAAAATAATATCATCAACGTATATGTGAATAAAGATTATGTCAGATTTATGTTTTTAATAAATAATGTGGAATCTATTTTATCAATTGAATAACTTGAATTTAAAAGATAGATTTTAAGCCTTTAATACCAAGCACGAGGTGCTTGTTTGAGGCCATATAATGCCTTTTTCAATTTAAAAACATGATTTTCTAAATTTTCATGAATAAAACCAGGAGGTTGTTCTACATAAACTTCTTCTTTAAGAAAACCATTTAGAAAAGAACTTTTGACATCCATTTGAAATAACTTAAAATCTTTAAAATATGCAAATGATAATAGCATCCTAATAGATTCAAGACGTGCAATTGGTGCATAGGTTTCATCATAATCAATAACTTCTTCTTGATTATAACCTTGTGCAACCAATCGTGCCTTGTTACTAATTAACTGACCAAATTCATCCAATTTATTTTTGAATACCCACTTGGTACCAATAATTGAGTGATCTGATGGTCTGGGAACTAATTCCCAAATATCATTCCGTCGAAATTGATTGAGTTCTTCCTGCATAGCAATAATCCATGAACTGTCTTCACATGCATCTTTGATGTTCTTTGGTTCAATGGTTGAAAGGAAAGCACAATGCGCCATTTGTTCTATTTGACGATGAGTTCTCACTCCATCTGTAATATCTCCAATGATTAATTCTGATGGATGATTTGGAACTTGTGCAAATGCCTTAGGAAGATCTGCATTAACTGAAATAGACTCAACAGAGGTTTTAGTAGCATCATTTTCATCAAGTTTAATATTATCTAAAGAATTAGATAAATGTAACATATTCTCTTCATCATCAAATGATGGGAGAATTAGATGAGGGGTTCTCATCAAAGGTGACATGTAGTAATTCTTCAATTGTTCAAGTTCTTTTGTTATATACTCTGTAAGCTTTGCTACGTGTTGAGTATCCAACAAAAATACCTTCATCAGATTTTGAATCAAATTTGTCAAGTGCATCTTTAGTATTAAGAATGAAACATTTACATCCAAACACTTTAAAATATGATACACGAGGAAAGCGATTAAAGAATAATTCAAAACAAGTTTTATTAAGTAATGGCCTTATAAGAACTTTATTTATAATGTAGCAAGCAGTTGCGACAGCTTCAGCCAAAAAATATTTTGGTAATTTACTATCATAAAGCATTGTTCTCGCACATTCTTGTAAAGTTCTATTTTTCCTTTCTACTACTCCATTCTGAAGAGGAGCACGAGGAAAAGAAAAATTGTGAGTAATGCCATTTTTATTACAAAACTTAGTAAAAGATTCATTATCAAATTCTCCCCCATGATCACTACGAATAGTGACAATGTTAGAGGATTTGATCTTTTGTATCTTTTTACAAAATATTGAAAATTCTTCAAAAGCATCATTCTTATTTTGTAAGAATATAACCTAAGTGTATCTTGAATAGTCATCAACAATGACAAATTCATATCTACTTCTATTCAAAGAGGCTACTCTTGAAGGACCAAACAAATCCAAATGTAGGAGTTCTAACGGTCTCTTTGTTGAGATAATGTCCTTTGATTTAAAAGAAGATTTGTGCATTTTTCCTTGTTGACAAGCATCACAAAAATGTTTGTGTTTGAAATAAATATATTCTTACGCTTATCACAGAATAAAATAGATGACATATCAGAATCATAAATGATGCAATCATTTTGTTCAAATACTATTTTGTAATTTTTATCACATAATTGACTAATGGAAAGCAAATTATGTTTCAAACCGTCAACCAGGAGAACATTCTCGATGATAGGCTGATTTGTATTACCAACTGTTCCAGTGCCTATGATTTTGCCTTTGTTGTTGTCACCAAAGGTAATTATGCCTCTATCTTTATATTTAACAGTTGAAAGCAAGTTGACATTTCCCGTCATATGTTTTGAACATTCACTATCCAAAATCCATCTTTCTTTTCCTAGGTACCTGAAAGATAAAACATTAAGCGTTGGCACCCTTTGTTTGAGGGTCCTTGGGATTAGATTTTTGGAAGCCAAACCCAAGTGGAATTTGGTTTTCTAATATAATCACTAGAATGAACAATAGAATGTATATAATGAGAGATATAATCATTTCTATCTTTTAAACATGAATCCTTAGGAACCCATATACTAATTGTAGTAGGTTTCCTAGGAGATGGTTTTGAAATGTTAGTAACATTTCTTTGTGAAGAAGAAGTAGGAATGTTTACTTTCTTCGTGTAAATGAATGCATGATTCTTCTTCCGTGGTTTAACAAAAATTGTTTTTCCACTAGATGAAGATGTGTTATAAGACTTGTGTGCATTCTTATGAGAATATCCCTGTTACGCCTATTTGGCCGAGACCCGTAAAGCACGAGCCCAGGAGCCCGACTACTGGTCAAAAGCCCATCTGCGTCCTCAAAGCCCATTCGACAAAGGCCCTACAAGAGGCCTCCTCGAACGTCGATCCGACCCAGCCCCAATAACCCGTTAGTCGCTCGCCCACTCCTGCGAAAACCACTCCCCCAGAACGCGCGACCACTAAAGAGCGATAATGGGAAGGTGCTGGCATGGCGGAGGGAGCGGCGGCGAGGGGGGACTGATGGGGCACGATCAATGGCGGACATGGGACGTGGGTCAGAGGCGATCACGCCGGGGCTCTACAAAAGGGCAAGGAGGACGACGAAGAGAGGGACCGCATCTCAGGTAACAAAACCTAAGGTACTCCATCAACGACCTCGTTCTCCCAATTCATCTCCTTCCTCCCCCGCTCGCGCCGAGAGACGCCGTTACGATCTCCTCACGAGTCGGACCGTCTCCGCCGGGCCTCCTTTCTCAGATCTCTATCTGACTTAGGCATCGGAGGGGATTTGGCCGGAACCAAGGTCCGGCCCCCTGACGAGCGTTCTCGTCTGCGCAGGTGGACAACAGATCAACGGGCCGAGGCTACCCCTCGCCCCTCTCCGACCACTCGATCAACCGGACAGTGAGGCTTCCCCTCACCGTCAGCCTGCCGTGGCCGAGCACGTCCTACCAAGGCCGAGCGTCCTAATCGGGTCCGAGACTCTCCCTCGCCACCCGTCGGCCGTGCATCTACCCAGGCGACTGAGGCTACCCCTCGTCCCCCTTCCAGCCGAGGCCGAGCACACCTGTCCGAGGCCGAGCGTCTCAACAAGGGCCGAGGCTTCCCCTCGCCCCTTCTGCACCGATTCGAAGCCCCCGAGGGACCCAAAGCGGGCCCCTTGACCACGTTGACCGGGTTCTCCACGGTCAACGCTTTGTAGTGAGAAAACACTCTGAAACATCTGGCGCCGTCTGTGGGAACGAGAAACCGTCCCACGAAGAAGCAAACCACACCAACAATGGCACGAGCCAACAATGGGAGGAAGCGCATGCCCCCCATCCCAGAGGAGGGGAATGGCACAACAAACGGCAATCCCGAGGACACACCCGTCAGCGGCCACCCCACCCTCTCCACCGAAGAAGCCGGCGGCTCAGAACTGGCCACGCAGGGACAGCTCCGCGCCCTAGCTCAGGAGACCAACGCGAGCCTCCAGACGTTGGTCGTAACGGTGCAGCAGCTCGTCGGTCCTGCGCCACCCAACGGAGGCACGTTGGACGACAGCCATCGATGGGCGGGGGGTCCCCCACACTTGCGGTCCGCCGTGGTCGACGACCACGGGACCCGGAAACCGAACATGGAGCTTCGGTTCACGCTGTCTGGCTCTCGTCAGGCGAGGTCACGCGCCTCCTCACCCAATCGTGAAAGGAGCCGAAGAGAGACCGAAGGGACGGACGGCGAATCAAGGACGGCCTCGTCTCATCGATCGCGGTCGTCCCGCCGCAGGAGAAGCGAACGACACCACTCGAGAGACCGATCGCGGTGGAGCAGGAGCTCCCGCAGGAGGAGTCGGGAACGTCGGGACAGCCCGGCCCCCAGTGTGGCGAAGGCTGCGGAGCCAGCCCCGCTGGCGCCGGTGGTACCCCCACCCCCGGTCGATCCAGAGGCAGGCGAGTACCGCATCCCCGGAGGCATCCACGGAGATCGATGCCCCTTGTCACGGAGAATAACCGACGCACGGGTCCCCACCCGATTCCGGATCCCGGTGCTGGGAAAGTACGATGGAATAGGAGACCCGGCGCACCACGTGATGGACTACGAGGGGGACATGGCCTTCCAGGGAGCTGACGATGACCTGCTCTGCCGGGGCTTCTATTCGACTCTCAGGGGAGCGGCGAGGATCTGGTACCACAGCCTGCCCGGCCGCTCCATCGACAATTTCGAGCAACTCGCCCAGTTGTTCTGCAAACAGTTCATGGCGGGGAGGCTGATCAAGCCTGGTGCTGAACATCTGTTCAACATAGTGCAAGGCCCGGCCGAGCCACTCCGACAGTTCATGCACCGCTTCAATGCCGAAAGGCTGAACGTGAACAACCCACCCGACCTGGTGGTCCAGACGGCTCTTAAGAAAGGGCTTCGCCACAGGGGCCTCAAGAAGTCCCTACACACCGACCCCCCCAAAGGACCTCCCCGGGATCATGGCAAGGGCCGAGCGCTTCATGCTGACTGAGGAGGCCTTGGCCGAGGATGCAGGAAAAACCGCTCGAGGGACCAAGCGCGGCGACGGCGGACGAGCTAGCCCCGAAGGGTACCGGGCCGAGAAGAGGCAGAGGAACAGGCAGCGGGGAGAAAGCACGAGAGATACCACCCCAGACGCCATTCTCGCCCAAGTAGAGAAGGAAGAGCGAGCTGATCGCCCTCCACCGAAGGCTAAAAGAGGCGGGAAGAACCGGGAGAAGTACTGTAAGTACCATAAGGACGATGGCCATGACACAGAAGATTGCTGGCATCTGAAGAAAGACATTGAGAAGCTGATGAACCGAGGGCACGCCAGGAATCAGGCCGACGAACCGGCCTACGGAGAAGGGACCTCCACGCAGTCGGACAAGGGGAAGAAGATCAACGCCATCCAAGGCCCCCTCCGCATCATAGAGTGAGCAGACAATGACTCTTCCCCCGGCGGCAGCCTAGTATGAGGGAGTTATCCAGCTTTACAACCCTCTGTTTAGCTTCATTTCCTTTTCTCCGTTTCCTCCAAATGTACCGGTCCGACAGGACTCATGAGAGTACAAACGCAATCTTTTTATTGTCTTTATTTAAAATTCCGACGGAGTTGACATGTCGCCAGTAACGCAAAAGGCCGGGGACCGCCGCCTCACTGGAGGAGGAGGAGGAGCTTTGCCCTCACCGACTATCTCCGGCACTCATAAGTCTGGGAGCAATTCCCCCAGCAGACGCGGACGCCGACCGGTCCTAAGCCGAGGAGCTTAGCCCTCGCCGACCGAGTCCAGAGCTCATAAGTCTGGGGGCGGCTCCCCCAGCAGGCACGGGCGCCGATCGGTCCTAAGCCGAGGAGCTTTGCCCTCGCCGACCGACTCCAGTGCCCATAAGTCTGGGGGCAATTCCCCCGGCAGGCACGGATGCCGACCGGTCCTAAGCCGAAGGGCTTTTCCCTCGCTGACCGACTCCAGCGCTCATAAGTCTGGGGGCAATTCCCCCGGCAGGCACGGACGCCGACCGGTCCTAAGCCGAAGGGCTTTGCCCTCGCCGACCGACTCCAGTGCTCATAAGTCTGGGGGCGGCTCCCCCAGCAGGCACGACGCTGACTGGTCCTAAGCCGAGGAGCTTTGTCCTCGCCGACCGACTCCAGCGCTCATAAGACTGGGGGCAATTCCCCCAGCAGGCACGGACGCCGACCGGTCCTAAGCCGAGGAGCTTTGCCCTCGCCGACCGACTCCAGTGCTCATAAGTCTGGGGGGCAGTTTCCCCAGGAGGCACGGACGCCAACCGGTCCTAAGTCGAGAAGCTCCGCCCTCGCTGACCGACTCCTGCGCTCCTAAGTCTGGGGAGAATACACCCAGCCGACGCCAGTTTCGTCCATTCCCAAGCCAAGAACAAGGCAACAACGCCAAGTACACAAAAATTCCAAGTAAGTCGATTTCATTTATAATAGTTAACCCGAGTACAAAAATGCGTCTTATCTACAGGGGATCAAGGCGAAGGGAACACCCTACAAACAGTCTACTCGCGACAAATGACAGAGTTCAGATCGACACCGACAAAGCAAAATTGGTTGACAAAAGACCCAGAGTAGGTGACCCAAGCTAGCGGCCATGCAACCAGCAATTGTTGGCCGCGGGGCTGAAGGAGAGGGCGGGGGCCGGGGATCCATTTCAAGTAGACGGGCCCAAAGCGAAGCGGATGCTTAAAAATTTGAGGATAAGGCTGGGAGGGACTGCTTAAGGAGCCCGAGCTCGGGAGGACACATCCTCGGGCACTTCGCCCTGCTCGGAGCGAGGGGACTCGACTGGCGGAGGGGCTTGCCGGACACGTTCCGCACATTCCCGGAAGGAAGACTGGACGACTTCGACGATCCGGGGGGCGATGATGTCTATATACTTACCGAAGGCCCCCCTGAGAACCTCGAAGATCTCCTTCCCCAGGGTCTCGACGACGCCCTTCTCGACCTCCTCCGCCAGCCGCATTACCTGACGCCGGTCCGACAGCTCCCTCTGAAGCTCCTCCCTCTCCAGACGGAACGATTCCGCCGCTTCCTCAGCCGACTGATGAGCATCCCCTAGCTTTCCCTCAAGGTCACCCACTTGCCCCTCCAACGCAGCCACACGGAGGGCGAGGCGCCGAGACTCCATCTGGGCCTCCATCATGGCCACCTCGGCCGCCCCGGCCCGCTCCTGAGCCCTCATGGAAGACTCCTCCATCTCCCTCAAGCGGACGGCTCGACACTGCAACTCCACAGCGAGCGCTGAACCCTGAAAAGACGAGACATGTGCTAAGAAGAGGATAAAGAGAAAGAGAGGATAGCAAGATGACCGAACCTGTTGGAGGATCCAGACCAAGGAATCCGACATCTTGTCGACCGGGATCTTCTTGAGGAGGCTGCGGTCCCGAGGAGGAACGGAGACCTCGGCAACCTGCTGGGCCACTGCTCGGTCAGCAAACATCGAACTCCCAGGGACGACAATCGAAGCCAAGTCGCTCGCCAACAAGGCCCCGACCCCTGGTGATACGGGCGAAGACGCTGCGAGGGGGGTGGCTGGCAGAGCTATCGAAGGATCCCCGGCGGTCACCACGGGAGGCGCGGAACCTGCCGGGCCGGAGGGATCCACGTCCTCCTTCCTCTTCTTTCCACCGTGGAGCTCCGAAGGCGCCGGAGGAGAACGCTTCCGCCTCGCACCATCCTCACCCCCCGGAAGGGGATCGCCAGAAGAAGAGGCGGGAGGCGCGGCCACCACCTTACCCACGGCAGGCTCGGCACGGCGCACCTCCTCCTCAACGGTCCTCCGAGGCACCCTTCCAGAGGTACTACCTCGGCTCCGAGCGGCTCCACGACGGATCAGCTCGTCAACGTCACGGACGAATTCGCGGCCAGCCATCCCTGCAAAGGAGACCGAAATCAGGATGAGTCATAGGGCGATCCGGGGATGAAAAAGCGACCTACCCGGAGACCACAAGACGGCCTTCAGGAGTAGGTCGTCCAGCAAAGACCAAATGGACTTCGTTTCCAAAGGAAGAGCTAACAGAAGCGCAGCGGCTGCCCGGTCGGCGTCTGAGAGAACCAACGAAGGGAGAGAATGGACAGAACTGCCCCAGCTTGTCAGAATCTGGGCCTCGCCCAAGAAGACCACGAAGACATAATCCAAGTTCCAATCCCCTGACCAGCGGGGTAACCCGATCAGGCATTCCCTCCTCGAACGAGCTCGGAGTAGCAGCCATGACCCCGGACCGACCGTCTGGGCCTGGTAAAAGTAGAAGAGAAGGGGGAGAGTCGGCTCCAGACCACGGGTACAGCAGAGCGTTACGAAGCTCGTCAGTACCGCGATCGAACACGGGGTGAACTGACACAGGGACACTGTGAAATGTTCCATGACCTGGATGAAGAAGGGATGGAGCGGGAAGCGAAGACCCAGGCGGAACATCTCGACGTAGACACCGACCTCATTGCTCCTCGGAAGGCAAATCCGCTCGTCGACAAATGGAACCCGAACCTCGTATGGAAAGCAGAGATATCTTTCCCGGATCTCCGCGGCCACCGAAGGAGGGGTCCTCGACGGCGTACGGAGGACAACCGGGGGCACATTAAGCCGTACGGCAGCCAACGCCACGTCATCACGGGCGTAGTCTGGAAAAAGTTTCTCCTTCCCCTTATCTTGAAGAGAACGACTCCCGGCGGGGGAACCAGACTCCCTTAGCCGGGGTTCGCCCCGCCCGGACTCCGGAGGACCCCTCGTCCTCCGGCCAGAACCGCCTATCCTAAGAGCAGCCATAAGATGAAAGCAAGAGAGGAATTACCTATTTTCAACTATTTTTGGAGAGGACAAAGAAGCGAAGGCGACGGGGAACTCCGGGTTGCTGAAGGCTCTGAATATCGGGAGGAGCGAAGAAGAAGTGGAGATCAACACAACTGGGGATCTTATATGCCAGGGGAGAATTCGAAGCGCCTGACAAGAATGCGTGGCGAGGCTCGAAGAGTCGGCGGCGTTCCGAAACTGGCGCCAGTTGAAGACCAATCGATCCGCCTCATCATGACCTGCATTTATGGCCTCGCCTCGATTGAAGCGCCGCTCGGAATCCCAGGAGACATAACGGGTGATCTGAGCAAACCGAGGCTGATCGACCCCACCAATGGCGGCTCACAAACCCTTCGGCTTCTCGAGCTCAAGGCGACTACGCGAGCGGCGGGGATAAGCTTGCCGCTACACGTGGCAGCATCTGAAGGCCGACGGCGCTTCGGAACCCGCGCCTTAAAAACATCGAACGGGCCAACTCATGATGACGACTAATAAATGAGTCGGCATCGACTGGCGAGCTCGTCAGAATCGGCAGAGGTCACATCGGCCGAGCCGAACCGGCCGAGGCCGATCAACCCGACCGATGGGGGCAATTGTTACGCCTATTTGGCCGAGACCCGTAAAGCACGAGCCCAGGAGCCCGACTACTGGTCAAAAGCCCATCTGCGTCCTCAAAGCCCATTCGACAAAGGCCCTACAAGAGGCCTCCTCGAACGTCGATCCGACCCAGCCCCAATAACCCGTTAGTCGCTCGCCCACTCCTGCGAAAACCACTCCCCCAGAACGCGCGACCACTAAAGAGCGATAATGGGAAGTGCTGGCATGGCGGAGGGAGCGGCGGCGAGGGGGGACTGATGGGGCACGATCAATGGCGGACGTGGGACGTGGGTCAGAGGCGATCACGCCGGGGCTCTACAAAAGGGCAAGGAGGACGACGAAGAGAGGGACCGCATCTCAGGTAACAAAACCTAAGGTACTCCATCAACGACCTCGTTCCCCCAATTCATCTCCTTCCTCCCCCGCTCGCGCCGAGAGACGCCGTTACGATCTCCTCACGAGTCGGACCGTCTCCGCCGGGCCTCCTTTCTCAGATCTCTATCTGACTTAGGCATCGGAGGGGATTTGGCCGGAACCAAGGTCTGGCCCCCTGACGAGCGTTCTCGTCTGCGCAGGTGGACAACAGATCAACGGGCCGAGGCTACCCCTCGCCCCTCTCCGACCACTCGATCAACCGGACAGTGAGGCTTCCCCTCACCGTCAGCCTGCCGTGGCCGAGCACGTCCTACCGAGGCCGAGCGTCCTAATCGGGTCCGAGACTCTCCCTCGCCACCCGTCGGCCATGCATCTACCCGGGCGACTGAGGCTACCCCTCGTCCCCCTTCCAGCCGAGGCCGAGCACACCTGTCCGAGGCCGAGCGTCTCAACCAAGGCCGAGGCTTCCCCTCGCCCCTTCTGCACCGATTCGAAGCCCCCGAGGGACCCAAAGCGGGCCCCTTGACCACGTTGACCGGGTTCTCCACGGTCAACGCTTTGTAGTGAGAAAACACTCTGAAACAATCCCAATCCTTGCCTATGATTTGCTGGATATTGATTTTTAGCAAATCATCGAGATTTGTCTTTCCTTTGTTAAATTTATTAACATTGGATGAAATCTCATCGTATTTCATCTTTAGTGATGAGATACTTTTATCCATTTCAGATATTTGTGTATGCAATTGTAGATTCTTAGTTTTGAGAAGATCATTCTCTTTACTAAGATCCAAATCTTGAGAAGATGTATTCTCAATATGTACAGAATTTGATGTAGTGCTTTTAGAAGATAATTCTTGATATTTAAGAAGAAGATTATCATTATTCTGTTTCAAAGATTTATGTTGTCCATTTAATTTTTTGAAACGAGAATAGAGATCTTTTAATGCATCTAGTAATTCTTCGTTATTAAAAGAACTTACATCATCTTCATCATCTTGTGCCATAAAGCACATGTTAGAACTTTCATTATGATCATCATCTTCATCATCTGAAGAATCATCCCATGTTGCTGTAAATGCTTTCTTCATTTTGTCAAACTTCCTTTCTCTTCTGGATTGATCATTGTTGTTGGAAGTTTTGAACTTAGCCTTGAGAAGCGGACAATCTTTCTTCATATGTACAGACATATTACAATTAAAGCAGAGAGAAGAATTGGTATTCTTAGATTTGAAATTATTATTATATTTACCTTTTTTGAAAGAATTTTCTAAAGTTCTTGGCAAAGAATACCATATCATCATCCGAGTCTTCATTTTCTGATGTAGTGTTGAAGGCGAGTACTTTCTTCTTTTGATCTGATTCTTCTTTCTCATCTTATAATGTAACTTCATGGGCCATTAGGTTACCAATAAGATCTTCCATGGTTAATGTGGAAAGATCATTGGCTTCCTCAATAGCAGTAATCTTTGGATGCCATTTTGGAGAGAGTACTTTAAGAATCTTGCATACCCGATCAAGATTAGTGTAAGTTTTTCCAAGAGCATTAAGAGAATTAATAATATTAGTGAACCTGGCGTTCATTTCTCCAATTGTCTCTTTGTCTTGCATCTTGAACAACTCATATTTATGAACCAAAGAGGAAATCTTAGTTTCCTTTACTTTATTGGTTCCTTCATGAGTTACCTCGAGTATGTGCCAAATCTCCTTTGCACTTTTGGCCTGAGATACCCGATTAAACTCATGTTTATCCATGGCACAGAATAAAGCATTCATGGCCTTTGAGTTGTTGGTCTTTGCAGATTTGTCGTTAGCGGTCCATTCAGCAACATGAGTTGTTGGCTTAGTGTATCCTGTCTCTACGATGTCCCATATCTCATAATGCATACTTTAGAGATGAATCCCCATTCTTATTTTCCAATATGAGTAGTTAGAACCATCAAATAGGGGAGGACGAACTTGAGAGTGCCCTTCAGGATGTTGATTTGTGTTGTAGTTGTGTGAACGACGTTCATGTTTGATTCTGCCATCTTAGCCTTGCTCTGATACCAAATGTAATTTTAGCCTGTATGGATCAATACACTAGGGGGGTGAATAGTGTATATAATTAAAAACTGTTGCAAATAAAACGTTACTGATATTTGCAAAGATGGCACAGAAATGAAATGACAAGTATAAAATTAAACCAATCGCAAACACAAAGATGTATCCTGGTTCAGATCCTTTTGATCCAAGTCCATTCCTCTACTCCCAGTAGAGATTTTCAATCCACTATAATCACTTGCCCCGCAAGCACAAACTTACAAAAAATGGCAACACCTCCAGTGTTCCAAACTTTTTACAATCTCTTTGCAAGAGATCCAAATAACTTTGTAATGAAATAAAAGAAAATAAACACCTTATAGTCTTGTAATGAATATGTAATATGAATTCAAAGGATTTGGTGTTTAAAAGAGAAACTTCAATGTTTCAAGATATGAAATGGTGAAACACAATTGAAGTTCTTCCGTTCTTAAACGAAGAGATAAATCTAATGATTTCTTCTTACAAATAAGAAAAGAACAACTTTCCCAAAAAGTATGGAAATCCAAGTTCTTCCGTTCTTAAACGAAGAGAGAAATCTAATGATTTCTTCTTACAAATAAGAAAAGAACAACTAATGGCCGAATGCTTAAGAAAATCAGAGGCTTGATTTCAACAAAAATGAAAGTAAAGAAGAGGAAAGTGTGTGAAGTGAAAGAGAGGGTCTACCTCTCTATATATAGTGTTTAGGAACGGTTGAGAGGGTTCAATGACATTGGAAAACGGTCATAAACCGCTCTGGAAAGTTTGGTCATTAAACAACTAGTATTGTGTTTGGTTGACTAAAAAATAAAATTGGTCGACCAAAATTTAGAAGAGGAATTTTGACCGTTGGAAGGTAGATCCAGAATATACATGGTTAAGGGAGTTTGCTCAAAAAATCCCATAGTCAAATTCGAAGAGTAAAAATTGGTCGACCAATTTGGAAATTGGTCTGCCAATTTTCTAAGTATGAATTTTCGAAATTGGAAAGTGTAGAACTCTGAATAATGGAACCTAAGAGACTAAGATATAGTATCACAAGGCTTTGTAACTCTAAAAAAGTAAATTCTACATTGATTACATAAAAGCCGTGGATAAGGCTGCAACTGAATCTGAATCTGAGAAGCTTCTTTACTGGGGATCCTTATCAAGTGATTATATATCCAAATCGTGGATGTAAGGTGCCTTTTGCCTTTCCAAACTTCATGAACTGATATATCCGTTTGAATATGCATGAAGATATCTGAATGTGAAACTCAGCATGTATTTGTATCTGCATAGATAGAGTTAGAAGTACTGAATATGTTTGTCATATCAAAACCATATGGGAATAGAAATATGAAATTATGAAATTCCAACAAAGCCCAAGAAGATGGCTTTTTGGCTCGAGCATTGAGTTTGTCTTGCTTCACAGCATAGTAATAAGGACAGCCCTAAACTCGAAGTGATCCATAGTCGAAAACTGTCTTTTTCGACCTTACCTCCAAAGTAGATCTTCCTTCCAATGCAGCAGATGGTAGCCGATTGACCAAGTAGGTCGCATACGCCATGGCCTCTGCCCAAAATGCCTTCGATAGGTCAGCAGTTGACAGCATGCATCGAACTTTCTCAAGCAAAGTCCGATTCATCCTCTCTGCTACCCCATTCTACTATGGCATACCATCAACGGTGTAGTGTCTTTGTATCCCTTTCGATCTGCAGAACTTCTCAAAGAGATCTGACCTATACTAACCATCGTTGTCACTTCGTAGACACTTGATTCGTCGACCAGTCTGAATCTCGATCAGCTTCTTCCACTCGATGAAAGTGCTAAGAACTTGGTCCTTCGACTTTAGCAGAAACACCCACACCATGAGTGAGAAATCTTCGATGAACGACACAAAGTAGTGCTTCCTTCCCTATGAGGCCGTCCTAGACGGGCCCCATACGTCGGTGTGAACATAGTCGAGCGATGCCTTCGTGTTGTGGATGACAGTTCCAAATGAAGCATGTGTCTGTTTCCCAAACATATAGTGCTCTCAAACTCGACCTTTTCTAACTTGGCTCCCTTTAGACGACCCCCAACGATAAGCTTCTACAATGCTTTCTTGCCCACATGACCTAGTCGCATGTGCCATAACATTGATTCGTCCTCCTTAGCCTCACGAGTCAGAGTCGCTATGCCAGCTACGACTGAACCATCCAAATAATAGAGGTTGCCTTACCGCTTCCCCTTCGTCACGATCATTACTCCTCGGGTCACCCTCAGAGCTCCATTCTCCATGGTCACTTGACATCCCTTGGATTTGAGTGAACCAAGTGATATGAGATTGAACCTTAGGTCGGGAACAAAGCGCACCTCCTCGATATCTCGTGTAACATCTTTGCCCATCCTCATCTGCACTGTCCCGACGCCCGCTGTCTTATAGGCTAGGTCATCGCCTAGCAAGACTGTACACTTACCACCTTCCCTGAAGGTTGTAAAGTACTCTTGATGTGGCGTCATATGGAACGAGCACCTAGAGTCGAGCACCCATCCATCTGACGTCACGCCCTCCGAAGCGCCGACCAATACATACTCCTCGACCTCAACTCCCTTCACGTCGTTGGCAGTTGCGTATCTTCGCCTTTTGGTAGTCTCTGACCCAATGTCCTCTTTCCTTACAGAAGGACATTGGTCCTTTGCCACCTTGCACTGGGGGCCTCTTATCATGTCTCTGGACTTGGATCTGAAATACCCCCTCCTATCTCCACCCTTCTCATCACTACGACCTCTTACGACTGTAAGAGCATTGCTCGAAGCTCGGCTACAGTTGTCCCCATCGTTCTTCCTGAACTCGTTGCTCGTCAGAGCATTTGACACCCTTCAAATGTGATCGATTCCTTACCATAGGTAAGAATCGATGCCAAGTACTCATACTCGATGGGTAGAGAGTTGAGGAGAATCATCGCCTTGTCTTCATCGTCAGCCTTCACGTCGACATTCCTTAGGTCGGTAAGAATCTTGTTGTAGTAGTCGAGGTGTTCCTCCATAGAAACCCTCTCGGCTAACTTCAAACCGAAAAGCTTCTTCTTCAAGTGTAGCCGGTTCTGGATGTTCTTCTTCATGTACTTGTCGACGAGCTTCTTCCCGAACTTGCTTGCACTTGTCTCCTCCATAAATGTGTATTTCTTCTCCTTTGTCAGATATAAGCGGATGATAACACATGCACTCCAATTCAGAGTTCTCCACTCCTGATCAGACATGCCCGTCGGCTTCTCGTTCAATGCAATATCTTGACCAAGTTGATTCAAGATATCCATGACTTCGCATATCCACATACTGAAGTTGATCTCACCATCAAACTTCTCGATTTCGAACTTTGTGTTAAACACAATAGTCCGAGAGGATGAAGAATACCCAAAAGTCAAAGCCTTTGGAGAACTATCATCGCACCGCTACTCATCTTTGTCTTCTACGTTGATCTCCAACACCGTAATTCTCCGATACCAATTTGTTGTGCGCCGAAGGCCCATCAATCGCGACACAGCACAGTGGAATACTCAAGATCGTGGGGATCAGGGACAAAAGATCAGCAGCAAACAAATAGAGCACAAAACAAGATTGCTTTTAGGCCGTGAACGACCAAGGGGGAACACCGATGAGCTTTATTATGAAATGAGAGAACAATACAAATCTTTTCTTCGTCCAATGAAGAAGAAACACATAATTTCTCTCCAAAGCTCACAATACAATCGCTTAAGGTTGGCTGTCACATATGGCAGCTATCACAAAGGATACAAATGTGTCGCACACGAAACCCTAGCCTAAAACTCCATATTTATAACCATAGGTTACAATAGGTGTCATCGTTGGCTAGGAATTTAAAAGGATACGGATCCCGACAATTACGACATCCGATCCAATTGTCGCTCTATGCAATTAATGCTTCCACAACCTAGTGTGCAAGTCGCTTCCTAGTGGACCACATCCCAATGGACTCCCTTCGACCGGTCGACCTTCCTTCTATGTCGAATGACCCAATCACCGAGCCTCGCGTACGAGCCTTCATCCTTCGAGCATCTAAACGACCGATCGATCGAACACAGACTCTAACCGTGTTATGACCCATCGATCAATGCCGAGCGATTGACCTTCAGACTCGAACTGACGACCGATGGACCCAACTGCGCTAACGAAGCCACTAGCCCAGTATCCTTGTATCTAACTTGTGCAAAGTCAAATAGGTCGAATCTAGGCACAATTGAGTTACCTCTGCACAAGATAACTCAGCTTCCAAACAACTACTTCTCTTGCGCTGAATCGAGCCAACTTCTCCACAGTATCAAGTGAGTTCATTCGTCGCTCTTCAATAAATGCTTGGTTTTTGCTTGAAACGATGGGAATTTTCATTTAAAACTAATTTCGTATTACATCCCATTCACTTTACATCTTGATAAATGAGTGACTACATATTGAAAAAATGCTTGATATTATCTTAGCAGTTGTTAGCATATTCTGATCACTGCTGACTAGTTTAATCCAGTACTTGACATGAAGATCAGTTTTGAAATATACTTTTTCCCCTGGAAATATAAAAATAAAAATATCTGAAACAATGGGCATGCATAGTTCATCAGCCTATTTCCATCTCAAGCTCTTGCTTCGTTCCAACTACCAAGGATATGATTCTTTCAATACAGTGGGGAAGAAGACACCAACTGTTTCAACTTTCAACTGTCAATCTAGTGGTGCTCTTATAGCTGATCCATTTGTACTAGTATGCATGCTTCCTTTTTCTGATTGCCTTATTTTATGAATATAATCCATGATTTCTTATTTAGTTATTGAACTCTTTGGTTGTCCTTTTTCTCTTTGTAACCTATTTTCTTGTTAGTTCTACTTAATGTACAAAGTATTCTTCCTGGTTCACTTTACTCTTGGTGTCTGCATGCTGTTTTTTGTAACCAAGTATTTTACTCTTTACAAAACCGAAAGTTGTTGAATGGATAGTATTGTTTAATAAGTACTAGGTACTTATTGTGTACAATCTGGTACAAAGTTAAGTAGCTTTTGTATTGCTTTGGGCTGATTTTTGTTAGGTTTTTTTGGTGTTACACTAGGGTCTTCCTACTATAATGGATTTTGTTATGGAGTATAGCTTTATGCTTGCATTTGAGTACGTCATCTGTTACTACTCAATTTATTTGACGTGTTTGTGACCTATATTCATCATTTCCTTGAACATGTTTTATGCTGTCCTTAGAGGACAAAAATGTTTTGGTTAGAATTTGACTATTATTATAAATATGATGTTGTTTGTTATAAGGGAATTGCATTCTAATTATACATCTTCAAAGATCCGAGTAGTATCCTGGGGTTTGTGATTGCAAAATAAACTTATTTCTTAGTAGTTATCAATTGTCTGTTAAAAATCCATTTTTTGACGGATAAAAAATGAAAATACAAACAATTGAAGCAAATGTGATGGTCTGGAAAAAAATGTAAAGCGTGTGAAAAAGTGAGGAAGATAGTATGGATTATTTGAAAAGCTATCAAAAATGAACCATATCGAATTGGTCAGTAACCTCGACTACCTAGTCTGGCTTTAGATCATCTGTACCTTGATATCACATGCTTGATCTCAAACCCTACTCAGAAAAAGCTGAACAGATATTCGTATTAAAGCATTATAGAACATTATAACTTCAGTTGGCCATATCTCTTTGCTTCCCGTAAGAGCTGTTCAATGCAAGTTGGCTTCGCTTGTTTAACATGATACTAAGTTGGCATATTACATGAAATTGGATATAACTCTTGAGTTAAGTGTTGTTTTGAGCACACTTATTGGACACATTACTTTTGTTTTGAGCATACTTTTGGCAATTTTCCTGCTTGTTACCGTGTAGTATTGTCCCTCTACGTGTTTGTGTCCATGCAATGTAACTTCCAACAAACATCCGCCTCACTTAACCTGCATTCATATTACACGGTTTAATATGACCTGCAGAACGCTCTTCTTTTAAAAGTATCGTCACTTAACTGCTTTTTTCAACGCTGTTACGCAAAGGATAAAATTGAACGATATTCTTCTCATTTTTCATCAACAGATAGTTTCCATTGTTATTTTGTTGTGTTGTATTTTCCATACAACCCCTCATTTCTCAGTTAACTTGATGAATTGTTCACATTTGACTATCATTTCACAAAGTGAAACATAATAGCAAAGTGACTGCTTTCCGCTCTAGATGTGAATATGTTTGCCATAGACAGATGTTGTGTTTGTTGGATGGTGAATATTTAGAGAGATGTTGTGTTTGTTGGATTGTCGGAATACTTGCAAGCTAAATTACAACGCTTTGCTTTATCGAATTGTATGTAGATTGGGTATTCGGCTGAAGCTTCCTTGCGAATGCAAACAATCTTAGGGCCGGGCTCCAATTTCTAGATAGAAAGCGCTTGTTTACTACAAGCACCGAGGAGTTGTGCGGCAGCGACAAAATAGGAGTTCTATGGTGGACCTTTAACATCGCTTGTACTAAAAAAGCGATGTCTATTGGGACCTTAGACAACGCTTGTACTAAACAAGCGCTGTCTAAGGTCCCAGATAGATATCGCTTGTTTAGTACAAGCGATGTCTATGGTGGACCTTAAACATCGCTTGTACTAAAGAAGCGCGGTCTATTGGGACCTTAGACAACGCTTGTACTAAACAAGTGCTGTTTAAGGTCCCATGTAGATAACGCTATTTTAGTACAAGCGCTATCTATGGTGGACCTTTAACAGCGCTTGTACTAAATAAGTGTTGTCTACTGGGACCCAAGACAACGCTTGTACTAAACAGGCGCTGTGTAAAGTCCCAGATAGACAGTGCTTGTTTAGTACAAGCGCTGTTTATGGTGGACCTTTAACAACGCTTGTACTAAATAAGCGCTGTCTATTGGGACCTTTGACAACGCAAGTAAAGCGCTATTAAAACTAGCACCTCTTTTAGCAGTGACGAGATAGACAACACACAGAAGCACTATTAAAGACATTATTTAAGCGCTGTTAAAGGTCCCTTTTGTAGTAGTGATGGTTCCTAGGAACCCAAACCGAACCAATCCCAAGTCGCGCTAGTTCGGCTGACTTTGGAAACAAGCTACGGTTTCCCCTTTGGGCAAACCAAGTGTACCGTCTTGTAATGCATGATTGTGATCCGATGTAGATTGGCGATTGCTTGGAGACGATGAAAGTCTAGGACATAGAGCCCATGGGTATGGCCTTGATAAAAGATAAATTTTTTTGATATGATAGTCATTGTAAAATCATTACTCTAGATATTTTCCTTATTCATGGGAGTTAGTTCATGAGACTAGTATGTGATGAACTAAGGAGGAAGGTTAATTTTGTGATTTCCGCAACGTTACCGTTTAATAATTTATCACGGCATTAATGTTGCAGTGGTCATCGAGTCGATATTTGCGATAGCATTCTTTTACTGTGTAGACCTTAGTGTATGGTAGTAGACGTGTTGACATGGATCTACAGCTAAAAATTAATGACAGTGAGTTGAAGTGATAATAAAACGAATCTGAATACGTTCCGTATCATACGATATACCTATGTGACCTTTTTTTTAATAAAAAAAAGAATTTTTGGGCAATGCAAGAGGATTCCATTTCCCGCCACTAACGCACATGTGGATGGGAAACAAGTGAGAGTGAGAGTGGATGGGAAACAAGTGTTTGGTTGGGGAAAGGATTCGGCTCTTCATTGGCCGCACATTGTTGATGGAGGAGATGGGGATGGGAGTGGCCCAAGCACCACATCCCACAGAAATGGACCTCCATTTCTCTCATCCTAGCTAGAATCCACAACGTTGGCGGGCGATTGTCCTTTGGTTGGGGGATTTGGATTACAGAATGATTGCATGGCTCCACATGGTACGTGGCAAAGAGTGGTGCAGAATTGATCGAGTTTGTGGTCCACGTTTTTATGGGGCGTCGCATGAGAGGTATCATTTTGCTGTTCTCGGTGCAATGCGAGGGCACAAGTGACAGTAGAGACACATGACTCTCTGGGTTGCAATCTACTGCTCTCTCCCTCTGGCGATCTCCATCTCCCTCTCGATCTCTCTCGCTCTCTCTCTCTCCATGACGCCTGCAATTGGAACAATCTTTCGTACATTATCAACAAATACAACGACGGGCACTTCTCGTACGTACATTTTGCTTCATAATACGATCTGTTGCGAATAGAGCTGGGGCCTCAAATAAAATCATGCTCATGAAGGCACATTATGGGCTGAGACCTCTATGGTGGGCGAAGAAATGTGTTGAGGCCTAATCTAAACAAAGGTTAATAATATATATTTTGTTATGAGCGGGCTTTTGTAGGTCCGCACGGTACCCATTAGTGTATTGTGTATCCACCCATTATGTAACCTTATTCTATAAATACAGGGCTACGGGTTCGTAGCCAATAAGCTCATAACACGTTATCAGCACGCTCGTTAGCTGAGCCGAACCCCTGCAGACGGACGGATCGCTACGCGAACGGGCTTCCTTCACCGAACTTCGCTAGATCCGGAAGGTAGGATTTAGATGTGATCATCCAAACCCCCTAGATCTAAAATTTTATGCGCATATGATTAGATCTATATCTGTTTAATTAGATCTAGATTTTTATCTTAGATCTATATGATTGGATCAATGTTTGCTTAGATTAGATCGACTTTTTATCTCAGATCTATATGCTAAATCAACGTTTGAATTATAACTCGACGTTTTTATTACTAAAAATCAAATTTTTACGATTAGAAACGCTTAGTTGAAGACTAAAAATAGCTTTTTTATATAAAAATCATGTTTTTTGATCTTCTTCTCCAATTTTTCAAACCCTAAAGGGGTTTCTTCATCGCCACGCGACCGGCATCCACGCGCGCGCGAAAAGCCCCCCCGATCTACCAGCCGCCAGAAGCGGCGGCGTGTCGCTGTCGCTCCGGCGGCAGCCATTCGCTGCCGCCAGACGAGGCGGCAGCGGCCGCCTAACCACCTAAAGCGACGGCGACCAAAAAACCCCCCCACCCGCGGCCAAACCCTAGCCGCCAAAAGCTGCTTTCCACGTGACGCAAACCCTAGCCATTTGCACGGGATCGCACGATAGATCGCCTCCAAAAATCCTAATTAGGGTTTTCCCCCAAAAATCTTTTTTTAAACAAATTTTATTTTTCAGATATTAATTAAGATTTCCTCTTCTTTAATCCTGATTAATTATACGCACAAATCATCATCGCATCTTTTATTGGATTATTCGATTATTTTCTACGTTTAATAATTAGGAAGATGATGCGACCACTCTGCCGTTAGTCAGCTAACCTAACGGTGTATGACGTTGCCCAGTGGTCCAATAATTATTAAACAAAAATATTTCATTCCATTATAAATGCCTATGATGTTGCATATTTTTCATTGCCTGTAGCATGAATTAGCATTTCAAAATATTAAATGCATGTGATGATTAAATGCATGTGATGATTAAATGCATGCGATGAATAAATGCTTGATACATTTTCTGCGACGTATGTTGATATTCTGTTGTGGTTTTGGATCGGCTATCTGTCACCATTTAATTTTCTCGCATTTTTTTCATTTTGAGAGAAATTATAGCGAGGATTTAATTGTATAAATTCCAAGACTGGCGCACGTCACATGAAGATGAAGATCTATTTTCAGAAGAATATGGGCCACATGAGGGTTCCCGAGTTGTATTTTCTATTTTATGGGACTGTATATGGACTTTATTCCTTTTAAAATGGTGACTAGCCAATCCACACAACAAATATCTGTGTTTGAAATGCATAATTATTTGTTTTCTAATATCTAATTATTGCTCATTTTAACATGCTTAGATAAATGGCAAAAATAGCGAGCGTCGACTTCGACGTATTGGATGTTACATGCAAGAACTATCTGAACTGATAGTTGGATATCAAATTCCACCTGCGCTCACAGGGATTGAGTCAGGCCATTGCTGCATGCGATACGGTTTCTAACATAGATAAAGCGAAAGTAATTATCTATATCAGACGACATCTCGATCGGACCCTGAAGGCCGAGTACCTCACTGTGGAAGACTCTTACAAGTTATGGACTGCTCTCGAGGATCGATACAAACATAAAAAAGATGTTATCCTTCCTCGAAGGCGATATGAATGGGAGAACCTCTGCCTACAGGACTTTAAGTCCATTGCCGAGTACAACTCGACACTTTTCAGTATCACCTCACGTCTGAAGTTGTGTGGTGAAAAAGTGACGGAGGAACGCATATTGGAGAAAACTTATACATCCTTCCATGAGAAGGATGTCATCCTCATGAAACAGTACCGTGAACAAAAGTTCACAAAATACTTAGAGCTTCTCTCATGCCTTCTGATGGCAGAATAGAATAGAGACCTCTTACTGGCCACCCATAACTTGCGCCCTGCCGGCACTACACTTGCGCCTGAAGCGCACAACATCTCCTCCTAGAAGAAGAAGGTCAACTTCAAAGGCAAACCCCAGCAGGAAAAGGCAATGAAGAAGCAAGCTAGAGGACCCCCCTCCAAAGGCCTACAATGAGGGGAAGAGGAAAAATGTGTGAAAGAAGAAAGACAACGGCCAGACATCTGCCCCAGGAAAGACTGGAAAGACAAATGCCACGGATGTGGTATGACTGGACACTGATCCAGAAACTGTCGCACTCCACGCCACCTCCATGACTTGTATGAAGCTAGCCAAAAGCCAGCCAAAACAAACCTGGTGGAACATGAAGACCTGGCACCAATCAGGTTCATCGCAGAGGACTTCTCGAATGATGACCTGCTCGACTGATGCCTTATCTATTTTATTTCTACAATCTATTGTAGATGAAACAATTTACTTTCTAGTTTGTTTTTCAGCATGTTAGTTAATTTTCAGACTTTGAATGAAATTTGGTTATGTTTGTGCCTTATACTGCTATGATTTTTCTCTTTTGCTATAGATGGATAATAAATGCCTAGTTGACAGTGCTTCTACACACACGATCCTTCAAGATATTTGCTTTTTTCAAAGCATACACAAATACGATGGAACCGTGAATACTATTTCTGGTCCATCAGGAATAATAGAAGGATCAGGGGAAGCACTGTCACGCCACACTTTCCAAAATGGGTGCGAGGACTGACGAAGGTCCGCATGCGCCGGAGCTATGAGGCTCGGGCCCAATAAGCGTCTGTAGAGATACCATTTAAAATACAGGTTCTTGCATATAAAAGTTCATAACAATAAGAAGAAGAGTACTCGAAAAGAAATTTGCATTCATTTATAAAAGAGACAATATCCAACAATATATCAAGTCTAATAAAAGAAGCCCAAGCATGGATACAACTGAGGAAAGGGAAACTAATGGTGCGACGCACCCAACCTAGACAAAAAGTAAAGTGGTGCTACACACCTAAACTAGAAAGTAGTAAACCTCCGTAAGACAGCAACGGTGGGGGGACCTCTAGGTCTGGTCCTCGTTTGGTACACGTACTCCGGGTGAACATCCTCCGGCTCCAAGTCCTCAAGTAAAGTCGGCTCGTCTGTGTACTCCGTCTCAGTACCTGACGTACAACACCCAAGAGAAAAGGAGTTGTACGTCAGGTAAAGTCTACAAGGGAAAGGTGAGAAGACTCTATTGCAAGTGTAAAGGAAATTTAAAGATGACATTTTAATGTTTATTACAAGAGATGATGCAACATCATGACAATTTTTACATATATGTAAGGAAAAGTAAAGACTGTGCAGAAAGTAAACGTGGCATACAAAAGTCGTAGCGTAAGCTATCAGCTACAAGCATAACAAGACTAGACAAGACTGTGCGACACCAAGCGACTCGACACCAAGACTGTGTGACACCAAGCGACTCGTCTCTGGCGGGGTGTCGGTCAAAGTCCGCTACCACAAGTCAACGACGGGTGTCAGGACCGGTTCAGCAACCCTATTAAGTTGTCTTTAAGTTGATCGGGGCTATCCTATCAGTTTCAAGTCATATTTGAATGATCAGCCTATCCGACGATTCTACCTTATGTGCACAGTTAAAATGTTCGATCGTCGATCTATGGTTTCATATCGTTTTAAAGGAGCGTAAAATAAATTTAGTAGGTTAAGTTGTCAATTTTAAATTAGGTTTTGATGTCTTACGGTGTGGGTTACTACGAGTGAGGAGAACCAACCTGGTAAGACGAACGCGTACGAGTCTGACGTCGGATCTGAAAGCATTGCTCGATCTCGTCGTCTCCGGTTTCCTCGACTGCGGGCAGCACAGTAAGTCGCGTCGGGATCGTTCCGGCTGCAGGTAGTGCAGCGAAACAATAATGGTGTTGGGGTCGCCTCGATTGCGAGTAGCGCAACAAACTGGCTTGCGGCAATGGTAATGGCAGCGACATCAGGAGGCCGCGAGATCTGCAGGAGTCGTGTGTGGCTGTCGAGATGTGGGGTTGCTGTTTTGTGAAGACAAAGGGGGTGGCCGGTGGATCCGGGTCTAGAGGGGTGGCTGAAATAAAGGGGGAGGTCGGATCTGCTGTTGCGCGCGCGGGGTGGAGCAAATGGTCGCCGGCAGCAAATGGGAAGAGGGAAAGGAAAGAGGGGACTGCCGTGGGGTGGCCGGTGGCAAGGTGCAAGTGGCTGGACTGCTGCGGCCTAGGGGGTCAGCTGTGTGCTTGCGGGGATGAGAGGGGGCCGGCACAAGGGAAGACCGGCGGTAGGTCTACTGTGGGGGTGGTCGGCGGCTCAGGGAAGGGAGGCCAGACTGCTGTGTTGAGGGGGGGCGGAGGGAGGCCTGCCGTTGGGGGTGGTGGCCGGAAGCAATAGGGAAACGCAATGCTGTTGCGGGTGAAGGAGAGGGGAGACCGGCTGTCGGAGCTGCTGCGTGCGTAGGTGGCCGGAGCAAGAGGCCGGTAGTTTTGTGCTGTTAAGTGGAGGGTTTGACGGTAGCTAAGGGGAAGAGGGGAGTCTTGCGAAAACGGGCTGTGCGGCCTAGGGGTAGGCCGGAGCTATGGGGAGGCCATCAGTCGGGGAAGGTCGGAGGAAGTTGCGCATGAGGTGGCGGCTAGGTCTGGGTTCACGCATGGAGATGAAAAAGCCTTAGGGCTTTGTTGCGTTTTAATACAAGGGGGTTTGCTAAAGAGGGGGAAAAGAGTGTATTTAAGGGGTAGATTGGAGAGGGTGTGTGAGAGGGGGAGGGTAGGATTATTGTGGCAAATACTAGATTAAAAGTAATTGAGGTGAATGGTTAGTCTAATGGTGTTCGAAAAATACAAGAAAAATATCGGGACGACCGTGACGACGAGAGGATCGAGAATACGGTGATCGGTCACGTGCTAGGTTTACGGAAAACGATAATAAAAACAAATAGCCAAATGTCGAAGTCTAACGGTTAAGACACCTCCTCATTCAAAGCTGATTTGTGGAAGAATGACCCGTGAAATGACGTTTATAAAAAATTCCACAAATAACTACTCTTTCTAAGGGTCACAACGATATATAACTTCGCATGTTTGGGATACAAGAAGAGGTCACCATAAATACACGTATGAAAAAGAAAGTACGCGCTGAAAAACACACGATCGAAAAGCGACCGTTACATCCAACCCACCTTAAGGAATGATTCCGCCCTCGGAATCTACGTCAACTACTGCTCAGGAAATAAATGCGGGTAGCGCTCTCTCATCTCTTCTTCGCGCTCCCAAGTGGACTTTCCAGGTGATCCGTAACGCCACATCACTCTCACCAGGTCGACTACCTTGTTCCTCAACTGCTTCTGTCGACGGTCCAAAATCTGCACTAGATGCTGCTCATAAGTCAGGTCTGGTCGAACCGTGATCTCAGAGAAATCCACAGTGTACGATGGTTCACTGACGTATCGACATAGCTGAGATACGTGGAAAACGTCGTGAACTCTCTCCAAAGATGGTGGCAGAGCAAGGCGATAAGCCACTGCTCCCACACGCTCCAGCACATCAACCGGTCCAATAAACCTCAGACTCAGCTTTCCCTTCTTCCCGAAACGAATGACTCTGCGGTTCGAAGAAATCTTCAGGAAGACATAATCTCCAGGCTGAAACTCCAAAGGTCATCTCTTGGTGTCCGTCCAATGCTTGTAATGATCTTGCACAATCCGGAGCTTATCCCTGATGTCTCTCACGACATCTACATCTTCTACAATCATCTCCAGACCCAGCAGCTCTCAGTCTCTGAGGTAGGCCTGTCACGAAATCCATCGTGATGTGCAGCCATTTCCACTCCGGAATAGGACGTGGTTGTAGCAATCCAGCTGTCTAATGGTGCTCCGCCTTCACTTGCTGGCATACCAAACACTTGACAACACTCCGTGCCACACTCCTCTTCATACCAATCCACCAATAGTTCAGACGGAGGTCCTCGTACATCTTCGTGCCTCCAGGATGTATGGAATAAGGCGAGCTATGAGCCTCACTCAACAGCTCCTCTCTAATGTCATCTGCAGGTACGCAGAGTCTACTGTCGTACCTCAGCGATCCATCCTCATGAATGATGAACTCCATCTGAAGTCCAGCTTCAACCTGTCTTCTGATCCTCTACAACTTCAGGTCCCCTGCCTGAGCTTCCTTGATACGATCCACGATCATTGCCTGAATCTGCAAATTCATCAATGAAACGATCACTCCTGGTAGGACAACCTCAATGTCCATCCTTCTCAGCTCCTGTTGTACTCTCCATTCGGCAGTATGCATCATCACTGCGGAGAGTCTGCTCAAAGCATCTGGCACTACATTCAGCTTCCCCGGGTGATACTGCAGATCTATCTTATAATCTGCCATGAGCTCCAACCATCATCTCTGACGCATGTTGAGCTCCTTCTGCGTAAAAATATACTTCAAGCTTTTGTGATCGATGAAAATTTTCACGCTCTCACTCAGCAGGAAGTGTCTCCAGATCTTCAATGCAAATATCACCGCTGCTAACTCCAGATCGTACATCGGGTAGTTCTTCTCATGGGTCCTCAACTGTCGAGAAGCATACGCGACCACGTGACCATGCTGATGCAAGACGCATCCGGGGCCCTTGCCAGATGCATCACAGTAAATCTCGAAGCCTTCGCTCCGATCTGGTACTACCAAAATCGGTGTTGTGGTCAACCACACCTTCAAAATACTGAAGGCCTTCTCACAATCCTCTGACCAACAGAACTCCATATCCTTCCTCGTCAGCTTCGTCATCGGTTCCGCAATCCTCGAAAAATCCTTGATGAACCGATGGTAGTAGCCTGCTAAACCAAGAAAGCTCCTGATATCTGATGCTGACTGCGGGGTCGGCCACTCGCTGACTGCTCTGACTTTCTCTGGGTCTACAGATATACCATCACCAGACACCACGTGTCCCAGGAATGCGACTCTGTCCAACCAGAACTCGCACTTACTATATTTGGCATACAGCTTATGACGTCTCAGTGTCTCCAACACTGTCCTCAGATGACGGCTGTGCTCCTCTTTCGACTTCGAGTAAATAAGAATGTCGTTGATGAAGATGACACCGAACTTATCCAGGAAGTCATAGAAAATCAAATCCATCAAGTTCATAAACACTGCTGGAGCGTTGGTCACACCAAACGGCATGACTACGAACTCGTAGTGTCCGTACTTTGTCCTGAAGGCCGTCTTCGGAATATCGTCCTTCTTCACTTTCAACGTATGGTACCCGCTCCTCAAATCCAATTTCGAGAAAACTCTCAAACCTCCAAGCTGGTCGAAAATATCATCAATCCGGGGCAGCGGATACTTGTTCTTCATGGTCACTGCATTCAGCCCTCTGTAATCCACACACATCCGGCGAGATCCATCCTTCTTCTTCACCAATAAGACTGGTGCACCCCAAGGTGACACACTAGGGTGTATGAATACCTTCTGCAATAGCTCGTCCAAATGCTTTCGCAACTACTCAAGCTCTGCAGGAGCCATCCGATACGGCGCCTTCGAAATAGGTTGCACTCCCGGCATAAGGTCTATGATGAACTCTAAAGCTCTGTCGGGTGGCAACCCTGAAATATCATCCAGGAAGACGTCGTCGAAGTCTCTGACGACTGCTAGTCTACTGGTCTCCATCTGCATGTCGACAACGATCGACTCCTCCGGCTTGGCCCGGAATCTAACAGGCACAAGCGATTGCTCTCTGCTGCGAAACTCGAACTCTAGGTGGCCTGGAATCATAAACATCACTTTCTTGCTGCGACAATCGATCGAAGCATGGAAATCTCCCAACCAATTGATGCCAAGAACAACATCGAAATGTGGTAGATCATGGACGATGAAGTCGGCATAAAGCTCATGTCCACTGATCACCAACGGAATCGATCGACATCCCAAATTAACCGTCACCACTTCGTTCCATGTAGTGATGTCCCAACATTTAGGAAGTGTATGGGTGGGAATGGAGTGCTCTGTTACGAATCTCCGGGTTATGATGCACATAGATGCACCGGAGTCGAACAAGGTTAATGCCGGGCACGGCGACACTAAAATGGTGCCTAAGGTACAGAGATAAAACTAAGGTCATACAAGGGTCACTAATCTAGCTAGGGATTATTAGACTTTGCACATGTTAAACTGAATATTTAAATGAATGCAAGTACGTTTATCGTTCTGAACTTTCTGCACGACCTGCATGGGCCACCAGTAAAACATGTCACGCCCCGCTTCCTAAAACGAGTGCGAGGACGTGATGAAGGTCCACATGGGCTGGAGCTATGAGGCTCGGGCCCAATAAGCGTCTGTAGAGATACCATTTAAATACATGTTCTTGCACATAAAAGTTCATAACAATATGAATAAGAGTACTCGAAAGGAAATTTGCATTCATTTATAAAAGAGACAATATCCAACAATATATAAAGTCTAATAAAAGAAGCCCAAGCATGGACAATTGCGGAAAGGGAAACTAATGGTGCGACGCATCCAACCTAGACAAAAAGTAAAGTTGTGCTATTCACCCAAACTAGAAAGCAGTAAACCTCCGTAAGACATCAACGGTGGGGGGGACCTCTAGGTCTGGTCCTCGTCTGGCACGTACTCCGAGTCAACGTCCTCCGGCTCCAAGTCCGCAAGTAAGGCCGGCTCGTCTGTGTACTCCATCTCAGTACCTGACATTCAACACCCAAGAGAAAAGGAGTTGTATGTTAGGTAAAGTTTAGAAGGGAAAGGTGAGAAGACTTTACTGCAAGTGTAAAGGAAATTTAAAGACGACATTTTAATGTTGATTACAAGAGATGATGCAACATCATGACATTTATACATATATGTAAGGAAAAGTAAAGACTGTGCAGAAAGTAAACGTAGCATGCAAAATTCGTAGCGTAAGCTACCAGCTACAAGCATGACAAGACTAGACAAGACTGTGCGACACCAAGCGACTCGACACCAAGACTGTGTGACACCAAGCGACTCGACACCAAGAGGGTTCACGCCTTCAGCTTAGAAAGTGACCAAACTCTCTAACGTGGTGGCCGATCAATCCTACCCCACCCCAAGTGCTCAAGACAAGACTGGACGAGGACCACTCACTCTGCTAGGTGAGTGCCTCTATACCCACTGGTTACAGGGGTCACTCACTCACTCGATGAGTACCGAGCTTCCCGTAGGTTGTTCCGTACCAAGGATGCCCCACTTTGCTAGGTGGGTGTCTCAAACCCCGCGGGTTGCCAAGGGTCACTCACTCACTCGATGAGTGTCGGGCTTCCCGCGGGTGGTGTATCTGTACAAGGGGTCACTCTCTCTGTCTTGGAGAGTGCCCTATTGCCCACAGGCTGAGCAAGACATTTTGTGAAAAATGTTACATGGCATGACATGAGTATAGTATGTTATTCTAGGGGGCACACATTCACACACACACGCAGATAATTTCTAGCTTGACAGTTATAGCAATTTATACCTAGACTTCCTTGTCAAGTCTAGGCTATTGTGAGGGGGTCCCGAATGCTATCATTTCACGTCCGGTTCTCCTGTTCAACAATTTACAATTTTAAGAAGGAAGTAGCCTAGATGTGGCCGTAACTACGCAAGTGGGTACACTTACCTGCGGTGGCAAGAAGAACGTCTGTCGAAAGCGTCTCGTCTCTATCGGCGGGTCAGTCAAAGTCCGCTGTGACAAGTCAATGGCGGGTGTCAAGACCGGTTCAGCAATCCTATTAAGTTTTCTTTAAGTTGATCAAGGCTATCCTATCAGTTTCAAGTCATATTTGAATGGTCAGCCTTTCCGACGATTCTACCATATGTGCACAGTTAAAATATCCGATCGTCAATCTACGGTTTCACATCGTTTTAAAGGAGCGTAAAATAAATTTAGTGGGTTAAGTTGTCGATTTTAAATTAGGTTTTGATGTCTTACGGTGTGGGTTACTACAAGTGAGGGGAACCAACCTGGTAAGACGAACACGCACGAGTCTGACGTCGGATCTGAAAGCAGTGCTGGATCTCGTCGTCTCCGGTTTCCTCGACTATGGGTAGCGTAGTAAGGAAGTCGCCTCGGGATTATTCTGGCTACGAGTAGCACAGCAAAACAGTAACGGTGTCGGGGTCGCCTCGGTTGCGAGTAGCACACCGAACCGGCATGCGGCAACGGTAACGGTAGCGACGTCGGGAGGCCGCGAGATCTGCGGGAGTCGTGCGACGCTTTCGAGATGTGGGGTTGTTGTTTCATGAAGACAAAGGGGGGTGGCTGGTGGATCCAGGTCTAGAGGGGTGGCCAAAACAAAGGGGGGAGCCAGGTCTACTGTTGCGTGCGCGGGGTGGAGCAAATGGTCACCGGTAGCAAATGGGAATAGGGAGAGGGAAGAGGGGACTGTCGTGGGGTGGCCTTAATCAGTCAATAATACAGTCGCCTGTCTATTAGTCAGGCGACTGTAAACCTTAATCAGTCGTCTGCTGTGTAAGATATAGAAACGACAGAGAGATGCAGAGATTGCACTTACGCTACTCAGGCGACTGTAAATATACAGGCGACTGTAAACTGACCAGTAGTCGACTGTGCATAAAGCTCAAGTTTGAGTCAATTGAAATGTTGACTTGAACTGTACATATCAGTCGACTGTAGAAGGATCGACAGGCGACTGGAAATCACCCAGTCGACTATGTATCCTTCAGTAGGCGACTGATGGAAAGCTAGAGACTCCAAATGAGTCTTTGGACAGAGTGAACCTAATTGGTTGGATTCTATGATAATCCTAAGGCTCACTAAGATGATTAAATGCATATGCATGAATGATTAAACCATCTAACAAGGCATTACATTAACCTAGACTCAAAAGAGAGAGAAAGCAATAAAGTAAATATTACATGGATTACAATGCTTTCCTTAGAGTCTAAGTCTTCAATCTTGATGCCTTGATTGCTCTCCATCATCTTCTAGCTTTGGCACTCCTTGAGTCCAAGCTTTGGCCCTTCTCCACTTGATGTCCATCCTTGCACCAAGTGATTAGTCTCCAAGAAAGATATTCTAGGAATGAAACTGTGAGACTAAAACAAGAGAGTCATTAGCAACAACATAATGTTGTGATCATCATCAAAATAAGATTGGTATTTAACACCAATACTCAACAATCTCCCCCTTTTTAATGATGACACACATTATGTAAAACACAAAGAATTAAAGCACAATGCTAATGAGCTCCCGCTACTTATATGCACCAATTATACAATGAGCTACACAATAGTAAATACTCATTCTACCAAATAAGATCATGGTGACATATAATAGGCATGGATTACATAAACCAAATGTAATGGACAAAATCATGCAAACATGAATGGTTTATCTAATCCCATATATCTCTCCATCTCTCTCTCTCTCTCTCTCTCTCTCTCTCTCTCTCTCTCTCTCTCTCTCTCTCTCTCTCTCTCTCTCTCTCTCTCTCTCTCTCCATATGCATATGAATATATCTCCCCATATATATTTACATAATGCATATATCTCTCCCCCTTGACATCGTCAAAAAGGTGGACATCAGATATATCCACCTTTGTCACCTTAACCAAGATGTGACAATATGCAAGAAAAGAAGAGATGTATGATACCAAATTGAAGAATTTAGTGGATATCAATTCACTATCCCGTGCTCCCCCTAGATCATATAAATGGTCAAACTTTGACTTCTAGGATCTAATACCAGTTATAAAGAAGGAAATTAACAATCTCTGACAATTGAGTTAAATACCAATTGTAGAAAAAGAAACTTGGAAATTAATCCTCTTTATCAATTGATATACAAATAATGGAGCCATGGGCCTAAAGTGTATCAAAGAAATAGATATGGAAAAATCAAGCTTCAAAGATACACAAGGATATTGCCAAAACAAATATAACATAAAACATGTTGGCAATATACAAGAGGTTTGGTTTGAGACCAAAAATAACCAATTGTAAATAATGATCTCAAATAACTTCCGAAATGAGAGTTAAAATATGTCTTAAAATATTTTAAACATATAACATATTAACTCCCTCATTGACATACACATTGATCAAAAATGCATGCATGTCAATAAACCCCAAGGTCCCCATTTTCATGAAAAATTAGTTTGAAAATATTTTCAAAATCATGAAACACACACAAACAATGGGTATGCTAAAAATAAACATTCAAGCACAATACCCATGCAATATGCATATGTGTGAGGAACCTAAACATTAGGCAACCAAACCCAAGAGGAGTTTGATTTCCTAATGTAATCACATGAGGTGATCACATCCCTAACTAGAGAGTTGATGTAGATATCCCTCTCTTGCACACTAACCTTAATGGGAATCCATAATCTCAAGGATTTCCTAGGCAAGGGTTTTGCCTTTGCAAGAGGGGTGGATGTGGCATGCTTAGGTGTAGAAACGAATTTCTTGGCATGCAAAGAATGATGATTTTGCGTCTTAGCAAAAAATGAAGATTCTTCATTCTTCCTCATCACCTTGTGATCTACATGCTTCTTATTGATGTTATTGTTGTACAAGAAAGCATGGTGATTCTTCTTAGGTGCTTTAGCAATATTTCTTGTATTTGCACCATAAGAGGAATTAGAGGTGCGTTTGGTAACCACCTTTGGAGTGTATCCCAAACCTCCTATATGGTTTACCGGATGTTGTTTTTCAAGCAAACCGTGGAGTGAATCCCTAGAATAAACAAAGCTTTTGAGCTTTTGGGATTCCTCTTCGCATTTCAACGTAAGTTGTTGAATGCGAGTTTCTAAGCTAAGGTTTTGAGCAACAAGATTCTCATTAGTTAAACTCAATTCCTTAACTTGAGAGAGAAGTGTGTCTCTCTCACTAGTGTCACAAACATGCAAAGCATCATTGTCATTTACACTAGTAGATTCTAAGGCATGCAACCTACTCATAGCATTTTTAAATTTAGCTTTCAATTTAGCATATGAGTCGATGCACTTACTTGCCCCATTGGAGACCACATTGAAGCGGTATTCGAGCTCCTCGTAGGATAGCTTCTCCTCCTCAACTTCCTCATCACTTTCCTCCTCGCTAGAGCTTGACGAAGGCTCTTCCCCCTTTGCCATGAAGCACATTTCCGTGTTGGGGTTGAGCCATGCCTCCACCTCTTCATCGCTTGAACTCGAGGAGATTGATGACGAATCATCAAAAGCTGCGAAGCACATATGAGCTCGCTCCTTATCATCCTCTTCTTCATCACTTGAAGTGTCCTCATCGGAATCATCAAATGTGCCAACAAGTCCCTTCTTTTGATTCTTGAATTTGGACTTGCCTTTCCAAGCTTAGAAGGGCATTCGATAGAAAGATGACCTTTTCCTCTACAATTGAAACAAATAGAATTGTTAGACTTGGAGGTAAACTTTGAGAAAGATTTACCTTGCTTTTCCTTGAGGAAAGCCTTGATTTGCTTGAATTGCTTGGCAAGCTCGATGTAATCATCATCGCTAACATCTTCTTCTTCTTCTTCTTCACTCGAAGCTTCCCGATGGAACTTCTTTCTCCACTTGATTGGCTCCTTCTCGGCATGGAATGCAACCCCCTTTTGCTTCTCAGGCTTCGTTGGTTGAATCTCTTTCTTATGTTGAAGCTTTACTTCATATGCCATGAGATTCCCAATGCACTCCTCAACGGTGTATTTGGACAAGTCATTTGACTCCAAAATCCCGTTGGCCTTTGACTCCCATTGAGATATGAGCGAGTCAAGGATCTTCTCCACTCGATCCTTTTGGGAAATCACCTTACCAAGTCCTTCCAAAGCGTTCACGGTTTCTGTGAACCTTGTGAACATCTCCGAGATGTTTTCACCTTCTTGTATCTTAAATAACTCATATTTAGATCTAAATACGCATTGTTCAGATTTCTTTACCTTCGAAGTCCCTTCATGAGAAATCTCCAATGTAAGCCAAATTTCGTTGGCCGTTTTGCACATGGAGATGTGGTTGAACTCATTTGAAGTGAGGGTGCAATGGAATCCATTCATAGCCCTCGCATTAAATTTGATCAAGTCCTTCTCCGCTTTCGTTCTCGAAGCTGCGGGTGTAGTAGGCTTCCCAAATGGCGACTCTGTGATGTCCCAAAGGTCTTGACCCTCCAAGTAGATCATCATCTTGATCTTCCAACTAGGGTAGTTGGTTCCGTTGAAGAGCGGGGGTCGAACGGTTGATAGACCTTCTTCATGAGACATGGATGAAGCATTGTATGCCATCGCTGTTGTATGCCTCAACCTCGCTTTGATACCAATTGTAAGGATCGCCTTACCCTTGCAATACTAACAACAAACACTATAGGGGGGTGAATAGAGTAATGGCAATAAATTGTGCAATTAAAATTAAACTTGCAAATGCGGAATAATAAGTGCAAGAGGAATTAATCAACACAATCAATCCAAACGCAAACACAAGAATTTGTAATGTCCTGATAGCTACTGCACAAGTACTGAGGGGAGTGAATAGTACTTTAAAATAATTAAGAAGATAATTCCTAATGGATTTTGAAGGAGAAGAAGGCACCAAACCCTAGCTCCAAGAAGTTGACCAGCAATGAAAGCCTAGGGAGGAGTTGGTGACCTTGAATCAAGCTCTTGGCTTGAGTGGCTCATAATCAATGAATCTCTCTTGAGGAATAAGAGTGAGGGAGAGATTCTTGTGAGAAATGAAAGCTTGGAAATGAGAAATAAATGCTTCTCTTTGATTCTCTAAGATGTAATAAATATCAGCCTTGAATGCTATGAAGAAGCATCCCAAGTATTTATAGGTTAAAGAAGAGAGAGAGGGGGAAAATCGTGCAATTAATGCTCCAACGGATCTATTTCTGAAGCAGTCTAATCGGTCTAAGAAGGATCACTGACCGATTAGTTTCTCAACTAGTCGGTCGGTGATTCTTCTTGGACCCACTAAGAGGTTGACAGCCAATAAAGATAGTTCAGGAGATATAGAACTAGTCGGTCTAAGAAGACTTGCCAACCGACTAGTTTGACAACTAGTCGGTCTGTGAGTGTTCTTTGACCGACTAAGAGTTGAAATACGATAGGCTGTCTACTAGGAGAACTAGTCGGTTTAAGAACAAATTCCAACCGATTAGTTTCTCAACTAGTCGGTTGATGATTTTTCTTTGACCGACTAACGATAAACAGTAGCTCAGGCTGTGAAATGAAAGACATAACTAGTCGGTCTAAGAAGGATTCCTAACCGACTAGTTTGACAACTAGTCGGTCGGTGAACCTTCTTGGACCGACTAACTGTAAACAGTGAATGAGCTGAATTTGAGTAGGATATCTAGTCGGTTCAAGAAGGATTGCCGACCGACTAGATTGCCATCTAGTCGGTTGGTTCTTCTTCTTGAACCAACTAACATGCACTAGAAGCCGCGAAATAAAGCGCGAAGCTTCGGGAAAGTTTCTATGGGCTTCTATGATAATCCTATCTCTAATAATGTAAGACCTACTCAAGGCTTAACATTCTACGGAAAGAAACTAGAAGACTATAAATAAAACTTGACGAACCGTCTTCAAAGCTTCAATCTGAAACTCTTGACTTCAATAATGCTCCTAGAGCTTCAACGAAGCTTCAGGCACACGATCACACGTTTTGAGAAGTCTTGAGACGTCGCTTGAGATGTACGAAGTAATTTAGCGACGATCTCCATAACTGCGCTCACAAGAGTTAGTTCACGATATTTATGTTTGCTCATCATCAAAACCAAATCCGGGGAATCAATACTCAACATTCTCCCCCTTTTTGGTGATGACAAACCAACATAAATAATAATCAATAATAATGATTCAAATGAAATTTACTTACTCCCTTTGCATTGATGACACGTTAGTTCCGTATTCAATAATAATCATACGCATCAAGCAGACGAGAGAAATATAAAATATGAATTCAAGTATTGCAGTTTAGGATCTAAATCCATTTTTATATCTTAACTCCCCCTGAATCTAACATATCAAATTAGATTCATGGTAAAATGCTTAAATTATCATTTAGCATATTGTCATTATTAATTCTCTCCCCCTTTGGCATTAGCAAAAAGAGCGAGAGGAGATCAACGACAACAACAAAGGCTATTAATAAAAGCACGGAAGTCTAAGAAAACGACCACGGTCCAAATGACACCAATGGAAAATAACGAAGAAAATCAAAGCGTGCCAACGAAACCATAGTCGAAAATCGAAAAACGAAATCATCAAAACTCAAAATCAAATTCATGTATTGAGTTATGGAACATACTCTCCAATATCAACATTCATAACGAATTGAGTGCATGGAAAACAATTCTATGTTTTCATACAAACAAATTTATTAAATCAATATAATCGTCGAGCGACGAAGTCAATATCAGAGACATAAATACAATGTGCACAAGAAACGAATGGCAACATAATGCACACATCATACAACACCAAATGTCACAACATCGATCGAAAAGGATCACAAATCTAAGTGAAGTGTGCGATGTGAGGTGACAAGGTGATAAAAGCAATATGAATATCAACTATCAATATCATGTAAAAGTGTTATGCCAAAAATAGAGATAGAAACCTCGTAAAATTTATGGCATACACAAATCTAGTACTAGTATGCATTCCAAAAGAGATTCTCACTAAATGAGTCAATAATAAGCATAGAATGCCATGAGCATGAGAAAGATAAGTACATAGTCATAAGCTCAAAACTAGCATCAAGATATGCATGAGATAGTCTAAAACATAAAGAGACATCTACATGCATTCAACACACATGGACACCAAATGTAAGAATATACTTACAACATTAAGCTCCCCCTACTTTGGTGCATCACTTAAGCACCATCAACTCCCTTTGAATGAAAATCTTTACAAATCAAGGAGTTGGTAGGGTTGGTATCCCACGGTGGATTGAACCTAGAAAACACAATTCTTGGAGCTAAAATTAGATTTGTTGCTCCTTCTCTATTTCTTGAGTACCTGAGGATAAAAATATCCTTCCATGGTACCCAAGGTCATTGGGTCCTAAGAGATTAGACCTTTGGAAGCCAAGTCCAATTGGACTTAGACTTCCCAACAAAATCATCATTGTGCACAACATTTATGAAATACGAATTAATATACGCTTATTTTTCATGCATGCTTGTGTCCTTCGGGCCCCCAAATAGTGAATGTCTTGGGAGCCCTAGTCCTATTAGGAGCATGCACATGTTGTTGATTTCTATGTGATGCACGTGGCCTACGAGGAAGTGGCCTAGGATATGCATGATGTGGATAAGAATATGGCACATGATGAAATGGTGCATGATGATAATCGTTCATATGATAGTAATGTGGATGAACATATGTGTTACGCCTATTTAACCGAGACCCGAAGGACACGAGCCCAGAAACCCGACTGCCGGTCAAGAGCCCATCTGCGCGCTCAGGCCCACTCGGTAAGGCCCTATAAGGGACCCCCCCCCCCCCCCCGAATGTCGATCCAGCCTGGCCCCGATAACACGCTGGCCACTCGCCCACTCCTGCGATAACCGCTCCCCCGGTTCCGCGACCACTGAATGGCAGTTATGGGGAGATGCTGGCATGGCGCAGGGAGCGGTGACGGGGGGGCGGATTGAGGGGGCACGATTGAGGGCGGACGAGCGACGTGGATCGGGGGAAATCACGGCGGAGGTCTATAAAGGGGCTAGGAGGACGACAGGACAAAGGACCGCATCTCAGGTATCCAAAACCTAAGGTACTCCATCAACGACCTAGTCCCCCCATTTCTCCTCCTTCCTCCCACGCTCGCGCCGTGAGACGCCGTACCGATCTCCTCTCGAGTCGTACCGTCTCCGCCGGGCCTCCTCTTTCAGATCTCTGTCTGACTTAGGCATCGGAGGGGTTTTGGCCGGAACCAAGGTCCGGCCCCCCTGACGAGTGTTCTCGTCTACGCAGGAGGATATCTAATCCACGGGCCGAGGCTTCCCCTCCGCCCCTCGCCGACCACGCAACCAGCTCGACGACCGAGGCTACCCCTCGTCGTCCGACCGCCGAGGCCGAGCGTCTCAACCCAGGCCGAGGCTTCCCCTCGCCCTACCGACGACCGAGGATCCCGATTCGTCCCGGCCGACACGTTCCCCGTCGTCCGCAGATCCGACTCGAGCCTCGACTGCACCAACTCAACTCTCCTGAGGGACCCAAGCGGGCCCCTTGACCACGTTGACCGGGTTGTCCACGGTCAACGCTTTGTAGTGAGAAAACACTCTGAAACATCTGGTGTCGTCTGTGGGAACGAACTGTTCCACGAAGAAGTAAACCACACCTGCAATGGCACGAGCCAGCAACGGAAAGAAACGCATGCCCCCCATCCCGGAGGAGGGGAATGGCGCATCCAATGGCAACCTCGAAGGCACGCCCATCAACAGCCACCCCGCCCCCACAACTGAAGAGATTGGCGGGTCGGAATTGGCCACACAGGGGCAACTCCGTGCCCTGGCCCAGGAGACCAATGCGAATCTCCAGACGCTGGTCGCGGCAGTACAGCAACTCGTCAGCACTGCGCCGGTTAGCGGAGGCGCATTGGGCGACGACCATCGTTGGGCGGGGGGTCCCCCGCTCTTACGATCCGCTGTGGTCGACGACCACGGGAACCAAAGACCGAACGCGGAGCGTCGGTTCACGTTGTCCGGATCCCGCCAGGCGAGATCACGCGCCTCCTCCCCTCATCGTGAAAGGAGCCGAAGAGAAACTGAGGGCACAGAGGACGAATCGGTGACCGCATCGTCTCGTCGACTACGGTCACCCCACCGCAGGAGAAGCAACCGACACCCCTCGAGAGACCGATCGCGGCGGAGCAGGAGCTCCCGCCGGAGGAGCCGGGAGCGCCGGGTCAGCCCGACCCCCAGTGTGGCGAGGGCCGTGGAGCCAGCCCCACCGGCACCGGTGCACCCTCCACCACTGAACGAACCGGAGGCAGACGGGTGTCGAACCCCCGGAGGCATCCACGGGGACCGGTGCCCCCTATCACAGAGGATAACCGACGCGCGGGTCCCCTCTCGATTCAAGATCCCGACGCTGGGGAAGTACGACGGGATAGGGGACCCGGGAAACCACGTGATGGATTACGAGGGAGACATGTCCTTCCAAGGAGCCGACGATGACTTGCTCTGCCGAGGCTTCTATTCTACTCTCAGGGGAGCGGCGAGAACCTGGTACCGCAGCCTGCCCAGCCGCTCCATCGACAGCTTCGAGGAACTCACCCAGCTGTTCTGTAAACAGTTCATGGCGGGGAGGCAGATAAAGCCTGATGCTGAACATCTATTCAACATAGTGCAGGGCCCAGCCGAGCCGCTCCGACAGTTCATGCGCCGCTTCAACGCGGAGAGGCTGAACGTGAACAGCCCTCCCGACCTCGTGGTCCAAACGGCCCTTAAGAAAGGGCTGCGCCATAGAGGCCTTAAGAAATCTCTGCACAACGATCCCCCGAAGGACCTCCCCGGGATCATGGCGAGGGCCGAGCGCTTCATGCTGACTGAAGAGGCCTTGGCCGTTGATGCGGGGAAAGCCGCTCGAGGGACCAAACGCGGCGACAGCGGACGAGGCAGCCCCGAAGGGTACCGGACCGAGAAGAGGCCGAGAACCAGGCAACGCGGAGAAGGTACGAGGGACGCCACCCCAGACGCCGTCCTCGCTCAGGTACAGAAGGAAGAGCGCGCTGATCGCCCCCCACCAAAGGCAAAAAGAGGTGGGAAGAGCGGGGAGAAGTACTGCAAGTACCACAAAGACAATGGCCATGACACTGAAGACTGCTGGCACTTGAAGAAGGACATAGAGAAGCTGATGAGCCGGGGGCACGCCAGGAACATAGCCGACGAGCCGACTCATGGGGAAGGGACCTCTATGCAGCCGGACAAGGGGAAGAAGATCAACACCGTCCAAGGACCCCTCCGCATCATAGAGTGAGTGGGCGAGCTCTCTCCCCTCAGTCGTAGCCTAGTCCGAGGGGATTATCTAGGTTTACATCCCTCTGTCTAGCTTTATTCCATGTTTCCTTTCCTCCAAATGTACTAGTCCGACAGGACTCTTAAAAGTACAATTTCATTCCCTTTTGTCTTCTCTTAATCTTCGACGGAATCGATGTTTCACTAAGGGTGCAGAAGGATGAAGACCGCCGCCTCACTGGAGGGGGAGCTTTGCCCTCGCCGACCGACTCCTGCGCTCATAAGTTTGGGGGCAATTCCCCCGGCCAGCACGGACGCCGACCGGTCCTAAGCCGAGGGGCTTTGCCCTCGCCGACCGACTCCCGCGCTCATAAGTCTGGGGTCAATTCCCCCAGCCAGCACGGACGCCGACCGGTCCTAAGCCGAGGGGCTTTGCCCTCGTCGACCGACTCCCGCGCTCATAAGTCTGGGGGCAATTCCCCCAGCCAGCGCGGACGCCGACCGGTCCTAAGCCGAGAAGCTGTGCCCTCGCAGACTGACTCCTGCGCTCATAAGTCTGGGGGCAATTCCCCCAGCAGGCACAGACACCGACCGGTCCTAAGCCGAGGAGCTCTGCCCTCGCCGACCGACTCCTGCACTCATAAGTCTGGAGGCAATTCCCCCGGCCAGCACGGACGCCGACCGGTCCTGAGCCAAGGGGATTTGCCCTCGCCGACCGACTCCCGCGCTCATAAGTCTGGGGGCAATTCCCCCAGCCAGCGCGGACGTCGACCGGTCCTAAGCCGAGAAGCTTTGCCCTCGCAGACAGACTCCTGCGCTCATAAGTCTGGGGGGCAATTCCCCCAGCAGGCACGGACGTCATCCAGTCCTGGGCCAAGAACAAGGCAGCAACGCAAAATACGCGAGAAGTCCGAGTAAGTCAATTTCGTTTATAACAGTTAACCAGGGTACAAAAATGTGTTTTATTTGCAGGGAATCGAAGCGAAGAAACCTCTCTACAAATAACCCACCCACGACGAATAACAAAGTTCATCACCTACAGAAGCAAGGTCGACACCGACAGAGAAAAATTTGTTGACAAAAGACCCAAAGTAGTCGGCCCAAGTGAGCGGCCATGCAACCAGCAATTATTGGCCCCGGAGCCGGTAGCGAAGCCGAAGGAGATAGCAGGGGCAGGGATCCATTTCAAGTAGACTGGCCCAAAGCGAAGCGGATGCTAAAAAATTTGAGGATAAGGCCGGGAGGGACGGATTAAGGAGCCCGGGCTCGGGAGGACACATCCTCGGGCACTTCGCCCTGCTCGAAGCGAGGGGGATCGACAAGCGGGGGACCCTGCCGAACGCGCTCCGCATAATCCCGGAAGGAAGACTGGACGACTTCAACAATCCGAGGGGCGATGAGGTCTTCATACGTACCAAAGGCCTCCCTGAGAACCTCAAAGATCTTCCCCCCCAGGGTCCCGACGACACCCCTCTCCACCTCCTCCACGATCCGCGCCACCTGACGCCGATCCGATAGTTCCCTCTGAAGCTCCTCCCTCTCCAGGAGGAACGACTCAGCCGCGTCCTCAGCCGACTGTCGAGCGTCCTCCAACTTTCCCTGGAGGTCACCCACTCGCCCCTCCAGCTCGGCCACACGGAGCTGGAGATGACGAGACTCCATCCGAGCCTCCGTCATAGCTACTTCCGCCGCCCCGGCCCGCTCGCGGGCCTTCATGGAGGACTCCTCCAGCTCCCTCAAGAGGACGGCTCGGCACTGCAACTCCACGGCGAGCGCTGAACCCTGGAAGACGAAACACGGGCTAAGAAGAGATAAAGGAAAGGAGAGGATAGCAAGATAACCGAACCTGTTGAAGGATCCAAACCAAGGAATCCGACATCTTGTCGGCAGGGATCTTCTTGAGAAGGCTGCGGTCCCGGGGTGGGACGGAGACCTCAGCAACCTGCTGGGCCAAAGCTCGGTCGACAAACATCGAACTCCCAGGGGCGACATCGAGGGAAGCCAAATTGCTCGCCAACAGGGCTCCGATCCCCGGTGATATGGGCGAGGACGCTGCGAGGGGGGTGGTTGTCAAGGCAGCCGGAAGATCCCCAGTGGTCGCCGCAAGGAGCACGGAACCTGCCGGACTGGAGGGATCCGCGTCATCCCTCCTCTTCTTTCCTCCGTGAGGCTCCGAGAGCACCGGAGGGGAGCGCTTCCGCCTCGCACCATCCCCACCCTCGGGAACCAGAGGGGGCGCGCCAAGGGCGGAAAGGACTGCACCAGACCCGTCGTTACCTCCCGCCTCTTGGGCTGATGGGGCGGGTCCGCCCCTTGTGACCCCCCTGGGAAGAGGATCGCCAGAAGAAGAGGCGGGAGGCACGGCCACCACCTTACCCACAGAAGGCTCAGCTCGGCGCACTTCCTCCTCAACGGTCCACCGAGGCGCCCTTCCAGAGGTACTACCTCGGCTCCGAGCGGCTCCACGACGGATCAGCTCATCGACGTCACGGACGAACTCGTGGCCAGCCATCCCTGCGAGGGGAACCAAAATCAGGATGAGTCACAGGACGATTCGAGACTGAAAAAGCGACCTACCCGGAGACCACAAGACGGCCTTCAGGAGTAGGTCGTCCAACAAAGACCAAATGGACTTCGATTCCAAGGGGAGGGTCGACAGCAGCGCGGCAGCTGCCCGATCAACGTCAGAGAGGGCTAGCGGTGGGTGAGACTGGACAGACCCGCCCCAACCTGTCAAAATTTGGGCGTCCTCCAGGAAGATCACAAAGACATAATCTGAACTCCAATCCCCCGACCAGCGGGGTAGCCCGATCAGGCACTCCCTCCTCGAGCGAGCTCGGAGTTGCAGCCATGACCCCGGGCCGACCGTCTGGATCTGGTAAAAGTGGAAGAGAAGGGGGAGGGACAGCTCCAGACCGCGGGTACAGCAGAGCGTCGCGAAGCCCGTCAGCACCGCAATCGAACAAGGAGTGAACTGGCAAAGGGGCACCATGAGATATTCCATGACCTGGATGAGGAAGGGATTGAGCGGGAAACGAAGACCCAGGCAGAACATTTCGACGTAGACGCCGACCTCATTGCTCCTCAGAAGGCAAATCCGCTCGTCGACGAATGGAACTCGGACATCATACGGGAAGCAGAGATACCTTTCCCGGATCTCCGTGGCCACTGAAGGAGGGGTCCCCGACGGCGTTCGGAGGACAACCGGGGGCACGTTAAGCCGCACGGCAGCCGACGCCACATCATCACAGGCGAAGTCTGGGAAAAGCTTCCCTTTCCACGTATCTCGGAGGGGACGACTCCCGGCGGAGGAACCTGATCCCCCTAGCCGGGGCCCGCCTCGCCTGGGCTCCGGAGGATCCCTCGCCCCTTGGCCAGAACCGCCTATCCTAAGAGCAGCCATAATACGAGAGCGAGAAAGGAATTACCTTTTAACGAGGAAGCGAAGGCGACGGGAAACTCCGAGTTGTGGAAAGACTGGAACAATGGGAAGAACAAGGAAGAAGTGGAGATCAACGCAGCTAGGGGTCTTATATACCGGACGCAGGGACGAATTCGAAGCGCCTGACAAGAACGCGTGGCAGGCCTCGAAGGACCGGCAGCGTTTCGAAATCGGCGCCAAGGGAAGTCCAATCGATCCGCTTCATCATGACCAACATTTATGACCACACCTCGATTAAAGCGCCACTCGGAATCCCAGGAGGCACAGCGGTCGAACCGAGCAAGCCAAGGCCGATCGGCCCCACCGAGGGCGGCTCACGAACCCCTCAGCTTCTCAACTTAAGACAACCTCCCGAGCGGTGGGAATAAGCTCGCGGCTACACGTGGCAGCATCAGAGGACCGACGGTGCTTCGGAGCCCGCGCCTCAAAAGTATCGAACGAACCAACTCATGATGACGACTAATAAATGAGTCGGCATCAACTAACGAGCTTGTCAAAGTCGGCGGAAGTCGCATCGGCCGAGCCGAACCGGCCGAAGCCAATCAACCCGACCGATGGGGGCAATTGTTACGCCTATTTAACCGAGACCCGAAGGACACGAGCCCAGAAACCCGACTGCCTGTCAAGAGCCCATCTGCGCGCTCAGGCCCACTCGGTAAGGCCCTATAAGGGACCCCCCCCCCCCCCCGAATGTCGATCCAGCCTGGCCCCGATAACACGCTGGCCACTCGCCCACTCCTGCGATAACCGCTCCCCCGGTTCTGCGACCACTGAATGGCAGTTATGGGAAGATGCTGGCTTGGCGCAGGGAGCGGTGACGGGGGGGGCGGATTGAGGGGGCACGATTGAGGGCGGACGAGCGACGTGGGTCGGGGGCAATCACGGCGGAGGTCTATAAAGGGGCTAGGAGGACGACATGACAAAGGACCGCATCTCAGGTATCCAAAACCTAAGGTACTCCATCAACGACCTTGTCCCCCCATTTCTCCTCCTTCCTCCCACGCTCGCGCCGTGAGACGCCGTACCGATCTCCTCTCGAGTCGTACCGTCTCCGCCGGGCCTCCTCTTTCAGATCTCTGTCTGACTTAGGCATCGGAGGGGTTTTGGCCGGAACCAAGGTCCGGCCCCCCTGACGAGTGTTCTCGTCTATGCATGAGGATATCTAATCCACGGGCCGAGGCTTCCCCTCCGTCCCTCGCCGACCACGCAACCAGCTCGACGACCGAGGTTACCCCTCGTCGTCCGACCGCCGAGGCCGAGCACAATCGACCGAGGCCGAGCGTCTCAACCCAGGCCGAGGCTTCCCCTCGCCCTACCGACGACCAAGGATCCCGATTCGTCCCGGCCGACGCGTTCCCCGTCGTCCGCAGATCCGACTCGAGCCTCGACTGCACCAACTCAACTCTCCCGAGGGACCCAAGCAGGCCTCTTGACCACGTTGACCGGGTTGTCCACGGTCAACGCTTTATAGTGAAAAAACACTCTGAAACAATATGCATGTGGAGGAACACGTGCATGAGTGTGTCTCACATGGTGTGCACGTGCTCATGGACGTGGAGCATAAAAATCATCATACGTGTGAACATGTGGGATAGGATGTGTGTTCCTACGTGGCATAGTATTGGTGTACATAAAGGCATGACCCTTCTTTGGAGGTCCACCCAAAGTGGGTTTCTTTCCAAACGAGGGTGTGTACCTAGTGGAAGCACCATTTGTAGATGAACTACCCATGGGGTGTTTACTCCCACTAGTTGAGGCTTCGAAAGATGGCCTAACAAAGGTCGTGACCGATTTGGATGAGTCTCCCATCTTACACCCCAAGCCAATGTGATGATTGGCCGGAAGTAAGTCATTTAGGATATTATCCAAATGGCCCTTACCTTTATTGAATTTATTAATTCAGCCTAATGTGTACTCATACTTCTCGGTAAGAGAATGCATAGAAGCATCCAAGGTGGACGCTTGCGATGTGAGTACATAAACACGAGACTTGAGATTTTCATTCTCAATAATCAAAGTTGAGTTTCGAGAAATCCAATCCGCTATCTCGTGTTCATCCAAATCCTCAATATGAACATGCTCAAGTTGAGATTTGAGATTTACGATCTCATTTCTCAACCCTTCAACAACGGTGTCGTTGTTGATAATGATAGGCTTAGGTGAGGTTTGGAGACTAGTTAGCTCATCTTTAATCTTAATATATCTACTAGCCAATTTAGAAAACTTAGACCAAAGTTGTTCGTTAGCTAATCTAAGTTCATCCATAGTTACATCATCGCCTTCATCCTTGCTTTCATCCTCGCTTTCATCGGAGGAGGACTCTTGATCATGTTCCTCTCTAGCCATGAAGCACATGTTTGCTTTCTCCACTTGTTCATCATCCGGCTCTCTACTTGAGGAGTCCTCTTCGGAGTCGGTGAATGAGCCGACAAGCCCTTTCTTGTACCCCTTCTTGTACTTTCTCGACTTGTCGTACTTGGGTGCCTTCCACTTCTCCTTGTGTTTGTTGAGAGGACAATCCGACTTGATGTGTCCTGGCTTGTTGCATTTATAACACACAGGAGTAGATGCATTATTAGAGCTAAATTTAGCTTTGTTCTTGAACTTACCTTTTCGGAAAAATCGGTCGAACTTCTTTGCCAAATCGGCCAAAGCTTCTATGTCCAACTCGTCTTCCGATTCTTCTTCATCGGTAGATGTAGATGGAGCGGCCTTGAACGTAATTGTCTTTTTCTTTGGCTCGTCTTGGTTCAATTACGACTTCATCTTGTCCTGCATCTTTAGTTTACTGTCCTTGCGTACCTCATAAGACATCAAGGTACCCATTAGTTGAATGACAGTATATTTATTCATATCATTACCTTCCTTAATGGCGAAGGTACGCTTTTCCCAACAAGAAGGAAGTCCGTCAAATATCTTTGAGACTTTCTCCTTTTGGGTGTAGGTCTTTCCATGAGCCTCCAATTCATTGGTAATGTCGACGAAGCGAGCATAGTACTCCTTCATCTTATCACCCTGTTGCATATGAAATAATTCATAATCTTTATTTACAACAGTGAGTTTGGAGTCTCTTACCCTACTCGTTCCTTCATGCAAGATGAGGAGTGAGTTCCAGATTTGATATGCACTCTTACATGTGCATATCTTGTTGAAGTCTTCGGGCTCCAAAGTACATTGCAAGGTGTTCATTGCCTTGGCATTGTTTACCTCCGTGGCGACCTCTGCGGTAGTCCACTTAGCGAAATCTTCTTCTGTGGGCTCGACATACTCCGTCAATGTGGCTCTCCATAGTGAAGCGCTCCAGAGGAACGTTTCCATCCGGCATTTCCAATGCCCGTAATTGGTACCATTGAAGAAAGGAGGCCTAGTTGAGGAGTGTCCTTCCATCACCGAAGAAGCTCCTTCACGGTTCCTGAAGGTGCTATAGTCTGAAGGTGGACGAACGTTCTTATTGTCGTTGGTAGACATAGCTATGAACTTGGCTCTGATACCAAATGTAATGCCCTGCGTAGCTAAATTTTAGGGCAAGAAGGATTTTGAAGGAGAAGAATGCACCAAACCCTAGCTCCAAGAAGTTGACCAGCAATAGAAGCCTAGGGAGGAGTTGGTGACCTTGAATCAAGCTCTTATCTTGAGAGGCTCACAATGGAGAGAATCTCTCTTGAGGAATTAGGGCTCAAGAAGTTGAGGGAGAGATTCTTGTGAGAAGAGAGAGCTTTGAAATAGAGTTGAATGGCTCCTCTTTGATTTCTCTAAACCTCTAGAATAAATATCAGCCTTGAATGCTATGAAGAAGCATCCCAAGTATTTATAGGTTAGAGAAGAGAGAGAGGAAAAAATCGTGCAATTAATGCTCCAACGAATCTATTTCTGAAGCAGTCTAATCGGTCTAAGAAGGATCACTGACCGATTAGTTTCTCAACTAGTCGGTCGGTGATTCTTCTTGGACCGACTAAGAGGTTGACAGCCAATAAAGATAGTTCAGGAGATATAGAACTAGTCTGTCTAAGAAGACTTGCCAACCGACTAGTTTGACAACTAGTCGGTCGGTGAGTGTTCTTTGACCGACTAAGAGTTGAAATACGATAGTCTGTCTACTAGGAGAACTAGTCGGTTTAAGAACAAATTCCAACCGATTAGTTTCTCAACTAGTCGGTCGATGATTGTTCTTTGACCGACTAACGATAAACAGTAGCTCAGGCTGTGAAATGAAAGACATAACTAGTCGGTCTAAGAAGGATTCCTAACCGACTAGTTTGACAACTAGTCGGTCGGTGAACCTTCTTGGACCGACTAACTGTAAACAGTGAATGAGCTGAATTTGAGTAGGATATCTAGTCGGTTCAAGAAGGATTGTCGACCGACTAGATTGCCATCTAGTCGGTTGGTTCTTCTTCATGAATCAACTAACATGCACTAGAAGCCGCGAAATGAAGCGCGAAGCTTCGAAAAAGTTTCTATGGGCTTCTATGATAATCCTATCTCTAATAATGTAAGACCTACTCAAGGCTTAACATTCTACGGAAAGAAACTAGAAGACTATAAATAAAACTTGACGAACCGTCTTCAAAGCTTCAATCCGAATCTCTTGACTTCAATAATGCTCCTAGAGCTTCAACGAAGCTTCAGGCACACGATCACGCACTTTGAGAAGTCTTGAGACGTCGCTTGAGATGTACGAAGTAATTTGGCGACGATCTCCATAACTGCGCTCACAAGAGTTAGTTCACGATATTTATGTTTGCTCATCATCAAAACCAAATCTGGGGAATCAATACTCAACAGAATTACCCTGGTTCCCCAAACTTGGGTACGTCCAGCCACACCAATATCCACTATTATTCTCACACAGAGAAGTGAATACAATCTCACACAGAGGATTTGGATTCTCACACAGAGAAATCCTCACTCTCACACAAAGAGACCTCACACAGAGGATTTAGGATTCTCACACAGAGAAATCCTTGCTTTCAAACAGAAAGACTTAAACTCTCACACAGATAGATCCTAACCAACCCTCACACAGAAGGTTATACTCTCACACAGAGAGTAACTAGCTCTCACACAGACAGCTAGGGTTACAAAGAAATAACAAAGTAAAACAAATACTATTACATATACCTTGAGATGTACTTACTCATAAATGAATGCAAGGCATGGAAGAGGATCTTCAAGTGTTGAGATATGCTTGAAAGCACTTAGATGAATTCCCTTGAGCTGGACTTCAATGCATGAAGAGGAATGCGAGCTCAAAAGGGGGAATTGAGGGAGTTTATGAGTGGCTTAAAGATCTCTTGATATTTTCAATAGCATCAAGAAGTATAAGAGATAGCAGCACACTCATATATATAGAATCCATATATCAAACCCCAAAACCCAAGGAAACAGCCAAAGAATCAATTCAGCAACGGCTAGAAACTGGGGCGAAAACGACAGGAACAGTCGACTGATGATCATAAGACAGTCGACTGATCAACGGCTAGAAAATATCCAACGGCTATAATCTGAGCCAGGACAGTCGACTGATGAAGTCGATACAGTCGACTGTAAATCGGACATGCGCCTGTTAATCCTTCAGCAGGCGACTGCTGCACGAGATGGAATAAAACCGAGAGCTGCACTCTTTCTCCAGATAAGCAAACAGACTGATGTCAATAATACAGTCGACTGTCTATTAGTCAGGCGACTGTAAAACCTTAATCAGATATCTGTTGTATAAGATGGAGAAACGTCAGAGAGATGCAGAGATTACACTTACGCTACTCAGGCGACTGATGACCAATCTACAAGCGATTGTAAATATACAGGCGACTGTAAACTGACCAGTAGTCGACTGTGCGTAAAGCTCAAGTTTGAGTCAATTGAAATATTGACTTGAGCTGTGCATATCAGTCGACTGTAGAAGGATCGACAGGCGATTGGAAATCACCCAGTCGACTGTGTATCCTTCAGCAGGCGACTGATGGAAAGCTAGAGACTCTAAATGAGTTTTTGGACAGAGTGAACCTAATGGGTTGGATTCTATGATAATCCTAAGGCTCACTAAGATGGTTAAATGCATATGCATGAATGAGTAAACCATCTAAAAAGGCATTACATTAACCTAGACTCAAAAGAGAGAGAAAGCAATAAAGTAAATATTACATGGATTACAATGCTTTCCTTAGAGTCTAAGTCTTCAATCTTGATGCCTTGATTGCTCTTCATCATCTCCAAGCTTTGGCACTCCTTGAGTCCAAGCTTTGGCCCTTCTCCACTTGATGTCCATCCTTGCACCAAGTGATTAGTCTCCAAGAAAGATATTCTAGGAATGAAACTGTGAGACTAAAACAAGAGAGTCATTAGCAATAACTTAATGTTGTGATCATCATCAAAATAAGATTGGTATGAAACACCAATACTCAACAGGCCTACTCGGAGGTGCTTTGGTTTTGGGTTGGAGCTTTATGGAGGCGCATGTTGAACAGTTGCTTCTTCATTGAGCCGCCAATGTTGAGCAGCCTCGATGTCCGCATCGAGACATCTTTGTGGAGCCGCTATCTCTTCGTTGGGCTCCTTTTGCCGGGCGGCGGCTTCTTCTTCGATCTGGGGGTGAAGGATGTGCCTCACGTTCTGGGGATAAGAGGGGACGGTGGATGCCCCAGCCTTATCCGTACCCCCATCATTCTTCATCTCTGTACATGCTTCAAAGTCATGGTGAACAACACGGGCCGAGGCATGAGTAGCCTCCGTCGTCCCTTTAAGGGGTACATCCGTCGGGTGAGTCCCTCCGAGAGGGTGTGGCTCGTCCTCGATGGGATGTTTGCCACGGTTAGAAAAGTGTTTGAACTGTGTAGGGTTAGACATGGGTGTGACCCTAAGTTTTCACATAGGATTCGGGGAGGCGAACCGTGCAAGGTGGTCGAATAGAGTTGGAGCGGATCTCGGGGAGATCGATGGTGTCCGTTTACACTGGATAGTCCGGATCTCTGTCGAAACCACACCCCTGACTCTGCTGGAGCCTGATCTAAGCCCTCGCTCTCTCCTCCCAGGATCTCCAGAACCCCACTCAGTGTTCGGATTGAAAGATGAAGAACCAGAAGCCATAGATGGGTCGAGAAGTTACCTAAAAAGGAAGAAGATCACCGGAGCTCCGATGAAGAGATGACCAATGGCAGGAACTCTCGAGAGCAAAGAAGAGAAAACTTTTTGAATTCGAAGGCAAAAGTTCTCAACCATTCCCACTCTCCTTGCTTTATAATGGGCATCGGCCGATCTCGACCGTCGAAGGTGCGCCACATGGCGAGATCAGAGGCGGAGGCATCGCCTCAGCTTCTCCCCCAGGCCGTACGCGGCACGTGTAGAGCTCCGAATGGTGGAGGCACCTCGATATCCCCCCTGCTACCGAATCGTCATGATGCCTTTCGAGATTCAGCGGTCGACTCGCATTTAATGCAACAGATGTCATCCATTGGAGTGAAGTGCGTCATCTGAGCCGATCCGGACTTTTCATGTCAAACTCGAATGACGAGGGCAATTGTTATGACCTCAAGATTGGCCAAGATGATCTAGACCCACTTTTTCAAGGCCCGAGTCTTGGCCCGTCGAATCTCCATAATGAAGCCTAGTTCGTCGAAGCTCCCCGAGGTCCAACGAAGCTCGCCAAGCGGAACGACAAGCTTGCCCCCAGAACAGCTTGCACCCAGAGCAGCTCGCCTCACAGGAAGTTCGCCTAGGTGCCGCTCACCTACCAGTTCTCCCAAGGAGGAAGACGACACGCCACTACCAGTTTCACTACAGACAAAGTCTGACAAAAGCGAACCTGGTTGCTTCGCCGCCTGACCATCTGTCGAAAGCATGCTTAGCCATTTCGCCACTAGACAGCCTGCCAAAAGCGTCACCTGACATTTACTGCCCTGACCGCCTGACAAAAGCACACCTGACACGTTCGGCCCTGACGCCAACGGGCGGCTCCCTGACATCCTGACACCGCCAGTTCAGCAAAAGCAACCGACTCCAGCAGCCTATAAATACCCCTATCCTCCAACGAGAAGGGGGTTGGGTTTTTTGCGTATCTGTAAGAAACTCTTAACACATCTACCTTACATTCAAGGTCGAATATCTTCCAGGTATTTGCACTTTCCATATTAGTCCGCCACACAAGCGTCGATTTGCCTCTAAGATCGCCCTTCGTGTCCGACATCTTTGCTTCAATCACCTACTAACTTTGGCATCGGAGGGGCTGCGGGCTGAAAGCCGGCCCAGCCTTTCTAACGAGTCGCTCTTCTTGTTGGAAGCTCACCCCAGCTGCTAACAGATGAGCATCCTGTGACGACTTACATCAACTGTCGAACGACCTTCATCACGAAGCGAGCGACCTACCTTGTCTGGCGGGTGACCTTGAGATCTCCCTCTACAAATCACCTTCCAACCGGAGTTAGCCTCGTCACCCCCCTTAAACTTGTAACCATCGTGCCCTTGGTTCCCCATATCAATACAAATTCATTGTAACGGATTCTACCCTGCAACATACATTAGCAAGGTGAATTGAACGTATGATGTGTCATAACTAAACATTTAATTTAACATTTTCATAAGCATGTCAATATAGCCTAAATTAGAGAATATCTATGACATAATAACCATATTGATACAAAGTGCTCAAAATGAAAGATTCAATATAAATGGTCATACTTTAATAAATGAGTTTGCATAAGCAAGAGTGTCTACAAGGTGAAGTAATAAGCATAATCATGGCACAACATAATCATGTTATCATCCAAAATAGTTAGTCATGATTGCACAAAAAAATTATATGATGATGCGTGTTTGTAACAACTGGTTTTCATGTATCCGGATTATCTATATTATATATATATTATATGTGTTTTGGTGGATTTTCTCCTTATGTGTGGTTTCGTTTCCGTAGCTTTAATTTTCGATCATTTCGTCATGATTTCTAGCTTCTTCCTTAGAATCGTTGATCTTGGAGTAAGTCACTCATGACGAACTTCAAATCGCTCATATTTTAGAGTTAGAGTGATCTTAGAAGCCGTAGGAATCTTCCTAGAACTTCGCGCTTCATTTCGGCACTTTTCGTGCACGTTAGTTGGTTCAAGAAGGGGGACCAACCGACTAGATTGAGATCTAGTCGGTCAGGAACTCTACTGGAACCGACTAGTTCATCGAATCTAATGTACAGGAGTTACTGTTTACTTTTAGTCAGTCTAAGAACAACCACCGACCGACTAGATGTGAAACTAGTCGGTCAGAACTTGCTCTCAGACCGACTAGTTTCTTTCAGTAAAATTCGTCTAAGTTACTGTTTATCGTTAGTCGGTCCAAGAACAACCACCGACCGACTAGGTTGCAAACTAGTCGGTCAGCCATTGTTCTTTAACCGACTAACTCATTAACCACTTTGTCGACCTGAGTTACTGTTTGATTTTAGTCGGTCACAGTTGGTTGACCGACCGACTAGTTGTTGAACTAGTCGGTCAACAACCCTTCTTTGACCGACTAATTGCTGTCGTAAACCTAGGGTTTGCCCAGACGCCGACTGTGCCTATTTAAACCCCCCAATCGTTTTTCTTTCTTCCTTCATTTTCACAAGAGCCTCCTTCTTCCCCAAATCATCATCCATCTTCCCCTAGCCTTCCTCCTTCCTCAAGAGCCCCTCCCCCTCTCCATTTAGGCCGGTCATCACCTCTAGGCCGCCGGAAAACACCCAAAACCCACAAAATCCCATTTTCTCCAGATTTCTCCATCCATTCCAGATCTGAACCGTAGGTTCCCCGGATCGTTTCTTTCGTCGCCGTACTTGCTCGGCATCGTTCTTCCACTAACGACTCGGTAATAACTCGATCCTTTAATATTCTCCTAACCCATTTGTGATTTTGTAAAACCCTAATAAAACTAGGTTGGATGTTATTCTAATATTGTTTTGTCATGGCAGTGATCTCATCCCCGTAGCTAACATTTTGTGACGTGCCTCGTTGATCGTCATCCTCGGTGCTAGGCAAGTGAAACTTGCCACCTAGGGTTTTAGGCCATGCCTTAGGCCATTTGCTTGTTGTAGCGTAAAAGAGACTAGACAGTGAAATGATAGCTGCCTAGACGCCTATTTGATCTAGTTTGACAACGAAACTAGATCTTTCACCTCAATTGATCTAGCTTGACAACGAAGCTAGATCCAACCCTTTTAATTTGTTGTTCATGCATATTAAACTGCCATGTTTAATTCCTTGTCTGTACGCCTTACTACATGCCATCCATGTTGAATGTCGCATTCGTAGCACATGCTACAATACTTGTGTTTCCTGGCTCGTGTTCCAGAAGCGGGCCACGTGTGTTGGTTGATAGCCAATGCCCGATCTACTTGTTTCCGGCTAGGCACCTGCGTTGCAGGCATAACCCTACGCCATATGTGTTAAAAACACTTCCTGGCTCGTGATCCAGAAGCGAGCATTCCGTGTTCGGGGTAATGCCCTGGCTCGATACACGTGGAGGGGTAGGGATAAGCGGTCACCTGAGCTTACGAGTTGGCCCGATCAGCCACTCTAGCCAGTAGACGAAATCTCTGTGCACAACTTGTTTACTTGACGTGTTTACTTGACGTGTTCACTTGACGTGAACTACTTGACTTGTACTTGTCCGTGTTTTACTTGTAAACCTGGTTATCCATGCCTTACTTGTTACTTGCTACTTGTACTTCCCTTACTTGTCACTTTCATACTATACTTGCCATGTTATGCTTCATACTAGAACTGCTAGGTTGCTAGTTACCTTCACTTTCGTTTCCTTGCTCAAGTCTTGTTAGACTTGCTGACATGTGCCCCTTTACTCTTTTGGGTGACACATGTTAGATCCTGAGCCAGAGTTCGATGTTGAGGACGAGGTGTTTGCGGACGCCGAGCCCGAGCCTGTGTTTGACGAGGACTTCGTGGACACGGGCGATCAGTCGTAGAGGCTGCTTGTGTTCTTGTTTTAGACTGTTTTTGTTGTCGGTGCGTAGCACCAATACTCTGTTCATGTTTGTCCTCGTTGGCCTTGTTCTGGGCCTTTAGACTCTTTCCTTTAGCCTGGTGGCTTTTTTGGATGTTGAACTTAATTTTAATGTTGGACAATGCTGAGATTTGGAATCTTATTTCTGTATCTCCTTGTGTTATTATTGTTGTTCCGTTTGTGGTTACTGGGGCCTGCACTTGTTTTACTGACGCTTATCGGGCGTGTAGCTTCACAGCTCCACACCCGTGCGGACCTTCTCACGTCTCGCCTCCATTTTAAGGAAGCGGGGCGTGACAGGTTTTGTTGGTGGCCCATGCAGGTCGATCTGTAACTGCGAATTGTCGGAATAACGATAATAATATTAGAATGTCCAATAAACTAAGTTCAACATCCTAGTCATAAGCTATGAGTCTAATCTACTTCATTTTTCTGTGTCATTAGATGGCAGGAAGGCGATTTACCCGTGGTGGTGGTAGTGTGCCCCCTCATGACGAGGAGCCTGAGCAGGAACCCACCAATGGGGAGATGATGCGGATGATGCTTCAGATGATGCATGTGCAGCAGGGCGTGCTCCTGCAAGTCCAGAATGCTCCAGTTGTTCGGGGTGCTCGGGCAATCCAGGATGCCCCTCGCTCCGAGCCGGGAGCGAAGCAGTTTCGGAAGCTGGGTCCTGCATATTTTGATGGGTCTGAGGGTCCTCTAGCTGTCGATGAGTGGATTCGGAACATAGAGGATAATTTGAAGATGGCGAAGATCAGCCCGGCTGGATGGGTTGATTTGGCGAAAAGGCAGCTCAAGGATAATGCTCGGAACTGGTGGGATGCGGAAGAAAAGCTGCTGGTGGAGCCGATAGCTTGGGCTACCTTTAAGTCCAGGTTTGATGAGGAGTTCTTTCTGAATGCTGCCAGGAAGGAGATGTTGCAGCGTTTTATTGACCTGAAGCAAGGGAGCTCGACGGTGGATCAGTACTACCAAGAGTTCACTAGGCTGAGTCGGTTCGCACCGAAGATGGTGCAGGATGTTGATGAGAGGGCTCAGAGGTTCCTGCAGGGACTTGCTTTGGAGCTACAGATTTTTGTGTCTTCCTCTGATCTGGACTCTTATCAGAAGGTTCTGGTCGTTACGAGGAGGCAGGAGCTGAACCTGAGCCAGAGGAGAGGACATGTTTCTGGTGCTGGGAAGAGGCCTACGGAGTAGGCCAGAGTGGTGGTTAGGCCGGGGTTCAGGCCCAACCAGCCAGCTCAGTTCAAGAGGCCAGGAGGGCCTATTCTGAAGACTTGCCATTTCTGCGGCAAGCCTGACCACATCAAGGATCAGTGTAGGAGATTCCTGGGCCAGTGTGTTATCTGTGGAGACCCTACCCATACCATGAAGGATTGTCCGAGGTCGAAGCAGCCTTGGAAGGCACCTGTTGCAACACAGCCGTTGCAGCAGAGAGCGTCTGTTCCTGCCGGATGTGGAGCAGCTCTTGTTCCACAGAGGCAGGCTTTTCGGCAGGCCGTGCAGCCGAGGGGACAGGCTTTTCTGATGACTGAGATAGAGAGCTTGGCTGTGGATGAGGTTATCACAGGTAACTCTCCTTCTAGCTGTTCCTTTCTTATTTGGCTTTGTTTGTAGATTATGTTGATTGCTTGCATATGATTGTTTGCTAGACTAGGGCATGATTGTTAGACTGTTTGTATGTGTGATTTTGGTGAGCACATTTCCTGCACGAGTCCTCTTTGACTCAGGTGCATCGATGTGCATTATTTCTCGGAGCTTCGTGGAGAAGCATTCCTTGTCGACGTCCCCTCTTTCCAAGAGTTAGGATATCGTTACAGGGAATGGCGTGGTCTCGGTGCATCGTGGTTGCAGTTCTTGCTCGTTGGTGGTTTGTGGACATGAGCTTTACGCTGATTTCATTGTCCACGACATCATCAACTACGATGCGGTTCTTGGGATGGATTGGCTTGCGAGCTTCTATGCTACGATCGACTGTCGGAGGAAGAAGGTGGTGTTCGAGATCCCCAGACATCCAGTGTTCAAGTTCAGCCGAGGTAGCAGTTCGCTTGGTCCTGTCAGATTTCGGGCCAGGCCGGTGGAGATTGTGACTATGCAGATGGAGCTGGAGAGGCCAGCGGTTGTGCGGGACTTCGATGACGTCTTCCCCGAGGAGATGTCTGGATTGCCACCTGATCGAGCTCTCGAATTTTCGATTGATCTTATTCCAGGAGCGCAGCCGATTTCGAAGGCGCCATATCGTATGGCACCCGCAGAGTTGGAGGAGTTGCGGAAGCAGCTGGATAAGCTTTTGCAGAAGGGTTATATCAATCCTAGTGTGTCTCCGTGGGGAGCACCGGTGCTGCTGGTGAAGAAGAAGGATGGTTCGCGTCGTATGTGCGTGGACTATCGGGAGCTGAATGCGGTGACCATCAAGAATAAATACACGTTGCCTCGCATCGATGATATTTTTGATCAGCTTGGAGGTTCGAGGGTGTTTTCGAAGTTGGATCTGAGGAGTGGTTATCATCAGCTGAAGGTGAAGAAGGAAGATGTTCCGAAGACAGCGTTCAGGACGAAGTATGGACACTATGAGTTTATGGTTATGCCTTTCGGTGTAACCAATGCACCCGCAGTTTTCATGAATCTGATGAATCTGATCTTCTATGACTTTTTGGATACGTTTGTCGTTATCTTTATTGACGACATTCTGATCTATTCAAAGTCGGTGGAGGAGCATGCATCGCACTTGAGGACAGTGTTGGAGATTTTGAGGAAGCACCGTTTGTATGCTAAGTTTTCGAAGTGCGAATTTTGGCTGGACAGATTTGCTTTTCTGGAGCATGTGGTGTCTGGAGATGGTATTTCAGTGGATCCCGAGAAGATTAGGGCCATCCGAGAGTGGCCTGTTCCGTTGTCAGCGTCTGGGATCCGGAGTTTTCTTGGGCTTGCCGGTTACTATCGACGCTTCATTAAGGACTTTTCCCGTATTGCTGAGCCGATGACCAGATTGACTCGGAAGGATGTACCTTTTGTTTGGTCGGGTGATTGTGAGAATGCTTTTGGCGTTCTAAGGGAGAGATTGACGACTGCCCATATTCTTGTTGTGCCTGATCGCAGTGGAGGATTTGAGATCTTTTGCGATGCTTCTGGCAAGGGTCTCGGTTGTGTGTTGCATCAGCACGGGCATGTTGTGATGTATGCTTCGCGTCAGCTCAAGACTCATGAGAAGAATTACCCGACGCACGATTGGGAGTTGGCTGTTGTCGTGTTTGTGCTCAAGATTTGGAGGCACTTCCTGCTGAGTGAGAAAGTGATGATCTTCACCGATCACAAAAGCTTGAAGTATATTTTTACTCAGAAGGAGCTCAACATGCGACAACGTCGATGGTTGGAGCTCATGGCGGATTATGAGATTGATTTGCGGTTTCACCCTGGCAAGGTGAATGTGGTTCCTGATGCGCTGAGTAGGCTTCCAGCGGTGATGTTGTTGACTTCGCAGTGGAGATTGCAGCAGGATTTTTGCGAGTCTGGTGTGGAGATTGTTCTTCCTGGAGGAGCTTCTTCGTTGATGTGTATGCAGATACAGTCGACGATTGTGGATCGGATCAAGGCTGGCCAGGCTGAGGATCCGAAGCTGGTGATGATTTAGGAGCAGGTGGAAGCCGGTCTGCGAACTGACTTTTTGATTCATGAGGATGGCTCGCTGAGGTTTGGAGCTAGGTTGTGTGTGCCAGCTGGGGATATCAGAGAGGAGTTATTGGCGGAAGCACACAGTTCGTCGTATTCTGTGCATCCTGGTGGCACCAAGATGTACAAGGATCTTCGTCTGAACTTTTGGTGGCATGGCATGAAGAGGAGTGTGGCTCGGAGTGTAGCCAAGTGTCTGGTTTGCCAGCAGGTAAAGGCGGAGCATCAGCGTACGGCAGGGTTGCTACAACTGCTTCCGATTCCAGAGTGGAAGTGGCAACACATCACTATGGATTTCGTGACTGGACTACCTCGGAGTCCGAAGCAGAATGACGCGATTTGGGTGATCGTAGATCGATTGACCAAATCTGCGCATTTTATTCCATTCCGAGTAGGACAGTCCACTGAGGCGCTAGCAAGGAGATATATGGAGGTAAATTCTTTTACTCTCCGTTTCTATTTCCTTTTTCCCTAGTTTAGATAGTGATGTAACGTGAATCGTGCAGGAGATCGTGTGACTTCACGGAGTCCCTGTGAGTATCGTGTCGGACAGAGACACGAGGTTCACATCTCAGTTCTGGCAAAGTTTGCAGAAGAGTTTGGGTACGCGTCTGAGTTTCAGCACGGCGTACCATCCGCAGACAGATGGCCAGTCCGAGAGGACGATTCAGATCTTGGAGGATATGCTGAGGGCGTGCATGTTGGATTTCAAGGGTTCGTGGGAGGACCATCTACATCTGGTGGAGTTTTCCTACAATAACAGCTTCCAGGCGAGTATTGGCATGGCACCTTTTACCGCGTTGTATGGGAGGAAATGTCGATCGCCATTGAGTTGGGATGACGTTGGTGATCGGGAGCTGTTGGGACCTGAGATGATTGTGGAGGCCGTGGATGTTGTCAGGAACATTCAGGAGAGGTTGAGGATTGCTCAGGACCGTTTTAAGCATTGGGCGGATGCTAAACGCCGTCCTTTGGAGTTTCAGCCGGGCGACCATGTGTTCTTGAAGATTTCCCCGAATCGTGGTGTGATTCGCTTTGGGAAGCGAGGGAAGTTGAGCCCGCGATACATTGGACCGTTTGACATTCTGGAGAGGGTTGGCGAGGTAGCTTACCGCTTAGCCTTGCCACCATCTTTGGAAGGCGTTCACAATGTTTTCCATGTGTCGCAGCTTCGTCGATACGTTAGCGATCCATCTCATGCTATGGATTTCTCGGAGATTACCGTTCGCCCTGATATGACGTATGACCAGCAGCCAGTGCAGATTCTGGACAGGCGTCAGAAGTCGCTCCGGAACAAGGTTGTCAATCTTGTGAGGGTGATGTGGCGACACGGCTCGCCTGGAGAGTCTACTTAGGAGAATGAGGATGAGATGCGGGAGCGCTACCCACTTTTGTTCCCGGACACGTGAGTGTTGGGAAATTCCGAGAACGGAATTTTTCTTAAGTTGGGGAGGATGTAACGACTGGTTTTCATGTATCCGGATTATCTATATTATATATATATTATATGTGTTTTGGTGGTTTTCTCCTTATGTGTGGTTTCGTCTCCGTAGCTTTAATTTTCGATCGTTTCGTCGTGATTTCTAGCTTCTTCCTTAGAATCGTTGATCTTGGAGTAAGTCACTCATGACGAACTTCAAATCGGTCATATTTTAAAGTTAGAGTGATCTTAGAAGCCGTAGGAATCTTCCTAGAACTTCGCGCTTCATTTCGGCACTTTTCGTGCACGTTAGTTGGTTCAAGAAGGGGGACCAACCGACTAGATTGAGATCTAGTCGGTCAGGAACTCTACTGGAACCGACTAGTTCATCGAATCTAATGTACAGGAGTTACTGTTTACTTTTAGTCGGTCTAAAAACAACCACCGACCGACTAGATGTGAAACTAGTCGGACAGAACTTGCTCTCAGACCGACTAGTTTCTTTCAGTAAAATTCGCCTAAGTTACTGTTTATCGTTAGTCGGTCCAAGAACAACCACCGACCGACTAGGTTACAAACTAGTCGGTCAGCCATTGTTCTTTAACCGACTTACTCATTGACCATTTTGTCGACCTGAGTTACTGTTTGGTTTTAGTCGGTCACAGTTGGTCGACCGAACGACTAGTTGTTGAACTAGTCGGTCAACAACCCTTCTTTGACCGACTAATTGCTATCGTAAACCTAGGGTTTGCCCAGCCGCCGGCTATGCCTATTTAAACCCCCCAATCGTTTTTCTTTCTTCCTTCATTTTCTCAAGAGCCTCCTTCTTCCCCAAATCATTATCCATCTTCCCCTAGCCTTCCTCCTTCCTCAAGAGCCCCTCCCCCTCTCCATTTAGGCCGGCCATCACCTCTAGGCCGCCGGAAAACCCCCAAAACCCACAAAATCCCATTTTCTCCCGATTTCTCCATCCATTCCAGATCTGAACCGTAGGTTCCCCGGATCGTTTCTTTCGTCGACGTGCTTGCTCGGCATCGTTCTTCCGCTAACGACTCGGTAATAACTCGATCCTTTAATATTCTCCTAACCCATTTGTGATTTTGTAAAACCCTAATAAAACTAGGTTGGATGTTGTTCTAATATTGTTTTGTCATGGCAGCGATCTCATCCCCGTAGCTAACATTTTGTGACGTGCCTCGTTGATCGTCATCCTCGGTGCTAGGCAAGTGAAACTTGCCACCTAGGGTTTTAGGCCATGCCTTAGGCCATTTGCTTGTTGTAGCGTAAAAGAGACTAGACAGTGAAATGATAGCTGCCTAGACACCTATTTGATCTAGTTTGACAACGAAACTAGATCTGTCACCTCAATTGATCTAGCTTGACAACGAAGCTAGATCCAACCCTTTTAATTTGTTGTTCATGCATATTAAACTGCCATGTTTAATTCCTTGTCTGTACGCCTTACTACATGCCATCCATGTTGAATGTCGCATTCGTAGCACACGCTACAATACTTGTGTTTCCTGGCTCGTGTTCCAGAAGCGGGCCACGTGTGTTGGTTGATAGCCAATGCCCGATCTACTTGTTTTCGGCTAGGCACTTGCATTGCAGGCATAACCCTACGCCATATGTGTTAAAAACACTTCCTGGCTCGTGATCCAGAAGCGAGCATTCCGTGTTCGGGGTAATGCCCTGGCTCGATACACGTGGAGGGGTAGGGATAAGCGGTCACCTGAGCTTACGAGTTGGCCCGATCAGCCACTCTAACCAGCAGACGAAATCTCTGTGCACAACGTGTTTACTTGACGTGTTTACTTGACGTGTTCACTTGACGTGAACTACTTGACTTGTACTTGTCCGTGTTTTACTTGTAAACCTGGTTATCCATGCCTTACTTGTTACTTGCTACTTGTACTTCCCTTACTTGTCACTTTCATACTATACTTGCCATGTTATGCTTCATACTAGAACTGCTAGGTTGCTAGTTGCCTTCACTTTCGTTTCCTTGCTCAAGTCTTGTTAGACTTGCTGACATGTGCCCCCTTTACTCTTTTGGGTGACACATGTTAGATCCTGAGCCAGAGTTCGATGTTGAGGACGAGGTGTTTGCGGACGCCGAGCCCGAGCCTGTGTTTGACGAGGACTTCGTGGACACGGGCGATCAGTCGTAGAGGCTGCTTGTGTTCTTGATTTAGACTGTTTTTGTTGTCGGTGTGTAGCACCAATACTCTATTCATGTTTGTCCTCGTTGGCCTTGTTCTAGGCCTTTAGACTCTTTCCTTTAGCCTGGTGGCTTTTCTGGATGTTGAACTTAATTTTAATGTTGGACAATGCTGAGATTTGGAATCTTATTTCTGTATCTCCTTGTGTTATTATTGTTGTTCCGTTTGTGGTTACAGTGGCCTGCACTTGTTTTACTGACGCTTATCGGGCGTGTATCTTCACAGCTCCACACCCGTGCGGACCTTCTCACGTCTCGCCTCCATTTTAGGGAAGCGGGGCGTGACAGTGTTAGTGTAAGTATATATCAAAATATACATGAGTGCGTATAATATTGTCATGTGCCAGTGAGCTCAACAAAGCATATACGCATAAGATATCAATTGTAGAATAGAGCTAATCATCCTAAACATAGTGTGTATTGAAAAGTTCTAAGTTTTCGTGATGAGAAATTAGGGTTCAAAACTCGATGGGGAGGGAGCTTCCTTAGGGCCCAGGGCCAGATGAAGATGAAGAGGGAGCAAACGACAAGGAAGGGCGAGGCAACTAGGACGATGGTGGTGAAGGCAGAGATGAAAGACAGGGGGCGATGGCTTGCGGTCGGAGGATTTGACCATGGTGTTGACCTTGTCCAAGCTCGCCCCTCCTGCCAGCCCAGCTTCCACAGCATGGCCTGACCCGGTCGCCATCTTCGTCGAACGTATTGAATGCCTTGATCATGTCCTCCCGGATCAAATCCCAGTCACGTTCTCCCTGGAGCTATTGATATCATCTACATTCGAAAGGGGGATGCCGACGGAGCGATGAGAGGCCTAGAAGGCATCGTAGGTGTGGCAAAGCTCCGTGGGGGAGACGAAGTCATCAGAGTTGTGATCGAAGAGGTCAAAGGTTCGACGGAGACGAAGGATGTTCAACGAGGGTTGCAGAGGTGAAAGGACAGGGATGCCTTCCTTGCCTTGACGACGATACCAAGCCATTGATGAATGAATAATCCTTCTCGATTTGGGGATCTTGGGAATTTGAGATGAGAGAGATTCAGGTAAGGAGGAAGATGGAAGCCTAAACCAAGGTATTGATGACCATCGCCTGGATCTCGGTAGACACGGATCCGATGGGGGTGAGGATGAGGGAGGTGAGTAGGTGGAGATCGTCATCGAGGCGAGACTGATCTTGATGGAGTGGTGGTAGCCGCCCCACCCGGACCTTTGTGCCATGTTGGAAAGCATGACCAGAAAGATCTGATATTTGTTTGTAAAGAGTGATCTTGATTTAATGAAACAAGCAATGGTCGGTGTGGTTGACGACATGGATGTTGATTTGTTCCCACAGACGGCGCCTGATGTTTTGGGATGTTTTCTCACCGTTGATTGGTAGTCCGAAGGTCTTCGCTGATGCGGAGGACAGCGATGGCCATCGGGGCTGATTGGCCAAGCAGGCTCTGGTGCGAGGAAGCTCGGAGCTAAACGACGAGGCATCGAAGTGAAGCTTTGGTGGGGCGATAACCTCTGGGGTCAACAGGTTTGGGCCGGCTCGATTGCGAGAACGCTTCGATGCCGACGATGGGACGTCGAAGTGAAGTTTCAGCGGGTTGATGTCCTCCTCCATTTACAAAACGAGGAACTCGTCAGTGTTGGATTTTGAGAGACCCTTAGGGCATAAATCTATGCACGTCCTAAGTCAGACGGACGATAGAATCAAAAACAGCAGCGAAAAAATAGATTTATTAAAAGCTTTAATAAAATGCCCTAAGGACATCATAGACCCTAGCCAGGATCTCTATTATATTGGGGTGGGTCTGACAAGCCCCAAAATAGATCTAAACTACTGTTACAATATAAATATGAAAGCATTAAAAGAACATAGCCAGAACTTCACTTCTGCAAAAAATGAAGCGTCGTTTTCAGCAACTATTTTAGCTCCCTGAAGCAAGCTGCCTCCGTGCCTCCGAGACTGGTCCACCCAAAGCGAGCCGACATTGTGCCTCCGAGCCAATCACTCGTCGAAGAAAGTTTCACTTGTATGTGATTCGCTTTAAATACTTTGGATCGAATCCAATCCTCATTGTCATCTTTCTAGGATGCGAACGAATGAACAAAAGAATTATAGGATGAAAGAAAAATTTTTGTCTCGGATCGAGCATGGTCAAAACTTTTCGAAGCTACTCGATTCAGAGACTTGGTGCAAATTTTCCAAGGGGGCCAGCCCCTATTTATATAGGAAGCCGGACCCCTTATTCGTCTCATGAGCAATGTGGGACTAATAATAATTAGGGGAGAAAATTAAGTTAGTTTTGCCTTACACTAAGGCTAAACTTCAACTAATTTTCTCTCCCTCACCGTTGAGCTTCGCAAGTGATACAACCTATCAAATAGAAGAGATATAACGATGAACACATAGAAACAAACGATGCTCCAATTCGACTTCGTTTGACCACTAAAACAATAGCTCAAAGATGGGCAAAAACCCACACAATGCAGATTTTTGCAGCCGCCATTAGCTTCTTAGGGTTTCTGAAGTGTGGGCTCCAGGGCCCACACACCAGCTAGGCACGCCAGCTTGGTGCGCCCGCCTGCACGGGATCACTCTGACCTTGTTCGTGATGAATACCGCAGTTTTAGTCCCTTCGTCATAACTATGTCACTGCATAGCCTAGGGTATGGTAAACCGTCAATCCTACTAGCTAGCACTGGTCAGCATACTTCAGTCTTTGGTATATCCATGTTGTACTTCCTACAACATAACCCGGCCAAGATTTAGCACAAAGAACCGTACTGAGCCTGTGACATTAACTTCCTTTTAACGGAAGAGACGAATCATATCTTAGTCACTACTTACCTTGTACTTTTCAAGTGTCACCCAACCTAAGACATTTCAACGAGTGAAGACTCGAGGTTAGATCATAGATCTAAGTGACACCGTTCACGTACAGGTTCGTACAATGACCTCAAGTATAAAGGACCAACTAGCCTATCATCACTAGAGAGTTATCAATGACAGTTTATTTAAGGTTAACCATTTGATTACTATATTTTGGGTCGTTCAGTGGAATCATTCTCCAATGAGCACATGTGCCTTGTCTCCGACTTTGCCAGGTCGAATGATTATGAGATCATCATTACCGTGTAGGTTAAGACAAAGGCACAATGGTCTGTCCGGTGTGCTGATATCCTTTTCTTGACACATCTATGACCTTAAACGTTTTAAGTCTCAAGTTCCTATCGGTCATTCACTTCCCATAATCGAGATCTCCATCTAGATACGTGTATGAAATTACTTTAAGTCTAAGTAAATTATCCAAGTATTTAAAAACATTTTAATCATACTAGGATAATTAGTACCATTTATATTTGAACAATATGTTTTCTAGGATAAATTTTCACGAGGGCATATATCTTCCTACAGTCAAGGGGTCTGGTCTGAAGACCGACCAGATTCCCTCCGATGCCTAAGTCCGCGTCTGACTTAAAAGGGTTTCGGTGGGGCTAGGTCCAACCCGTAAGGAGGCGTACGCTAGTCCTACGACCGAGCTATGGAGGAGGAGAATAATATTTGGTGGAATACGAGTGTTTGTATTAGGCTATATCAATCGCAGATCTCCCAGCCCCCCTGAAGTTGCTAACTCCCCCTCTTTACATAGGCGAGCCATCCCCCAATCATCTCGGAGGCCATTATCAGACTTTATGGTCGCATTGATGAGGACCTATTTGAGGCAACACTTGACCCGAGTAATGATCATCATTTTAATGTCTTGAATGTGGGCCTTAAGTGCTGAATCAATGGCTTTGAGTGCCTGCCATAATTGGTGAGCGCGTCATCAATGCCTTGTCCAGACACGCCCACGTGTTCATGGCGTTTATGGCCTTCCTGTTGTGCTCGACTGCATTGATGGAGGGTTGAATGTGAATTATCATTGGCTCAGTCTGGGGAGCGATCTCGTTAACCCTGGAGAGCGGACCGCCCACCGAGCCTTTGCCTCGGGTGGAGATGTGCGACCTGCCCGTGAGGTTCTTGGGCCGTAGCAGGCCGAGAGACTTAGTCACGGTTGACTTAGTTTTAATTGGCACGGTCAGATTGTTGTATCACTACCTACAATAGCAAGAAATGTGGGGATGATTATCAGCAACATATCCCATGTGCCATTTTCCGCCTTATTTTGTCTCCGGCGGGTGTTACCATGTTGGGCTAGTTCGTTTTGTATGTCCACAGGCCTACAGAGCTGACATCGGTCTAACAACAACATCACGTGCAAAACTCGTGCCAGCCGAGTCTCACCGCATCCCCAGACTCGGTGCAAACTTCTCCCCGGCCCGTTCCCGCATCATCGTAGGACTGCCGCTGCTCCACACGTTTCTTCGTTAACTGCACCAAATAAAACGCACCCAAAATGACACCTGCTCGTGAGAGGGGCGGTGTACAGATTATTAGAAATTTAACTTAAAACGTATTTTACTTGACCGTAAACCACCATCAATTGTCAGAACTCCGCGCTCCGTTTGTGCAGTTCGGAATCAGAGACGGTCCCCGCCCCCCCTCTTTTCCCAAGCCCGCGCTCAATCAGCGCCCATCTGCAAGTGGACACGACTCTTTCTAATATTGATAAAAAAATAATATCTCAAAGTAAGAAGCGAGCTAAAGTAAACGACAGCTGTCTGGTTGACACACACACCCTCTCTCCCTCCTTTGACATTTTCCAACATCTTGACCCCAAACAGCGGTTTTGAAAAACAAGCCTGGTTTTCAACACTCCTTGTGCTTTCCGTATATATCATCATCATCTCCTTTTTTGATAATTAATTCCCCCCTTCCGATCTCTTTCTCTCTCTCAAAAGTCAGCGCATCTACTTCCTTTCCTGTCTCTCTCCTCATTTTTCAGCTCTCTCCTTCTTCTTTTCTTTAGATCTATTGGTTGCTACAATGGACGGCGGCGGCGTTGACTGGGATCTGGCGGCGGTGGTGAGGAGCTGCTGCCGCTCGAGACCCAAGACACCGGCCTCGGAGGCCATCGGAGACACACCGTCGGCATCTTCGGTTTCAGTTAGCAGAGGGGAGGAGAGAGGAGAAGGGTTGTTCAGCAAATTTTTTCCTGATCTTTTCACGGCAACAACGACCAGCAGAAAATCCGAGGGGTTAGAAGATCTATATACTCACTATCTATTCAATAAGCAACAGCCGCTGTATCATCAGCCACATCAGCAAAATCAAAAGCAGCCGGAAGAGGTTCGCTCTCGGTCCTCTGCTGCTGCTGCTGCTGACACCACCGCCGTCTTTGTTCCGAAGAAGCATCAGCGGCCGGCGTCGCAGGCGCCCCGGTCTAACAAAAGAAGGTTAAAAATTAAATTTAATCTGTTTTCCCCCAACTGTTTTCACTTCAAAAGATTGAGTCTCAGGTTTGGTATTATTTTCTTTCTTAAAAATAGGAAGAAGCAGCTGAAGAAGGTAGTCCGCCAAGTTCCGGCCGACGGCGTCTCATCGGACATGTGGGCCTGGCGGAAATACGGGCAGAAACCCATCAAAGGCTCCCCTTATCCACGGTAACAATTAATCTTCTCCCAATTCCATTTGTTTATTTATATATAAATAACTAAAACATAAGGGGGATGTGCTGAATTTTGAGCCTTGGGTTTTAATTAAAACAGGGGATATTATAGATGCAGCAGTTTCAGGGGCTGCCCGGCTCGGAAACAGGTGGAGCGTAACCGGGCTGATCCTGGGCAGCTGATCATCACCTACACCTCCGACCACAACCATCCAATCCCCGATCGCCTCAAATACCCTTGTTCATCCTCTTCTGACTCTGCTTCGCCCGCCGCCGTCGACGGCAACCCATCAGAAGACAAGACCAACACCAGAGTGAGCACGGACCAGCTTCTGTCCTCGCCAGCCACGTCAGCATCAGTGGACGGCGATGAGGGGGAGAAGGAAGTGGAGGAAGCGGAAGCAATGCTGATGGTGGAAGACATGGAGATGATTGGGGATGACGAATTGGTATTTGCGGGTGACGCAGATAATTCATCGCTGGCAACAACTACAACAACATGGGCCAGTCCTCCTCCGCCATTTGAAGATGATGATGAAAATGGAGGGTTCGATGACCGTCCCCTCTTTGCCTCCCCTTGGTTAGACAATGGCAATAACAGCAACGCTACGGCGGCCGCTTGTTGATTTGATTAATTCCTTGGTTGCTTCTTCTTGTAGCTAAAAATGTTGTCAATTCGGTATCTTAGGCGAGATATATTGTTATAATTTTGATTGATGCCATAGGGGTGTATACAATGATTAGGTGCTAAGAAAAGAAAAATGCAAGTGAGAGATAATGTCAAATAACCAAATGAAGTGACATAATTTCCTATTTGGTTAATCCATCATTACATGCACCCCTATTTCTAGGGGTGTATTTAGCAATTCTCTTTTGATTTGCTATTGAAACGGGACCCCAATTTTCTCTGTACCATAATCTATATGCCAGCAGTTAATCATGCACTGATTTTTCCTTCCCTTCACACCCTTCCCTCTCAGAATTATTATTGTTTGGTGTTGTGGATGGTGGCTCAGCTGGTGCCCACCCAAGTTAGGGGCCAATTAGGCCAGGCCCCTCCTATATAGGGGCCTGTTGGTGGATCACATGCAACCTCTCAAAGTTACGTAAACCAGACTCCATCGACAGTTGGTGTGTTTCCGCGACGAAGCGGCTCAGCTCCTTGAAAACAACCCATTGCAGGTCGGTCCGCCTACGATGGTTTCCCCGGTGACGATTTCCTACAGATCGGGCTCCCTAGCGGTAGTTCTCTGCGGCTCAACCCCCCGCAACCATCCCGATTGACCGCCACTGAGCTACAAACGCATGTGCCGGCCCCATGTGGGAGACAATCAGCTTTCTCAGAGGGGATATGCAGGTTGTCATGTCAGACGGCGCACGGGCAACCCTGTCAGAAGTAGTGCACAGCCGCTTTGACAGGTGGCGTACATCTGCTTTGTCAGAGCGGGGTTGCAACCGCGTCTCGCTAAAAGTCCTGACGATCCACTTGTAGATATCAAGCTCCATTCAAGGCCCACCATCAAAGACCTCCTGACCCGGCTCACATCCCTCCAGAAGCATTCTCACCCCCTGACGACGACATCCTCAGCTTCAAGGCCCGAGCACCTACCTGCTCGGTCGATTCAGGCAACACCACGTGAAAACTTCACACGATCAGCATGTGCCTTCTCCAGGTCGCTATCTACATGCATGTTTAAAGCATACAGACTGACAGTGCCAACATGGGAGGTGCTAGCAAACCTCACATGAGCAGCATGTGCCTTCTCCAGTTCGCTATCGCCATGCATGTCCAAAGCATACAGACTAACAGTACTGACAGGGGAGGCATGCACTATCTTTCGACCTGGGGCGCGCGACCAGCTTTGTCAAGGAGTGGCTACGACATGCACGTCCTGAATCCCCGTAACTATACATACCATCCTATTGACGGTGGGCAATTCGATTATAGAATAGGACGTGGACCAACCGACGTGGCGAAGCTGTCCCCCCAATCCCACAAATAGATGGGAACTCCCTTCTATCAGGTACGGTCAATTCTTCTAACTAAAACCCCCAGCGACGGCTACCTCTAGCCGGCACCCACCTCTAGCCGGTGCCCCCTCCTTCCTCCACTTAACACCGACTTAAGCATCAGAGTCTAATCGGAGGGCCAACCTCCCTTCGGTGAGGCTAACGTGCTTTTCTATCTGTTTTGTTGGGTATTGCCCAATTACCTATTTTTGTTTCGATGATGTCACCCATTATGTGAAAATGATAAACATTATCAATAAGCACATGCTAATGGCTCTCCCTACTAATATGCATACCACATAAGAATGGAAAAATACACACAAATGCATATAAGTGGTAATATGAAAAATGATACAAAATGAAATCAATTGCATTTAAACAAGCATACAAGCATGAATTTTCATATAACCCAAATAACTCTTCCCTTGTCATTGTCAAAAAGGTGTACAGATAACTCTCTCCATTGAAAATTATATTCTCCAAAGAATTGACAAATGACAAGAGAAAATAAAGTATTTGATATCAAATATAAAATACATAGATGAGTATCAAATCACTCTACCATGCTCCTCCTAGATCATTGAAAGGTCAAACTTTGACTCAATGAAGTAAATGAAAGTTGTGGAGTCCTGAGACCATATCAATGCAAAATCATATAAATTAAGCTTAGGCATTGATAAAATAACGTTGATGTAAAAGATAATCACAAAAAAATCAATGACAAATGATGTGATTTCTCTAACTCATCAAATGAGTAAACATATGCTACAAAATAGATTTTTTTTAGCATATAAACTCTCCCTATGTCATATACATGGTCAATAATTGCATATATTACATAGCATACCTCATAGATCCATTCCCCCAAAATAAATTTCGAAAAACATTTTCGAAATAAAGGGAAACACATAAACACACATGTTGGATGCAAAAATAATATGCAATACATACTATCCAACCAATCACTTAAGTGTGTGTGTGTGGAACTAAGCATTAGACCACCAAACCCATAAAGAATTTGATTTCATAATGTAATCGCTAGAGCAAATAACTTTGTTAACTAGTGATTATACATAGGCTTCCCTCTCAATTAACCCTACATTGGTAGGAATCTAAAGTTTTATGGCATTCCTAGATTCCTTGATAAGCCTCCTCTTAGGACAATGATTAGCAAAGTGTCCTAACATTTGGAAATGATAACAAGTGATGCTAGGATGAAACCTGGCCTTAGAGGGATAAACATGCTTTGGTGTAGAAAAAATATTCGCTGCATGTTTATCGTGAATGGATTGCCTCTTGGCATAAAATGAATCATTTGATTCGCATTCACAAGGTCGTGTCTTACATGCCTCTTATTGGGGTTAGTGTTGTTGTACAAGAAAGCTGTTAGGTTTTCTATCATGCATACCAAAATCTATAAATGGCGAAAAAATAGAAATCTACCAAAGATCCACTTGTTTCAATTGATTTGATTGTGATTACTAACCTTTGTTGACTGTGCAAAGATCTCATAGCATTCTTAAAAAACCTCTCTATATCATATATAGCGTCCCACGTTTACCTTTTAATGCATTTCAGTTACGCAGAGATGTCTTAGGGATAGTATCTTAACAAGATATAATATATGACAGTTAAGATATATCCACTCATTTCGAATTTCAAATTAGAATTTAAATTGAAAATCTCATTTAAAACCATATCACATCCATTATGTTCTTTATGTGACCCAATAGGCTCATATCAAATGGGCAGTAGGCCTAATCCCATTATATGCCCATAAGTCATAAGTGGTCTCTTGCAAGACATTATGATGACCTAATTAATATGAATATCGTTAGTCCGATATTAACCTAACCAATAGAACATGTCACAATCCTTTTGTCACATGATATCTGATTTGAACATACGTCATGGATAGTGTCATACTTATATTATTCAAACATTTAATTTCTTGATTACTAAGTAGACTGATAAAATCAAATGACATTGATCATGTATCAATTCATCTGAGCACGGACATGCATTTCTCAGTCCTAGTTATTGAGAGGCCCATTAGATATCTCTCTCATAAGAGATGGACAAATTCCATATTGTTTATTCACTTTCCTCCGCATAATTCACAGCTTGTTCAATTGTAACCTTTATGATTATCTGATTAAAGATAACGGTTGGTTATGTCAAAACATGATATTCCTCATGTAGGGAACTATGATGATCTCATGTCTAAGGATTATATGACATAAGTATTATGAGATCATTTATGACACTAATCCATGCAATGATCTCATAGCGAGTCTATCCAGTACATTGTTCTCCAATAAGTACCTACAAGTTTGATTTGTATCACCATACATATAATTATCTCATAAATGTCAACCAAACTCATACTAGTCTTAATTCATCATTATACATTTAGTGATGAATGACTAGTGATAATTAGAATAACATACACTACTACAAAAGGGATCTTTACCAGCGCTTAAATAAGGTCTTTAACAGCACTTCTGTGTGCTGTCTATCTCGTCGCTGCTAAAGGGATGCTGGTTTTAATGCGCTTTACAAGCGCTGTCAAAAGTCCCAATAGACAGCGCTTCTTTAGTACAAGCGCTGTTAATGGTCTACCATAGACAGTGCTTGTACTGAACAAGCGCTATCTATCTGGGACCTTAGACATCGCTTGTTTAGTACAAGCGCTGTCTAAGGTCCCAATAAACAGCACTTCTTTAGTACAAGCGCTGTTAAAGGTCTACCATAGACAGTGCTAGTACTAAACAAGCGCTATCTATCTGGGACCTTAGACATCGCTTGTTTAGTATAAGCGCTGTCTAAGGTCCCAATAGACATCGCTTCTTTAGTACAAACGTTGTTAAAGGTCCACCATAGATAGCGTGTGTACTAAACAAACGCTATCTATCTAGAAATTGTAGACCGGCCCTATGATTGTTTGCATCCGCAAGGAAGCTTCAACCAAATACCCCATCTACATACAATTTGATGAAGCAACGTGCTGTAATCTAAACAAAACTATGTTACAATTCAATGAAGCGCTTTAATTCAATGAAGCAAAGCGCTGTAATTTAAACAAAACTATATTAAAAATAACTAATATGAGTCAAAGCCAACTTCGGTAATAACACATTATATACATCTAATATCTTTTTCTCTCTCTCATTCCATTGCCAAGTGCACTATTATTCATGAACAAAAAGAATTAATGAGCACTCCCCTTAACTTTCCAATGTTACAACTTTCATCAATTAAACACAAACATGCTTAGCAGGTTGCCACAGGTTGCCGCAGCTACACCTTGAACACATGCCCTCCTCTGCGTCGTCTCTTCCATAAGCTGACCAAATCCTCGACCCTCGCCCCCTTCTTCTCCACTTGCCTCGGGGGGTCCATCTCGCTCATCAAAATCTTCACTATCTTTATCATCAACAAACTGAACTGCTTTGAGTAATTCCAAGGGCTTCCACCTGATGACGGAGAGCTTAATGAGCCTGGAGTTGCACTCGGTGACGCCTTTCGCCGCCTAACTTGGCCCATAAAGGCATGATCATCGGATTACCAACTATTTTCGGTATATCTCTTTTACAAGAAAATAAGAGGGCAACCTGTAAAAATCAGTCCCAAACAGCAGCCCCGCACGTCTATGCTTTTTTCTGAAGACCTGCACGCAACACACATAAGAAGCAAAAGTAAGTTCAAGAAATTTACTAATTTACTGGAATAAGTAATAAAATAAGGCTGTTTCTTGCCATTATTTCTAAGTTCATCACTTCACAGAATTAGTAGTGCCTTGCATTGCACGTGTACTGTTGGGCGTCAGGAAAGATCATTGGTGTCATCCCACTTCCCATCCACATTAGCTGAGACATGGGCAATGATACATAGCCAGATGTTAGATTCTGCAAGTACTTTTAGGGTGCAGATGCTTAAATAAGAAGGCATTATGTGGTTTTAGTACCTGAAGTTGTAGTTGAAGTGGTTTCAAGTACTCAATCGCCTCATCTAGCATTGACGCTTTGTCTGACTGAAAATTTATCTGTTTTATATTAAATCAGATTAGAAGTTCGAGTATAGGTATATTGCAAATGATCAGATTATATGTGCTATTCCAGTAGTACGTGATCCACGTCATCATAATGAAGCATGATTTCTCCTCAAATTATGATACAAACATGGTAAACGTATCTACATATGCACAACAATTTCATAAGGTTTTTGCTACATTTTACCTTATTGCAATGAGGAATGAGTTCTAGTATTGCTTTCATCATCTCATTAATTCTGTCTCTTCTTCTCTATATAATTGAATACCACAGTATTTTTTAGGGCAGCTAGCGCAACACATGCTATTGAAAGTAGAAAGTCTCCTGCCAGCACAGCAAGCTACAAAACAAAGAACATCAATGTGATGATCATGGATTAAAAACATCTTGAAAGAAACAAATCTCCTGCCAGCACATCATGATACAGAACAAAGAACATTAGTGTGATCATGGATCATAAAAAAGACAATGAAGTCTGTCGGTGTCTCAGTTAATATTCCTCATAATACCAGCATATATTTCTTCAGTGTTTATTATAACAATATCATATCTATTGTATCGCTGATTCGGTAATCACATGATTATCATGAAGGTTAGCCTTGACTCAGAACATGAACCACCATAAAACCGGATACTACGGAAGCTTCTGCAAGATAATTTATATAAAACTATAATCATTAAAAATGATAGAGTTTTCAATTAGGCCAGTTTAGCATCTAAATTAAAATAAAAAATATTGATACATCACACCATACAAGGAAATCACAAACTTTGCAAACTTAAGGTAAAAGGAGAAAAGGTCCATACTCCAAATTTCTATGTCAAGCAATAATGCAGATGGATAACAAAAATAGTGATTGTCATGGAAACTATTTGTTTCAATCTTTTACTTTTAGCAAGTGTAAATAATCTCATTTCATTGAAAGTGTATGTTCAAACTGAGAAGAAACACCCCGTTTCATGGATCACTAACATCATGCCCAATCCCACTCACCATTTGCATCGGTAAAATTATAAGCCTTCGCATCCACCCAGGCAATTGACAGAGGCTGTAACATGTGGTCTTTTAATTTCAGGCCCAGTTTTACCCAAATATCAGACCAGAACCTGGCAGAAATCCTGTTGCCTATGGATCATTTGTGGTTCTTAAGCAACTTTTGCCCTACACCACATAAATCCTTCCATAACCGTGATTCCCATGGTTTCATGGTGAACTAATTCTGTCAATTTGTATTTCTACTATATTTTGCATAAAGAATACGTACCCAGAGTGCATTTGAATTGCATAAGATTATCCAAGTACTTTTCATAAGGCATGCATCTGATACGATCCGGTAGATCGTATAAGCAAATCAATAAATTTAAAAGTGGAAAATGGAAAATGTGGACTTTTATAGAATAGAAATGCGAAGAACTGCAAATAAAGTGGGGTTCTTTCGAGACGAAACCCTATCTCCTAGCTTTGAATGTCGGATCAAAGCCTAAGAACCTTCTCTACGATGTCTAACAAGTTTCTTCACAAATCAAACATGAAAATAAAAGAAGACGGCTAGCCCTAATTTATAGAAAAGAGGGGATTTACTAATCTAGTCTGAAAAGACTAGAATACCCCTAGTGCCACTAAACCCACTACGCGATGACCCCGCGCCTCCTACGCCTCATGTAAGTCACGTAGGTGGTCCCGCAATGTCACGCCCCGCTTTCCATTGTACTTGGGAGCGAGAGCACGAGCGGGTCCGCGTGTGCTTAAAACAAGAAGGGTGTGCTTTTTCTTTTCTTCCTCCTTGGTTTAAGCACATTACGCATCTGTGTGATAACATCCTTGCAGATTCTTGCATGCAAACTCAACAACACAGATAAGTATTTTATTACAATCTCAAGTCTCAAAAATGAATACAACAATGTAGGAAATAAAAGTGGGAGGGTCATAAAGCCCATACAATCATTGAGAGAGTAATAGGTACAAAGATGCTGCGAGGGTACAAAGCTTCTCAGTGGAGAAACTCAGCGGCAAGGCACTCTTGATCAACCTGCTCAATCATTAAGCAACTCCTCAGCAAACCTGTCTAATACCTAACGTATATTTCACAAGACAAGGAAATATACGTCAGCGAGGGTCGCTCGGTAAGATTTAAAAAGATAGAAAGAAACTTGACGCTCGGCAAGGTTTTCGAAATCATTAACATAGCAAGCGTAAGAAACGTGTGGCATGACATAGTAGTAAGCATGGCAATCATGGTGTGCAAAGTAAATAGCGTGGCAAGTGTAGTACGTACAGCAGGGGCATGGCAAGTGTAGTGTGTACAGCAATAAACATGGTATGTGTAGTGTGTTCAGCAATAAACATGACACGTGAGATGTGTTCAGCAATAAGCATGGCAAGTGTGGTGTGTACAGCAATAAGCATGGTATTAGTACACGAACAAGATAGGAGTAACTAGTAGAGTACGCAATTCTTAATGGTAATAACATGGGAAGAGTGACAATCAATCAAGTGTGCCTAGTGACAAGCCCAATGTGTGAGGGGAAAGTGACAAGCATTGCACCCAAGCCAACGGGAGCTACCCGTGGCTTTATACTCACTGACCCGGCCAGGTGTCGGCCAAGTTCACCACGAGAATGCAACCTAGCATTCCGGCCTCTACTACATTGAACTACCTCACCCAAGTATTCTGCTGGAACACGAGCCAGCCTAATCCGTATTACAAGCACGAGTTTGTCAACTCACATGACATCACGATTTCACGATTTCACCTCTTGGACGCACGAATTCATAATTTCACGATATCAAGTATTCCATTCCGTCAATATATTACGTCAATACGCATTCAATCACTAATCATTCAATCAGGAGTGTACACGCATGATGTGCAACATGACTTAAGGCAAAACTAGCATTTCTTGATTTAGCATTTAAAAGTAACGATACTTAAAATAGAAAATGTACACTTGCACATCATAGTACTTCAGTTCAAACAATTTAACTGGAATGGTTATAAAGTATGTAAAAGCACACTTGCCTTACTTGACAATTTCGGGTATCCAGCTGATCGCAGTGTGATATGTGATTTATCTTAAAAGCTTCTGACCTACTAGCCATCACCTGACCCTACTATTCTCCCTCATATCCGTTCGTAGGGGCTCAAAAGACGGGCGATCGGCAGGGCGGCAAAGGACAGCGACGAATGAGGGCGTCGGGATCTGTGGCGAAGGGCGGATGAGGGCTGTCGATGGGTTTGGGATGTGGCAGTTTCAAAGGGGAGTCGAGATCAGGAAAGGTGGAGGAGGTGATGTGTGGGAAGAGGAGGGAAGGGGAGGTGGTAACGGGTTTCGCCGGCGAGAGACCGAGCCATCTGGGTTGTGGTCGGGGGTGAGGGGATAGTCGTCGACTGGTTGCGGGCGGTGGTAAACGGGGTGATGAGTTGGCGGTCAAGTGTTCGGAGGCCGTCGAGCGATGGTGGGCTCGGACGGAGGAGGATAGGGAGAAGTTCGACGAGGGGCGGCAGTGGAGGAGCGCTCGTTGGAGCGAGGCGAGTGGCGGGCTAGAGGGACGCTGGGCGCCGTCGGTCTGAGGTTGGGTCTGTGAGCAGGGGAGGGGAGAGGAGAGGCAGGGGAGGGGCTGAGACAGGGGAGCGGATTGGCTGCCGTTGATAGGGTGGCCTCGTTGGTGGCTGGGTGACAGAAAGTGGCGAAGAGTGGTGAAGAGCATTGGTCGGAGAACTTGGGCTGAGCGGAGCTGCAGGGGTACGGCGGTTTGCTTGGCCGGAGATGGGGGTGTGGCGGCTTGGCCATGGAGAGGGCACCGTGGTTTTCGGGAGGTCGGAGGAGAATCTATGGGTGCTGGCCGGAGAGATGAGAGAGGGTCAAGGGAAGGTGTAGCGGCGAGACTCGTCGGAGTTTGGGGATATTGGGAGGTCGAGGGCGTGTAGTGGACTCAAACGGAGGGGGCGGTGGACTGGGTCGGAGGCGCCTGGCTTTTGGGTTACCGGCAACGGGGTTTGGAGGTCTGGAGGTCTAGTCGGAGGTTGCCTGGGCGAGGAGAGACAGCGGAAGAGGCTGAGCTTGCGGCGGTTTGGTGAACGTGGGAGGCCGAACGCTGGGCACTTCGAGGCGAGGAGGGGTGCGACTGGGGATTGGGGTGAGTCGAGACTAGCGGCGACGAGCGATGTAAGGGTGGAGACGGTCTGTTTGGGTTCTAGAGTGATGGGGGAGGCATTGAAGAGCTGGCGTTTGAGTTAGCTGTTGGGTTAAAAGAAGAGGGCAGTGTCCTCTGCTTGGCTTTTTGAAAGAGGGAGAAGAAGGAGAGGACGTGGGTGGTTGCGAAGTGAAGGGGAATGGATTTCGTGAGCAGTTGCATGCTAATTAATAGGGGAGAGGTAAATACTGAGTGTGCATGGGTTGTCTCGTGGGAGAGTGCTGGCTAGGGGTATACGCATGAATAGAGGGGTTAGTTAGGATAAGAGGGATACTATCAATTAGATTAATTAGGATATAACAATTTGTTATGATACCACGAGTAACAGGTTAGTTAGATATTAATTTAGGATATTATTAGTCATTTAAGTTAGGGTATGAAAGGTTCCAATGAAATCTATTAAGAACTATTAAGATATTTGACTAGAACTTGATTAAGATTAAGATTAAGTTAATTTGGAATTGATTTGAATAATCGATATCGGTTTCGATTTGATTGGAAAACGATTTGGTCAAAATATTAGAAATTGTTAGATTTGTTTAGGATTATAACGGATCTGGAAGGATCGACTCAGTTAAGATTTTGATCCAGATATTAACCTTATTAGGATTAGACATGATCATACAGCTGGTTAAGATTGGATTGATCAGTTTGGTTAGGGTTTGGTCGAGATACAAGACATATTAGAGTTTGGATTCGATTTAAGAAATAATCGAGTTCAGATATTTTGGGTAGAAATCTAAAAGGATTGATCTGGTTAGAATATTGAGATTATTAAAAAGAAATTAGTTTCGGATACGATTTGATTAAGAGATCAACATTGAGGTCCTGAGATTGCTGATTCAAATTTAATTGGGATCTCAAAACTTATGAGAATTTGGATTAGATAATTCATTCAGTTAACATGTTTAGGATACCGACCTGTCTAAGATATCTGATTATTACGACTTTGCCCTGCAATCAACATCAATCAAAAATTAAGGAAGATACTAATGCGATCATTAAATCGCGTGTTAGAGTTAGGAATAAAATACTAGGTAAAATTATAAAGCAGATATTTAAATAAATCACACATTAGTCATAACATGTACGAAATACGTATAGATGAAACAGGCCGTTACATCCTAGCCACCTTATAAAAATTTCGTCCTCGGAATTTAATAAAGCTAACGGGAGGTGTAATGACCAACAGAATCAGATGAGTTTTAAAATCGGCTAAGGCGGGGATGACATTTAATGGCTAACGGAAACCGGAAAATATGATGCCGTAATGTCACAGTGAGAAACAAGTGAATCGATAGTAAGGAATAGGATATGATCACCGAAATGTAAGGATGACCAGGGAAAGATATGGTGGGTCCACTGGTTGTCGACGAAGGAATGTAACGTCGAAGATGATTTCAAGGTAGGGAACTCATTGGGCCATCTAATGTTTAGAAACCCTAAGACAAGGATTTCTTAGTGAACAAGGATTTGATAGGGAAGTCAAAGAAAAGTGTTCTTGAGAATCAAGATTGTAATCTTATTTCTGTTGTTTAGGAGTATTTTGCATAGCACCACCTGCATGGGCCACCACTAAAACATGTCACGCCCCGCTTCCCATTGTACTTGGGAGCGAGGACGCGAGCAGGTCCGCAAGTGCTTAAAACAAAAAGGAGGTACTTTTTCTTTTCTTCCTCCTTGGTTTAAGCACATTACGCGTCTAAGCACATTACGCGTCTGTGATAACATCCTTGCAGATTCTTGCATGCAAACTCAACACAGATAAGTATTTTATTACAATCTCAAGTCTCAAAAATGAATACAACAATGTAGGAAATAAAAGTGGGAGGGTCATAAAGCCCATACAATCATTGAGAGAGTAATAGGTACAAAAATGCTGCGAGGGTACAAAGCTTCTCAGTGGAGAAACTCAGCGACAAGGCACTCCTGATCAACCTGCTCAGTCACTAAGCAACTCCTAAGCAAACCTGTCTAATACCTGACGTATATTTCACAAGACAAGGAAATATACGTCAGCGAGGGTCGCTCGGCAAGATTTAAAAAGATAGAAAGAAACTTGACCCTCGGTAAGGTTTTCGAAATCATTAACATAGCCAGCATAAGAAATGTGTGGCATGGCAGATGTGGTGTACATAGTAGTAAGCATGACAATCGTGGTGTGCAAAGTAAATAGCGTGGCACGTGTAGTACGTACAGCAGGGGCATGGCAAGTGTAGTGTGTACAGCAATAAACATGGTTTGTGTAGTGTGTTCAGCAATAAACATGACACGTGTGATGTGTACATCAATAAGCATGGCAAGTGTGGTGTGTACAGCAATAAGCATGGTATTAGTACACGAACATGATAGGAGTAACTAGTAGAGTACGCAATTCTTAATGGTAATAACAGGGGAAGAGTGTGACAATCAATCAAGTGTGCCTAGTGACAAGCCCAATGTCTGATGGGGAAGTGACAAGCATTGCACCCAAGCCAACGGAAGCTACCCGTGGCTCTATACTCACCGACCCGGCCAGGTGTCGGTCAAGTTCACCACGAGAGTGCAACCTAGCATTCCAACCTCTACTACATTGAACTACCCACACAAGTGTTCTGCTGGAACACGAGCCAGCCTAATCAGTATTACAAGCACGAGTTTATCAACTCACATGACATCACGATTTCACGAGGGCGCACGAATTCATAATTTCACGATATCAAGTATTCCATTCCGTTAATACGCATTCAATCACTAATCATTCAATCAGGAGTGTACAAGCATGATGTGCAACATGACTTAAGGCAAAACTAGCATTTCTTGATTTAGCATTTAAAAGTAACGATACTTAAAACAGAAAATGTACACTTGCACATCATAGTACTTCAGTTCAAACAATTTAACTGGAATGGTTATAAAGTATGTAAAAGCACACTTGCCTGACTTGACAATTTCGGGTGTCCAGCTGATCGCAGTGTGATATGTGATTTATCTTAAAAGCTTCTGACCTACTAGCCATCACCTGACCCTACTATTCTCCCTCATCTCCGTTCGTAGGGGCTCAAAAGAGGGGCGATCGGCAGGGCGGCAAAGGACAGCGGCGAGTAAGGGCGTCGGGATCTGTAGCGAAGGGCGGAGGAGGGCTGTCGATGGGTTTGGTATGTGGCAGTTTCGAAGGGGAGTCGAGATCAGGAAAGGCGGAGGAGGTGATGTGTGGGAAGAGGAGGGAAGGGAAGGTGGTAACGGGTTTCGCCGGCGAGAGACCGAGCCATCTGGGTTGTGGTCCGGGGTGAGGGGATAGTCGTCGACTGGTTACGGGCGGTGGTGAACGGGGTGACGAGTTGGCGATCAAGTGTTCGGAGGCTATCGAGCAATGGTGGGCTCGGACGGAGGAGGATAGGGCAAAGTTCGACGAGGGGCGGCAGTGGAGGAGCGCTCATCGGAGCGAGGCGAGTGGCGGGCTGGAGGGACGCTGGGCGCCGCCGGTCTGAGGTTGGGTCTGTGAGCAGGGGAGGGGAGAGGAGAGGCAGGGAAGAGGGGCTGAGACATGGGAGAGGGCTGAGACAGGGTAGGGGATTGGCTGTCGTTGATAGGGTGGCCTCGTTGGTGGATGGGTGACGGAAAGCGGAGAAGAGTGGTGAAGGGCATTGGTCGGAGAACTTGGGCTGAGCGGAGCTGCAGGAGTGCGGCGGTTTGCTTGGCCGGAGATGGGGGTGTGGCGGCTTGGCCATGGAGAGGGCACCGTGGTTTTCGGGAGGTCGGAGGAGAATCTGTGGGTGCTGGCCGGAGAGATGAGAGAGGGTCAAGGGAAGGTGTAGCGGCGAGACTCGTCGGAGTTTGGGGATGTTGGGAGGTCGAGGGCCTGCGGTGGACTCGAATGGAGGGGGCGGTGGACTGGGTCGGAGGCGCCTGGCTTTCAGGTTGCCGGCAACGAGGTTTGGAGGGCTGGAGGTCTAGTCGGATGTTGCCTGGGCGAGGAGAGACAGCAGAAGAGGCTGAGCTTGCAGCGGTTTGGTGAACGTGGGAGGCCGAACGCTGGGCACTTCGAGGCGAGGAGGGGTGCGACTGGGGATTGGGGTGAGTCGAGACTAGCGACGACGAGTGAGGTAAGTGTGGAGACAGTCTGTTTGGGTTCGAGAGTGATGGGGGAGGCATTGAAAAGCTGGCGTTTGAGTTAGCTGTTGGGTTAAAAGAAGAGGGCAGTGTCCTCTGCTTGGCTTTTTGAAAGAGGGAGAAGAAGGAGAGGACGTGGGTGGTTGCGAAGTGAAGGGGAATGGATTTCGTGAGCAGTTGCATGCTAATTAATAGGGGAGAGGTAAATACTGAGTGTGCATGGGTTGTCTCGTGGGAGAGTGCTGGCTAGGGGTATACGCATGAATAGAGGGGTTAGTTAGGATAAGAGGGATACTATCAATTAGATTAATTAGGATATAACAATTTGTTATGATACCACGAGTAACAGGTTAGTTAGATATTAATTTAGGATATTATTAGTCATTTAAGTTAGGGTATGAAAGGTTCCAATGAAATCTATTAAGAACTATTAAGATATTAGACTAGAACTTGATTAAGATTAAGATTAAGTTAATTTGGAATTGATTTGAATAATCGATATCGGTTTCGATTTGATTGGAAAACGATTTGGTCAAAATATTAGAAATTGTTAGATTTGTTTAGGATTATAACGGATCTGGAAGGATCGACTCAGTTAAGATTTTGATCCAGATATTAACCTTATTAGGATTAGACATGATCATACAGCTGGTTAAGATTGGATTGATCAGTTTGGTTAGGGTTTGGTAGAGATACGAGACATATTAGAGTTTGGATTCGATTTAAGAAATAATCGAGTTCAGATATTTTGGGTAGAAATCTAAAAGGATTGATCTGGTTAGAATATTGAGATTATTAGAAAGAAATTAGTTTTGGATACGATTTGATTAAGAGATCAACATTGAGGTCCTGAGATTGCTGATTCAGATTTAATTGGGATCTCAAAACTTATGAGAATTTGGATTAGATAATTCATTCAGTTAACATGTTTACGATACCGATCTGTCTAAGATATCTGATTATTACGCCTTCGCCCTGCAATCAACATCAATCAAAAATTAAGGAAGATACTAACGCGATCATTAAATCGCGTGTTCGAGTTAGGAATAAAATACTAGGTAAAATTATAAAGCAGATATTTAAATAAATCACACATTAGTCATAACATGTACGAAATACGTACAGATGAAAACAGGCCGTTACACGCAACCTCGATAGACGGTGGGGTGGGTGTGTCCGCATCAATACCACCCTAAAAGAGTCACCTTGTCCTCAAGGTGGAAATCTGGAAACTACTCCTGGACCACGTCATATGCCTCCCATGTGGCGTCACAGTCGGGTAGGCCCACCCAGTAGATCAGCACCTCCCTTCGCCGACCCGGTCTCTAACGAACTGCCCGCACATCCAGAGACTCCAACAGTACCTCCATGTCCTCAGTAAGTGTAGGTGGCAGAGTAGACGAGGCTGACAGGTCCCCAACCGCCCTCCGAAGCTGCGACACATGGAACACCGGATGTATCGTAGAAGGTGGTGGCAAGCGCAACCTGTATGCCAACTGCCCAATCTTGGCCGCAATCTGGTAGGAGCCGTAGTAGCGAGCTGCCAGCTTCTCATTCTGCCTCCGAGCTAACGTCTTCTGCATGTAGGGTCGCAGCTTGAGATATACCATATCTCCCTCCTGAAAGTGGACGTCCCGCCGATGGCCATCTCCCCGGGTCTTCATCACCTGCTGAGCTCTCAAAAGATGTCTCCACAGCTCCTCCAACATAGCATCCCTCTCTCCCATATAAACATCCACCTGTGACACCGGCGTCTGTCTGTCACTGAAGCGAAGCAAGGACTGTGGATCTCGCCTGTAGAGGATCCTGAATGGGGTCATCCCCGCTGCAGAGTGGTACGATGTGTTGTACCAATACTCCCCCACGCCAACCACTTGTGCCACTGTCGAGGCGTCTCCGAAGCGAAGCAACGCAGATAAGTCTCTATAGAGCGGTTCACCACCTCCGTCTGGCCGTCCGTCTGTGGGTGGTAGACCGTACTCCTCTTAAGGACCGTACCCTGTACCCTGAAGAGCTCCCGCTAGAACCCGCTCATGAAGACCTTGTCCCTGTCGGACACTATGGACGCCGGTACCCCGTGCAAGCGTATCACCTCCCGAATGAACGCTGTGGCCACCGAGACTGCGGTATAAGGATGCCTCATTGGTATGAAATGGGCATACTTACTCAATCGGTCTACTTCGACGAAGATCACCGTATATCCCTCTGAACGGGGTAACCCGTCAATGAAGTCCATCGTGACCTCCTCCCAGACCCTCTCTGACAACTCTAACGGCTGTAACAGCCCTGCTGGTGACATGGCCATATACTTGTAACGCTGGCAGACGTCGCAAGCTGCCACTAACTAGGCAACACTCCACCACATCCCGGGCCAGTACACCTCTCTAGCCATCCTCTGGTACGTCTGCTGTACCCCCGAATGGCCTCCAGTCAATGAGCCATGGAACTCCTGAAACAGGACCGGTATAAATACTGAGGCCCGCGGTAGCACCAACCTCCCCTGGTAAAGCAGTCTGCGCCCCTGCAAGGAATACCCTGTCGGCCCCTCCTTTCCCTGTCGCGGCAACTCGCGGATCTGCCCCAGCTCATCGTCACTCTCCGCCTCCTGCAACATGGGCTCTCAGTCCAGCCACATCGGCCGCGACAGAGCCCTCAAGTCCACACTCTCCTCCCGGCGAGACAAGACATCAACAGCCTTATTCTCTAACCCCGGCCTAAACTCGATGTCGAATCGGGACCCCACCAGCTTGGAAAACCAACGCTAGTGCTCCTCAGTAATCAACCGCTGCTCTAAAAGGTACTTGAGGCTCCGCTGATCCGTCCTAACCATGAACTCCCTCCCCAACAAATAGGGCCGACACTTTATCACCGCGAAGACAATGGCAATCAGATCCCTCTCATATACCGACTTCAGCCGTGCTCTAGCAGACAGCACCTGACTGAAATAGGCTATGTGCCATCCCTCCTGCATAAGCACCGCCCCCAATCCATATCCCTTACGCGTCAGTCTCCACCACAAAGGATATGCTGAAGTCTGGTAAAGCAAGCACTGGTGCTGTCGTCATCGCCACCTTCAAGGCCTCATAAGCCTTGGTGGCCTCCTCCCCCCAATGGAATCCGCCCTTCTTGATATGTTCGGTAAGGGGCTAGGCTATGGTGCTGTACCCCTTAACGAACTTTCGATAGTAGCCCGTTAGACCCAAAAATCCACGAAGAGCTCGCAGTGTAGTAGGCACCGGCCAATCCAACATAGTCGCTATCTTTGACCTGTCGACCGCCACCCCCTCCGCCGAAACATGCCCCAGGTACTCGATCTGTGCCTGGCCGAAGCTACACTTCTTCCGGTTGGCGAACAACCAACTCCCGAAAGACCACCTCCAAGTGGTCCAAATGCTCCACCATGCTCCTGTTGCAGACGAGAATACCGTCAAAGAAAACGAGAAAGAACCTCCACAGGAAGGGCTGGAAGATCTTGTTCATCAAGGCCTGGAAAGTCGAATGAACATTCGTTAAGCCGAACGGCATGACTCAGAACTCGTAGTGCCCCTCGTGGGTGCGAAAGGCAGTCTTCAGCACATCCTCTGGCCGCATCAGGATCTGGTGGTACCCTACTCTCAAGTCGATCTTCGAAAAGATCGCCGCGCCATGTAGCTCGTCCAGCTGCTCGTCGATTACCGGAATGGGAAACTTGTCAGCGACAGTTTTCTTATTCAGCGCCCGGTAATCGACGCAGAATCTCCAACTCTCGTCCTTCTTAACCAGCAAAACTGGGCTCGAAAAAGGACTCACACTTGGCTGGATTACCCCAGCCTGCAGCATCTCCCGCACCATCCTCTCAATCTCGTCCTTCTGTACATGCGGATACCGGTACAGTCGCACACTCACCAGTGCTGCTCCATCACGCAATACAATTGCGTGCTCGTGTTCTCTGGACGGTGGTAGCCCATGCGGGTCCTGAAAGACCTCCTGGTACTGCTCTAGCACCTGCTCAACCTCTACTGCGGTCTCATGCCGCTGCTTCTCCCCCTCAGCTGTCATCCCCTGATACTCCACCAGGACCCCTCTCCCTTGTCCCACAACGCCCGAGTGATGGCCTTGAAGGCCACTAATGAAAAACAAAGGGTCGGGTCCCCTGTCAACACGACGGTCCTCTCCCCATCCTGGAACTCCATCCTCAGAAGCTTCCAGTTCACATTCATCTCCCCCAACTTCTTCAGCCACTGCACCCCCCTATGATATCCACGTTGTCCAACTCCAATGGCAAGAAGTCCTCCACTACTTGTATGTCCTGTAATGTCAGGCACACCCCCTTGCACAGCCCCTTGCTTTCCTCCATCTTTCATGTCCCCAGCAACACCGTAAACCTCTCCATCGTACTCAGCTCTAACCCATGGCGCTCTACAATCTTCCTAGAGATGAAGTTGTGAGTCGCCCCGCTGTCAATGAGTACGATCATTGCCTGCTCCGCCAACAGCCCTGACAACTTCATGGTATGATTCGGCGTGAATCCTACACGGAGTTCAAGGACACCTCCGCCACGTCCATGTGGACATGCACCTTGCTCTCCTCAGCCAACTCTGGCTCCACCTCCTCAGTATACTCCTCATCGGGCACAATCACAATCCGCAGGAACTTGCTCGCACATCGGTGATCGGGGCTGAACTTCTCATCGCACCTGAAACATAGGCCTACAGCTCGCCTCGCTCTCATGTCGGCCTCAGTAAATCGCCGACCAGGCACCACTGGTCGGGCCTCCCCTATCTTCTCCCCCGTGACATCTAGTGCTACAGTGGTCCCCCTGGGTGGTGCTGGTGTCGGCTGACTGCGATGGCCCTAGCATCCCCAAGTCCTCGGATGCGCCTCTCCTCCGCATGCTTCTCCTCCGCCTTGTGGGACAGTCGAAGGACGTCCTCCAAGGTCCTCGGGCTCTGCATTCGCAACTCAACCCATATAGAGGGCTTTAGCCCCCTCATGAAGTTCCTGATCAGAACCTCATCTGTCACCCCCTTCACCCTGCTGTTAAGCATCTCAAATCTCTCCGCGTAGTCTCTCACTGTCCCCTCCTGCCTCAGGGCAGACAACTGCTCATAGAAATCTCCTCCCGCTGTCTCCTGGAACCGATCCACGATCAGTGCTGACAGCTCCTCCCAAGTGCGAAAAGGGGTCTGTTCTATTTTCCACCGGTACCATGCTAGTGCCTTTCCCTCAAAATAAATCCCGATAGCCTTCAGGACCTCCTACTCCGTCAATCTCATCACTTGAAAATATCGCTCCGCCTGATATATCCATCCGTCTGGATCTATGCCATCAAAGGTCGGCATCTTTAGCTTCATCAACCGTCGATCCGCGTTGATGTCACCCTGCTGCCCCTATCTCCGCCACGGTCACCTCCCCAGCCCAAACCGCCACCACGGGTCTCCGTCGGGCCTCCCTCATCAACCCCATATAACTCCTCAGGCCAACCAGGCCTCTCCCACGCCTCGGGCTGGTAGTAGTGTCCTGGAAACTCAGGTGGTCGTGTAAAAACGGGCCTCGGCCCAAGAAAGGTAGTCTCCGTTCTCCAAAATTGGCCCGCAGGGGCCCCATTAGCTGCTCCCGAGGCCCAACCGCCTCCAACCGTCCTCGAACTTTTCCCAGAGTAAGGTCCGAACCCCGCCACACCCCAAAGGGGCGTGAAGGGTTCGCCGGGCCCCAGGAGGGACGGCCCAGCCTGTCGGCCCCCCAGGAGGGGCGGCACGGCAATCCGCACCCCCGGCTGGGGGTGCCGCATCTCCCGCACCCCCGGATGGGGGTGCCGCCTGCTCCGCGCCCCTGCAGGGGGGCGCCGAGGCCTCTGGAAGGCCGAGCAGCCTCGCCCAAGCCTGGGAAGGCCTGTATTGGGTCACCGACCTCTTGACAGCCCCTATCGGGCCTGTCACAGGGCGAACAGACCCGCGGGGGTATGTTGTTTGTAAAACAACCCCGCGTGGGTCTAGGTCAGGCCGCATCGACCCCCTTGGCTCCCCCAAGCCGTCGCTTTGAGGTGAAAGCTCTGTCGCCGTCCGTGCTTGCTCTAGGGGGGCTGATTCGAGGGTAGAATCTCCCTCCTCTTGGATTCCCTTGCTCCGATCTCCTTCTTTCGCAATCGTTAGGGCTTGTATCATTGTCATCATCGTCGACATTGCCTCCTTCAGATCTGAATTCGATCCCTTCAATTCCTGGAGATCACGACCTTGTTGTGCAGCATCCTTCCTCATGCCTCAGAGTTCTATCTGGATGTCCTCTAGTGAATAGGAGTGATCCTTGATGGAATCCCCCACCGTTTTCTTCAATTCCCCGAACCGTTCTTCGATCTCATGATTGAGATCCTCCCGAAGCCCTTGAATCTTCTAATCGATCAAATCCACCTTCGATCTAGTACTCGTCGCCATCGTATCTCACCGCTCTGATACCAATTTGATACGATCCGGTAGATCGTATAAACAAATCAATAAATTTAAAAGTGGAAAATGAAAAATGTGGACTTTTTATAGAATAGAAATGCAAAGAACTACAAATAAAGTGGGTTTCTTTCGAGACGAAACCCTATCTCCTAGCTTTGAAAGTCGGATCAAAGCCTAAGAACCTTCTCTATGGTGCCTAACAAGTTTCTTCACAAATCAAGCATGAAAATAAAAGAAGACGGCTAGCCTTAATTTATAGAAAAGAGGGGATTTACTAATCTAGTCTGAAAAGACTAGAATACCCCGAGTGCCACTAAACCCACTACGCGATGACCCCGCGCCTCCTACGCCTCACGTAAGTCACGATAGGTGGTCCCGCAACCTCGGTAGACGGTGGGCTGGGTGCGTCCGCATCAGCATCATTCATCTCCTGAATACACCGGATACCCAAACCTCCATTAGCAAGTGGTTGATAGATTTTATCCCATTGAATACTATGCAATTTACAAGTGCCAGATTAATTTCCCCATATGAAGTTTTTTTTGTCTTTGCTCAATATTGGAGCTTGGAAGTAAACATAAGATAGGTTGACTTTGAAGTGTAGCTCTAGCCAAGGTAATATGTCCTGCCATAGACAAGCACTAAGCTTGCCAGCCACTAAGCTTTTTCAATCCAGTTTAACAACTCTTCAAATGTTTTATTGTTTCTGTCATTCAAATATACAACCCCAGATATCTTCCCAGACTCATTTTCCTCAAGTAGGTTATCAAAGTAATTTATCTTTGTTACAAGCTAGCTTTTTCCATAACTTGCACATAGACCCCATTTATCAAAGTCATTTATTAGAAATCTCAAACCTAGTAATCTATGGGGGAGAGTCAATAGCAAATATTAACCAGAAACAGCTCCAGGATGATTCCTTAATCTTGCAACTACGAATCACAGGCTCGCATTAGACGCACACCAAAAATAAGTGAGAAGAAAGAGCATGCAGTCAGAAAATTAAAGTGACTTTTGCATGCCAATACAATAACAGTGCGATTTCGATCACTTCTATTGATCCAATCTGAAGCACATCTTAAACAATATAAAGCAATGGCATTCAAGAATATTGAATCACATGCATTCTGTAAATTGCATGGATCATAAGTGGCATACAACCTATATCATCAACAACCCGTATTGTATCTATGGTTTCAGACTTTTGCAAGATTTGCATGCTGCTGGCAAAAATAAGTACTCTTATCATGATCTTTCAACTCCCCGATCCTGTGTATGACAATGACATTAGAGACTCTTATCATGAATCAATTCTATACACATTTTATTAAAATTCAAGAATGTCTTCCACCTTTTTCCCAGAAATATTTCTATTGTTAATGCAGGGGAAGGTACAAAATGTGATGGATGTAGGGTTCTTGGTTGACTAGGAAGAAGATATTGCTAAAATGGTGAAGGCAAATGTTGATTAGCCAAGAGATGACTCACAAGTTGCTATGCTTGCTTTGGAGTGAATGTCGGGACCTGGTGTCCAGCTCCACGGATGGTTACGAATGTTAGTCCGTCATATATGATCGTCCATCCACCAACCTACATAGGAAAGAAACTCTTAGAGGATGAATTTGTTACTGATATCATGCATGTTGGTGTTGGGCAAAATGGCAATTATGTTTACAAGCTTATGGAGGCTTGCGTATTCAAAATTGTGAAGCATAAAAATAGAGAAGAAACAGATTTTTTTATAAGACAGTATTTTGGAAATAGATTATACCTACTTATGATTGTACTATGGTTTCCATTCTTGGGTTGTGTTGAGGCCTAGCTTGTTCAATGTTAACCTTGTTGCGGTGACTGGAATTCTTCCATTGGTATCTCCACTGCAAAATCAGGTTATAAGTGATGACTACCTTAAGGCCTTCTAGTTACTTGAATATATTAGAAGCAAGGTTTGAAATATTGTTACAGTATATCGGTATTGGCCGAAGGTTAATGGTATCGATATGATGGCTATTTGCACATAACAACCATTTCGAATTTGGACAATGGAACTTTCTCCCCTATTAGGGCAGAGTCATGAGTTATCGTGGCTTTAATCGAAAGAGAAAAGATACAAGTTAAGCATCGTATTATGTCTTTACCTGTAAACCCAGACTCTGAGGCCACCCTTAATGAGCTTGTGGATTATCGAAAGCACAGAGGCGCATCATGCCATTTGTCGATTGCATCAATGTCACAAGAAAGTAGGAAAGACACCGAGCGCCGAAAATTAAGCACAAACAAATTGTTTCTAGGGATTTCAGATTTCACCATACGAAGTGCACATAAATTGAAATGTGGTGCTAATAATTTTGCTCATCGGGAAGCTCTGAATAATAAGGCGTGCCATTTGTTTATGTCAAATTTCACTTTAACACGTGTTTCTGAATGCACATAACATGGAAAGAAATGTGAAATTGTGAAAGAGGGGGTTGACCAAGTGACTCACTGCTTTAACACTTCCAACTTCCTAATCCTGATTTTTTTCCAGCACTGATGATATGGGCTTCTGAACCACATGTGCATGTTTAAATGAAGCATCTCTTGTTTCTTGATTATTAAAAATTAATATTAGACTATATACACAAACAGTAGGAAAATAATGTTTTCACCTCATAATTGTATGCAACAATATTGCAAGATTCATATAGCCAGAACGACACCAAACAGGGCAAAAATTTAGCCTTCACAAATAAAAATGAAAATCTACCAGGGGTTTAACAAATGAAAGTAAACGATATATCTATGATAGAGCATAAAAATTAACAAGTTTAAGGTAGGTGATCAACAGAATGAAATTCTAGTTACTTCGTAATAGTCTCCGAGACTCGGCATAGATTTGCTCCAGCTAAGACATCCTTTCCTGTCAACCAACAAAATTACAACTTAAAACATAACCTTAAAATAAAAAATAAGATTTTTTTCTTTTGTATGTACGTGTCAAGGAAAAAGAGCCAACCCTTTCGGTTCTTTTCTTCTCCCGGATGGATTCTTTAGGTTTCTCACCCAATTTATCAGCAGCCTGTGTCTTCTTCTTCCTCCTCTTCGTCAAAATTGCTTCAATTCCGTCATCCAAATTGACTCGCTTCCTCACTGACTTCTCCTTTTCGATTCCATCTCCAATTTCCCCAATTTTATGGAATCCACCGTCTTCTGCTTCTTCCCTTTCCCTCTCTAGATCTAGGGTTTCAAACCCTTCATCGACAGCCGGCACCGAGAACAACGAGTCGAGATCGTCATCAAATCCTTTCGTTCCAGTGACTAGAGAACCAAGTTCGGAACGATTGGATCATCCGAAGGCAGAAAGAGCAACTGATCGATATCGTCCTCAAAATCCTTTCCTTTGTTGGAATCTTCCAGTCCGGAGGCCGACGGTGCTGCGGAATCTTGAACCGAAATTATCGGATCACTGAAAACCCTAATCGAGTCGCTGTCCGACTTCGCCGATAATTTCTTAAGGCGTCTCCACTTTGATTCTAGGATCGGAGACGGCTGGTCTTGGGGTATCGGGAGACCGAGATCGTCTCCGATGCTATCCATCTCGAAAGGAAATAGGTTTTTTTGCGAAGATCGAAAATGAGTGTGTGTGAGGGTAGAAGCACAGAGGTCTAAAATTGAGGGAGGGAGAGTTGAGAACAGGTGAAAATGTTGGCGCATACTGTTTGAAAAGAGATGAAATTTTCTCTCGCTGATTTGATTTCTTATTTTAGTTTTTTTTCGTTTAGGAAAAAAATTTAATCGTGGCCATGTCCATTGGGAATTACTTTTAATAACATCATATTGTTGTGAGTTGAGGGAGGCCTTTAGCCTCCCCCTCAACATCTCACCATTACTCCCCACTAACTTAGTGGGGAGTCCCTTGGAATCCTAAACACCATCATGAAGTGAATATATATAGAGCCATGGCATAAAAGTGAATATATATAGAGCCATGGCTTATGCCATGGCTACTCCTGATCTGAGATTATTTACTCTCCTTTCAACATTTCACAACACGTTATCAGCTCGTTTGTTCTAAATTATTTGAGCTTTCATCCCGTCTCCCCTCAAAAATTAAACCCCTACGCGCGAAGGAATCTATTGTTGCAGCAATCCGTTGCGGCGATCCTTTATGGCGTACTAGGAGCGTGGATTTTTCTTCCTACGGATCTTCTCTTTTTATAATCGTCCCTAGATCTTTGATCTAGAGGTAAACTCTTTTGAACCCGTAGAAAATTACAACATATTGATAGCTATAATTTTACATAGCTTTTCTCGAGGATTGTATAATTTTTCAACCTCTTGATGAACATCATTGCTAAACGGAACCTTAACTAATTTGAATAGTAAATATACATACTTTCACATGTTTGCGGACTATCATTGGCCGTAGAAATTTTGTTGCACAAGCATGAATAATTAGTGTGAAGACATGTTAGCCTAACATGCATAATAAAACCTTGAGTCTAAGCAGATGCCTTAGACGAAGAGAAAAGTCTTCTCTTAATGCATGTAATTATGATTAAGGTGAAGATAAGACAAGTTAGAGGTTGATATCTTGGCTTTACGACATGGTTATCTTATTATTGGTTGGAATTGCTGCTGAATTGCGTGAATTATAATAGAGAGAAATTCCTCCTACACGATTGGAAAAAGGAATCAAATGTGTGCATGAAAGATGAATCACACCAAACGATGAATGTGGTTTATTTTCATGTAGCAAATGATACATACAAAAATTCATGCATGATACATTTGTAACATTTTCATTTTTGCAAACCAAACAATTAACTCTTTAAGTTTCAAGGTCATCATAATTAGTTAATGAATTGTGAAACAAGACAGAGTAGTTTACAATCATATTCTCATGAATATCGAAGATATCTTCATTAAGATATAATCATATTCTCATGAATTAGTCTAACATGAACATGTAATGTTTTCCATGAGGTACTTCATGGAGAAATTTAGACTATCTGATTGCCACAGAAAATCTTCACTAACAAAATATATATGTTCATGAGAACAAGATTACAGTTACAAGCTAGTTAAACTGTACCCTATGAATTATAACTAGTTAAAACTGTGCCCGACGGCGGGGAGGCTCTTGCTGTGCAGCCTACAAGAGGGCTCTGTTTGGATTTTGGGTTTTGGGACTGTTCATATTCCCTTAAAAAAATTTGGATTTTGGGATTGTTCATATTCCATTACAATTAACTTTAAAATTTGTTTAAGGGCTTATGTCCAATTATATTTAATAAATTAGATGGCTGATTATTAGGCCTGAAGCCCACTACATAAAATTAACTCAATTTGTCTGGTTATTTGGGCCGGAAGCCCAGATAATTTAAATTGCTTATTAAAATGATTTTCGTTTTGCTTATGGGCCTACACCATATTAGAATAATAATTAATTTTGTGTTCTAATTTGGGCCAGAAGCCCAGTTTATAACAATGAATATAAGTTTTATGGGCCAGCAGCCCCATTAAGATTATTAATTAATTTTGACTTCTAAATTGGGCCAGCAGCCCAGTTAATCCAATTGCAAAATGAATATGTTAATTAAAATTTTTGCAAATGGGCCTGCAGCCCAAATATTAAATTAATTATTAAAATGATTATTATTTTACTTATGGGCCTGCAGCCCCAATCATAATAATAATTCATTTTAAATTCTTGTTTGGGCCTGTAGCCCAGTTAGTCAATTTTCTAGTATTATGTTAAATATCACTCTTGCATTATTATTTATGGATTATTAGAATTTTTCACAATATAATTATCTTAAGGATCCTGCGACCGCTCTGCCGTTAGTCATCTAACCTAACGGTGTATGACGTCTCCCCGTGGTCCGAGAGATTATTATATTTTATAGTTTCTTTTTCCATATCATATATGCCTGAGTTATATGCGTGGTTGTTTGTGCATGTAGCATTTATAAACTGCGTGGATGTTTATATAAGCTAAAATGTGATTTTTGGGATCGGCCAATTTGATACCCTTTTTAAATTCCTTGCAATTTTATTTTCTTTTTGAGTGAATTTGTAAGTGAGGAATAAATGTTGTTTCAGAGTGTTTTCTCACTACAGTATCGTTGACCGTGGACTACCTGGTCAACATGGTCAAGGGGCCGATTAAGGTCCCTTGGGTGCGTCGAGCGCACGTAGACGCGACGCGAATCGGAGATGTAGTTGACGCAGAATCAGCTGGGCCGGGTCTGGATCCTCGGCCTCTGGGGGGCTGAGGGGAAGCCTCGGCCCGGTGTGAGGTGCTCGGCCTCGGACGGTCGGATGACGTGGGGTAGCCTCGGTCGTCTCGCTTGATGCGCGACCGGCGTGGAGCTGAGGGGAAGCCTCGGCTCGGATGGATGCGCTCGGCCTCGGTCCCTCCTGGCGTCAAGGGGTGGCCTCGACAGAGCGACTATCTTCTGGTGGTGGAGACGAACGGGCTCGGGAACGAGGGCGCTCGGCTCCGGCTGTGATGACGATGAGGGGTAGCCTCGGCGCCGCGGGATCTCCTGGACCTAAATGGACGAAAGAGCTCGTCAGGGGGGTCGGACCTTGGTTCCGACCAAATCCCCTCCGATGCCAAAGTCAGATCTTGTTTGAGGGATGCTCGGTGGGATCGGGCTCGGTTCACGGAGAGACCGAGCCCCCATCCTCGAGCCGAGCTATGGAGGAGAAATATGTAAAGGTGGAAGAAGGTGTAAGATGGAGTTGGTGATACCTCCGTTGTAGATTGTCAAGCCCCCCGGCAATGATGACCATCCTCCCCTCATATAGGTGACTCGTCCTCATAATGTGCCATGATGTGACATCATGGCCATCATTCATGGGGACGTGCAAATGTGGGAAGTTTTGACCTCCACTAATTGCGCCCATCTTGATGAGGAGATGAACGTCCTAAAGGTGGCCATGATGGTTGGAGTGATGGACTCGGGTGGTTGCCATATTTGGCGGATGCTTCCTTGATTTGGGCCTCGATTTCCTCCACTGAGGAAGTGGGCCTTCGTTGTGGGTGGAGAATCGCGGCCCGCCCGTGAGATCCTTGGGCCGAGGCCCCAAGGTCGTAGTAATCCGGTTGACCAGTCATAGTTGACTTTGCTCTTCCGGGCCCGGTCAGAATAGTCCATTTGTCAACAGCCCCCATTTTTTGAGCTCTACCATTGTTGAGGTGGAGGTCGGGAGATGTAGTATAATGGGGAAGAAGCTGCAAAAACTTTGGTCCGTCTTGCAGAGTAGGCTGGAGACGATAGATCGTCAGTCCGAGACTCGTTCGGTTGCGAGGGGAGTCGCCCATCGACTTACGGCCGACGAAGGGGATTCGTTCGGTGGCGAGGGGAGCTGCCCCTCGGCTTACGGCCGGCGAAGGAGATTCATTCGGTGGCGAGGGGAGTTGCCCCTCGACTTACGGCCGACGAAGGAGGTTCATTCGGTGGCGAGGGGAGTTGCCCCTCGACTTACGGCCGACGAAGGAGATTCGTTCGGTGGCGAGGGGAGTTGCCCCTCGACTTACGGTCGACGAAGGAGGTTCGTTCGGTGGCGAGGGGAGTCGCCCCTCGGCTTACGGCCGACGAAGGAGATCCGTTCGGTGGCGAGGGGAGTTGCCCCTCGGCTTACGGCCGACGAAGGAGATCCGTTCGGTGACGAGGGGAGTTGCCCCTCGGCTTACGGCCGACGAAGGAGTGCTCGGCCTGCTGGGGGGTTGCCCCCAGCCCTTTGACCGATCTGTTCGTTCGGTTGCGAAGGGAGTTGCCCCTCGACTTATGGCCGACGAAAAGGGTGAAGTCCTTGTGAAGCCTTTCGAAGATTCCATGGTAGCGCTCTGCCATTGCTTCGTCCAGATCGGTGGATGCGAGAGCAGTTCGGCCAGATCGGCTCAGCCACGGTCAGAGGAGCTACTTGGACGTTCTCGCCCGGACGACTGTGCTTCGGCCTGGCTTGCGAAGAGGGCTCGGTATGGCTGGCAGCTCTACCAAGGTAAGGATGACTTTGTGAGCTCGACAAGGTGGCTCGGAAGCTCGGCACGGAGGCTCGGAAGCTCGGCATTGGGGCTCGGATCTGTCCCCTACGGGACATGGTGAGCATTGGTCGAGGCGCTGCGACTCCGATTGACCCAAGGCGAGCTTCAGTGAGGCTGGATGACTTGGATTTGCTGGCTCGATAAGCTCTGCTGATCGACGAGCTTGGTAGGATCAAGGGGCAGGCCTCGTTCGGTGCCGGGTTGACCACTCAGAGTTTTGAAGAGGCTTCGAACGTTGCTGGTTGTCGAACTCCGGCGTGGCCCCTGGATCGAGCTTCGACAGGGCTCCGAAGTCTGGGTCGGGCTTCAATTGTTGAACTCTGTTGGTTGATCGCTGGAGACCTGGATCGACCATCGAGGAGAGTTGGAGCTTGCCTCCAGGGCCACGTCAGGGGTCAAGCCTTGAAAGAGCACCCAGCTCTACCTAGGCTCGGATGACTGGCCGCATCCCGAGTTCGGCAAGACAGGGTCACCAAGCTCCGATACGCTTGGCACATGGCACGGTTGGCGGCGTGGCTTGGAGTCATTGGGCTCGGCGTCCCCTCAATCTCGGTACACCCTGGCTCTGAAGTGGGAGTATGGCAACTTGGCAGAGGCGGAGGCGCGGACACACTTTGTTCATCTCCATCACCGGCGCTCGTTCGTCTTCATCCTTGGCCCTTTCTCAGTTATAGTTGGTGGACGACCGAGGGGGCTTGTACGCTCGGACTAATCTGAAGGCCCGAAGATTGGAGCCCAACTCGCTCGGTGAGGAGGAATTGGAGATGGGCTTCAACACAAGAATTCTATGGCAAGCTGTGCAAAAGAAAACGGGAGGGCCACATTTGCTCGAACCCAAGCTTGGACTGCCCCCAAACACAGATGGTACCCAGTTCTTGCTTGAAGATGGGCAGCTCGACATGCTCCGTAGCTCGGCAATGTTGGCAGAGGGCCATGCTAACGCTCTGAAAGTGCGAGCTGCTCGGCAAGGTGTAGGCTCGTCAAAGGCTGGTCTTGGACGTGGACTACTCGGCAAGTCTCGATGTATCTGCTTGGAGATGTCCTCCCAACAATGCATCAGCGTTAAGTCCTCTGGGCGAGCAGAGGAGGGACGAGGTACCCATGAAGTCGGTGACGGTGTCGGACGAGTCTGCGCTCGGCAAAGGCCTTATGCCGCCCGCGTAGGCGACCATGTTCGCAGTGATTTCCGTCGTGGGCAGCCTTGTAGTCTCGGCAAGGTCGACCACCCCACGCTCGGCAATATCAGCTCTCCATCATGCCCCTCAAGCTCAGAATGGTGGGTCGCTCGGCCCTGGGCTTGGACATGTGCCCAAAACCTGTGGCAAATCCTCTAAAGAGAGGGATTAACGGGGTTACTTGATTGACTGTATGAATTAAAACATCCACGAATTTTAATGAGTTAAAGGAGGGAAACTCATCTGATCAAAAAAGCTTGTTGGCCTTGGGGCGTCGCACGATGACAGCGAAGGCATAGAATATCACGCTCTTTTCAAACACGGGCTTCACAAACGCATTGATCCCCCTCATCGCCACCGGACTCTATGAGAATGCCGCCGAGATTGTTGAATGCTTGGACGGCACTTGAGTTCGAGCGCTCAGATGCTTGGCCTGGAGTGTGATGAGCGATCTTGGCGGCTCGACGCGATCAGCTGGGGATCTGATTGTCGGGTTTCCCGCTAGCCTGCTTGGCAGGAGTTTGGAAGCTTTGGCAAGAGTTGTAGATAGGGCTTGGTGACGGGTGCTCGACGGGAGGTCAGCTGGGCTTGATCGCATCCATCTCTTCCAGCGATCGGCAGTCCACGGTCAAATTCTATATATCGTCGCATATCTCAAAATCGACAGCGCCCATAAGCCCGACGCCGTCGGTGCTGACATAGGTAACCTACGAGGTCTCCCCCTCAATTTATCCCGCCGGAGGAGGAGAGACGTCGGATCCAGCGAGGGGATCTCGGTGCCGTCTGATCCCGAGGTGTATTCCGGTCGGATGTGAGAGTGAGACATGTCTAAAGACGAGTGAATGGAGGCATCCGAACGTTGAATGGTTGGATCTCATAGAAAGAAGAGGTCATCGCCGCCCCGCTATCTCTGGTTAGATCCCAAATCTTCATCTGATTCAATCTTTATGGTTAGAGCTAGGGCTTCCAGATCGGAATATACCCTGCCACCGAAGTACGACAGCCCCTGTCACGTCATCGTCGATCCCTCACCGCCATAGTCGTCGGAACCGCTGAAGTCTCCCGATCGGGGTGATCTGGAGGCGTGAGGGCCGCACGAGGCCGCGGTGCAAGCCGGCACGCTCGGGCCTTGCACGGAGAACCTCGGATCGGAGAGCTACCGACGTCGGTGGTCTCGCCACCCGATCGCCAAGAAATCGTGCCTGAAGATGGAAAGGCCGGCAAGGAGGAAGTTCCCACCGCCGCTGAAGAGCAGTTTGGACAATGACAGCGATGGATCGTTGGAGATCTTAGGCTTCTGGCATGGAATCGACGAACGCGAGCTTGTGGATCGAGCTTGGGTTGATGACGAATCTGGCAGCATCATGGAGGCCTCGATCGAGATTGGTCGACGAAAGTTCTGAGTGATCAGAAGGTCGCAGCTTGCGGGAGGTAAGTCGTAGCTCGGATCCAGCGGTCTAGGTTCGGTGACCTGTAAGCTAGAGGTTTCGGCGCGAAGGCAGCTCGGTGGGGAGAGCTGGTCGGGCCGGGTGGAGGTGCTCCGACAGAGGGCCGAGGCCCGGAGCTCGGCAGCCATCCATCCGAGAGTTGAGAAGCCGTGGATCGCCACCAATTGCTGGAGCGAAGACGAACATTTGGACCTTGATTTCGAAGTATGAAGGGTTGGATCTCTCTGAATCTGAGATCGGATCCAGGGTGAACTATCTTCCATCCTCCATGGTGAGGGCTCGGCCCCGATGCCCTAGAAATCGAGGCATAACACTGCCCTGGAAGGTCTCTCCAACGAGTAGCCCTTTCCAACGAAAAGAAGCCCCTTTCCATCGAGGATTCGACGCGTTCTTAACCGGATCAAACTGGAGATTGGGCACGATCCGATTTTAACAATAGAGGGAGCTCGGGGGTTTCCTCGATGCGTTGGGAGCGATGACCAATGTGTCTGATTTAAGTACACGCATGGCTTTGGATACTTGGCTGGAGTGCTTTGGAACTCTTGAACAACGGATCAGTAAGTCCAAAGCCAGGACCGTTCTTGAAGTCTTCGTCAACATTGTCTTCTTTCTTCGGAGGCCCCAGTGGAGGCAGGGGTGCCTTCTCGGACTCCATCGACAATGGGGATTGGCCTTTCAGGTATTTGATTAGTGGAACGAACCACTCATCGATGTGGTTGATGACATGGATATTAACTCGTTCCCACAGACGGCACCAGATGTTTCAGAGTGTTTTCTCACTACAGTATCGTTGACCGTGGACTACCTGGTCAACGTGGTCAAGGGGCCGATTAAGGTCCCTTAGGTGCGTCGAGCGCACGTAGACGCGACGCGAATCGGAGATGTAGTTGACGTAGAATCAGCTGGGCCGGGTCTGGATCCTCGGCCTCTGGGGGGCTGAGGGGAAGCCTCGGCCCGGTGTGAGGTGCTCGGCCTCCGACGGTCGGACGACGAGGGGTAGCCTCGGTCGTCTCGCTTGATGCGCGGCCGGCGTGGAGCTGAGGGGAAGCCTCGGCTCGGATGGATGCACTCGGCCTCGGTCCCTCCTGGCGTCAAGGGGTGGCCTCGACAGAGCGACTATCTTCTGGTGGTGGAGACGAACGGGCTCGGGAACGAGGGCGCTCGGCTCCGGCTGTGATGACGCTGAGGGGTAGCCTGGGCGCCGCGGGATCTCCTGGACCTAAATGGACGAAAGAGCTCGTCAGGGGGTCGGACCTTGGTTCCGACCAAATCCCCTCCGATGCCAAAGTCAGATCTTGTCTGAGGGATGCTCGGTGGGATCGGGCTCGGTTCACGGAGAGACCGAGCCCCCATCCTCGAGCCGAGCTATGGAGGAGAAATATGTAAATGTGGAAGAAGGTGTAAGATGGAGTTGGTGATACCTCCGTTGTAGATTGTCAAGCCCCCCGGCGATGATGACCATCCTCCCCTCATATAGGTGACTCGTCCTCATAATGTGCCATGATGTGACATCATGGCCATCATTCATGGGGACGTGCAAATGTGGGAAGTGTTGACCTCCACTAATTGCGCCCATCTTGATGAGGAGATGAACGTCCTAAAGGTGGCCATGATGGTTGGAGTGATGGACTCGGGTGGTTGCCATATTTGGCGGATGCTTCCTTGATTTGGGCCTCGATTTCCTCCACTGAGGAAGTGGGCCTTCGTTGTGGGTGGAGAATCGCGGCCCGCCCGTGAGATCCTTGGGCCGAGGCCCCAATGTCGTAGTAATCCGGTTGACCAGTCATAGTTGACTTTGCTCTTCCGGGCCCGGTCAGAATAGTCCATTTGTCAACAAATGTATTAATGCCAAAGATTGGTGTACCGACAAATGAAGACGGAGATGAAAATTGGAAAATATAGGGACCCATTCTAGGTTTCCAAATTGTACTTTTCTCTTCTTTATGGACTGTATATTCGGACTTTGGACTTTGTATTCTTTTGGGTATCTGGCCGATCCCCACATTTTACTTATTTTATTTTTAATGCGTGAATTTCAATTTTAATTAATTCATGCTTATTTTAAATTGCGTAGATAAATGGCAAAATTGGCAAGCGTCGATTTTGAGGTCCTCGATTCTGCAGGAAAAATTACCTGAGTTGGTGAGTGGACCTGAAGTTCCACTTGAGTTTGATGGCCCTCCTTGACTCCATTTTGGTTCCTCCTTCGGTCCCAGCAGCGGCCGATGCTTCTGCTACATCTAGCAGTAGCAATCCTACCACTGTCTCCGACGTGGATAAGGCGAAAGCCATAATCTACATTAGGAAACATATAGATCGGACCTTAAAGGCCGAATACCTAACGGTAGAGGACCCAATGGAGCTGTGGACAGCATTGGAGTCACGGTATAAACATCAAATTGATGTAATATTACCGCGTGCCAGTTATGAGTGGGAAAACCTCAGACTTCAGGACTATAAGTCCGTCGCTGAGTATAATTCTGCACTTCATAATATTACCTCACGCCTGAAGTTATGCGGTGAAGAAGTGACAGAACAACGCATGTTGGAAAAGACATTTACCTCGTTTCACGAGAAAGTTGCAATCCTCATGCAGCAGTATCATGAACGCAACTTCACGAAATTCTCTGATCTGATCTCATGCCTACTTAAGGCAGAGCAGAATCGAGATTTACTGCTAGCCACTCATAATTTACGTCCAGCTGGCACTGCACCTATCCCTGAAGCCCACCACGTTTCTCCCCAGAAGTGGAAAAACAAGAAGAATGCTAATAATAACAAAGGGAAAGCTGTGATAAAGAATGGACGAGGAGCAGCACCCCCGTCCAACAACAACAATACAGGAAAGAGTAACTTCATATGGAAGCAAAAGAACACTGACCAAGTGTCACTTCCTAAGAAGAACTGGGAGGATAAATGCCATAGATGCGGCATGACTGGCCATTGGTCCAGAATCTGCCGCACTCCTCGCCACCTCCAGGAACTATATCAGGCGAGCCAGAAGTCTCTGCCTGAAACAAACTTGGCGGTTGTTCAGCCACCAATGATGTTCACTGTAAATGACTTCGAGAACGACGACCTGCTCGATTAAGCTTCATCTTTTATCTATGCATTTAAAATTCCATGTTGCTTCATCTTTAATTTGCTTAAGTACGAACTTTTATTTTGAATGTCTTTTTCATTGACTTAAATAAAATTTCGTTTTACTTATAGATGAAGTAAGGAATATTGTGGACAGTGCCTCGTTGCACTGGTGTAGCATTGATATTGCTCCCACATACAACGAGACTATAAGATGCAAATTCTCATCTTAAACATATAGGAAATCTCTAATTTTCAAGGATATTTCTTTTAAAGAAAATAACTTGAAAATTGTGGATAATATATATTGAATATCAATATGTAACTCGTCAAGAGAATGGCCAGAAGACCATCTACTTAAGATTTCATTGGACCCCCGTCGGGCCCCTATAATTACAGATATTCATCCTATAGAAAGCCAACTCTACTGAGCACCAGAAGTGCCTTTCTTTGCCATAGTTTTTAACTCTGGCAAAATGGACTTGGTCATCCTGGATCAGTGATGATGGACGCATTATCAAATGAATCCATTGGAGAACCTGAAGATTCTTCAAAAGGTTGAGTTTCCTTGTCCCCCTTTGTCATAAGGGAAAACTAATAGAGAGACATTCCCTCCTGAAAGTGGGTTTAGAGTCTCCGGGCTTCATTGAGAGAATACATGATGACCTTTTGCGGGCCTATTCACCCCGCAAATGGCCCATTTTCGGTACTTCATTACTGTACTGATATATGCATCTACTAGATGGTCTTATGTGTGCACTTATATTCACTCGCAACCTAGCTTTCTCAAAAGCTTATAATGTGGGTTAATTTACTACACATATCATTCAAGACTTCTGCCAAGCAACTGGCATTAAAATTGAACATCCTACAGCATGTTCAACCTCATAACGGGTTAGCAGAGTCTCTGGTAAAGAGACTCCAATGGATTTCATGTCCATTGTAAAATCGCAGTTGCATGTTGATGTTTAGGGACCATTACACTGCATTCCGCATCGCTTATCACGATACGGCCCGCTTGTTGCCATATCTAATTGTTGATGCTGCTTGCTTATGGTTTACCACCAAGTCTTGATACATGTGAATTTTATGAGCAAAATCTCATTGAAATAGGCACACAGTCTAAAGAAGCCTGAAGCTTCTGAGGCCATTTCATGGGACACAAAAGTCCTCATCTCGTTATGATCCGCATACTTTTTCTGTGTGAAGTTGAGATTCAGAAGATCCTTCACATTCAGACTAAAGTACATCAATTGCCGGATAAAATTGCGGACAACCAGAAGATTGTTCGTTCACACGTCCCTGCTGCCAACACGCCAGCTAGGATTGACATTCCCAAAGATGGATGCAATCCACCGGCAGCAGAATTGGTTGTACCTCAATTTAAAAGAGGACGCCTGCCAGTTTCAAAATATAAAATTCCTCAAAATAGGAAGATTCTTGGATATATCAAAATGATCCAACCACAGGATGCTGAGCTCAGACCAGCAACCCCTCCCCTCCTAATTTCTCCTGCAGAGGAAATAACATGAGAAACATCATTATATTACGTACGTACTGGAGAGGTACTGGACATATATAGCACAGTCGTCGACGACGGTTTTGCTTTCGCTATTGCTGTTCACGTCGCTGAATACGACGATGACGTCTACCCACTTTTCTATAGCGTAAACGCTTAGAATGGCCAAAGTGGGACGAGGCAATAAGAGTAGAGCTGGACTCACTCTTGAAAAGCAAAGTCTTTGGACTAGTAGTCCATACACCTGAATGTGTAAAAACATGTGGAATATAATTCGGATTTCATTAAAAAATTGAAATGAAGGAAATGTGATCATTTTCCTACTAAGCCTACACTTCTCTGAAAAAGCCAATACATGCAGCTCATGGACGTTGTGACTGCATATATATACGGCAATATAGATATAGAGATCTATATAAAACTTCCAGAAGGGTATACTCTACCCCCAGAGATGAAAGAGAGACGTAGAAACGTCTCCTCCATAAAGGCTACAAAGATCATTAGTTGATCTTAACAATATTCTGCCTGTGTATCTTTTTCGAAAGATCGTTGACAGGATTTGTAATATTCGTCGTATATGTGGTCGACTTAAAGCTAATAGGATCTCCTGCAGAGACCATTTAGATACAGATAGCTTTAAGCATACCTTGTAAATGAAAAACCTAGGTATAACAAGGTATTATCTCGGTTTATATATTTAACCCCTTCGTGGTGGAACCCTTTAATATCTTTCATACACCTGGAGTTTATGAAGAATGATGTCCACTTGCATCCTATTAAAAATGGATACTTATGTATGGCACCTTCCAGTAGCTGGAAGAGGGGGGAGGACATCCTAGGTCCCGAAGAGCCTAGCTCTAGTGTACTTGTTACACTTCTTTATCTGGCCAACTGCAAGTATCTTTGATAGAACGTCTCCAGTAAAGTTGTTAACCAGATACAGTGTTGCCCTGGAGAGCAACACTAGACCAAGGATAAGCTGCTTCTGCGCAACTTCCAAGGGTCAAGGAATATATATCGCATATGCAGGTTTAAAGATTAACGAGATGACTACAACACAATAGGCCGGCCACCTCCTAAATATCTACACATCATCCTCCAATGTCTACATCTTCTGAGAAGCCCATCATCCAAGAAGCAAATATTAGAAACGCTCAGCCAGGTCCAGCAGTACCTTGCAGACACACTAAAGACTGATTCAATGAATACTTTAGTGGCGTCATCTACCAACTTCGAAGAGCATTCCACTCCAGAACGCTACTGCTTTACTATAGCCGCTAGATGAGTGAAACTTGTATAAGATGAGTGGTGGTTGTATTTTCTTTCAGAACATGATGGATGTATAGACGAATATGAGATGAATGTATAGATACATAGGAGATCTGTAAGCCTGAAGCTTGTACAGATTAGGGGGAGTCCCTCGATAGTTGTACTCTTTTCCCTTAAGTTGCTGGTTTTTCCCACTGGGTTTTCCACAGCTAAGGTTTTAACGAGGCAACCACAGTGGCTCTGGATCCAGAAGTATCCACCCCATTATCATAACAAATCCTGAAGTATTCATATGCTTAACCCAAGGTAATGGAGAGATGAGGGGGTGTGTTGTGAGTTGAGGGAGGCCTTTAGCCTCCCCCCTCAACATCTCACCATTACTCCCCACTAACTTAGTGGGGAGTCCCTTGGAATCCTAAACCCCATCATGAAGTGAATATATAGAGAGCCATGGCTTATGCCATGGCTACTCCTGATCTGAGACTATTTACTCTCCTTTCAACATTTCACAACACATATACTTATTTCTATTGTGATAAAAAATTTAGTATTTTTTATTTAAATTATTATGATATACTAACCATTTTTATTAAACCAAAACCATTTAATAGCACTTTGTAAAAAGAAGCGCTATCTAAGAAGCGTTGTTTATTAACTGACCTTTAACAACGCTTGTATAAAGAAGCGATGTCTATTATCTGACCTTTAACAGTGCTTGCAGAAAGAAGGGCTGTGTATTATCTGTGCCTCTAATAAACATCGCTTGCAGAAAAAAGCGTTGTCTATTATCGGACCTTTAACAGCGCTTGCAGAAAGAAGCGTTTTCTATTATCCGACCTTTAACAGCGCTTGAAGAAAAAAGCGCTTTCTATTATCTGTGCCTCTAATAAACAGCGCTTATAATTGGCAAGCGCTGTCTAACATGTACTATTAAATGTCTTTTTTGTAGTAGTGATAAAACATCTATTCCAATATTATTATAATGAAACAATCAAGCAATATAATAATAATATTAAGAGAACTATTAATAAATGAAAAAAATGACATAACATAAAGGTCCAAATATTTGGCCTAGGACATAACCACTAATAAAAGCATGGTGCATCTTCTTAGGAGCTTAATAATTTAGCTCAATAAAAAGAGGTGGTGGGTTGGGAACCAACCTTTGGGTTATAACGCAAACCCCCACGATGATTTGCCAGATGTTATTTTTGAAGCAATTCATTGAGGCAATCCCAGGATGTCACAAACTTTTGAAGTTTACGGGATTCCTCATTGTTGAGTATTGGTGTTTCATACCAATGTTATTTTGATGAGGATCGTAACATTATATTGTTGCTAATGACTCTCTTATTTTAATCTCATAGTTAACATTTCAATAATATCATTTTGGAGACTAAACACTTGGTGCAAGGATGGACATCAAGTGGAGAAGGGCCAAAGCTTGGACTCAAGGGGTGCCAAAGCATGGAGATGATGGGGAGCATCATGGCATCAAGATTGAAGCTATAGACTCAAAGAAAAGCAATGTAATCCATGTATTATTTCATTTATTGCTTTCTCTCTTTTTGATCTAGGTTTAATGTAATGCATTGATAGATGGTTTACTCATTCATGCATATGCATTTAACCATCTTAGTGAGCCTTAGGATTATCATAGAATCCAACCCAATAGGCCCATCCTGCCCAAGGACTCAATTGGAGTCTATGGCTATCCAACAGTCGCCTGATGGAGGTTTTATAGTCGACTGGATGATTTACAGTCGCATGTCGAGACTTCTACAGTCGCCTGGGTGCACTGCTCAAGTCAACATTTTATTGACTCATACTTGAGCTTTTGGAACAGTCGACTGATGGTCAATTTATAGTCATCTGTCTTCTAACAGTCGCCTGTGAATTGTTCTACAATCGACTGTACGCAACTCGCATTGTCTGGGCTTCATCCCATTTTGCTAGTCAGTCGACTGGTTCCGTATTTATAGTCGCATGTCCATTTGACAGACGCATGTATACTGGCCATCAGTCGCATGTCTGCATATAGTACGAAAGAGTGCTTCTCTCTGTTTTATTACATCCCCTGCAGCGTGACCTGCTGAAGGATTGACAGGCGCCTGTCCTGTTTACAGTCGACTGTATCGTCTTCATCAGTCGACTGTCGATGCTCAGATTATAGCCGTTGGGAATTAATTAGCCATTGGACAGTCGACTATCATTTGTTCATCAGTCGACTGTCGGTGACGTTTTGGACCAAAATCTAGTCGTTGCAGCTTTTTGCTGTTGGCTGTTTCCTTGGCTTTTGAGAGTTCATATAGGGTTCCTATATATGAGAAGGCTCTCATCACTTAGAGATCCTCTTCCATGCCTTGCATTCATTAATGGGTAAGTACATCTCAAGGCATATGTAAGAGGATTTATTTTGCTTTGTGTTTCTTTGAAACCCTAATTCTCTTTGTGGAAATTAAATATTCTTTTTGTGGGTATTAGATATTCTCTTAGTTGGAATAACTCTCTTTGTGGGAGTAACTCTCTTTGTATGAGTTTGGTGTTCTAGTGTAAGACTAACCCTAATTCTCTGAGCGGGAGTTAGAAATTCTCTGTGTGGGAGTTTGACTCTTGTGTAGGGTTGGTTTAGTTCTTGTGTAGGATAAAATCCTCCAGGTGAGGTATCTCTTTGTGGGATTGTATTCACTTCTCTTTGTGGGAATTATAGTGAATATTGGTATGGCTGGACGTATCCAAGTTTTGGGAACCAGGGTAAAATCTTGTGTTTGCGTTTGATTTGATTGTGCTGATTAATTTCTCTTGCATTTATTATTCCACATTTGCAAGTAAAATTTTAATTGCATAATTTATTGCCATTACAATATTCACCACACCTCTAGTGTGTTATTGTTAGTATTGCAAGGGTAAGGCAATCCTTACAATTGGTATCAAAGCGCGGTTATAACATACTGCAACGATGGCATTCAACGATACTTCCGTGTCTCATGAAGAAGGTCACTCTACCGTTCGACCCCCGCGTTTCAACGGAACCAACTACCCAAGTTGGAAGATCGGTATGATGATCTACATGGAGGGTCAAGACATATGGGACATCACAGAGTTGCCATTTAAGAAGCCCACTACACCCACGGCTTCAAGGACAAAGGCGGAGAAGGACTCAATCAAATTCAATGCGAGGGCTATGAATGCATTCCAATGCGTCCTTACTGTAAGTGAGTTCAACCGCATCTCCATGTGCAAAACGGCCAACGAAATTTGGCATACTTTGGAGATATGTCATGAAGGGACTTAAAAGGTAAAGAAATCTAAACAAACTGTGTTTATATCTAAATATGAAATGTTTAAGATGCAAGAAGGAGAAAGCATTCAAAGATGTTCACAAGGTTCACAGACATCATGAATGCTATGGAAGGACTTGGGAAGATGATTTCCCAAGAGGATCGTGTAGAGAAGCTCCTTGACTCACTCACATCTCATTGGGAGTCATAGGCCAACGGAATTTTGGAGTCATATAATATATCCAAATACACCGTTGAGGAATGCATAATCTCATGGCGTATGAAGTGAAGCTTCAACACAAGAAGGAGATTCAACCATCCAAGCCGGAGAAGCAAAAGGGAGTTGCATTCCATACCAATGAGGAGCCAATCAAGTGGAAGAAGAAATTACATCGAGAAGCTCCTAGTGAAGAAGATGAACAAGAAGTGACGAGTGGAGATGAAATTGGGAATCTTGCCGAGCAATTCAAGGCATTCCTCAAGGGCAACAAGGTAAATCTTTGTCAAAGTTTGCACCCAATTCTAACAATATTCCTGCTTGTTACACTTGCAGTGGAAAAGATCATCTATCCACCGAATGCCCTTCTAAACCCAACAAAGAGACTTACAAGGGTAAAGGGAAGAACCAATGGAAAGGGAAGTCCAAGTTCAAGAACCAAAAGTAGGGGCTTGTCAGGACTTTTGATGACTCGAGTGAGGATATCTCAAGTGACGAAGAAGAGGATGACAAGGAGAAAGCTCACGCGTGCTTTGCGGTAATTGATGTTTCTTCGCCAATCCCCTCTAGCTCAAATGAAGAAGAGGTAGATGTGTGGCTCAACTCCTATGAGGAATTGTGCCTCATGGCAAACGGGAAAGATTCGCCGTCAAGCTCTAGCGAGGAAGAAGACGATGAAGAGATCGAGGAGGAAAAGATCTCATACGAGGAGCTCGAATGTCGTTTCGACATGGTCTCCGAAGAAGCTAGTACGTGCATCAACTCTTACAATAAATTAAAAGCAAAATATAAGGTTGTTAAGAGTAGATTGCATGAACTAGAATTTGCTAGTGTAAACAATAATGATATGCATATTTGTGACACTAGTGAGAGAGACACACTTCTCTCTCAAGTTAAGGAATTAAGCATGTTTAATGATAATTTAGTAACTCAAAACCTTAGCTTAGAAACTCGCATTCAACAACTTACGTTGAAATGCGAAGAGAAATCCCGTAAGCTCAAAACCTTTGTTTATTCTAGGGATTCACTCCACGGTTTGCTTGAAAAACAACATCCGGAAAACCATAGAGGAGGTTTGGGGTATATTCAAAATGTGGTATCCAAACCTACTTCTAATTCCTCTTATGGTGCAAATACAAGAAATATTGCAAAAGCACATTAGAAGAATCACCATGCTTTCTTGTATAACATTAACACCAACAAGAAGCATGTAAATCACAAGGTGGTGAGGAAAAATGAAAACTCTTCATTTTTTTGATAAGAAGCAAAGTCCTCACTTTAGGCATGCTAAGAAAATTGTTTCTACACCTAAGAATGCCACATCCACCCCTCTTGCAAAGGCAAAAGTCTTGCCTCGGAAATCCTTGAGTTTATGGATTTCCACTAAGGTTAGTGTGCAAAAGAGGGATAGTTACATCAACTCTCTAGTTTGAGATATGATCACCTCATGTGAGTACATTAGGATATCAAACTCCTATTGGGTTTGGTTCCCTAATGTTTAGGTTCCTCACACATGCATATTGCATGGGTATTGTGCTTAAATGTTTTTTTGCATACCCATTGTTTATGTGTGTTTCATGATTTTGAAAATGTTTTCAAATTTATTTTTCATGAAAAATGGGGACCTTGGAAAATACATTGTCATGCATGCATTCATTGATCCATATGTATGACAGTGGAGGAGTTAATATATTGTATGTTTAAAATATTTTTAAAACATATTTTAACTCTCATTTCGGGGTGTCTTTGGGATCATTGCTTCAATTGGTGTCATTTGTCAATTGGTTAGTTTTGATCTCAAACTCAACCCCTTGTATATTGCCAACATGTTTCATGTTATACTTTGTTTTGGCGATGTCATTGTGTATCAATGAAGCTTTGCTTTGATACACTTTAGGTCCATGGCTCCAATTATGTTTAACAATTGGTAAAGAGAATTATCTTTCAAGATTCTTTTTCTACAATTGATATTATCTCAATTGTTAGAGATTGTTTATCTCCTACTTTGCAATTGGTATTGGATCTTAGAAGTCAAAAATTTGACCATTTCTATGATCTAGGGGGAGCATGAGATAATGATTGATACCCACTAAATTTTTACAAATTTGGTATCATACATTTCTTTACTCTTGCATATTGTCACATCTTTGATTAAGATAACAAGGGGGATATTTTTGATGTCCACCTTTTTGACAATGTCAAGGGGGAGAGATATATGCATTATGTAAATCTTGTATTTCATACATATGCATACTAGGGGAGAAATATATTTATGGGAAGAGATTTGTGGGATTATATAAATCATTCTTGTGTGCATGTTATATTCTTATTGCAATTGGTTTATGTAATCCATGCCTATTATATGTCACCATGGTTTCTCATTATTTCATTTGGTATAATGAGTATTTACAATTGTGAATCTTATTTTACATTTGGTGCATATAAATAGGGGGAGCTCATTAGCATTGTGCTTTATTTTTTATGTTTTACATAATGTGTGTCATCATCAAAAAGGGAGAGATTGTTGAGTATTGGTGTTTCATGCCAATGTTATTTTGATGATGATCACAACATTATGTTGTTGCTAATGACTCTCTTGTTTTAGTCACATAGTTAACATTTCAAGAATATCATTTTTGGAGACTAAACACTTGGTGCAAGGATGGACATCAAGTGGAGAAGGGCCAAAGCTTGGACTCAAAGGGTGCCAAAGCTTGGAGATGATGGGGAGCATCATGGCATCAAGATTGAAGCCATAGACTCTAAGGAAAGCAATGTAATCCATGTATTATTTCATTTAATACTTTCTCTCTTTTTGAGTCTAGGTTTAATGTAATGCATTGATAGATGGTCTACTCATTCATGCATATGCATTTAACCATCTTAGTAAGCCTTAGGATTATCGTAGAATCCAACCCAATAGGCTCATCCTGCCCAAAGACTCAATTGGAGTCTATGGCTCTCCAACAGTCGCCTGATGAAGGTTTTACAGTCGACTGAATGATTTACAGAGCCTTCTACAGTCACATGTGGTGCACTACTCAAGTCAACATTTTATTGACTCATACTTGAGCTTTTGGAACAGTCGACTGATGGTCAATTTACAGTCGCCTGTCTTCTAACAGTCGTCTGTGAATTGTTCTACAATAGACTGTGCGCAACTTGCATTGTCTCGGCTTCATCCCATTTTGTTAGTCAGTCGACTGGTTCCGTATTTATAGTCACCTATCCATTTGACAGTTGCCTGTATACTGGCCATCAGTCGCATGTCTGCATACAGTGCAAAAGAGTGCTTCTCTCTGTTTTATTCCATCCCCCTACAGCAGTCACCTGCTGAAGGATTGACAGGTGCCTTTCCTGTTTACCATCGACTGTCGAGACTCAGATTATAGCCGTTGGGAATTAATTAGCCGTTGGACAGTCGACTATCATTTGTTCATCAGTCGACTGTCGGTGACTGTCTGCATACAGTGCAAAAGAGTGCTTCTCTCTGTTTTATTCCATCCCCCTACAGCAGTCACCTGCTGAAGGATTGACAGGTGCCTTTCCTGTTTACCATCGACTGTCGAGACTCAGATTATAGCCGTTGGGAATTAATTAGCCGTTGGACAGTCGACTATCATTTGTTCATCAGTCGACTAGCCGTTGCAGCTTTTTGTTTTTGGCTGTTTCCATGGCTTTTGAGAGTTCATATATGGTTCCTATATATGAGAAGGCTGAGTTCATTAGAACTTCTTGATGCTATTGAAAATCTTAAGAGATTAATTAAGCCACTCTCAAACTCTCTCATTTCCCTCTTAGAGCTCTAAATCTCCTTCATGCATTAAAGTCAAGCTCAAGAGAAATCATCCAAGTGCTTTCAAGCAAATCTCATCACTTGAAGATCCTCTTCCATGTCTTGCATTCATTAATGAGTAAGTACATCTCAAGGCATAGGCACGAGTATTTGCTTTACTTTGTGTTTTTTGAAACCCTAATTCTCTTTGTGGGAATTAGATATTCTCTTAGTGGGAATAACTCTCTTTGTGGGAGTAACTCTTTTTGTGAAGTTTGGTGTCCTAGTGTAAGGCTAACCCTAATTCTCTGAGCGGGAGTTAGAAATTCTCTGTGTAGGAGTTTGACCCTTGTCTAGGATTGGTTTGGTTTTTGTATAGGACAAAATCCTCTAGGTGAGGTATCTCTTTGTGGGATTGTATTCACTTCTCTTTGTAGGAATTATAGTGAATATTGGTGTGGCTAGACGTACCCAAGTTTTGGGAAACCAGGGTAAAGTCTTGTGTTTGCGTTTGATTTGATTGTGTTGATTAATTCCTCTTGCATTTATTATTTCGCATTTGCAAGTTAAATTTTAATTGCACAATTTATTGCCATTACACTATTCACCCTCCCTCTAGTGTGTTGTTGTTAGTATTGCAATGGTAAAGCGATCCTTACACTCGTCGCATTTCAAAGTAATGGTAGAAATGCGAGATTCTAAATCAAGATTCTTATCATTCAATTGATCATTTTCTATGCCAAGATAATTGATTTGAGAAAGAAATATTTCTTTCTCATCAACACCCAATGTGTGTGTAGCATGCATAGTTGGAACAACTCAAGCAATAAAGGGAGTGTTCCCTTGACTAGCTAACAAAGCATCATGCTTAGATTTAAGCGAAGTTAAAGCTTTTGCTAGTTTTTGGAGTGAGGCCAATATTACCTTGTTCTTCTCCTGAAGGTCATGTACTCCTCCTTCTCCTCTTTGTTTTCACTCCCCTCCTCGTTTGAACTTGAGCTTAAGGAATCTTCCTCAATCGCCATGAGACACAAATTTTCAGCAGGCTTTTTGTTCGTCGTTTCACATGGTACAAGCAAGTCCGAGAATACATCGTCGTGTATGTTGGATGTGAACGTCCGTTCATTATTATCTTCACTCTCACTTGAGTCATCGGACGAGGACTCGTCCCAAGTTTGGATGAAAGAAAGATTCTTCTTCCCCTTCCAATGCTTCTTCCTTTGACCTTGTACTTCTCTTCCTTCTTATTTGGACACCGGTTTGCATAATGTCATACCTTACCACATTTAAGACAAGTGATAGAAGAAAGGTTAGAATTTGAAAATAATTTCAATACTTTCTTACATTACGATGGGTTCATGATTTTCATGAGTTTGTTGGTAAGCCTCATTCTTGCACCATCTCCGTTAACACTTTCTTCATCATATCCTTCATCCTCACTAGGAACATGATAGTGCTGCTACTACTTCTTCTTAAGCTTCTCATCGTTTGGATTGAATTTCATTTTCAATGCAATCTTCTCGTCAACGGCCTTGAAAGCAATCCCCTTTTTCTTCTCCACGGGCTTTGACGTTTGGCTCTCCTTTTTGTGATGCATCCTCACCTCATATGTCATAAAATTTCCAATGCCCTTCTCCATGGTGTACTTGCTCAAATCATTGGATTCATCGATTCCATTGGCCTTGGACTCCCATTGAGGTGTAAGCGAGCCTAGGATCTTCGTTACACGATCCTATTGTGAAATCACCTTTCCTATGCCTTCCAAAGCGTTCACGATCTCGGTGAACCTTGTGAACATCTCGAAGATTCTTTTCTCCATCATGCAACTTAAACATCTCTTACTTTGAAATAAAAACACTTCATTTAGATTTCTTTACCTTTGAGGTTCTCTCATGTTTGACCTCTAAGAGATACCACTTCTCATATGCCGACTTGAACACTGAGATGCGATTGAACTCGTTTGGATCGAGAGCACAATGAAACACATTCATGGCTCTAGCATTGTACTTTATCGAATCCTTCTCCGCCTTAGTCCTTGAACCGTGGACGTGCCGAGTTTCTCAAATGGAGACTCGGTGATGTCCCATAGCTCTTGACCTTCAAGCCAAATCAGCATCTTAACCTTCTAAGATGGGAAGAGCAGTGTTTGAATGGTAGACATTCCCTCCTCGTGTGATTGAGATGAAGCTCTAAACATCACTGTCATTGCATAAGCAAAATCAACCCCCTCTGTTACCAATTGTAGGATCCATGTCAACTAAGCAATGCACCAGTGGGAATAGTGTATTGGCAATTAAAAATGCTAATTACACAAATTAAGCAAATGCAGAAAATTAATTAAAACACAATCATAAAAAGAGGTACACCAATGCAAATGCAAATAAAGAGACGTATTCTGGTTCGGATCCCTAATTAGCGATCATACCCTGGTCCCACACTTGTAACCCAAGATGTGAATTTTCACTAATGCACCCCAACCGGGGCATGAAAACGCTAACCGAGTACAATCCCTAATCGGGACAATGCTCCCTAACCGAGGCAAGAAAAACACACACAAGAGTATAAACCCTAACCGGGTACAAAGGAGTAACCCTCCTAAAGATGGAGTAACCCTCCTATTGGTGTAACCCACCAATTCGCTCTCATAACCCAAGTGCTATGTTAAAAATGAAATTGTAAAATAGAGAATTATACACTCACCTATGCCTTGAATAGATTTACCTATAGTGAAGAATGTTGGATATTGGACTCCCCGGATTTGGTTTTGGATGATGAACAAACATAAATATATCGTGAACTAACACTTTGTGATCGCAGTTATGGAGATCGTCGCCAAATTCATATGAACATCCAAAGCGACGTCTCAAGACTTCTCAAAGCGCGTGATCGTATGCCTAAAGCTTCGTTGAAGCTTTTGGACCATTTTAGAAGTCATGAAGATTCGGATCGAAGCTTTCGAAGACGGTTCGTCAAGCTTTATTTATAGTCTTTTAGCTTCGTTCCGTAGACTGTTAAGCCTTGAGTAGGTCTTACGTTTTAATCTTCATAACGCTCCTATCTTAGAGTTAGGATCTTGTAAGAAGTCCATACGAACTTTCCCGAAGCATCGCGCTTCGATTCGCGACTTCTTGTGCATGTAAGTTGGTTCAAGAAGAAGAACCAACCGACTAGATGGTGATCTAGTCGGTCGGAAAAGCTTCTTGGACCGACTAGTTTGCGTCAGTCAATTCCAAGCTCTTTACTGTTTACAGTTAGTCGGTCTACGTTGACTCACCGACCGACTAGTTTGTGAACTAGTCGGTCAGTGATGCTTCTTAGACCGACTAGTTGAGCTTCTACTGTACATGCCAACTTACTGTTTATCGTTAGTCGGTCAAAGAACGTTTGTCGACCGACTAGTTGATGAACTAGTCGGTCAACATTTGTTCTTTGACCGACTAAATCAATTTGTGTTCAGACTATTAGTTTTATCTCTTAGTCGGTCTCAGTTGAGTTACCGACCGACTAGTTGTGAAACTAGTCGGTCAGCAACTCTTCTTTGACCGACTAGTTCCATTCAGTCTGAACTTCTTCATTTGGCTGTTCTACCATTAGTCGGTTCATGTTGATTGACCGACCGACTAGTTGATGAACTAGTCGGTCAGTCAACCTTCTTTGACCGACTAGTTGGGTTCAGAATAGAGCAGTTGGAGCTTTAATTGAAACGTTTTTCTCTCGCTCTTTCCTCTAACCTATAAATACTTGGAGTGCTGCATTCATTGCACTCAAGGCTGATATTAAGAGAACTTTAGAGATCAAAGAGAAAGCATTCATTCTCATTCAAAGCTCATTCATTGATTGTGAGCCTTCCAAGCCAATTGCTTGATCCTAGGTCACCAACTACCTCATAGCTCTCCATCGCTGATCTACATCTTGGAGCTAGGATTTGGTGCCTCTTCATCTTCCCCAAAATCATCTTTGCCCTAATTCGTAAGTTTACTCGAGGCATAGGTATTTTGTGGTAAGCATTTCTATTTCAATTTACTTTGATATTGTAAGTGATTCACTCTCGGTTGTGAGAGTTTGTTTGTGATCCCGGGTTGTGGGAGTCACAATTTTCATTTGTGTATGATTTGACTTGTGAAGGTTTTTCACAAGTATTTCATAGTGGAAATCTTGAGCTAGGGTTTCTAACTCGAGTATCCGGAGGGGATCCAGGTGTTTGGGACGTAGGATCACCGGAAACAAGTCGGGGAGACTTGGGTGGATCCGAACCCAGTAATATTGCTTGTTTGCGATTGTTTGTCTTTGTTGTCTAATATTTACATTTTTGCATTTCCGCATTATTTGTAGAGTTTGCAAGGTAATTAGGAATTAGCCTCTTAATTATTTTAAAGTACTATTCACCCCCCTCTAGTACTTGTGCAGTAGCTTAGCAGGGCATTACATTTGGTATCAGAGCCAAGTCTATAGCTATGTCTGCCAACGACAACAAAGCCGTTCGTCCACCTTCCGACTACAACACCTTCAGGAACCGTGAAGGAGCGTCTTCGGTAATGGAAGGACACTCCTTAACAAGGCCTCCATTCTTCAACGGTACCAACTACGGGTACTGAAAATGCCGGATGAAAACTTTCCTCCGGAGTGCTTCACTATGGATGGCCACGATGAAGGAGTATGTCGAGCCCGTCGAAGAAGATTTCGAGAAGTGGACTCCCGCGGAGATCGCCGCAGAGATAAGCAATGCCAAGGCAATGAACGCCTTGCAATGCGCTTTGGAGCCTGAGGACTTCAATAAGATATGCACATGTAAGAGTGCATATCAAATATGGAACTCCCTCCTCATCTTGCATGAAGGGACAAGTAGGGTAAGAGACTCTAAACTCGTTGTAGTTAATAAAGATTACGAGTTATTTCATATGCTACAGGGTAAGAAGATGAAGGAGTACTATGCTCGCTTCGTCGACATCACAAACGAGTTGGAGGCTCTCGGTAAGACCTACACCCAAAAGGAGAAAGTCTCGAAGATCATCGATGGACTTCCTTCTTGTTGGGAGAAACGGACCTTCGCCATCGAGGAAGGTAATGCTATGAAAACTTATACCGTCGTGCAACTAATGGGTACCTTAATGTCATATGAGGTACGAAAGGATAGAAAGTTGAAGTTGCAGGACAAGATGAAGTCCTACCTAAAGCAAGCCGAGCCAAAGAAGAAGGCTATTGCTTTCAAGGCCGCTCCATCAACTTCCACATCGTCCGATGATGAAAACTCGGAAGACGAGTTGGACTTGGAGTCCATGGGACTCATGGCAAAGAAGTTCAACCGGTTCTTCCGGAAAGGTAACTTCAAAAACAAATCGAAGTTTAGTTCTTCTAACGCACCCTCTCCTTTGTGTTTCAAATGCAACAAGCCAGGACACATGAAAGCGGAGTGTCCTCAAAATAAGCAAAAGGAGAAGTGGAAGGCGCCGAAGTTCGATAAGTCCAAGAAGTACAAGAAAGGGTACAAAAAGGGGCTTGTCGGGACATTCACCGACTCCGAGGATTCCTTAAGCGGAGAGTCGGACGATGAGCAAGTGGAGCAAGCACACATGTGCTTCATGGCACGAGAGGAGCATGATCAAGGATCTTCCTCTTCCGATGATAGCGACAACGAAGGCGATGAGGTAACCATGGATGACCTTAGAAATGCTAATGAGCAATTATGGTCTAAATACACTAAATTAGTAAATAGATATACTAAAGTAAAAGATGATTTAGCTAGCATCCAAACCTCGCCTAAAACTATCATCACCAACAACGACACCGTTGTTGAAGAGTTGAAGAATGAGATTGTAAATCTCAAGACTCAACTTGAACATGTTAGCATTGAGGATCCGGAAGAACACAAGATAGCGGATTTAGCTTCTCAAAACTCGACTTTGAGTATTGAGAATGAAAATCTTAAATCTCGTGTTTATGTGCTCACATCGCAAGTATCCACTTTGGATGCTTCTATGCGTTCTCTCACCGAGAAATATGAGAACACATTAGGCCGAATTAATAAATTCAATAAGGGTAAGGACCATTTGGATAAAATCCTAAATGACTTACTTCCGGCCAATCACCACATTGGCTTGGGGTATACGATGGGAAGTCCATCCAAATCGGCCACTACCTTTGTTAGGCCAACTTCCGGTGACTCGACGAGTGGTAGCAAACACTCTATTGGTAGTTCATCTACCAATGGTGCTTCCACCTCGTACACGCCCTCTTTTGGAAAGAAACTCACTTTGGGTGGACCTCCAAAGAAGGATCATGCTTATATGTACACAAATACCATGCCACGTAGGAACACACGTCCTACTCCACATGCTCACACATATGATGATTTTTATGCACCACATCCACGGGCACGTGCACACCATGCGAGACACCCTCACGCACGTGTTCCCCCACATGCATATGTTCACCCACATCATCGTATGAATAATTATCCGCATGCACCATTTCATCATGTTCCTTATGCCTATCCACGACATGCATCACATAGAAATCAACAACGCATGCATGCACCCAATAGGATTAGGGCTCCCAAAATCTTCACTATTTGGAGCCCAAAGGACACAAGCATGAATAAAAAACAAGTTTACATGAATGCTTATTTTTCGAATGTTGTGCATAGTGATAACTATGTGGGGAAGTCTAAGTCCAATTGGACTTGGCTTCCAAAGGTCTAATCTTTTGGACCCACTGACCTTGGGTACCATGATACGATATTTTCTATCTTTAGGTACTCAAGAAAAAGAATCGGAGCAACAAATTTAAATTTAGCTCCAAGAGGAATTGGATACTCGATAGCGGGTGTTCAAAACACATGACGGGTGACGCTCAATTGCTCTCCGGAGTGGTGCCCATTGCAAATGGAAACCGTGTCGTCTTTGGAGGCAACGAGAGTGGAACCATCATAGGTGTTGGTAAAGTGGGTAATCCTTCTAAACCACTTATATGTGATGTTTACCTTGTTAAAGGATTAAACCACAATCTCATTTCAATTAGCCAACTTTGTGACAAAGGTTACAAAGTTAGCTTTGCGAAAGGAATGTGCCATATTTTAAGAAAAGATAATAATGAATTATTGTTTTCCGGCACACGCCATAAGGATATATATATCCTAGATCTTCCAAGATCACATGAACAATGTCTCATTGCCAACACAAGTGAACAACACTTATGGCATCGACGTTTTGGTCATGTGAACTTTGGAACACTTTTTAAGCTTTCCAAGTTAAAATCTATTAGAGACTTCCCTAAGCTTGTCTTTCAAAAGAAAAGCTTTTGTGACTCGTGTCAACGAGGCAAGCTTCCAAAATCTTCATTTAAACCTAAGAAAAGCATTTCTTCTAAGCGGCCACTAGAGCTATTACATCTAGATTTATTTGGGCCAACTAGAGTTGCTTCATTAGGTAATGCTAGATATGGACTTGTCATCGTTGATGACTTTTCTAGATTTACTTGGGTATTTTCCTTAAGTAATAAAAATGAAGCTTTTGAAAACTTCACAATTTTTGTTAAGAAAGTACAAAATCTCATTGGAACCACCATTGTCACTGTTCGTAGTGATCATGGAGGGGAATTTGAGAATGAGTCTTTTGAGAACTTTTGTGATGAAGTTGGTATTACACACACCTTTTCATTCGCTCGCGCACCTCCTCAAAATGGTGTTGTTGAGAGAAAGAATAAGACGCTAGTGGAATGTGCCCGCACTATGCTTGATGATAGCCAACTTGGCCATCAATTTTGGGCGGAAGCGGTACATACCGCTTGCTATGTGTTTAATAGAATACTTTTGAGGCCCGGCACTAAACAAACTTGTTATGAATTGTTGTTTGGTAGATTGCCTCAAGTTAAACATTTTTGTGTTTTCGGTTCAAAATGCTTTATTAAAAACACGTATGGCAGTTTGGACAAATTCGATCCAAGATCCGATGAGGGGATTTTTGTTGGATACTCCTCTAGTAGCAAAGCCTACCGGATATACAACAAACGAACCTTAACGATCGAGGAATCGCTTCATGTTTCATTTAATGAAGGTTTTGTCCCAAGTAGAATTACTAATGATGATGACTCCATGGATGTCTTATGTGATTCTATTGGTAATTCTAATTCTAATTCTATTGATTCTATTGAGACTAACCCAACTAATGAAGTTTTTGAAAATGTTCCTAGTGATCAGGGAATTCCCAAACGGCTTCATACCGTTCATGACCATCATCATGAGCAAGTCATTGGCAATATCCATGATAGTGTCAAGACGAGATCGCAAGTGAACTACTTCGCTCATTGTGCCTTTGCCTCCTCGATTGAGCCAAAGAATGTTAATGAAGCGTGCGAAGATGGTGCTTGGATCCTTGCCATGGAGGAGGAACTCATTCAATTCGAGAGGAATGAGGTTTGGGAGCTTGTTCCATTGCCATCGAAGAACCACACCATCATAGGAACGAAGTGGATTTTCAAGAACAAGACCGACGAAAACCAAATCGTCGTCCGGAACAAAGCTCGATTAGTGGCTCAAGGCTACCGGCAAGAGGAAGGTATCGATTTCGAAGAATCCTTTGCTCCGGTAGCTAGATTAGAATCAATTAGATTATTGTTATCTTTTGCATGCCATAAAGATTTTAAACTTTTTCAAATAGATGTTAAAAGTGCGTTTTTAAACGGAGATGTTGTTGAGGAAGTTTATGTTTCTCAACCTCCGGGTTTTATAAATGAAAAATTTCCAAATCACGTTTTCAAACTTAAGAAAGCACTTTACGGGTTGAGACAAGCTCCTCGAGCTTGGTATGACCGTTTAAAGAATTTTCTTTTGGATTTGGGTTTTAAAATGGGAGAAGTTGATTCCACATTATTTGTTAAGTATTCGAATAATGATATAATTTTAGTTCAAATTTATGTTGATGATATCATTTTCGGTGCTACTAACTTTGCTCTTTGCGAAGAGTTTTCTAATGTGATGAAGGATCAATTTGAGATGAGCCACATGGGTGAGCTCAAGTATTTCTTAGGTCTCCAAATTCACCAAATGAATGATGCAATCTTCATCCACCAAACGAAGTACACGGTGGAGTTGCTTAAGCGTTTTAGAATGGAGAATGCCTCCGGGCAAAAGACTCCAATGAGCACGATTACGCATCTTGATAAGGATACGTGCGGTAAAGAAGTAGACATTCGTCTATATCGAGGTATGATAGGTAGTTTACTATATCTTACCGCAAGTAGGCCCGATATTATGTTTGTCGTATGTGTATGTGCTCGTTATCAGTCTCAACCTAAGGAATCTCACTTGGTAGCTGTAAAACGTATTTTCCGTTATTTAAGTTACACTCTCGATTTTGGATTACTTTATCCAAAATCTAGCACATATGAGTTAATCTCATATAGTGACGCAGATTATGCGGGATGCAAATCCGACAGGAAAAGTACTAGTGGCACTTGCTATTTTATAGGAAATTCTCTTGTCTTTTGGTTTTCCAAGAAGCAGAATTCCGTGTCACTTTCAACCATCGAGGCGGAATATATTGCCGCCGGTGCCCCGTGTGCTCAAGTTCTTTGGATGAGACACACACTTAAAGACTTTGGTATAAACTGTGATACTTGCCCTATCATGGTGGACAACCAAAGTGCAATATGTCTCTCTAAGAACCCGGTACACCATTCCCGTTCTAAACACATAGATGTTCGACATCATTTCTTAGATGATCATGTTGCTAAAAGGACATCATATTAGTGTACGTTGAAACCCAGAAGCAAATCGTCGATATTTTCACGAAACCCCTAAAGGAAGACTCCTTTGTGCGGTTACGTCGAGAATTGGGGATTATGGGTGAATCTGAGATTTAGAATTCATTTTTATTCAATAATCTTGCATGCTATTCATTTCGTTATATTTGCACATGCTTGATGTATTGGAATTTTCTGGATTTTTCGTTGAATTTTCGGAATTTTCGCTCGATTTGTTCTTAAACGTCAAATTTCAGATTTTCGATGTTTAATGGGGTAGTATAATGATTTATGAAAGTATTACGATGTTTCGTCGATGTGCGATTAGGAGAGAACTCAAAATTTCTAATTCTAAAATTTTTGGACTCTCTTAGTCGGTCCAAGTTCATTGGCCGACCGACTAGATTCAGTTCTAGTCGGTCAGTGAATGAGCTTAGACCGACTAATTCTTGTCAGATTTTTTGGCTTCAGTTACTGTTTGCAACTAGTCAGTTCAAGCTCATTGACCGACCGACTAGATCATCATCTAGTCGGTCAGTGCTTGAACTGTGACCGACTAATTGTGACGGAGACTGTCTTGTCTTTTCGACTTCCAATCGACTTAATCTGCCCCCGACTGACTCTTTTTCAGTCAAGTCGATCGATTCCCCCCTTCAGCTCAAAACCCCCCGAGCCTCTTGGTCTTCCTCTTCCCTCCTTCGTCGTTTCTGGCCATCTCTCCGACCTATCTCCGGCCGCCGATCAACCCCCTCCTCCTTCCGACCTAGGTACTCCCTCTCCGAGCTTCTAGGGTTAGTTTTTCAGCTTCTAGGGTTAGGTTTCCTCTAGGGTTTCGGCTAGGGCTTGCCTAGAGTTTGCTTTAGGGTTCTAGAATTCGATTTCTAGTGTTGATTTGTGCGTGTCTTGTCGCGCTTATGGCACGAACACGTATCCCAATCCAACCCTCGAGTCCGTCCCCTATGACCGTAGAGTCGCCCCCTAGGGAACCCTCGCAACCCAAACGCCGTTCTAAGACCCTTCCCTCTTCGTCTTCGCCTCCTCTTAAGCGTAAGAGGACGGCGGTGGCGAAGCCTAGATCCAAGCCTGTGTCTTTTCGTGCTCCCACTCCACCCGGTGCTTCGGATTCCGACACCGAGTATATACCAGAGACCGAGACCCATAGGGATCCTACACCCCCTCCTAGGGAACCTACGTCTAGTTCTCGACCCCGTAGCACACGTCAGCCTAAGGGAAAGGCTCCGATGCCAGTTGGCGGTGTCGATATCTCTTTATGTCGCGACGACCCGTTGTGTCTCGCGACATATAACCGTATCGAACACTGTCCGCTGCTTCTGGAGCATTTCATACAGTTTTCAGACTTCCCAGGCCTCGCTGACCTTCTGTCGTCTTCCGGTCTTATCGATTATCTTCGATATGACCCTAAGGCGAATCCCCACCCATATCCTCGTCTGGTCAAACTCTTTTACGCCAACCGTGTCCGGGGTCAGTACGACGCGACCCACTCGATTGAGACAACTGTCTTGGGGACACCAATTGTTCTCATGGCAGAAATCTTAGGAGAGTTGATTGGTTGCTCGTCGTCTGGCCTCCTCCCTTCCGATATTTCCGTCGATGACATATCTTCCCTCGATCAGGTCATACTTTTTGAGATTTTCCACGAGATTCCTCCCGCCATGATTGGCGTGCCCTCGAAGTCTTTCAAGCCTAATGGCTGGGTCCTAAACTTGATTCTGAAGTCGTGCTTACTTCCTAAGTACGGCTCCTCTTCTTTGCCTTCCCAGCCATTCCTGAAGTTGATCTATGCCATCTTCATGGGGAGCGAGATTAACTGGGCTCGGATTATACTCGATAAGATGGATTCTTTCGAGTGTATCCGGAAGTCCACGAAGTCTGCTCATATCCCATATCTGTGCCTTCTGACACTCGTATTCCGTCACTTTCGTGTCACCTTGCCTCCTGATGATGAGCGTCCTCTCGGTCCCCCTCTGAACGCGACGGCCGTCAAGAAGTCTCTTACGGCGCTCTGTCACGTTCAGAGGACGACCCCCTCTGCTTCAGCGTCTGCTTCTGCCTCAACTGCTCCCTCTACCACTCTTGACGAGCTCGCACGTTCAGTGAGACGTATGGAGTCTCGTTATGCTCGTACTGAGGAGATACTTGCTCGTATCGCCTCTCGTTTGGGCATTGAGATCCCTCCGTCAGTCTCTGACGAGGAGGAGTTGGATGAGGAGGAGATTGAGGAGCTCGTTCGTGTGGCTGCTCGTGCCCCTGCGGGCACTTCTGGTGCTGCTGTTTCTTCTGCTGGTGACCCCGAGAGCACTCCTAGTGCCACCATACCTACGGTGGTTACTTCTTCTGGTGTTCCCGAGGCCACTACCATTGCTGCTCCAGAGATCTCCACACCTGCCGTGCCAGAGATCACCTCTACCGTCGCTCCCGTGGACACTTTTGCTGATCCGGTGACCACCTCTCCTGCTGCAGAGCCTGCTGCTGCTGGAGATCCTCCCTCAGCCTCCTGAGCTTCTCTGAGGACTCTCTTGATGCACTTTGGATGATAGATCTTATAGTGAGAGAGTTTGGGTAGGATATAGGGTGGTTATGTATTTTGGATATTTTGATGTATTTTGATGGATATGTATGTTTTGTGATACTCCGATGTCTTGTGTGATATATATGATGTTGTATTTTGTGCACCGATCGTTGGATCGCTTTTTGGATGTCGGTGATGTATATTTTTGATGTACTCATGGTTCATATATATATATATATATATATATATATATATATATATACATCGATGTTGACATCTCATTCTGTTGTGCACATTTTATATTCTACATGTCTCTGATGTTTGATTTCGTCGCTCGACGATAATACTTGGTTAAATAGAATTCATTTTATGAAAACATAGAATTGTTTTCCATGCACTAAATTAACCAAGAATGTTGATATTGGAGAGTATATTCCATAACTCAATCCGTAAAAATGATTTGAGTTTTGATGATTTTTTGATTTTCGACTTTGGTCTCATTGACACACTTTGATTTAATTCGTATTTTAATTTGGTGTCATGTGGATCATGGTCGTATTCTACGACTCCCGTGCTTTTATTTGAAGCCATTGTTGTTGTCGTTGATCTCCTCCCGCTCTTTTTGCTAATGCCAAAGGGGGAGAGATATAATAATAACGATGCGCTAAATGATAATTTAAAGCATTTTCCAAGAATCTAATTTGATATGTTAGATTCAGGGGGAGTTAAGATATATAAATGGATTTTTCAAATTCGATATTTCAATAATCGATTCTCATTTTATATACTTTACTCGTCTGCTTGATGCGTATTATTATTATTCATTTTGGAATTAACGTGTAATCAATGCAGGGGGAGTAAGTAAATTACATTTGAATCATTATTTTTGATTATTATTTATGTTGGTTTGTCATCACCAAAAAGGGGGAGAATGTTGGATATTGGACTCCCCGGATTTGGTTTTGGATGATGAACAAACATAAATATATCGTGAACTAACACTTTGTGAGCGCAGTTATGGAGACCGTCGCCAAATTCATATGAACATCCAAAGCGACGTCTCAAGACTTCTCAAAGCGCGTGATCGTATGCCTAAAGCTTCGTTGAAGCTTTTGGACCATTTTAGAAGTCATGAAGATTCGGATCGAAGCTTTCGAAGACGGTTCGTCAAGTTTTATTTATAGTCTTTTGGCTTCGTTCCGTAGAATGTTAAGCCTTGAGTAGGTCTTACGTTTTAATCTTTATAACGCTCATATCTTAGAGCTAAGATCTTGTAAGAAGTCCATACGAACTTTCCCGAAGCATCGCGCTTCGATTCACGACTTCTTGTGCATGTAAGTTGGTTCAAGAAGAAGAACAAACCGACTAGATGGTGATCTAGTCGGTCGGAAAAGCTTCTTGGACCGACTAGTTTGCGTCAGTCAATTCCAAGCTCTTTACTGTTTACAGTTAGTCGGTCTACGTTGACTCACCGACCGACTAGTTTGTGAACTAGTCGGTCAGTGATGCTTCTTAGACCGACTAGTTGAGCTTCTACTGTACATGCCAACTTACTGTTTATCGTTAGTCGGTCAAAGAACGTTTGTCAACCGACTAGTTGATGAACTAGTCGGTCAACATTTGTTCTTTGACCGACTAAATCAATTTGTGTTCAGACTATTAGTTTTATCTCTTAGTCGGTCTCAGTTGAGTTACCGACCAACTAGTTGTGAAACTAGTCGGTCAGCAACTCTTCTTTGACCGACTAGTTCCATTCAGTCTGAACTTCTTCATTTGGCTGTTCTACCATTAGTCGGTTCATGTTGATTGACCGACCGACTAGTTGATGAACTAGTCGGTCAGTCAACCTTCTTTGACCGACTAGTTGGGTTCAGAATAGAGCAGTTGGAGCTTTAATTGAAACATTTTTCTCTCGCTCTTTCCTCTAACCTATAAATACTTGGAGTGCTGCATTCATTGCACTCAAGGCTGATATTAAGAGAACTTTAGAGATCAAAGAGAAAGCATTTATTCTCATTCAAAGCTCATTCATTGATTGTGAGCCTTCCAAGCCAATTGCTTGATCCTAGGTCACCAACTACCTCATAGCTCTCCATCGCTGATCTACATCTTGGAGCTAGGATTTGGTGCCTCTTCATCTTCCCCAAAATCATCTTTGCCCTAATTCGTAAGTTTACTCAAGGCATAGGTATTTTGTGGTAAGCATTTCTATTTCAATTTACTTTGATATTGTAAGTGATTCACTCTCGGTTGTGAGAGTTTGTTTGTGATCCCGGGTTGTGGGAGTCACAATTTTCATTTGTGTATGATTTGACTTGTGAAGGTTTTTCACAAGTATTTCATAGTGGAAATCTTGAGTTAGGGTTTCTAACTCGAGTATCCGGAGGGGATCCGGGTGTTTGGGACGTATGATCACCGGGAACAAGTCGGGGAGACTTGGGTGGATCCGAACCCAGTAATATTGCTTGTTTGCGATTGTTTGTCTTTGTTGTCTAATATTTACATTTTCGCATTTCCGCATTATTGGTAGAGTTTGCAAGGTAATTAGGAATTAGACTCTTAATTATTTTAAAGTACTAGTCACCCCCCTCTAGTACTTGTGCAGTAGCTTAGCAGGGCATTACAAAGATGAATGCATGAGTATGATGAACCAAAGTGCTTGAGATGGAGCTTGGTTGCACTTGGAAGTCTTCCTCTCTAATGCAAGAACAATGCATAATATGAAAGTGTAAGATAAAGAGAGAGGAAGAAAAGCTCTTAATTTTTGGCTCTAAATGAGTTCAATTACTGTGAGCATTGGTGCCAAAAACTGCATCCAAATCGAGCTTAAATAAGCCCTTAATCTTGCACAAAAGACAAGAAAGCGGCTCCTAAAAAAAATCCTACTTTTGTTTTGATGGTGATCACCTAATTATGTTGTTGCTAATGACTCTCATTGTTTTAGTATCAAATTAATATATGTTTATCTTAATGAGCAGAGAAAGCAATATGTGTGGGTGATTGATCAAGGCTATCGAGCAAGTGGATTTATGAAGATTTTGGACTTCATTTGTAATGTTTTGATTTATCTTAATGTAATCTTGGCTTTCTTTCATAGATTATATATTGCCTTAAATAGATGCACAACACACACTCATATGCATAATTTCCATCATATGTTTCCTTAGGATTCATGTTGAACCCATCCCATTTACTTCATTGATCAAAACACACTTTGGTGTGATTTTTGGAGCTAGACAGGCACCTAGTGAAGGGTCACCAGATGCCTGGTGTGTCAGCTATTTGGATAGATTAACGCAACCATGAGTCAATCACCTGATGGTCAATGATCATGCATCTAAACAGTGGTCCAGATGCCTGTTACATGAACTTAAACCGCCTGATCAGTTGAGCCAATCTTTTTGTGCTCTCTGTATTTTTGGACCCTAAATTGCAGCCGTCTGCAGAAGGCTTATCAGATGTCTACACAGTTGATCAGGCGTCTGGTAAGTGTTCTTCAGATGCCTGATTTTTAGAGATTGGACTTGCGCACTTCTGTCCATCTCATTCTACCAGACGTCTGGAGTTGATTTCCCAGACGCCTGAGCAGTTGATCAGGCACCATGGAATTCCTCTCTAGATGTCTAGTCGCTCCGAAATCTATCCGTTTATAGCCGTTGGGTGGTATTTTTTAGGATACGTTTTTCTTGTCTTTTGTGCAAGATCGAGGGCTTATTTAAGCTCGGTTTAAAGGCAGTTTTGGCACCAATGCTCACAGCAATTGAACTCATTTAAAGCCAAAAACTAATAGCATTTTTCTTCCTCTCTCTTTCTCTTTCTCTTTCATATTATGCATTGATCTTGCATTAGAGAGGAAGACTTCCAAGTGCAACCAAGCTCCATCTCAAGTACTTTGGTTCATCACACTCATGCCTTTATCTTCACTATATGCTACTCAAAGCATATTTGAGTGTGTAATTGTTTATTTTACAATTTCGTTTTTAACCTAGCTCTCGGGTTGTGAGAGCAATTTAGAGGGTTACACCAATAGGAGGGTTACTCCATCTTTTGGAGTGTTACTCCTTAGGGTTACTCCTTTGTACCCGATTAGGGTTTGTACTCTTGTGCGAGTTTTTCTTGCCCCGGTTAGGGAGCATTGTCCCGGTTAGAGATTGTACTCAATTAGAGTTTTTGTGACCCGGTTAGGGAGCATTAGTGGAAATCCACATCTTGGGTTACAAGTGTAAGACTGGAGTATGATCACTGGTTAGGAATCCAAATCAGGATACATCTCTTTGTTTGCGTTTGCATTGGCATATCTCTTTTTGTGATTATGTTGCAATTAATTTTCCGAATTTGCTTAATTTGTTTAATTAGCATTTTAATTGTCAATACACTATTCATCCCACTTTAGTGCATTGCTTGGTTGATCCTACATGTTTAAGGCGTTTTGCGAAGGATCTACACCCTTAGTCCGGCGAAACTATTCTGTCCAGGCTCAACTTATTGCGAGAACACTCGTTTCCATTGCTTGATCCAGGCCCATCAAGATTATGTGCATCAACAGTTGGTGCTAGAAGAAGGGTAGTGTGATAACTCTTGTTGCAAAGGCTCTCAACCCTGTAATTCCAGTAGATCTCTTCATCCTCTTCACCTTCGACTACGCTGAAAAACACCCTAGGGGGGATAGGGTGTATGTCACAAATAAAAAATTTATCACACAACGAAAACAATCAGAGTGTACACAATCATAAATTTTAATGGAGCTGGCGCCCTGCCTACTCTCCGACTTCAACCAAGAGGATTTAACCCTTTTTGAAAACATCAAAAAGAACCTAATCACACTTACGAGTAGTGACCAAAATGTTTGTAACGTGCCGCTTCCCAAAAACAACGGTGGCGATGACGTTAATAAGGTCCGCATGAACTGGAGCGGTGAAGCTCGTGTTCACTAAGCGTCTGTGACAACTACCGCGCAGAATTCTTGCATGCATTTAGAACAATAAAAACATTCATATAATTAAAATCCACAACCAGAATTGTTCATACACGAAATTAAACAATAAGTCCTCAGCATGGCCAACGGAACTACAAACGAAACATACTCTCAAACGAAGTACTAAAAGAAAATCTAAAGGAGGCAGCAACATCTCTAGTCTCTAGTCCTCCACAGGGAGTGACTCAGCGTCAACAGCGAACTCCTGGCTCTCTAGGTCAGGCGTCTCAAGCAAGTCCTCCTGGTACTCTGGCTCGGGATCTGACATACATTCCAAAAACACGAATGTATGTCAGCAAGGGTCTGCAAGTAAAAGTGAGACGACCAAGTCAAGGTGTACGAATAGTAATAATTTGTGAAGCATTAACAGAATATACAAGTTATCAGTAGCATGGTTATAACATGGCAATTTCAAAGTAAAGTAAGGTAATTCTAAGCAGACATGCAGTTCTAATGAATTTAAAGTAGACATGCAGTTTTAATGAATTTAAAGCAGACATGCAGTTCTAAGCGAATGAAGTTGCAACAATTATTTCTAGTTTCATGCAATGTTTTCTAACATGCTTAGAGTTCGCACCTTTAAGACGTGATGAGTGAATCGTTCTTTTCACGGGGGTATAATCGTGATTGACGCTAACCCACCGTATAAGTGTTGCTCTTGAAGAGAGTCTCCTTTCATACGCTTAGTGGCCGCTCAACCCTAACTCCACCCAAAAATGTGCTGGAACACGAGCCAGCCTAATCAATGTGTACGAGTTCACGAATTCAAGATTTTCCTTCGAGGGCACGAGTTCACGAATGTCATGCTGGAACACGATCCAGCCTATCAATGTGCACGAATTCAAGATTTGCAATGTACTCTGTCAACATCCATACTACTAATCAATTTTTAATCTATCACCGGATTAAATTCTAACAAGTGTGTGTATGGCATGGTGTGAAGCATGATAAGGTATTAATCATCAGCAGTTTCATATGACATAATGCAATTTAAACAGTATAACTTCAATAATTTATATAAATTCGTACACTTGCCTGTTCGAGATGGTTCTGGGTGACCAGGTTAATGCAACAGGAGGCGCGGTATATCTATATCAACTGATATGATATCAAACAGGAGTTAACTAATTAACTACTATAATGACTAATTAACATATATACCAGAATCCAGATTATATAGAATATACTGTTAATATTATACAATCTTATATATTAACATATATAACTTAACATATGTTATAAGTTAATAAACTCAGATCTTATAAGCTAACATATATTAACTTATATATATAACAGTATAAAACATTGTGTATAATAACTAACAACATTATGGTACTGCATATGCACTACCATTAACTGTTCGCATTTAGATAACTTTCATTTATAATATATCGCATATATATCAACTCACCCAGTGTTACACCTCAAGGGTGGGCGTGCATGCATGCGACGGTGGGGCCTTCAACAGCGGCGGCCGGAGGTGGTCGGAGGCGGGCGTCGTTGGCGTCGGTCCGACAGAGGCGGCATCGTGGCGGCTGGATAGCAGCGTGGCGTGAGTTGCGGTTGGGGCTTTGAATGAGGGTGGCAGGCAGTCGATGGGAGGTGTTGCCGTCGAGAGGAGAACGGCAGGGGTCCACTGGTCGGAGGAACATAGGACACATGTCGTTGGAGGTGAGCGGCGTTGGAAGTGATCTCAGAGGTGGGCGCGCAAGGTTCGGGGGTTGTCGGCATCCGGTGGTGTCGACTCGGGTTGGCGACGGGAGAGGGCCGGACTGGCGGTTTCGGGGTTGACAAACGACGAGGAGGCGGGACGGGGAGAAGCTGGAGGCTTGGTTATTACCAGAAGGGAACAGGGGAGGTTGCAGTTCGGCGACGGGTTGGTTTTCGAGGGGATCACCGGAGGAAGACGGGTGTGACATGGCGAAGTTGGGGCGGGGGAGACGGGCTTGGGGGTTCCTCTGCTGTGTGAAACCATGGTGATGGCGTCGGAGTTCTGTAGCTTGGTGGGGGCTTCGGTTGCGACGTGAAGGGGAGAGGGAGGTGAAGGTAGGGCTTTACGGGAGGGAGAAAGAGGATGAGGCTACGGGGAGTTGTCGAAGAGAGAGGTTCGACGATTGTCCTGTCGGAGGGGAACTGAGGAAGGGGGTTGCTGTTTGGCGGTGGATGTTGGAGAGAGAGGTGCTGGGAAATTGGAAATGGGGTCGAGGGGCTGAGGTTTCAGAGCTGGTGGATGTGCGTTGATCGGACGTACGGGGGCAGAGGCTGTTGACGTCCAATGGTATGAAGGTCGGTGTCCGGGGATTGAGGGGAAGGAGGGAGATAATGCAAAGTCGGGGTGGCGAAGCTGGGTTCTAGCGAAGAGAACGTTGGGGTTTTGTTTTTCGAAGGTGCCAATGCATGGCCATGTGAAGGAAAGGAGAAAGAGCACGTGGAGGGGCTTCCTGTGTTTGATTTTTGAAGAAGGAAGGGGGGAGAGAGGGGAAGTGCTGATCCCATGTGCGGGATTTTGTGACGTGGCTGAGGGATACGTGTGGGGGGGGGGGGGGGGGGGGGGGGGTGTGTGTGTGTGTGTGTGTGTGTGTGTGTGTGTGTGCGTGTGTGTGTGTGTGTGTGTGTGTGTTGGGGGGGGGGGGGGGGGTGGGGGTGGGGGGGGGGGGGTGTGTGTGGTTAGGATTTAAATAACTAATTAGTTATTAAGTTGGGGCTTGTTTCCTTTTAAATGTTTTGTTTTGTTTTTTTAATATATATATATATATATTCAAAACTAACAGATTCTGATTTTAGAGTTTATTAACTTTTTAAAAATTTAATTGAAATGTATAGCTAAAATTAATAATAATAATGATAATCTAATTATAACAACTCTACCCATTAGCATCAAAATTATAAGAAAAAAAATGTCGGAGCGATCGCGTTTCCGAGAGGATTGTGAAAACGGGGTCCGGTCGCGAGTTTGAGCTATGGAAAAATAATAATTAAAATCAAACACAAATTATACATATAGCAAAGTACGTATTAAATACATATGCCTAAAAAGTGGCCCTTACATTCTACCTACCGTATTAAAATTCCATCCTCGGAATTTCTATCGACTAGGGTGCGTGAAAATAGATAAGGATGGCGCTTACGTATCTCCTCTCTCGATATACGTACACTACACTCTCTCCTAAATGCACACACACTACCAATAAATATCAACTACGCGATTATGCGTAAACGCCCAATCAATATTACTAACACTAATAGTAATAGCAATAGTATTACCACTATAAGTAATACTAATTAATAACCCTACTAGTAATAATAATTACACACATACCCACATCACTAATTCATATCAACATCATTACTAATATACCATGGCTGTAACACAACATAATTAATACAAAGCCATCATATAGTACATTCATAATTAAAGCAAACACTTTAATATGCACACACATCAACTTATTAACTGCAAATGTGCTATCACCTTGCACACCCACATTATTATTAAAACACCATGCACCATCATATGTATACAATCATAATCTTCAATCATATAGTACTACATGTCATATAACCACTCTACTCGATACTAACACATAAGTATAATCATATTCAATCAAATAATATCACAATAGTATATTCACTTTACACATTACGTAACACACTATACACACCACACAATACACATCATTACACACTTATATGCACGCCATATATTACACCATACACAAACATGAACATGCCCTACATACAGGGCACTAGGGCCACTACAATCTACCCACTTTAAAATCAAGTCCGCCCTCTGACTTCCTCGAATATGGCCAACTTAAGAATGAGCGGACTAAGGTTACTCTACCCCAGACATACATACACAATAAAAAAAAGTACACTCACATTCATACACTTACACATACCTCATATAGTCTCATACATATAAATACACACATACACATTGCACACATATCCATTCTTTCGTTATTACACACCTACCTTATATCTACTTAAAACTTAGACACACATACTATATGATCATCAAAGTATACACAACCATAGTAATCTACATAGAGCTAGTATACTACTATATATACACATCCATACATAGTTATAAGCATACAATCATATATACCTCCTGGTATACACATGCATGTACATCATTCCGTAGGGACAAGCAATACAATATAATATTATACCTCTACTACTACACGTAAATCACACATATTCATACAGTATATATAGATATCTATAACTAAGCACATACATATCCACGTATGAGCATACGCCCATACGCACTAATATATGGATCATATAATAAATATGCACACCAACTATAAGCACACCTATTATCATGTACATTACACTCAGCATGCACATAACTTTATTAACATACAATTTCAACCTTGACAAGTACATCCAAAATACATACACTCCTAGTAAATAGTCAAACACTAATTCTAGTACGCACAAATATTCTTATAGTGACATAGCTATCCACACACATATGTATAAGTATAACACTTACTACCTTATATACAATTTTACACACACACACACACACACACACACACACACACACACACACACATGGGAACTGTATTTTTCGGAGAGGAAGGGAACGACGATCCGGGCGGCGTCAAGGGGAAGGCCATCGCCAACAACAGGGTGCCTCCGGCGGTAGATGGCACTGGGCTCTCTGATGGCAAAGGAGGTGACAAAGATCTTGCGGACCCCGCAGATGAGATCAGGCAGGAAAGCGAATTGGGGAAGAAGAGAGCGACCAATTTCGTTGTTAATGGTAAGGCATCTCAACATTATCGAGGAGGGGTGATCGTGCGTGATGTAGGATGGCCGAGACGGCTAGACGGTGGTGGGGCTGTGCCCAGCTTGCAGCATAGGGGGATGGTGGGAAGAAGATTGCTGATGTTAGGGCTCCTGGATCAGGGGGTTCACGCATGGCATTTGTTGCCAAGGGGGGTCTTCGGACCCAGGCATCCTATCATCAGGGTTATTGTCGAAGGGATCTGGTGATGGCCAGGGGCTAGGTTTGGATGGGGGTGGATGGCATACAGTGGTTAGGAAGCAGAAGGGGCGTAATCTATCGGCAGGGGGAGGGTCAGGGGCCTCCTATGTTGGAGGAGTTGTTCGAAGGGGCCAGCCTATGCAGAAGTCGAGACAGGGAGATCATCCTAATGTTGCTCACAATGTGCTTGATCGTATGACGGTAAGACCTAAATTCTCCGTTTCTATCAATACATCGGGTTCCAAACTTTCCTGGTCAGATGTTAGTGCTAACAGACGATCTTACGATGAGGCTATGACTATGACCTATATTCCCCCACTACTCAAACCGGATGGCATTTTTGTTGGAAGGGTTAGGGCAGACTTGGTTGAGAGGGGATCTGACCGGTGGAAGAATTCTTTGGTGGGCTATGTCCTAGGGACGTGCCATACTATGGGCAGATTCGAGCTTGGGTAGATCGCTTATGGCGATTGCAGAAAGGGGTTCAAATCTTTAGTTGAGAAAATGGGTTCTTCTACTTTAGATTCGATTGTGAGGATGAGTGTGAGAAGATCTTGCATGGAGGACCCTGGCTCTTTGATGGCATGCAAATGGTTTTACAAAGATGGAGTTCTACATTGCGACATGATCGGTACATCTTAGCTACCGTTCCGGTGTGGGTCTTGTTCCATGGTTTGCCGATTAACATATGGACATTGAACATCCTTAATATAGCGGCCTCCGTGATTGGCACACCAATCTGCCTGGACAGAGCAATAGCTAAGTTAGAGAGATTGACCTATGCCCGGTGCCTTGTTGAAGTTAACGCTAAGAAGCCCCTTACTACGAAGGTGGGTCTTGAGCTGGATGATGGAAATGTCATTTCCGTCGCCACGAAGTACGAAGGGGAGCCCCCTAGGTGCAGCCACTATGTCTATTTTGGACACACAGATCTACAATGTCCTGACTCAGCAAAGCTCCCTTCAATCCAAATTGATGAAGGAAGGACTATTGTAATCAAGAGGAGAGAGGGGGCTATGTCTCCTGTTGCAGGGATTACCAACAGTGTGGAGGTTGCCAATGCAAGATGTCCTGCTGGCTCGACATTACCGGAAGGGCATGCTCCTGTGTAGCCAACACAGAGTATTGGCGATGTAGCTTCTCAGTCTGAGGGCTCGGTTCAGGAATGTGGGCCTAATGGGTGATGGTGGAGGGATGCACGCTCCTGGGTCCAACTCGAAAATTCCTGGACCGACTGCTGAGGTAGTAGGGATGTGCCCAAATGCTGAGAGACTGGCAGGGCTGGATCTTGGATTGGATGTTTAGAATGATGGGCTGGCATCTCCTAAAGTGGGCTGGATGACAGTTTTGCTGCTGGTAATGTGATGGGGTCGGCCAGTTTGGAAACCGGGTTGGATGTTGGGTCTTCTTCATCTGAACTGCCTTTGGATCATGTCGTAGGTCTGTCGCAAGAGCGATATGAGGATCCATTGCCTGAGGTTGAGAGCATAATGTCGACTGAAGATGGATTAATGGCTGTGTTGGCAAGGCAAACTGATGTTGGGTTGACAGACCATGTTGAAGGTAGGACAACAGATAATGCGGATGATGGGTTGGCGTCTAATGCTGTAAAGGGTATGAAGGCTGGGTCGGCTAAGAATCCACGCGGGTCTTTCGATTCTGCCCTCGAATTTGTCATGGACGAGTACGGTATGACAACAGAGGTAGTATTTGGGGCGGCTCCAAATAGTGTGGCCAAAAGCTCTAAGGTTAATGGGAGGAGTGTGAGAGGGACAATAGGGGGCGGCCGGTCCAAGGACATGGAGGTGCTTGTAACTTGGGGTCTACAATGCCAGGTGAATGCGACTTGGGGCCCCATGTAGTTGAATCTACTGGGCTGCCCCTTGGGGATCAACCAGAAGTATTAACTACAAGGAATCCGGAGTGGGACATAGTGTTGGAAGAGCACATACTGAGGGCAGGGGCAAGCGTGCATGGTAAAAAGAAGGGCGTGGCTATAGGGGCCATTGGGAGTGGTGTCCGGCTCTAGACTGAAGGAGGGGGCCTCGGGGAGACCAAACCAAACTACTATCTAATGTGTATTTTTGTGTGGAATACACGGGGACTCAATAGCTCGGCGAGGAGAAGAGATCTGCGAGATAGACTATCTAAAATAAAGCCTACGGTGGTTATACTGTTAGAAACTAAGTTGAAGGTGGGGAATGATAGATGGAGATCTTGTTTTCCCAAGAGTTGGATTACAATTGACAATTTTAACACGTCCTCGGGCGATAGACTCCTTGTTAGGCTTGATGTTGCTGTTTGGCAAGCGGCGATCCATTCCATCTCTAGCCAACATATTACTATGCAATGTAAGAATGAAGACGGTCTGGATATTATTATCCCGGCTGTTTATGGGTCTAACATGTGGTCGAAGCGTAGAGCTCTATGGGGCCAACTTGAAGCTGATGCAGTGATGGCTGTAGGGGGTGCCTGGCTTATAGGTGGGGACTTTAATTGTGTAAGGTACTCGGCTGAGAAGATTGGAGGTAGGCGGTGTGATCCCCATTTATTAGACGAGTTCAACTCTTGCATTAGCAATTACTCCTTGCCGGAACTTAAAAGCATTGGGCGGGTTATGAGCTGGAATAATAGGCGTTCTGGCACGGGTCGGATTGTTGCCAAGCTTGACAGAGCCCTTTGTAATCCCCTTTGGTGTTCGCTTCTACCGGAGACTTTTGTGGAATATCTTGACCCTCACACCAGTGACCATTCCCCAATGCTCATCAGATTGCATACCAAGGTAATATCTTTTCCTAAGACGTTTAAGTTTTTCAATGTATGGGCAACTTAGGTAGGCTATAATGAACTTCTGGAGAATGTCTGGGGCCAAGAAGTGGATGGTTATCCTATGCACAGGGTTTTCAGCAAGCTCAAAAATATCAAGGTTGCTCTCAGGAATTGGGCCCAATGTCATAAATCTTCTAATGATATCTTGGCATGTACAACAAGTCTGGAAGATGTTCGTAATCACCCCTCTATTGACTATGATTTGGACCTCCAAAAGCAGGAAATGGATCTTTCTCTCAAATTATCCAAACTTCTTTCTATGGATGATGCAATGTTGCAGCAAAAAAACAGGCAAGATTGGCTTAGCTTGGGTGATAAAAACTCAAAGTTTTTCTATAATTCTATTAAGGCTAGACAATGCCATAACAATTTGGGTCACCTGGTTGATGCGTCCGGTAATATTAATGCTTCTTTTGCGGAGCTCAGAAGTAATGCCGCAAAATTCTATGAAGATCTGTATAACCAAGATTCTTACTGGAATGTGTTTCCTAAACTTGTCACAAAGCGTATCCTTACTCCTGAAGATTCTACATGGTTGGAAAGAAATATTTCAAATGAGGAGATCAAAGATGCCGTGTTCTAAATAGGGGTGGATAAATCCCTTGGCCCAGATGGATTTAATGCATTTTTCTATCAGCACAGTTGGAGCCTAATAGGTAATGATATTACTGTTGCTATTCAATCCTTTTTCTGCTCTGGATCCCTTATGCACCCATTTAATCACACGAATCTCACATTGGTGCCTAAGAATGCTTATGCTACTAGTCTGGGTGACTACAGACCCATTGCCTATTGTAATGTCTTTTATAAGGCAATAAGCAAAATTATCTGCAATAGACTGAAAACTGTCGTCCATGACCTCATCTCCCTAAATCAATCCGCTTTTCTCAAGGGTAGATTACTTTCAGATAGCGCTCTGCTTGCTCATGAACAGATTCGAGACTTCAGCAACCCCATGGCGGTTAGAGCCTGCCTTAAATTAGATTTGAAGAAGGCCTTTGATAGTGTGAACCGTGCGTTCATTTACTTTATTCTTCATCGTATGGGGTTTGGCAGGAGATTTCTGATGTGGATTGGAAAATGCATCTCTTCACCCACTTTTTCTGTCATGGTGAATGGTTTCCCTATTGGCTATTTTAAAGGTAATAGAAGTCTCAGGCAAGGGATCCCCTTTCCCATACCTCTTTGTTATTACTATGGAGGTGTTCTCTATTTTAATTGATTTAGCAATGGCTTCCCATCTTATCCCCCCAATGAGACGCTTTGGAGCAGTTTCCCACTTACTTTTTGCTGATGATCTTCTGTTATTTTGTCGTGCCAATATGCACTCGTTTAATGGGCTTAAATCCCTATTATCTGATTTTGCTAATCTTACTAGTCTTGTTATAAATTGGGATAAGAGTACCTCAATTTTTAGCAATGGCACGAAGGGTCCATCTACTCTAGCTAATCTTCTAGGGATCAAGCTGGGATCTACTTTTACTACGTACCTTGGCTTGCCTCTTTCTACCAGATATCCTAATCCATCCATGTTCGCCCGACTAATTGATAAGTGTAAGAAGAGATTCATGGGATGGACTTCCTCCTTACTTTCCACCTCGGGTAGGATTGAGTTAGTCAGATCAATCATATACAGAATGATTTCCTTCTGGATGCTAGTCTACCGGTTTCCTAAATCAGTATTGCGCACTATTACTTCTGCATGTAGGTAATTCATCCTAGGCTCATCTCGTATTTGGGCCTGGAAAGATATTTGTGCTCCTAAAGATGAAGGGTGTGTTGGAATAAGACTGTTATCTGATCTCAGCTCGGCGTCAGGTGTGAGACTGACGTGGCGTATGCTTGCTACAGAAGGGCTCTAGGCAGATTATATGCGGAATAATTATAGGGACAACTCTCTCTTCTTTGCAGCGTCATTGAAAGCTACCAATTCTAGTACTTGGAAGTTCATGCTTCAGTGCAGACAATTCTCAAATAAAATGATAAAGCGGCATGTGCATAATGGGGGTGCAACTCTTTTTGGGCACGATTTTTGGTTGGATGGGGATCCCCTCTGTGATTTATACCCGGTTCCTTCAGGCGCTGGATTGAAAACAATGAGTGATTATTTTTCACTGGCTGGATGGGCTAATGACATGGAAATTGATGAAGTGCGGCACCTGCTTCCTTGCATTGCACCCAGCAACATTGATGACACATGGAGTTGGGTGCCCAGACCTCTGTTTCAATTTAAGGATGCATGTGATGGCTCTAGGCAACAGGGTACGAAATTCATCTACAATAATTTGATCTGGTATAAATGTCATGTCCCTAAAATGTTTCTTACGCTCCTTAGAGCTTTTCGTGGTAAATTATTAACTAAGGAGATGAGGGGTAAATGGGTTGCTACCACGGACACTCAGTGTGTGCTATGAAATTTGGGGGCTGATGAAACTATAGATCACCTATATTTTGAATGTCATTATTCTCGCTACATTATTAGCAGGAGTCTTCTCAAATTGGGAGTATCAGACCCCGTTGACCCCTTGTTACATAAAGTTGGTGACTACTACTTGATGCACTTTGACAATAAGTACACACTGAGTACTCTTGCAAAATCTGTTCTGGCGACGATAGTATGGCATATTTGGAAGGAGAGGAATAGAAGAATATTTGAGGGCACTCATAAATCCATGACATTGCTCTTTGAGGATATTGCTGCAGACGTCAGAATTATTCAAAGATATCTTGATCCCACTGAATCTGAGGCAGCTCCTGCTATGGATAATTGGGAATTCAGAGATGCAGGCTGAGCTTGGACCTATGCTGGCTTTTACTTCTCGTACATGTTAATTGGGGAATGGTTGACTGTTGGTAGGGAGTGACGGCGCATGTGCCCTCAGGGGCGGAACTACGTGGGAAGTGTCCTGGGCAACTGCCCAGGGCAAAAAAATAAATAAGAAGTTATTATCAAGCATTAACATAATTCCCTTATAACTTAATGGCTAAGGCGCTGCTGTATTGGGTCTCGGGTTCAGCGTTCGTGTAACGACTGCTTTTCATGTATCTGGATTTAATATAATATAATATTTGTTTTGGTGGATTTTCTCCTCATGCGTGGTTTTCGTCTCCGTAGTTTTCATTTTCGATCGATTCGTCGTATTTTCTCGTTCCTTCCTTAGGATCGTCGATTTCGAAGTACGTCATTCGTGACGAGCTTCATAACGGTCATATCTAACTATTAGATCAAGCCTAGGAGTCTTAGGAATCGATCCCGGGGCCCCGCGCTCCATATCGGAACTTTTGGTGCTCATTAGCCGGTATAAGAAGGGGCACCGACCGACTAGATGACGATCCAGTCGGTCGGCAATCCTTCTTGGACCGACTAGTTTGCTTTCTAAATTTCTCAGGAGTTACTGTTTGCTCTTAGTCGGTCTAAGAACATTCATCGACCGACTAGATGCTAAACTAGTCGGTCAGCATTTGTTCATGGACCGACTAACTCTAAATCCTATTTTCGTTCAGGAGTTACTGTTTTCACTTAGTCGGTCTGCGTTGGTCGACCGACCGACTAGTTGCCAAACTAGTCGGTCAGTGGTTGTTCTTTGACCGACTAACTAGTGTTAAAACCCTAATTTCTGGGCAGCCGCCAGCCCAACCTATTTATACCCCTCCCAAACGTTTCTTCTTCCTCCAACACGAACCAAAACCCTAAAATCTTCCCCCTTGAGCCCCCATCTTCCTCCAAGCTTCAATCCTTCATTCCAAGCCCTAAATCCATCATCCAATCCATCCATTCACTCTATCTACCTCTCACCTTCCCCAAAATCCCATCAAAATCCATCAAATCCCCAAATCCTCCAAAACCCTAGTTTCTCCAACTCCCCCAATCTTTTCCAGATCTGATCCTAGGGTTCCCCGGAGTGTTTCTTCCACCTCCTCTCGGTAAGAAATCGATCTACCGTTGTTTTTATAACTTAGTTATATTTTTATGAAACCCTAATAATAATTCGTGTTGTTTGTTGATTGGTCCCCCAAAACAGCGATTTCCCCATAGATTAGCATCCGTGTGACGAAGTGGTCGTCATCCCCGGTGCTAGGCAAGTGAAACTTGCCACTTAGGGTTTAGGCCATGTTTTAGGCCATTTGCATGTTGTAGGCGTAAAAGAGGCTAGGCGACGAAATGATACTCGCCTAGGCGCAAATTGGGGAACTAGCTTGACAACGAAGCTAGTTCCGACACATATCATGTTGCACATTTACCAAGTCACGTTTACTTTCCATTATCGGTACGCAAATTAATTGTCATGTCATTGCATCCTTCATGTTTTTCAGTGATTGCGTAGCTTTGCTACATTGCTTGTGTTCCTGGCTCGTGTTCCAGAAGCGAGCCCTGTAGTTGGAAACCCCAACGCTCGATATTGAATTGTGAAATAGGAAAACAAGCTCCCGTGCGGGGCAACCCTGGCTCACTTGCTGGGCTCATGTTCAGGGACCCTGGCTTGTTTAGTGCGGGATGGGGTGAGGGTTAAGCGTCCAATCAACTGGGGGTCTGTTTGATCAACAACTGCAGTGTGTAAGGCGTAAACTCTTTGGGGTGGGGTAGTGTTTGGGGCCGATCGGACTGACATGCTAGCCATTCAGCGAAGGGTGCAAACATCTACAAAACAACCGTGAAATGTGAATTGTGTTTAATGCCGATCGGTCTGACATGCTAGCCATTCAGCGAAGGGCATAAACACCTACAACAATGTGAATTGATTGAGATTGATAGTAGCTTGGCTACTCTTGTCTTGTCTTGTCTTGTCCCGATGATTGCTCACATGTACAAATTGTCTTGCCATGTTTTAAATTGTGCACTCATGTTATAACTGCCATGTCATGCATATTAAACTGCTAGGTTGCTAGTTGCCTTACTTTCAGTTTCCTTGCTCAAGTCGTTCGACTTGCTGACATGTGCCCCTTTACTCTTTTGGGTGACACATGTTAGATCCTGAGCCTGAGTTGCTTGCCGAGGGTGGGGTGTTTGCGGACGCCGAGCTTGCGCCCGCGTTTGGCGGAGTGTGCGTGGACACTGGGACCAGTCCTAGTGTCTCCGTTGTGTTTTACCTTTGTTAGTCAGTTGTTTTGTTATCGGTGCGTAGCACCCATACTTTGTTGTTGTTGTTGCTTTCGTTGGCCTTGTTCTGGGCCTTGGACTCTTTTCTTTTAGCCTGGTGGCTTTTCTGGATGTTGGACTTATTCTTGATGTTGGACAATTTGCGAGATGTTGAATTTTATTTTAGTCTCTCCTTGTGTTATTATTGTTATTCTGTTGTGGTTACAGGGACCTGTTTATGTATTGTGGACGCTTATCGGGTTTGGGGCTTCGTAGCTCCACTCTCGTGCGGACCTTTTCACGTCTCGCCTCCATTTTAGGGAAGCGGGTCGTGACAGGTTTTAGTGGTGGCCCATGCAGGTCCTACTGTAACTGCGATCTTTGGAATAGCGATAATAATATTAGAATGTCCAATGAACTAAGTTCGACATCCGAGTCATTAAGCTCTGAGTCTAATTTTGGCCCGTTTCTCTGGCGCTAGATGACTAGAAGACGTGAGACCCGCGCTGGTGGTGGATCTGCTCTGAAGGCTTGCTAGTTCTGCGGCAAGATCGGGCACCTCAAGGGGGCGTGCAGGAGCTTTCTAGGTCAGTGTTTGGTTTGTGGTGGTGCTTCTCATTCGGCGAAGGATTGTCGGCACGCAAATCGGCTGCGGAAGGCGTCGGATGGAGTTCCGCAGCAGCAAGCACCGGAAGCTGGGCCGAGTCGGAGGATGTGCCATCATTGTGGCAAGTTTGGTCATAAGAAGGAACAGTGTAGGAGGTTCTTGGGGCAATGTATTGCCTGTGGAGACCCCGCCCATGTTCTCAGAGAGTGCCCGAGGTTGAAGCAGCCTTGGAAGGCACCTATTGCTACCTCGCCGTTGCAGCGGAGAGCCCCGGTGCCCGCTGGTCGTGGGGTACCCCTTGTCCCACAGAGGCAGGCTTTTCGGCAGGCTTTTCTGCTGAGGAGGCAGGCTTCCCCAATGGCCGTAGTTGAGGCTGAGACTGTGGATGGGGTTATTGCAGGTAACCCTCAGTTTAGTTACCTTCTTCCTTTTTGACAGTCTTGTTTGTTTGAACATGTTTGGTTGCTTGAATGTGTTATGCTGCTAGAATGGAGTTTGATTGCTGGGTTGGTTGTTGAGTGTGATTTGGGTCTGCACGTTTCTGGCACGAGTCCTCTTGACTCTGGTGCATCAATGTGCATTGCCTCCTGGTGCTTCGTGTGGAAGCAATTCTTGATGGCCCCCTTTTTCCTTAAATATTTAATTCCTTCCTATTCGATCGAGTTAAAATTCTCTTCGTAGATTTTGAAGTCTATTGGTTGAAATTTTTAATCTCGTATCTTTTGCTAACCGATATTCCTCGTATTTTGGTTTTAAGAGCTTACCACTATTTTGATTACTTTAGAATATCTTCCAAGATAAGTAGGATTTCAATTATTTTCATATATCAGTTCTAGGTTCATTGCACTCGTACTTTAAGGTCTTGTATAAATCAGTTATTTGGCAAATCCGGGTCCTTCTAAAAAAAGAAGTATTTTTTTTTAAAAAAAGATATTTATTTGAAATTTCTCTTGAGTTTTTAAAACTTGTAAGCATTTAGCATGGACTTAAATTTTCACACTATAGTTGGTCGGATTTCATTCGTTGAATTTCAAAATTTTACCGAAATATTATATTAAGCTCTGCCGTAAAATATTTTCGGACCTCTCCGTTGTAAATCTTGACCTTTCTGAAGGTATCCCTTCGACTTCCTTTTCCTAAGTTTAAATTCGTTTGAAATTTTAATATTCATAAATTTATACTTCATGCTCCTTCGTTGACTTAAAGACCTCCAAAGCTTTTGTCGAAAATTTGGAATACTAACCCCCCTTTTGTGTTTTGCCAGTCTATACCTTCCGTACCCATGAAAATACCTTGTCCCCTCTTATATAAATTTTATTCCGAACTGTATCTTTATTTTTGCCCAATTCGATTTATAAATTTCCTTATCTTACGTATGCCACACAATTGATTCATCGCGTTTCCTTTAATATACTTTTCAAGTTACACATGATTTCAGCTTTCAACCAACCAAGGATATGTTCAACATTTTTTCCCTATTACAATTTTTGGAAAAAGAATTACGTCTTCATAACTTTCTCACGATCTAGACCTTCCATAATTTGGTTTTAAAGCTTATTACAAATTCTGACAAACCTACTACTGAGTTTCCGTCCATCACACATGCTTTTAGAATAATTTCTAAACTAAGTTGAATTTCGAATGTTTTCATATATCCGTATTAGGCTCATTAGCTCGTATGTTAAGAGCTTTGTGTAAAACGGTTTCTTTTGGCAAATTCCGGTTGCACTAAAAGGTGGTTTCAATATTGATTATTTGAATTTTTCCTGGCTTAAAGATTTTGAAAGTATTTGGCATGAATTTAGAATTCTTTCGTTAATTAAAATTTCGTTTCAAGACTTTTGCCAACATTGTTAAATCACTGCAGTATGATACTTTCTAAAACTACGTCCTTAATGTGCATAAGAACGCTTTGCTTCCCTTCATGATGATTTCTGTTAAGCCAATAAATCATTTCCTCTTATTATGAGCATTCAACTCAAACTTATTTCTAACGACTGATTTTATCGATCTTCAAATATCGTTTTCGGAAGGGAATTCCGACTTTTCAAAATATGACCGTTTTATACTTCTAGTGTTTCTGGTGATGTTGTCTATTGTGTGATATATACATACTCAGAGTTATTCGTGATATTATGAATTGTAAGTGTGTTAATATTTATGGATATGTGCGAGGATAGCTATGCCACTCTAGGGGCGTCTATGTATATAAGTTTCTGTATTGGAATGTCTGAATAGGGTGTACATAGTTGGAGATACTTATGATGGTTGAAATAATATGATTGGTGAAACTATATGTATGCTGGGTGTGGTAATAAGGGGTGTACGTATAGTTAAAGTGGGTATGCCTATTATGTGACCTATGTGTTGTACGTGTGAGTGTGTGCTCGTACGTAGTTACATATTGTGCGTAGGCGTGAGTAGTTATGAAATTGCTGCGTGAGTATATGTATGGTAGAAGAAATATAATTTTGATTGGTATTTTGCTATTTGGATGTCGTATGCGTGTATACCATTAGGTATACACGGCTATTGCACATCTTGACTAATGGATGAAGTAAGTGTATTGGTGTGCCAATTATAAGTGGATGGATATGGTATGAATATATATACGATGCTTGGGTGTGACTATGGGTAAATACTTTTATTAGGGAGAGTATTGTAATTGTAGGTGTGCTGATGTTTGTAAGAATATCATGATATATGAATTGGCTGAAATATGTGATATTACCTGGTTAGATATTAAGGGTGTTTGACATTTAAATATGTATGTGGTTATGTTGGTAGACGTGTATGCATTGGCTAGTATTGGCATATATATATATATGGATGCTATGTTACGTATATGGAATTATTCCGCTATGATTTTGAGTCTCACCCAAGCTGGGTGGGTACACTCTATGTACATTGATGTATTGTATGTGGTTAGTGTATAGTGATGAATGATGTATGTATAGTGTCAGGATTGTTTGTGCCGGTTGTGTTACGCACACGATTGTGGGTGGCTATACCAATATATAGTATGAGAGTTGGTCTTGTGGTATAGTTATTCACTAAGGACTTGGTTGCGTGAATATATGTGTGCTAGCTAAACTAGGTGCGTGGATGTGCTAAGCATATAGCGGTGTGATTGGTGTATATATGAATGAAATGATAGCGTGTGTGGGTGTGCACCATGCACGGGTAAGTATGTGATAGTTATAGGAATTGGTAACTATGGTATGTATGGTGTGTCGTGATTATAGCTATAGGACTATATATGGAGTGATGATATGGTGAAATGTGTGCATACATTTGAATGGCTATAAATTGTGAAATTATAATGATGGTGAATGTAAATTAGATATGGTGAACTTGTTTTAACAATCGTATGGTGTGATTGCGCATGTTGATTGTTTGGCGCATACTAGGAGATATAGGGACTAGTGTATTCTCATGTCTTGTCCGTAGGTAGTTACTTATACGTGTAGGTTCCGATGGTATTTTCTAGTGTGAAATTATTTCCAAATAAGTAAGAGACTTGGTTATTTTCATATAGTGTGTAGTAAGTGTTTTATAGTTATATGGAATATGCTTGCCTATATGAATGATTTGAATACGTGAATGTAGTTGTTTGATTGTGATAAGTATAAGTGTACTATGTGCGTGAATATATATTTACTCCCGTGGTGTTAATAATTGATTACCTATGGAGTATATATATAAGCGCTTGAAATAAATGTACTTGGTTGAAATTGTGATGTGATATTGATTGAGGGTAATTACTAGGGTGACTAGATATAGCTATAGTTAGAAAGTCCGAGGACGGACTTTATTCTAAGGTGGGTAGGATGTAACGACTGCTTTTCATGTATCTGGATTTAATATAATATAATATTTGTTTTGGTGGATTTTCTCCTCATGCGTGGTTTTCGTCTCCGTAGTTTTCATTTTCGATCGATTCGTCGTATTTTCTCGTTCCTTCCTTAGGATCGTCGATTTCGAAGTACGTCATTCGTGACGAGCTTCATAACGGTCATATCTAACTATTAGATCAAGCCTAGGAGTCTTAGGAATCGATCCCGGGGCCCCGCGCTCCATATCGGAACTTTTGGTGCTCATTAGCCGGTATAAGAAGGGGCACCGACCGACTAGATGACGATCCAGTCGGTCGGCAATCCTTCTTGGACCGACTAGTTTGCTTTCTAAATTTCTCAGGAGTTACTGTTTGCTCTTAGTCGGTCTAAGAACATTCATCGACCGACTAGATGCTAAACTAGTCGGTCAGCATTTGTTCATGGACCGACTAACTCTAAATCCTATTTTCGTTCAGGAGTTACTGTTTTCACTTAGTCGGTCTGCGTTGGTCGACCGACCGACTAGTTGCCAAACTAGTCGGTCAGTGGTTGTTCTTTGACCGACTAACTAGTGTTAAAACCCTAATTTTTGGGCAGCCGCCAGCCCAACCTATTTATACCCCTCCCAAACGTTTCTTCTTCCTCCAACACGAACCAAAACCCTAAAATCTTCCCCCTTGAGCCCCCATCTTCCTCCAAGCTTCAATCCTTCATTCCAAGCCCTAAATCCATCATCCAATCCATCCATTCACTCTATCTACCTCTCACCTTCCCCAAAATCCCATCAAAATCCATCAAATCCCCAAATCCTCCAAAACCCTAGTTTCTCCAACTCCCCCAATCTTTTCCAGATCTGATCCTAGGGTTCCCCGGAGTGTTTCTTCCACCTCCTCTCGGTAAGAAATCGATCTACCGTTGTTTTTATAACTTAGTTATATTTTTATGAAACCCTAATAATAATTCGTGTTGTTTGTTGATTGGTCCCCCAAAACAGCGATTTCCCCATAGATTAGCATCCGTGTGACGAAGTGGTCGTCATCCCCGGTGCTAGGCAAGTGAAACTTGCCACTTAGGGTTTAGGCCATGTTTTAGGCCATTTGCATGTTGTAGGCGTAAAAGAGGCTAGGCGACGAAATGATACTCGCCTAGGCGCAAATTGGGGAACTAGCTTGACAACGAAGCTAGTTCCGACACATATCATGTTGCACATTTACCAAGTCACGTTTACTTTCCATTATCGGTACGCAAATTAATTGTCATGTCATTGCATCCTTCATGTTTTTCAGTGATTGCGTAGCTTTGCTACATTGCTTGTGTTCCTGGCTCGTGTTCCAGAAGCGAGCCCTGTAGTTGGAAACCCCAACGCTCGATATTGAATTGTGAAATAGGAAAACAAGCTCCCGTGCGGGGCAACCCTGGCTCACTTGCTGGGCTCATGTTCAGGGACCCTGGCTTGTTTAGTGCGGGATGGGGTGAGGGTTAAGCGTCCAATCAACTGGGGGTCTGTTTGATCAACAACTGCAGTGTGTAAGGCGTAAACTCTTTGGGGTGGGGTAGTGTTTGGGGCCGATCGGACTGACATGCTAGCCATTCAGCGAAGGGTGCAAACATCTACAAAACAACCGTGAAATGTGAATTGTGTTTAATGCCGATCGGTCTGACATGCTAGCCATTCAGCGAAGGGCATAAACACCTACAACAATGTGAATTGATTGAGATTGATAGTAGCTTGGCTACTCTTGTCTTGTCTTGTCTTGTCCCGATGATTGCTCACATGTACAAATTGTCTTGCCATGTTTTAAATTGTGCACTCATGTTATAACTGCCATGTCATGCATATTAAACTGCTAGGTTGCTAGTTGCCTTACTTTCAGTTTCCTTGCTCAAGTCGTTCGACTTGCTGACATGTGCCCCTTTACTCTTTTGGGTGACACATGTTAGATCCTGAGCCTGAGTTGCTTGCCGAGGGTGGGGTGTTTGCGGACGCCGAGCTTGCGCCCGCGTTTGGCGGAGTGTGCGTGGACACTGGGACCAGTCCTAGTGTCTCCGTTGTGTTTTACCTTTGTTAGTCAGTTGTTTTGTTATCGGTGCGTAGCACCCATACTTTGTTGTTGTTGTTGCTTTCGTTGGCCTTGTTCTGGGCCTTGGACTCTTTTCTTTTAGCCTGGTGGCTTTTCTGGATGTTGGACTTATTCTTGATGTTGGACAATTTGCGAGATGTTGAATTTTATTTCAGTCTCTCCTTGTGTTATTATTGTTATTCTGTTGTGGTTACAGGGACCTGTTTATGTATTGTGGACGCTTATCGGGTTTGGGGCTTCGTAGCTCCACTCTCGTGCGGACCTTTTCACGTCTCGCCTCCATTTTAGGGAAGCGGGTCGTGACAGTTCGATTCGCTGAGGGGACATTTTCAATTTCTTACATACTCTTTTTATACAAAAATCATTTATATATAAGAAAAATTTCTTGTACTATTACCATTTTTCTATTGCCCAATGTCTACAGCGTTAGTGTCTGGGATCGTAGGCTATGGGTAGGGGTGGCGTTCCGGTCGGATCAGATTTGACCCGACCCAGATAGGGGTAAACACTAACCCGGTCCGGATTGAATTCGGGTAGGGTTCGAGTGACCCGGAAAATACCAGGGTCAGGTTCGGGTTAACCCACCGGGTTAAGATTTGAATTACGCGCACTTGATTCCTATGCTAATACAACATGCTTGGCCGAAACTGTGTACAACTTGCACTGGACAGCTCAGGACAAGAAAAAAATAAAATTTATTTTTATGTATAATCATCTTTCACAAACTTTTTCCTCTCTTTCTTTGAATCATTGACCCACACTTTTCTAACTTTTTTCTCTTTAACTCTCAATCTTCTATATCTCTAAATTAATGTAAAAAAAATTCTATACCAATTATTATTTCCATATGCTTTTGTGTGTATATATTATTATTTTGTTTATGAAATATTATTTTCATCGGCAAGCATGTCTATATGTATGGTACTATTTTGTCAACTTAATTTGACATTTTATATGTTATATATCATATTTTAAATATAGGTATAATCCTAATTGTAACTATTATTAATCAATAAATAAAGCTGGTTAGCGTTAAATTTTTTTTGTTTTGGTATTTTTTTAATAAAAAATATTCTTTACATCATATTTATTTCGCCCAGGGCAAAAAAAATTCCTGGTTACGCCACTGTGTGCCCTATCCTCTCTCTAACATTCACTTTGCTCCATTAATTGTATATTTTGTACATTTTAACTTGTTAATAAAGATGCTCACTAACTTTCCATACACACACACACACACACACACACACACACACACACACATACTAGTCATTACCCATGCCTATAGGGCACGGTTTATTTAATGGCTGAGTCCCCCCCCACAAATTTCAAGTTCCCCCAAATTTCAAGTTTTCCCACAAAATTTCAAGTTTCACCCCAAAATTGTCATTGACACTTATGACAAACTTGCCACGTAGGGCAAAGCTTTGACCTAGTAGGATAAGATTCAAAATCTTGAAAGGACTGGAAAAAAAATGGTCTGAAGGAGGGAGAATAAAAAGTGTGGGTGGGTGTGTGGGGAGGGTACATGGGCAAAAATGCAAAAACCGGGGTTGTATGTGCAAAATTCCCCACCTCCTCTCTGATCCCTCAAAATCTCATCTCTTATATTTTCTCTTATCCAATTTCTCTTGATAACCCGTGCCCGCGGGCACGGTTCATTTAAGATTTCCCCCGCGAAATGTTTGTTCCCCCAAATAATTATTTCCATAGCCAAAATTTTGAAAATCACATCATCCTCTCTCTTGTCCAAATGCTCTTATCTAATTTCTCTTTATAACATCCCTCATTTGAAATATAAATATCCCTCAAAATCTCATCTCTTGTCCAATTTCTCATGTCCAAATTCTTTTATCCAATTTCTCTTGATAACATCCCTCTTTTATATAATAATATGTACATATATATATATATATTTTGGAAGGTAAAAGAAAAATATATTAAGTCAAGCTTTATATACAGATAGGGTAGAGGCCCAATAGAGAGAGGATAGGGCACAAGCGCCGTCACTCTCAACTATGAGCACCCTACACCTAAAACACAAAAAAATTGTTTACAAAGCATTATCCATTATCTCTAAAGCCCCAGTTTGACAAAGCTTCTCCAGCCTCTTCGTCATCGCTGTCTTGATCTCCCAAAGCTATTCTCACATCAGTAGCGATATCCTCAAATAATTTGATCTTGCATCTCTTCACGCCCTCAAAAATTCTTCTGTTTCTCTCTCTCCATACATGCCAAACCATGCTTGCCAAGACGGTTTTGGCAAGACGGCTCAAGAGATTACTGTTATTGAACTGTCTCAGAAATAGATCCCCCACCACTCCCAAATTTAGACTGGAAGGAATTTGTACTCTCAACTTTAAGAGACATCTGTTCAGTATGTAGGCCGAATACTCACAATTAAAGAAGATGTGATGTATTGTTTCTTCCTTCTGTCCATCGCACAAAACACACCCGCCTGCATCATGAACGCCATATCTCGCCAATTTATCCTTGGTTAACAACTTCTCATTGAATGTCCGCAGTAATGTCAAAGCCATTTTCGGGACATGGCCACAGAACCAAATAAGCTTGTGATAAGTTGTTTTTGCTCCAGGAGTCCGTGCATGCTCCCAGGCGTCACTATACCGAAATACAGGGCCAGGCAGCCATGTCCATTGGTCTGATCCGGATGAAAGTCTGTACTGTGATAACAACGGCCGAAGGTGTTGGATTGAGGAGTCATCGCGCCAAGCATGTCCATTCTAGTAGTCAGATACTAATCTGTGTTCACATCCAGGTGGTATAGCATGCATATCATTTAGTGGCCCTGTGTGCAACCAGTGATCTGTCCAGAAAAACGTGGATTGGCCGTCTCTAACCTCTTTCCGGATGAGTTTCTTTGATATCCGTCTACTCGACAACAGGTATTTCCATGTCCCTGAGTGTATTAATCTCCCCTTTGCCGCAAAAAAAACATTTGGATTCCCATAGCTCTCCTTCATGTAGCTGGCCCATAAACCGTCACTGAAGAAATATCGCCAAGTTAGTCTGATTCCAGAAGCAAGTCTTAGATCTTCAAGTAGGCGGAGACCCACTCCCCCCTCCTCTTTGGGTTTGCAGCTGTCTTTCCACGACCACATACGGGAATTACCCCAAATGAAGCGTCTACAAGCAGTGGTGATGGCACGGATAATTGTTCGAGGCAAGTGGTAGGCTTGAATCCAGAATGCAACCATACCGTAAATTACCGACCTGACCAATTCAATGCGGCCTGCAGTGGTGAGTACCGATGAGGTCCATCCCATGAGTCTTTTTTTTACATTTATCCACAAGCCTACTGTACATTGGCGCTTTAGGATATTTGGAGGAAAGCGGAAGCCCCAAGTATGTAGTAAATGTAGATGATGTCCGAATGCCCATATAATCAGCCAAGGTAGATGGGTTTTTGTGCCTTTACTGAACATACCTAAACTCTTGTCCCAGTTGACCTGAAGGCCTGTTTGCATGGAGAAATCGGCCAACAACGCTTTCAACCCGTCGAAATAATGCTGATTAGCTCGAATAAAAACAAGGAGGTCGTCTGCGAATAAGAGATGGGATATGGATCCAGAGCGACGCATTGGGTGAATAGAGCCAATTCTGATTGCTTTGCTCATCATTAATGAAAAAGCCTCCATCACAATGACGAATAGATAAGGAGAAAGGGGGTCACCTTGTCTTAGTCCTCTGTTCCCTTTGAAGTAGCCGGATGGGGAGCCATTTACCATAACAGAGAAGGAAGGGGTGGAGATGCATTCCTTAATCCAGTTGATAAAAGTATGATTGAAACCCAACTGATGTAGCATGTAGTAGACAAATTCTCTATTCACACTATCAAATGCCTTTCTCAGGTCCAATTTAACACATGATCTTGCCCCCATTGGATTACTAAAATCCCTAATTTGCTCGTGGGCAAGCAGGGAACAATCAAATAGTAAGCGGCCCTTCAAAAAAGCTGCCTGGTTTGGGGATATAAGGTCATGAATTACCATTCTCAGCCGATTGCAAATGATTTTACTGATAACTTTATAGAGGACGTTGCAACATGAAATTGGTCTGTAATCACCAAGGTCAGTAGCATTTGAATTCTTAGGGACAAGAGTCAAAAAAGTATGGTTAAGTTGATGTACCATGATACCTTTCCTGAAGAATTGTTGGACAGCATTAGTAACCTCCCTTCCTAACAAGGCCCAATGAAATCCATCTGGCCTGGGGGACTTATCCGCTCCAATCTGGAAAACAGCAGTCTTCACCTCATCAACTGAAATCCGTCTGTCATACCAACTTTTTGCTTCAGTTGACAGCTTGCGTTTTGGAATGATTTTTGGGAATACCTGCCAATAATGATCCTGATTGTAGAGATTTTCATAGAATTTAGGAGCTTCTGCTTTTAACTCTTCAAAAGATTTGTTCTGATAGCCTCCCGCATTCACAAGATGGAACAAATTGTTATGGCTTTGCCTCGCCTTAGTAGAGGCGTAGAAGAATTTTGTGTTCCTATCTCCCAGTTTAAGCCACTCCTGACGGCTTTTTTGGCGGTACATTTCTTCCTCCATATTCAGCAATTTAGATAGTTCCAGAGATAGTCGTTGTTCTTCTTTTTGTAGAGCAGGATCATGATGAAAATTGCACTTTGATCTAATATCTGATAAGTCTTTGCGGCATGAGGTAATATTGCTGGAGGCATTAAACTCGCGAATCCAACTGCGAAGCCTTTGTTTCAATCTCCTTAACTTTTGAATCACACATATCATGGGGGAACTGGAATTGTTTTGAGCCCATTCATATTCAACCAGCTCCATGTATCCAGGTATTTTAATCCAGTGATTAAAGAATTTAAACGGTTTTGGGTCCGTTGGAACTTGAGGGTGGAGATTTATCATCATTTGAGAGTGATCACTAGTCTCGGGGCTAAGGTATTCCACAAAAGAGCTTGAGAGTTTAACAGTCCAGTTAGCATTACAAAATACTCGTTCCAGTTGTGCAGATCACTACAACAAAACTAGTCATTTACAACTTTCATGGAACAACGTTTCTATTTTGATAGTTGTAATAAATGTTTACCACAACTTTTCTCTCTCTGAAAGTTGTAAAAAATGTTTATTACAATTTTTTTTGCGGATAGTTGTAAAAAATGGTTATTACAACTTTTTTTCGTGAATAGTTGTAAATGTTAATTTGAAAACCACAACTTTTTTCTCACTGAAAGTTGTAAAGAAATGTTTATTACAACTGTTTTATTTGGATAGTTGTAAAAATGGTTGTTACAACCTTTTTTCGCAAATAGTTGTAAATGTTAATTTTGACACCACAACTTTTCTCTCTCTAAAAGTTGTAAAAAAATGTTTATTACAACTTTTTTAAATGGATAGTTGTAAATGTTAAAAATTGGAGTTACACATACAAGTAGATTAGGGATTCTATTTGCACTTCAATATCTATTAATCAACTTTAGCTTTTTCCTTCAGACATATATGTTCTTGTTTAAATGTCTAAGATCTTAAGATCATGTAATTGCTTTTCCTAACTACAATGTCTCAATCATTTTCACCTAGCAAACAAAAATGATTGAAGCAATGTGGATCACTACCTTGTATCCTACATCACATCCCCAAGCAACATTTAATTCCCAAGGTAGCAGAACTAGTCAAAGCCTTCACATAAAACGAGCTCCAGTCCATTATCCACGTCAACCGCTCGAAGAACTCGGACATGCATGCATCGCCACATGACCATTAATGTAAATCATTTCATGCTGCTTTTTTCTCATTTTCATTTTTATTTATCATGCAACTCAATGCTGAGGTTTGCTCATTCAATTGTAGTAATGTTTGCACAACGGTATAATAAAAACTTGCACCAATTTAAGCAATATTCGTAACTCTTGTGAAGGAAAATCACTCGTTTTTGCGTCAAAGAGAGTCTTTAAAAATATATACGGATTGAACACACTATGCTTATGAGACCAATTCCCTAAGTTTGTTTTAGTTTAGAGTCTTCTCTTTTTGCATTATGGCAACCAAGTAAGGGTTTTTATTTCATGTATCTATACATTTATTTCAACAGCCGAGTATGAAACAATAAAGCAGTACTTTGGGCTTCACAGATCACGTACGAAGCCCCCAATGCGTCAACCCCCATCAAAAACCCCACACCAGTATTTTTGGTATCCCACATGACCCCTTGCCCTCAACCCTAACCCCAACACCCACCAGTATTTTTCGCCCCAAAGTTTTTCCCTCTCCCCCAAAATTTTGTCGCGTCTATTAAAAGTAACCCCACTCATCTTCTTAAGGATGGAAATACAATACAACCCTAAAAAATTAAGGATCTCCCCCCAAAGCCCTCTCCCCGTCACGTTGAATAGAGCCGTCGTCCAAGAATTTTGGGTGATCTATCGTCGACCTGAACACCTCCGTCGCAGACCGGAAGGCCGCCGCCGCCGATCTGAAGACCCTCGTCGTCGACCTGAAGACCACACCGTCGTTGAGGATCTCCAAGCTCTTCTCACTGCCTTTTATCTCTTCCAGAAGGTAATTCTACCCTTATTATGAATTTGTTTTAATTTCTTGTTCTGGGTCATTGAAAAGAAGGGAACAGTAAAGCCCTAGGACCGGAATCAGATATTAGAGCTTGAGGTCAGCGATTCCCGTATCTTATTTCACTGAAAAATTAGATCTTTTTTGGGGGGATGAGATTCGGATTGTAACTGCTGATTGAAGTAGGATGGCATAAACAAACCTTTAATTGGATTTATCATGTATCTTATTGACTTGTTTGTTTTGAGTTATTGCGCAAAACCTGTTATTTTGTATAAATTATTATTTATTTTTTTGCTTTTAATTTGAAGAAGAACGTGGATTAGGGGACTCCTCATTTAGTGATCTGATAACTGAGATGAAATTAAACTTACTTTTTGTTAGTAATGACATGAATTGTGAATCCTACACATCTTATTTAGTATTTGTGTTTGAGGTTTTTTTAAATATGGGTAGAATGTAGTGACTGATTTAATGTTTTTATTGTTATCATTTGTTTGGTTGTTTGACAGGTATACTTAGTTTATTGCATGCTGGGTTAGAAGAGACTGATAGAATCATATATTGTTAATTTCAGTTCAATTTTGTTAATTTCAGTTTTTATTGTTAGAAGGTATCAGGTTTGATTGTGTGAATGTACTTATTTTTGATTGTGTGAAATTGGAATGTGACTGATGATTCATGATATTCCTCTGGATGCTTAACCAGATGAATACAGCCATCATGAGCAGGAGGGATTATGAGAACCTGGGCTTCGAGAGGCCGAGATCGATCGTGAAGAAGGTGCTCGCCAAGGCACAGCCAGATGGCGACGGAGCCGTTGTTAGAAGAAGCATCGGGAGGTACCAATACTAACTGATAGGGGTCGTAGTTTTGGCCTTCGGCTCTTGATCTCAGCTGGGTTTGTTCTGTTTTGGGTTTTTTGTAGGGCGGAGCTTAGGAACTTGGATCATTTTATCATGTTGGATGAGTTCTCAGGTCTTGCTTATTATACCGTCTCTGTTTTTTATCTCTGTTGGATGGGTTGCTTCAATGGTTTTTAATTGAATCTGATTCTTTATTTGCAGTCTCTCGCCCTGCTGGGTTCCCGGATCATCCTCATAGAGGTTAGTCATTAAAGTGGAGATTGTTGAGGTATCAGTTTTTAAAGTGGAGATTGTTGAGGTCTATCTCACATCTGGTTAAGCATCCAAAGGACTTTGTATCCAATGACTGATGATGGACTAAGAAGACTATTTGATGGGCTTGGACCTATGGGATGGAATCATTTTTTTTGTGCGCGTTACAACTAAATAATGAGTAATATGGTAAGATTTACCTGTAGCATTTATATTTCTTATAGGCAAATGAGAGGGGGCTTGAAGTGATATAACAAAATAAGAAATTATATTATCCTTTATCAATGTTTTGGAGGGATGGAAGAATGTGGCAACTTTGTTTCGATCCTGACGGCTGCCTGTTGGACGAAAAATGCCACAGCGATCGGACCAGAAAAATGACCACCATCCCACGATCACTACAAAGAAACATGAAGCATCGATCACAATGACAGATTCTTGCTGAGACTATAGAAGTTGGAAGGCATGTTTACTACGGATGCATGGAAAGCAGTTAACAATTTTTGTGTATCAGCATGTTAAACTCCCTAATTTTTGTTGCTTTGAATTTTCCTGTCACTCAGATCCATGGTATAGGGAAGTAGGTGAAAAAATTGTGAACTCTCTTAATTACTATACCAAAGTTTCTGGTGGGTTTGCCAGCATTAAGGATGTTACAACAATGAAGCTGGAAGATCATCAGCACACTTTCTTTCTTTCTGAAATGTGAGTGATCCTATATCTACTATCAAAGGAAAGCTACGTTTCATCATGATGATTGAATTTTTGTCATGATGCCATCTATTTTGTAATATTATTCTCTTGTAGTTGCAAATATCTTTATCTTCTTTTTGATGACACCGTCCTGTGGTTGATCAGAATTATATATTTACTACTGAGGGTCACCCACTTCCCATAAGAAGTTTGTGGCATGAGAAACTTCATGTAATGCATATACCAAGGAAGTTAGTGAAGGTGTTACCTTTAGCTTAAAAATGCTCCTCTTTTACCGATTTGTTATTATTATTGCTTTTCTGCTGCATTTGCTATTTAAGTTTATATTTTGATTTGTCAGCTCTCATAGAGTTCTTGTTATCTCAGACCATCATAATCTTTGGTGTAGACATGTATGTCTTTGTATTAAAATACCACTAGGTGCTCTATATTTGTAGAAAATAAACTGACAAAGCTTGGCAGGATGCCTTCGGCTCTTGATCTCAGCTGGGTTTGTTCTGTTTTGGGTTTTTTGTAGGGCGGAGCTTAGGAACTTGGATCATTTTATCATGTTGGATGAGTTCTCAGGTCTTGCTTATTATACCGTCTCTGTTTTTTATCTCTGTTGGATGGGTTGCTTCAATGGTTTTTAATTGAATCTGATTCTTTATTTGCAGTCTCTCGCCCTGCTGGGTTCCCGGATCATCCTCATAGAGGTTAGTCATTAAAGTGGAGATTGTTGAGGTATCAGTTTTTAAAGTGGAGATTGTTGAGGTCTATCTCACATCTGGTTAAGCATCCAGAGGACTTTGTATCCAATGACTGATGATGGACTAAGAAGACTATTTGATGGGCTTGGACCTATGGGATGGAATCATTTTTTTTGTGCGCGTTACAACTAAATAATGAGTAATATGGTAAGATTTACCTGTAGCATTTATATTTCTTATAGGCAAATGAGAGGGGGCTTGAAGTGATATAACAAAATAAGAAATTATATTATCCTTTATCAATGTTTTGGAGGGATGGAAGAATGTGGCAACTTTGTTTCGATCCTGACGGCTGCCTGTTGGACGAAAAATGCCACAGCGATCGGACCAGAAAAATGACCACCATCCCACGATCACTACAAAGAAACATGAAGCATCGATCACAATGACAGATTCTTGCTGAGACTATAGAAGTTGGAAGGCATGTTTACTACGGATGCATGGAAAGCAGTTAACAATTTTTGTGTATCAGCATGTTAAACTCCCTAATTTTTGTTGCTTTGAATTTTCCTGTCACTCAGATCCATGGTATAGGGAAGTAGGTGAAAAAATTGTGAACTCTCTTAATTACTATACCAAAGTTTCTGGTGGGTTTGCCAGCATTAAGGATGTTACAACAATGAAGCTGGAAGATCATCAGCACACTTTCTTTCTTTCTGAAATGTGAGTGATCCTATATCTACTATCAAAGGAAAGCTACGTTTCATCATGATGATTGAATTTTTGTCATGATGCCATCTATTTTGTAATATTATTCTCTTGTAGTTGCAAATATCTTTATCTTCTTTTTGATGACACCGTCCTGTGGTTGATCAGAATTATATATTTACTACTGAGGGTCACCCACTTCCCATAAGAAGTTTGTGGCATGAGAAACTTCATGTAATGCATATACCAAGGAAGTTAGTGAAGGTGTTACCTTTAGCTTAAAAATGCTCCTCTTTTACCGATTTGTTATTATTATTGCTTTTCTGCTGCATTTGCTATTTAAGTTTATATTTTGATTTGTCAGCTCTCATAGAGTTCTTGTTATCTCAGACCATCATAATCTTTGGTGTAGACATGTATGTCTTTGTATTAAAATACCACTAGGTGCTCTATATTTGTAGAAAATAAACTGACAAAGCTTGGCAGGATGAACTTGGCTGGAGTGTGACTTGTTTGTGGAGGAAGGGATCACTGTATATGAAGCATTTAATTTATGACAGGAGATCAAGGATCATTTGTGTAAGGAGATATCATGATCACTCATTTTTTAAATGACTATTTTGTAACCATGTAATGGTTTATGGTGATAATCAAGGATATGTTCATATTCCTATTTCAATGCAATTGGAATTAGATCTTTGCGCATTGTATAGAAAGGTATCCACTGTTTAAAAGACAGTTGTCAATAAACAGTAAGTGAAAATTAGTATCGGCGGGACAATGTAGGATTTTTAAAGCAAGGACTGCTTTTGTGGGGTATACCCATTTTCAATATGTTTTTTCTTTGTGAATTACTTAAACCAAATGCCTGCCTAATCAATATTTATTTACTTGCAGACTGAAAATCAAGCAAGTCGTATGAGTGCAATGACACGGCAAGTTTGTCCAGCAATGGCAACCAGCATAAGATTGGTCCAGTATATCATGAGTTTATACCAGGGGCTTAACTACCACCCGAAATCTTAGATGGGATTATCAGTTCTGTCTCTGAGGGCGTTGCTTGATAATCCATCATCAGATCATTGCCGCTCTCTGGGTTCTGTTTGAACTGAAGGCAGACAACGGGCATAAATAGTGTATGAAGTAGAAATAATTCGTCTGTGCAAACGAGTTAAAAATAAATGTGATCTGGAATTTTCTTGGTCATTTTCATTTATATACCTATTTTCACCTTGCAAATTGCCTTACTGTGTGTTTCTGTATGACTTGTACATTTCAGGTTTGAGTAATAAAGAATATGACTTGGTGCATGAATAACTGCTGCTCAGTCGAAGATCTTCTTTCTGTTTCTGGAGTGGCCTCAATGTAAGTTGATCCCTCTTTTACACTGAAGCTCCCCTTAATATCTTTGGTAATATTGTGTAATAAAGCAAGAAGTACCAGGGACTGTAAATTTTTTTCATCATATTTTCTTGTTATTATAGATATATATTGTTATCAGTTTGTCTACTTTTAAAAACTTACTAAGCTCCTAGTACTAAATTGTTTCTGTTATGAGTAAATCATATGAAATATTGCACACTTGTCCAATTAAAAAACAAATATGTATAGATGACATATTTTAATCAAAATATTTGAATACCATTTACATATCAAAATACATAGGTGAAATGACATAGTATGTCCAGGTATCAGAGCCTGTACATATCTTATTATGTAAGGTATGAATTTCTAAGTTTCTTTTGGTTAATTATGTTGATGATGCAGAACTTATATAGACTCAGCAATTAGGTCTGTGTACTCAGCAATTAGGTCTGTCCAAGTAGCAATTCTCTTGTTGATTACTGTGGCCCAGTCCAATGTTCTGTTTATATTGTTATTAAACGCTAATCCCTTGCTAGTTGATAAAGATGGGAGAAACCTTTTAAGCACTGGACTTTTGGTTCTTTTGGCCTTACATATTTAAGTTTTCAGTTTTAAGTTGATGACCATAATTAATTTTGGATTTTCAAATAGTAATGATTATGGTTGTCTTATTAGAATTCAAGTTAAATGCTTCCAAATGTGGGATGGTTGTTGTGCTACGTCAGTTGCTTATTTGACAGGAAATAAGAAACTTCTTCTCACTGGTTTCTTTTTCACTTGTCTTATTAGGCTTTGTCCAATCGAAAGTCCCTTTACTCTTTTTTCCTTTTAGAATGTGCTCAAGAACAGCTTGGACTTGAACAGATATGAATATTATACCCTCGGTTTGTACCTTCGTGACATAGACAGATACGTACCAAATGGCACGTCGGCCGATGACAAGATGGGTCTGAGATACGATTACATCAATTTCTACGCGTCGAAGACGTTCTATGAGGGAGATAAGAAAAGGATTTTGTGGGGGAATGAGTCCGACACCAAGCAAGATGACGTGACCAAGGGGTGGTCCGGCATCATGGTAAGCCTAGCTACCTGTCGACTGGGTTCACTTTCAACTTGCTATGTCACAATGTTTCGTAAACTAGTTCTAAATTCATGTTACTTTGTCTGTAGATAATTCCCAGAACTCTCTGGCTCGATCCAAATGGCCGGCAACTGATTCAGTGGCCAGTTTGTGGAGCTCGAGACTCTCAGAGGGAAGCAGGTCTCATGCAAGCTCAAGAATGTTAACAAGATGTCAAGCCTATCAAAGGCCGAGGAGTTTGATATATTTCATAGGCCTTTTCTATTAGGATGGACAAACCGCTGGGTTGATGAGGTGGAAATGTTCCTTGTCCTGGGTTTAAGCATTGATGCTTATGATGCAATTTGCAATTCCTACTTCTGCTGAATAAATCAGAGTTTGGCTTTTGGTTTGTTCTCAGGGTGATTGCTCCCCGTGTGTCATTTCTACTTCCATTGTTTATTGATTACAAAGTTAAGAACGTCTGGACTGGTTCTACTTTTCATGGGCAATCAGCATTAAACAACCGAGGGCGATGGGCAAGCGGCCCAGAGAATTTTTTTTAATTTTGTGCTTTTTCTGTAACTTTTTATAAAAGTTGTAGTATAGTTTTAAACAACCATTTAAACAAGTTATAATAGAAGTTTTAACAACATTTTATAAAAGTTGTAATAGCAGTTTACACAACATTTTAAAAAGTTGTAATATCTCTTTATACAACCTTTTATAAAAGTTGTAATAGCAGTTTACACAACTATTAAAAAAGTTGTAATATTGTTTTACACAACATTTTATAAATGTTGTAATATAAGTTTACACAACGTTTATTAAAAGTTGTAATATCTCTTTATACAACCTTTTATAAAAGTTGTAATAGCAGTTTACACAACCTTTAAAAAAGTTGTAATACTACTTTACACAACCTTTTATAAACGTTGTAAAAGAAGTTTACACAACGTTTATTAAAAGTTGTAATATACATCTATTACAACGTTTACTTACAACCGGTAGAAAAAGTAGTCTAATGAGCCGACCCTATTACAACTTCGCATATTACAACGTTTGTTAAAAAGTTGTCTGACCCCCTGTTACAACCTTTTCTAGAAGTTGTCAAAGACCATTTTTGTTGTAGTGGATATCCTTCCCAAACCAACTCGTTTATTGCACCAGCTTAGTCTGTCACCCTTGCTCTTTAGCTCAGAGAGTCCACAGTCGGAAATGCAGGTTTTGAATTCTTCCACCATGTTTGCTAAAAGCTTCCGCCCCCAATTTTGTCCTTAGTGTGAAGGACACAGTTGAAGTCACCCGCTACAACCCAAACTTCATTGTTCATTTTACTGAAGTCAGCTCTCAATTCATCCCATAATTTCCTCCTGTCAACACCAGAGTTAAAAAGCATAGATCTCTGTCATTAACATCCTCAGGCCCCCTGCATTGATGCAAACAGCCGTGATGTGCTGTGGAGACATAGATATGAGGGTGGCCTGCCAAACTGAGGGATTAAATCCAAGTAGTATCCGGCCCCCTTTATGAAGAGTGAAGTTGTCCAGAATCTGCCAGTGTTTAGGCAGGCAAGATTTTTTGTTGAGGGAGTCCGGCTTCAATTTAGTTTCCAGTAAAATTGCAGCCGAAGGCTTCAAATTGCGCAGCTTGTCAGCTAAATCTCTTCGCCTCACCGCGTTATTGAGGCCTCGCGTATTCCAGAGGAATACAGTCATTGATGTTGATTTGAAGAAGGGAGATTGCCTCCCTGTAGCCTGGAACTCCTCCGTGTAGCAGCTTCAGCTTGCAACTGGGACCTGTTAACTTTGTGCGGCATTTTGTTTGCTTTAGGACTGTTTATCCAGGTTCGCTCTTCCTGAAACCATTCAGGGTTATCTACAAAGAGAATGTCTGGTGGTTGCTCCTCCTCAGAGTCACTCTCCATATCTTTTTGAACATTATCAACACTTGGCAATGGCACCTCCAGCAATTTGGGTAGGCCTTCCCTTGCACTTTGAGAGCCCTCTTTATATCCTGCCTCAGGTATTGCATGCTCAACACCTTTCTGAGAGTGTTGCACGATATGACAACCATTAGCTCCCCCTGTTCCAGTCAGGGCTCTATGATTCATCTCATGTGAATCAAGTTCAATCCCAGCATGTTCTGTTACCAGCATATTATTAATAGGGAGTGCATCTTGTAGGGTATGTATAATATCATTTGCCTGTATGTCTGTAGCACTAGGCATATTTTCGTCCATGCTAGCCAAGTTTGCATCTGCACATATATACTCCTCTTTATTAGCCATTTCTTGACCTGTTTGTTGAAAGCTCTCAGATTGTTTTGGGACAGAGATCAAAGAAGGGTCCAATACTCTCTTACTTGGTCCTGGAATATCCTTAGGTGAAGGAATACCCATAGAATCTACTTGAACTTCTCCAGCTTTCTCCTTCAGCTTGAATTGCTTTACATGCTTATCAGTTTCCTTAGCTTGGATTGAAGGGGGCTTTAACGAATCTGGACATTGTAAGTCCGAATGACCAAAGCAAACACAATTTTTGCATCTTGGGGGCTCCCCTTCAATTTTGATTGCAATAGCAAGAGGAGTCCCATCTTCAGGCATTACCATAACCTGGTTTGGGGTAGGCTTATTTGCACTGACTTCCACTAGGCAGCGTGCATAAGTTAGTCGTTCCTTCTTAGCCGTAAGCCGATCTAGACAAATTGGACGGCCTATGACTGAAGCAATGATATTGAAAATTTCAAGAGACCACATTGTTGGATCTGGATCGTAGCCTAGAGGGGGGTGAATAGGCTAATAAAAATATTCGTGCAACCCACGAACAATCCCACGCAGTTATCAGCACAGACAGAGCAATAAAATAGCAATCACAAAATACGCACAGATATACCCTGGTTCGGTCGTCCCCACGACCTACTCCAGCCCCCGAAAGCAACTACTAGATAATATGTAATCAAGTACAGCTACAATGAGTCAAGATCCCAAATCTACTCTCACCTAGCTCGTACGCACACCACGTGCTCTACACTATCAATCTAGTCAGATGCTCTCCCTCCGTGACGACTCCCAAGTCGTCAGGTCCCTAAAAGTAACACAGATGGTAAAATTTCCCCTACAGAGATCGCTACACCAATACAAAGATAAATAAATAGAGTTTTAGAAATGCTCAGTAATGGTGTGTCGTCTCTGTCGTTCAGCGCGTGTCAGATCTCGTCTGACGTAGATGTAGATGTCTCCTCGCTCAATGGTAGAAGCTTGCGGCTCTTCGAATTCTCCCCTTGAGGCTCTCGGCCTGTTAGCTTGATGATGGCACACTAGAAGCTCTCAGATAGGAGAACTTGCAGCACTTGGCTATCCTTGATAGCTTGGCTTGTGCACGTGTCGTATGAAAGTCTTTGAAAATTAAAGCCCAGCTCACATCACAAGAGTTTGATTCATTCCCTGGCAAACACAAAAAGCATATAAAATAAAGTTTCTTTTATTATTCAAACCCTTCTCTTCATCAATCTCTCTTTCCTTTAACTTAGTGGCATGCAACCCCTTTTAATTTAGCTTGCACCTATTACATGCGTGAGTTAATGGTTAAAACAAAAATGCCAAACAATTTGATTGGAGAGAGAATTAAACAAATAGCTGCCAACAAAAATTAAAACACTTAGCTTTGCATTCTCCTCTTCCCATGAAAGAGATATGGCCGACTTTAGCGTTCTTCACGGCGCCAACTCAAAGAGGTAGTCGGTGGCGACGAGACCTTTCGTTATACTTCACGGCAACGTCGTAGATGGTGAGATGGAGCTCGGCTACTTGCAGCGTTTTGACGGAGGTGCCTTGCGGTTGATGACGACGGCAGATCACGATAGCGTCCAGGATCAGTCACGACTTGGGGATGAAGATGCCGACGGCTCTTTAAAAATTGTTGAAACAAAAAACCCCCTCTGCAAACATTCGGGCCTCAAAGAAAATCAAATGTGAGCTCTTGAGAATTCTTACCAGCACCAACAAATAATTCGGCCTCTCTCCCTCCTCTTGGAATTTTTTAATGGAGAACAAAAAATTGGAAACACAAGAGGCCCTGGGAGAATTTTTTGATGAAATCAATATGTGGATGGCCTTGGATATTTATAGAGAAGATGTGCTCTTAGGGATTTCTTTTATTGGCCGGTGGTTTTTTTTTGAGTTTTCAAAGACGCTGCTCTCTAAAAAAAATCCGGCCTCTTCTTGTTGGATTATTGCGGCAGCACTTTAGGGTTTTTGGAGAGGGCTCAAATTTCGGCTCTCTCTGAGAAATTTAACGGGGTTAGTCCAAGATGCGGCCCCACAAGAATCTGTTTTGTGCGGCTCTCTTTAGGGGGGTTTTGTTTTGTTGTTTTACCAAAGTGCCCTTCACCCAAATTTATCTTCCAGTTGAATTTAGTCCCTACAGTTTGATTCCAGCAACTAAAGCTTTAAGGTTGCATTGCTCCTTTGTATTCTGCTTGGCCATAATGGTATGGTACTCCCTTTGTATTAAACACACGTTCGTCATTCCTGAAACACTTAGCACACACGTTAAAAACATTCACTCACGTTTGTTATCATCAAACATAAATTTCATAGATCGTTGCTACCAACACACATCCCAAGAGGCACCCCATGTAGTTGAACCCACATGGGTACGGACGTTAAAATGTCACGTTCATGAGCAAGCGAAGGACTCCATTTCTGCAAAACAACCAGTCTTCCATCAAACATCCAGGGGCCACCATGTAAAACCCTGTCACACTCAGCACCATCAGCAAATTTGAAGCAAAAAAAACCATTATCTCGACTATAGATTTGTACACCAGACTTGATTTTCCATAACCTGTCCACCCATGCACGTATTTGCCCGTAATACGGCACGTCTCCAAGGACATAACCAATGAGAGAGTTCTTCCATTGTTCTGCCCCCTTAGCCAGTAAATGTTTGTCAACCCAAGCTACTTCAGTCTTGTCCTCTTGAACTCGAGGAGGTACAAATTTCATTGCCACATCCGTATCATAGTTCCTGATGTTAGCACAAACATCAGACCAGGATTGTTTGGTAACATTGGTCACTATCTTAATATCAAACTTTGGTCTCACAGGCAATTTCTCAAGCACTTTGCGTTCACCACTGATGTTTTCAAATTTCCGAAATGAATTTGGATTTGTACCTTTACCTCTATGGAATCGATTCTTAAGGCCCATATCTCCTTTCCTAGGAACACCAAAGTTGCCCCCAACTGTGTTACCTACGCCTCCCAATCCTTGCCGCGATCGACCCAAGTTCTTCCTATTTACCATAGTCTTCCACCCCGTTTCCTCAGCCGCTTTTGATCCATCCTGATGGTTTGCAACCTCACCCGTAACCCCCACAGGATCACCACCTTCCGGCCCTTCCCCCAATTCGCGAGATCCTAGAATGTCCTCAACCGTAGCCTGATGTTCGCCACCCCCGCGAGATCCTTGAATGACCTTAGCTGCGCCGCCCTGAGGATCATCACCTTCAGTCCTGTTACCCAAATTTCCAACCTGAGATCCGTGAGTAACCCTAGGTGCATCACCCCCAGGATCGATCTGTGGAGCAGCTCCGAGAAATCCGGAGTTCATACTTTCCTTATATATGTACATATATATATATATACACACACACACACACACACACACACACACACACACACACACACACACACACACACACACACACACACACACACACACACACATATCACATATATCATCGCATACACATATACCATACAATAGGCAACCGTAATCTATTTTTATATTAATGGTATACACACTCATACATGAGTGGGTCACAGAGATCCAAACACATGGGTCCTCACATGCTACCTACTACGAACATCACAATGTCCATACTAGGCCCGGAAAGCGGTCTTTTAGATGTCTCCATTCTTGACCTTCACCTGGTAGTATCCACTCCTGAGATCCAACTTCAAGAAGACTCGTGATCCACCAAGTTGATCGAAGATGTTATCGACCCAAGGTAACTGTTGCTTATTCCTCGCAGCGACTTGTTCAGCCCCCGATAATCCACACACATTCTTCTCGATCCGTCCTTCTTCTTGGCCAATAGAACAGGTGCACCCCAGGGAGAAACGCCAGGATGGATGAAACATTTCTGTAACAGGTCGTCCAATTGCTTCCTCATCTCTTCCAGCTCTGCAGAAGCCATTCGGTAAGGTTTCTTCAAGATCGGTTGAACTCCTGGCATAATATCATTGCCGAACTCCAACACTTGATCGGGCGGCAATCCAGAAATGTCTTCAGGGAATATGTCTTCAAAATCTCTCACTACAACAGGCTTCTCATGTTCGACTTGCACGGATGCGACGAACACTACGTTTTGCAGGGCCCGAGATTTGATTGGTCCGAGCAAACGACTAAAAGAAACTCTAAAATCTAATATGGTCAGGGCTGGGTGAGAAACCACTAAGGTAACTCCTAAGATGTTAACACTAAATCTGAGCAAGGGTGTCTAACTAAATCTTTCTATAATCTTGGTGTTGGGTCTCCTATTATGCTTAGACAAGATACTTGGGTAAATTTCACGTACAAGATAATCCTAGACGTTTAGGCTAATGATAGTATTTCTACTGTTCTGTAGTTTGAAAATGCACGACCTGCATGGGCCACCACAAAAACCTATAACGCCCCGCTTCCCAAAAACAACGGAGGCAAGGACGTTACTAAGGTCTACAAGAACTGGAGTGGTGAAGCTCAAGTTCACTAAGCGTCTGTGATAACTACCGCGCAAAATTCTTGCATGCATTCAGAACAATAAAAACATTCATATACTTAAAAGCCACATCCAGAATTGTTCATACATGAAATTAAACAACAAGGACTCAGCAATGGCCAATGGAACTACAAAAGAAACATACTCTCAAACAAAGTACTAAAAGCAAATCTAAAGAAGGCAGCAATAGCTCTAGTCTCTAGTCCTCCATAGGGAGTGACTCAGTGTCAACAACGAACTCCTAGCTCTCTAGGTCAGGCATCTCAAGCAAGTCCTCCTGGTACTCTGGCTCGGGATCTGATATTCCAAAAACACGAATGTATGTCAACAAGGGTCTGCAAGTAAAAGTGAGACGACCAAGGAAAGGTGTACAAATAGTAATAACTTGTGAAGCATTAACAGATTATACAAGTTATCAGCAGCATGGTTATAACATGGCAATTTCAAAGTAAAGTAAGGTACTTCTAAGCAGACATGCAGTTCTAATGAATTTAACGCAGACGGGCATTTTTAATGAATTTAAAGCAGACAGGCAGTTCTAACGTGCGAATGAAATTGCAACAATTATTTCTAGTTTCATGCAATGTTTTCTAACATAGTTAGGGTTCTCGCCTTTAAGACGTGATGAGTGAATCGTTCTTCTCACGGGGGGGGGGGGGGGGGGGGTATAATCGTGATTGACACTAACCCACCGTATAAGTGGTGATCTTGAAGAGAGGATCGTTCATACGCTTAGTGTCTGCTCAGCCCTAACCCACCCAAAAATGTGCTGGAACACAAGCCAGCCTAATCAATGTGTACGAGTTCACGAATTAAAGATTTGCCTTCCAGGATACGAGTTCACGAATGTCATGCTGGAACACGAGCCAGCCTATCAATGTGCATGAATTCAAGATTTGCAATGTATTCTGTCAACATCCATACTACTCAGCAATTTTTAATCTATCACAGGATTAAATTCTAACAAGTGTGTGTACGGCATGGTGTGAAGCATAATAAGGTATTAATCATCAGCAGTTTCATATGACATAATGCAATTTAAACACTAAAACTTCAATAATTTATATAAATTGTACACTTGCGTGTTTGAGACGGTTTTGGGTGACCAGGTGATTGCAACGGGAGGCACGGTATATCTGTATCAACGGATATGATATCAAACAGGAGTTAACTAATTAACTACTATAATGACTAATTAACCTATACGAGATTATATAGAATATACTGTTAATATTATACCACCTTATATATTAACATATATAACTTAACATATGTTATAAGTTAATAAACTAAGATCTTATAAGCTAACATATATCTATATTATAAAAGAGGGATGTTATCAAGAGAAATTGGATAAGAGATATTGGAAAAGAGAAATTGGATAAGAGATATCTATATTATAAAAGAGGGATGTTATCAAGAGAAATTGGATAAGAGATATTGGAAAAGAGAAATTGGATAAGAGATATCTATATTATAAAAGAGGGATGTTATCAAGAGAAATTGGATAAGCGATATTGGACAATAGAAATTGGATAAGAGATATCTATATTATAAAAGAGGGATGTTATCAAGAGAAATTGGATAAGAGATATTGGACAAGAGAAATTGGATAAGAGATATCTATATTATAAGAGAGGGATGTTATCAAGAGAAATTGGATAAGAGATATCTATATTATAAAAGAGGGATGTTATCAAGAGAAATTGGATAAGAGATATTGGAAAAGAGAAATTGGATAAGAGATATTTATATTATAAAAGAGGGATGTTATTAAGAGAAATTGGATAAGAGATATTGGACATGAGAAATTGGATAAGAGATATCTATATTATAAAAGAGGGATGTTATCAAGAGAAATTGGATAAGAGATATTGGACATGAGAAATTGGATAAGAGATATCTATATTATAAAAGAGGGATGTTATCAAGAGAAATTGGATTAGAGATATTGGACAAGATAAATTGGATAAGAGATATCTATATTATAAAAGAGGGATGTTATCAAGAGAAATTGAATAAGAGATATTGGACAATAGAAATTGGATAAGAGTGATGTTATCAAGAGAAATTGGATAAGAGATATCTATATTACAAACGAGAGATGTTATCAAGAGAAATTGGATAAGAGATATTGGATAAGAGAAATTGGATAAGGGATATCTATTATATAAAAGACAGATGTTATCAAGAGAAATTGATAAGAGAATTTGGACATGAGAAATTGGATAAGAGAATTTGGATATCTATTATATAAAACAGGGAAATTGAATAAGAGAAAATATAAGAGATGAGATTTTGAGGGATAAAAGAGGAGGTGGGGAATTTTGCACATACAACCCCGGGTTTTGTATTTTTGCCTATGGACCCTCCCCACACACACACCCACACTTTTTATTCTCACCCCTTCCGGCCATTTTTTTTCCAGTTCTATGAAGATTTTGAATCTTATCCTACTAGGACAAAGCTTTGTCCTACGTGGCAAGTTTGTCCTAGGTGGTAATGACAATTTTGGGGGGACTTAAATTTTGGGGGAAAACTTAAATTTGGGGGGAAACTTGAAATTTTGTGGGAAAACTTGAAATTTGGGTGAACTTGAAATTTGTGGGGGAGAAAAACTCAGCCATTAAATAAACCGTGCCCTATGGGCACGAGTAATGACTAGTATATTATAAAAGAGGGATGTTATCAAGAGAAATTGGATAAGAGATATTGGACAAGAGAAATTGGATAAGAGATATCTATATTATAAAAGAGGGATGTTATCAAGAGAAATTGGATAAGAGATATTGGAAAAGAGAAATTGGATAAGAGATATCTATATTATAAAAGAGGGATGTTATCAAGAGAAATTGAATAAGAGATATTGGACAATAGAAATTGGATAAAAGTGATGTTATCAAGAGAAATTGGATAAGAGATATCTATATTACAAACGAGAGATGTTATCAAGAGAAATTGGATAAGAGATATTGGACAAGAGAAATTGGATAAGGGATATCTATTATATAAAAGACAGATGTTATCAAGAGAAATTGATAAGAGAATTTGGACATGAGAAATTGGATAAGAGAATTTGGATATCTATTATATAAAACAGGGAAATTGAATAAGAGAAAATATACGAGATGAGATTTTGAGGGATAAAAGAGGAGGTGAGGAATTTTGCACATACAACCCCGGTTTTTGTATTTTTGCCTATGGACCCTCCCCACACACACACCCACACTTTTTATTCTCACCCCTTCCGGCCATTTTTTTTCCAGTTCTATGAAGATTTTGAATCTTATCCTACTAGGACAAAGCTTTGTCCTACGTGGCAAGTTTGTCCTAGGTGGTAATGACAATTTTGGGGGACTTAAATTTTGGAGGAAAACTTAAATTTGGGGGGAAACTTGAAATTTTGTGGGAAAACTTGAAATTTGGGTGAACTTGAAATTTGTCGGGGAGAAAAACTCAGCCATTAAATAAACCGTGCCCTATGAGCACGAGTAATGACTAGTATATTATAAAAGAGGGATGTTATCAAGAGAAATTGGATAAGAGATATTGGACAAGAGAAATTGGATAAGAGATATCTATATTATAAAAGAGGGATGTTATCAAGAGAAATTGGATAAGAGATATTGGACAAGAGAAATTGGATAAGAGATATCTATATTATAAGAGAGGGATGTTATCAAGAGAAATTGGATAAGAGATATCTATATTATAAAAGAGGGATGTTATCAAGAGAAATTGGATAAGAGATATTGGAAAAGAGAAATTAGATAAGAGATATCTATATTATAAAAGAGGGATGTTATCAAGAGAAATTGGATAAGAGATATTGGACATGAGAAATTGGATAAGAGATATCTATATTATAAAAGAGGGATGTTATCAAGAGAAATTGGATTAGAGATATTGGACAAGATAAATTGGATAAGAGATATCTATATTATAAAAGAGGGATGTTATCAAGAGAAATTGAATAAGAGATATTGGACAATAGAAATTGGATAAAAGTGATGTTATCAAGAGAAATTGGATAAGAGATATCTATATTACAAACGAGAGATGTTATCAAGAGAAATTGGATAAGAGATATTGGACAAGAGAAATTGGATAAGGGATATCTATTATATAAAAGACGGATGTTATCAAGAGAAATTGATAAGAGAATTTGGACATGAGAAATTGGATAAGAGAATTTGGATATCTATTATATAAAACAGGGAAATTGAATAAGAGAAAATATAAGAGATGAGATTTTGAGGGATAAAAGAGGAGGTGGGGAATTTTGCACATACAACCCCGGGTTTTGTATTTTTGCCTATGGACCCTCCCCACACACACACCCACACTTTTTATTCTCACCCCTTCCGGCCATTTTTTTCCAGTTCTATGAAGATTTTGAATCTTATCCTACTAGGACAAAGCTTTGTCCTACGTGGCAAGTTTGTCCTAGATGGTAATGACAATTTTGGGGGGACTTAAATTTTGGGGGAAAACTTAAATTTGGGGGGAAACTTGAAATTTTGTGGGAAAACTTGAAATTTGGGTAAACTTGAAATTTGTCGGGGAGAAAAACTCAGCCATTAAATAAATCGTGCCATATGGGCACGGGTAATAATGACTAGTTAACTTATATATAGCAGTATAAAACATTGTGTATAATAACTAACAACATTATGGTACTGCACATGGACTATCATTAACTGTTCGCATTTATATAACTTTCGTTTATAATATACCACATATATATCAACTCACCCAGTGTTACACCTCAAGGGTGGGCGTGCATGCATGCGACGGCGGGGCCTTCAATATCGGCTGCCAGAGGCGACTAGAGGCGAGCTTCGGCGGCGTCGGTCCGACAGAGGCGGCATCGTGGCAGCTGGATGGAGGTGTGGCGTGCGTGAGTCGCGGTTGGGGCTTCGAATGAGGGTGGAGGGCAGTCGGTGGGAGGTGTTACCGTCGAGAGGAGAACGGCAGAGGTCCGCTGGTCAGAGGAACAGATGACATAGGTCGTTGGGGGTGAGCGGTGCTGGAGGTGATCTCGGGGGTGGGCCTGCGAGGTTCGAGGGTTGTCTGCATCCGGAGGTGTCGACTCGGGTTGGCAACGGGAGAGGGACGTGCTGGCGGTTTCGGGTTGACGAACGGCGAGGAGGCAGGACGGGGAGAAGCTGGAGGCTTGGTTATTGCCAGAAGGGAACAGGGGAGGTTGCAGTTCGGCGACGAGTTGGTTTTCGAGGGGATCGCCGGATGAAGACGGGTGCGACAGGGCAAAGTTGGGGCGGGGTCAGAGGCTGTCAAGTTTGTTTGGCGGTGCCTCGTTGCGGGAGGAGACGGGTTTGGGGGTTGGCATCAGAGTTCTGCAGCTGGGTGGGGCTTCGGTTGCGGTGTGAAGGGGAGAGGGAGGTGAATGTCGGGCTTTGCTGGAGGGAGAAAGAGGAGGAGGCTGTGGCGAGTTGTCTAGGAGAGATGTTCGGTGATTGTCCTGTCGGAGGGGAGCTGAGGAAGGGGGCTATTATTTGGCAGTGGATGTTGGGGAGAGAGGCGCTGGGAGATCGGAAATGGGTTCGAGGGGCTGAGGTTTTGGAGCTGGTGGAGGTGCGGTGATTGGACGTATGGGGGCGGATGCTGTCGACGTCCAAGAGTATGAAGGTCGGCGTCCGGGGATCGAGGGGAAGGAGGGTGATGATGCGAAGTCTGGGTGGCAAAGCTGGGTTCTAGCAAAGAGAACGTTGGGGTTTTGTTTTTCGAAGGTGCCAATGCATGACCATGTGAATGAAAGGGGAAAGACCATGTGGAGGGGCTTCCTGTGTTTGTTTTTGAAGAAGGAAAGGGGAGAGAGAGGGGAAGTGTTGATCCCATGTGTGGGATTTTGTGACGTGGCTGAGGGATTTTTTTTTTTTTTTTTGGGGGGGGGGGGGGGGGGGGGGGGGGGGTGAAAATGGGGTCCGGTCGCGAGTTTGAGCTATGAAAAAATAATAATTAAAATCAAACACAAATTATACTTATAGCAAAGTACATATTAAATACATACGCTTGAAAAGTAGCCGTTACAATGTTACAGTCTCTGATGAATCTTACGAGTGGTTATCAAACTGGTACAACCTAATCACACTTACGGGTCATGATCGAACTAGTACACTAAGCAGTTTAGAGAATATATGCTCAATGAGACTTCTGAATGAAGTTATTCGATAATACAATCTCACACCAAAAATAACTCTAACTTATCTAAAAATAAATTAATAAATCAAATAGATATCACTGTAGCATAGGTTGCAAGAGCGTGATCATATCAGTGAAAACGGTTCGTCAATCGGATTCCTGGTTTAGAAGTTATCGCACTTTGAAGTTTAGGGGTTGAAATTGCAAATCAGAATCTGTCAAGAGCGCGCATGTAAAACTGCGCTATCATCTGTCTAATTGGCACGGTCGTGCCAAAAATGGCACAGTTTTGCAACTTTTTCAGCTCCGATGCATTGTCTTCCAGAAAATGTTGAAAATAGCACCGAGCTCAGAAAAATTCGGAAAAATATCTTTAGAATCGTGAGATCGTCCTCTTCGACTAAAAACAAAGAGAAGACAAGTTTGGATGCTCTTGAGGAGAAGATTGCTAAGATCTTTGATTCTTGCTTTGCTTGGAGATGTGAGGAGATGAGATTCTTCAACTTTGCATGGATGTTTGAGATGCTTGGCTTTGCAAGCTTCATTCGTGAGTTCGCACTTGATTCTTGATAGCTTGAGTCCTTCAACACCTTCTCAAAAGATTTGAATGCTTGGATGCCCCATGCGTGAGTTATAGAGAAGATGTGCTTGGTTGTTCTTCTTACCTTTATGCGTACTGCTTGATGATGGAATTTGGCCTTGAGCTTGGATAGCTTATAGCAAGATGTAGAACCCCTTCACTTCTTTGTCCTAGGATTTGCTTCAGAGGAGATGCTAGCATGAAGAGATGATGGACTCCTTGCGTGGCTTTTGGCTTATGATCCTTGCATGAAGATGTAGAAGTCATGGCTAAGAGCTTTTGATGCATGTGGAGAACATTGCTTGAGGATACTTTCTTGAAGAATCAAGAGCAATGATCAATGAAGAGAGCTAGGGTCGGCAATGTTGTTTGAGAAATGAGGAAGAGTCCAGCTAAATATTAGGTTTTGTGCTTGTAGAACTATCTCTCCTTAGGGGATTTGGCTTTGTGCGTGAGGGGTTTAAATAGGAGAAAACACAAGTCCTAATAGCATTATCGTTCTTGAGAGAACCCAAATCATAGATCCAAGTCGGCAGCAATCCTGCCCGTCGGATCAGCCTTCAAAATGCGGGATTGGCTGAGGTGATGACATGTGTATTTTAGCCGTTTTGAGTGTATTTTGGCCTCTAAAAAATCGTAAATTCTTGAAAATATCAAAAAAATTTCCAGATCCCATTCTTAAACTTGTAGAATTTTCTCAAACCCTTTTCTTCCACTGTAGCTTAAATTACATTTATAAGAACTCTGTTTATTCATGTATTTCTCCCGTATACACGACATTTCATGTGCAAAAAATATTCCTAAATTCACCATAAAATTGCTGAGAGTTCTTTGACATACTCTTCACTGTCTTGAAGAGTTTCACTTTATTTTGTTGCTGTTTGCTTTGACATCCCCTTGCAAGTACTCAATTTTCCTTCGTATTCAAGGGTATCACTCCATATTTCTTCGCATAATTAACTCCATCATGAGTATTGTCTCCACCATCATATTTCATAGTCTTCATAGCTCTATAATAACCTAAAATACACTTAACAAACACATTAAAATAGTTCACACAGGTTTGCTATCATCAAAAAAATAAATCATCGACAACGATGTTTCCAACACTACATTCGTCTGTAATGCACACGATTTGACATGATATTTTGAGCCTTTCATTCTTAACTTTCAACAGGTGACTGCTGTACAAAGTACAGGCGCCTGTGACTTGTTAGTCAGTTGCCTGTATCATCTTGCCCAAAGATCCCAAGTTTTGTCAACTTTCGCACTTGTGCATCCAGGTGCCTTTCGTAGGTTTTACAGGCACCTGCCCATGGCATAGGCGATTGTCTATACCGCTACAGTCACATGTCCATACCTTGCCCAGATCTTTTATTTTGGCAAGTTACGCACTTGTGCACACAGATGCCTAACGAAGGTTTCTCAGGCGGCTGCTTGTTTTCATGTGCCTGTCCAACTTTCATCAGTCGCATGTCCTTGCTTCCCAGAATTCTTGAGTTTTGGTAACTTTTGCTCTTTGCCACTCAGATGCCTGTCAAAGGTTTCTCAGGCACCTGCATGTTTTCAGGCGCCTGTCTAACATTCATCAATCGACTGTCCTACGTGGTAAGTTACCGTTTGAATTCTCACATACCCTCTGACACAGTGCATCAGGCGCATGTATGTTCTTCATCAGTTGCCTGTCTGTTGGGTTAATTTATCCGCTGAGCCTTTCTCAAATGGATTTTGTTGAGGGTTTTGGGTAAAACATTTGGGAATTGAGAGAGCTTATAAATACCCAATTTACTATTCCATTGGAGCTTCTTGAACTTCTTGGAACCCTAAAGCATTCATTGCTTTCATCTCTCAAGCTCAAAGCTCTCAATCATTCAAAGCCCTCATTCTCTCTTGCTCTCCAACCTAGAATCAAATTTCATATCTTCTAGGCATTTGGTAGTGACAAGAGAAATGTCTACTCTCTCTTCTAGAAAGAGATTAACACACTCCTCACTCTTGCTCTCCACTCTCTCTTCTAGAAAGAGATTAACACACTCCTCACTATTGCTCCTTCAAGTTCTACTTCAAGGCATAAGTGATTTGTAAGTGTGTAATTTCAATTTCATAACTTTCGTAATTGGTTTTTGCTCTCAGTTGTAAGAGTGTTTGCTTGATCCCAGGTTGTGGGATTCAAGGTCATCAATATCTTGTATTGATTACACTTGTAGGGTTGCTACAAGTGGGTTGAAATGAAAACTCAAGCTAGGGTTTTAGCTTGAGTATTTGGGTGGTATCTCGGGTGGTAGGGACGTAGGTTTACCGGGAACAAATCGGGGTTGACTTGGGTAATCAGAACCCTTGAAACATCTTGTGTTTGCTTGTTATTATTGTTGTTACATTATAATTCCGCATCTTTGTTGGTTGGGATATTAATTAGGCGTTAATTCCTATTTAATTTTATAAATATTATTCAACCCCCCTTCTAGTGTTTTTCTCATAGCACATGGTCCTTACATAGATGGGTCGAACCGCTGTGGATGGATCATATGCCATAAGAAGAGGAGCTCGGTGTACATCACCATCTCACTATCGGTCCTAGCAAAGATGGTACATGACAGGATCTTATATGCGATGCATAGACAAGGGTGAACTATGGAGGAGGCCTTGGCCGTCCTCGGGTCGTACTCTCCCGATCCCGTGATCTCTCGTCAAAATGCTCCCGCGGTAAATCTACGGGGGTGTGAGCAGTTGTCTGGGCTTATGCTTTCCTCAACGGGCCAACCAAATAGATTAACTAGATGGTCAAACGTAAGCTCCCTATCCACATTCCATAGTAGGAATGAGATGCCATCTTTAGTTCGGTGGAGGGAGATCAAAAACTCTAGGGTCGGGCGAATATATATTTCATCATGCATGTGCAAGAAGACCATCCATCCTATGTTGGCGAAGAGTGTTTCAACACCTTATAGAATTCCTAGGGATATGTGGGTGTTAAGATTTGCAAATTTTGTCACTGACATGGGAGGGGGTGAAGTGTGACAAAGGCTGTTCGCTGTTGCTCATCCATAAGTACTATCCCGTGTAATGCAACCATAGGTAGTGTAACAAGGGGGATGGAGGTGGTTCCATGCCTTTTCGAGCACGGAGTTTTCTACCAGTGGAGGGTGGAGCGAATCTCTTTGGTCCCATAGTGTGTGGAGACGTGGATGAGATGCAAGACACACTAATGCAATAATAAGAGAAATAGCAACAAGAAATTCTAAGCAAAATTTGAAAATTGAGGCAGAGGAATGAGTTCACCTAGGGTTGATGAAATCTTGATGGGTCTCCTCCTTCAGTGTGATCCTTGCAGTAGATCAAGCTCCCCCAAGCTTTTCTCTGACATTGATGTTGCCCCTTTGGTTGAATTTTGGGTGGAGGGGGTTTGGAATGTGGTTAGGGCTTGGTAGAGGGCTGTTTCTCGCGCCAGGCTCACACCCAGGGGCACGAATCACCGTAAGCGCACAGTGGTTGTAGTATATAAAGATTGTCGTTCTCTTGGAAGGCAGTAGTTTAGTGTTTAGCTTGTTGGAAGTGGGAGAATGCATGGTCGGGGGGTTGTCATGTAGAAATTGATTTTCCCGAAAATGGGTTTATGAAATAATAAAAGTCTAGGGCATTCGGGAGTCCCCGCTAGGCCTTTCAGTCATGGATGTCAGGTCAAGGGTCCTTTCGTTGAACGATGGATGAGGGTAGGAGTGTCACACCCAAAGCTGGTAACGAGTACTAAACTTTCGTTGTCCTACTTGTCTAACTTATTCCCACGCACAGCTCTGCTTTCGTAATCAGCTTCACACGGGAATGCATGCATTACGCTTGACACTGGTTCCCGCATTGCAATCCGTATCCACTCGCATGGTCTATGGATTGGGATGCTACACTACGGCTGGTTGTAGGAGTCGAGCTACTTTCATAGTCATCGACTAGCGGATCGGAGATTAGTAATCACCCCCTACGCTCGAGTCACTCTCGTAATCACGAGCCCTGAAGGCAGCCATTAAGCCCTAATCGGATTCGTGGGGATTCTTCCTAGAATGTGGAGCTACTTTCGCAATTCTCCAATTCTAAGGCTAATCCCCCAATACCCTTGTTTAAACTACCATAGAGCAACCCTAGATTCTCCTAACTAAGATTAACCTAACATCTAATCCTTAGGGTCTCATGGTTCATTCCGAAGCCCTAAAATCACACTACTCTAGCATCACAATAGTATAGAAATTGGGGCAATAGAGAAGTTCATCACAAACTGAGCAAACATAACAAAAATAATATCAAAACACAGAGAGTGCAATGCAAAAGTTGAATATATAAAATTTAATGAATTCGAACCGTTCACCAAGGCGTAGATCAAAGAAAACAAACACATAGAGCTCTTCCCAAGTGGTGGCCCAAGAGTTTTCTGATAATAAAAATCTTAACCTAATCTGATAAAAACTGTTTATTTATATACAAAACCCAATAAGATGCGGGTTTCCCAAAAATCCGCTCGAAAACCCATTTAAATGCCCCATTCTGGAGGTTGTCGATGACGCGCTCGGTCGAGCAGGGTAGCCGCTTGACCGAGTGCGTCCCTTGTGACTCCAACTGTGCACTCTAGAGAAGGGGCCACTCACGAGTGATGTGAGTCGCTCGGTCGAGTGCCATCTTGGGGCTTCAGCTCCTCACTTGGTGGAAGGATGTCGCTCGGTCGAGCAACGAAGGCTGCTCGACCGAGCGAATCAGGCAGAGAATTGCTTCTTATTTTAACTCATCAGAGAGATAGAGGCCGCTCGGTCGAGCGGGGAAGCCGCTCGACCGAGCGAATCCAACAGTGAGTTGCAAGGCCAATTTTGTGGTCGTCTGCAGAGGGTTGCTCGGTCGAGCGGCCCCTTGCAAATTTTCCCCTCCTCTACGGGATCTCAGCTTGGTCCAGCATGTGGTACGATCGACCGAGCGATCTGGAAACTGAATGCTGGTCTCTCTTTCTTTCCTCTCTTCTGCCTTTGCCCTCTTCTTTCCTTCTCCTTTCTTTGTTCCTTCTCTTCTCTCCTTCTTCCTTCTTCTTCTTTCCTTAGCTACTTTGAGTCATCGAGCATGGCGACGTGAGCTCCGACTTCCAATATCAGTGTCCATCACCCATTATCGCTCCGAATCACGCCGAAGTTCCTGAAAATCCACAAAACATTGCAAGAATCAAATATATTGTGAAAAGCACGATAGAATATAAAAATGTGAACTTCGTGTTGGATCTGGAGCTAAGCCTGGGGGGTGAATATGCTTATAAAAATTCTCGTGCAACCCACGAGAAATCACATGGGATCTGGATCTAAGCCTAGAGGGGGGGGGGGGGGGGGGTGAATATGCTTATAAAAATTTTCGTGCAACCCACGAGAAATCACACACAGTTATAACACAGACATGGTAAATAATAATCAATCACAGTATATGGCAGATTTACCCTGGTTCGGTCGCACTCATGACCTACGTCCAGCCCTGAAAGCAAATACTATATTAGAAATATTACCTAATACAGCCTGTGCTAGAGCACCCACTATACACTCACCTGGCTCTCAGTACCTGCACTCACCAAAGTGCTCAACAAGACTAATCCTAGTATATGCTCTCATTTGATTAGTCCTAACTAGTCAAGTCCCTCTTGTCTAGCACCCACCAGACAAGACTCCAAAAGTATCACAAACACGGTAAAATTTCCCCTACAAAGATCACTACACTAAAATCACAAATATAAAATAATCAGAGTTTAGAATAGCTCAGTTTGTGATTGTGTAATCGTCTCTACCAGTCTGTGCGGGCCAGATCTGAATCTGACGTGGTGCAGTAGTCGTCTCGACGTGCAACTCAAGTTGCGGCTCCTCGCTTAATGGTAGAAGCTTGCGACTGTCCTCTCTTCCCTTAGCAACTCACGGCAATGGACGGACCCCTTGATATCTTGTCACGAAGCTTGGGTCCCTCTCTGAAGTTGCGACAAGGAGTAATGCCTGAAGTAAGTCACGGCTTAGTGCAAATCTCTGAGGCAACTAGGTCACTGCCTTCTCCAGTAATCGAAACTTGCAGCACCCCAAATAAATTGCTTTAAAACAAAAACTCTCCAACAAAAAAATGCAGCCTTCATCCACAAACAAGCACCACTAATCCCTTAATGATCTCTTAATCGCATCTTGCTTTTTGTTGCCTGTGTGTGCATGTAATCACTTGGGGGAAAAAAACTCTGCTGTTTGAAACTTTCTAAAGGGGAAGAGAAAGACACGTTCTGTCTTTTGGATTTTTGAGGGAGTTTGGAACTAGGCTGCGACTGCTCAAGGAATTAAGTTCTATCTCTCTAAAATCAATGCAGCTTCCCATTTCTCACTGTAAATTTCGGCCTCTTCTTGGGATTTAAGCAATGGAGAGTAAATACTAATGCTCTTGGGAATTGGCAATGAGGTGAGCGGCTCTAGGAAATGCGTATGGGATGTTGAGTCAAAGATTTCAGCAGGCCAAAGACAAGAGGCAATTGGAAATTTCGGCAGGCTTGGGAGTTTGCAAAGGAAAGAGAAAACATGTGCACTGTGCTTTTGGAGAAAAAACAAATCTAGATGAAGTTCGGCTCTTTCCCTATTTTTCTGATTGGGTGAAGATGATTCAGCCCTCGTCCTTTTTTTTCTCGGCTGCCTTGGTATTTTTTTGATGATGAAGCTCCCCTAAAACAATGCGCCTCTCTTTTCTCCTAGGGTTTCTGTTTTCTTGGTTTTTTTTCCTTGTGGTCGAACTGCTTTTTTTTGGAACCCTCTGAGGCTTGCTAGATTATATATGATAGGGTATAGGATGGGTGCGACAATAGAGGACCAAAAGAAATTGGATTTGTGATGGTATGGCTCAATCAAAAGAAATCCTATTGCTTCCTTATTCCTCTTGTACTTGACTTGGTCCAAATAGGGATGATGTAGCAATTAATCTCTTGGCCACTTCTCTCCTCAGTTGACTACCTGTTCACACATGTTTGTTATCATCAAACACAAAGTTCATAAATCGTTGCTACCCACAATCTCCCCGGTTTGATGATGACAAACTAAGTATAAGATTTAAGAAATAGATGTCCAAATAGTGTGTGTGAAAGTGTGGATATAAACAATATGCATGTTCCCCATATTTTTGTGCTTCCTCAATATTCATTATACTCCGCCCTAATCAAACACTCATATTCATCAAGCATACTTTTATATTACAATCACATATAACTCAAATTATTCTCCCCATTTTGTTAACATCAAAAGTCAAAACCGAAGGGAATTGGCAGTCCCTTAGGGCACAAAAACTCTATGCCCGTCCTAAGTCGGACGGAACATAGACACAAAAACAATAGCAGCGGAAGAAAAACTTATGTTAACTAATTAACATGCAGTTAAAAACAATTTTTTAACTTAGCCTTAAGGTCCAAGACCCTTAGCCAAGATCTATGCCGACTTGGGATGGATCTGACCATCCCAAGAAGGATCAAGCCTACTGCGATTAAATTAAACTAATGCTAATAAAATACTTTAACCACATACCCGGAATCTCAGCCCTGGGGCAGGCGAGATGTTCCGCGCCGTCTTCCGAGCTGCTCCCGTCCCACGCCGAGCCGCTCCTTGAACCGCTCCTCGAACCGCTCCGCATCCCGAGGCGATCAATCCCCGTGCCGCCGAGCCAACCACGCGCCGAAGAAAGTTTCACGCAAGTGAAACCTCCGCCTAGATTTCGGATCCAGAATCCGAACTCCTTTGCGGCTTTGCTAGAGCCCGCAGGAGTAAGGCAGAAATAATAGGGAGAGGAGAAATATTAATTTAAGCTTAGATCCGAGCGTGCTCCAACATTTACGAGAGCCGCTCAGATCTAGAGCTTGGGACAAGTTTTGAGGAAGGGGGGAGACCCCTATTTATATAGGCAGCAGACTCTCCCCTTTTCTCAAAATCCGATGTGGGACTATTTAATGGGTTAATTAAAATCAAGTTAGTTTGCACTTCACAAAGTGCAAACTTCCGTGAATTTTAACTCACTCACCGTTGAGCTTCAAGATTGATACAACCTATCAATACGACGCGCGTTCAACGGTGAACGCTTAGGAAAAAACCGTTCGTCAATTGGAGTTCGTTTGACACTCTAATTGAGTGCTCAAAGTTCAGCCCAAGGCTAGTTTTTCGCAAAAAACTGAGCCGTCAAAAACTGCCCATTAAACCTAGGGTTCCACACCCAAAGGTGGGACCCACAAAGCCTGCCCAGGCCTAAACCTGGGTGCAACCTAGTCATTGAACATGCCATGAATATTTAGAAAGATGTGCATGCGCATGTAGAAAAAGCAATAATTGACACCCCCCCAACGTTTGCGTGCCAAATGTGTGCAATATATATGATTGGGGGCGTGAGATTTAAATATTTATAACCGCAAGCGCACGGTGTTGTAGTGTGGCTTGGGGGTCGAACTCAGGGAGGCGTGGTTGTGCTTGTGTCAAGAAGGACCAAATTCACCCCATGGGCGAGCTAGCCCGAATCGGTAGATGGGTTGTGATCGCTTCGGAATGCAACCCAAGAGCACAACCGACTACGACGCAAATGCACAGAGATAAATCCCCTGCAGCGACGACGAGAACTTGGTCGGCCCCGGATATACACCCGGAGAACGATTGTAGTCTTACCGCAAGCACACGACGAAGTGGCGAGCGGGTATCGAACTCAGGGAGGGACTGTGATAGTGTCTTCTTCTAATCACCTAGCTATCGGAATGGTCAAGAATAATACGGGGTAAAGTTGTCACGATCGTTCGTATATTTATAGAAATATCAATGAAATAAAGCGCCTAGGGATAGGGAATCCCCGCTATGAACCGTATCTCATCGTTGTGATTCGTAGGTTACATCATTGCTAGACTTGAATTTTAGATGAACTAGTCGCAACTAAATGTGGAACCAAGCTCATGCTCTCGCGCTATTGCCGGTCTATAGCAAACCTAGGTTAGGGCCCAATCTCTTGCAAACCCTAACCTAAGCCGCTAGCATTAGGATCGACATCATCGTTCAATTGTATCTCGAGCCCACTCTCGTGCAAACTCGAGCTACGACCTAGGTTGAGATAGTTCCTACCCGTCCAATCTCTTGCAAACGAATATTTGCATAGAAATACGATTGAAAACCCTAGCCTTGGTCCAATCTCTTGCAAACCAATTCTAGAAAATTCCAATCGTAAATCTAAATCGAATTTCTAGGGCTTCCTATCAATTGGGATCCAATCTCTTGCAAATCCCAATCAATATGAATCCCTAGCTATCTGTAATCAATCAATCCCAACCTAACCCTAATCAATTCTAGCAACAATTTCACCAATTCATCACAATTTAGAAATAGGGTTCATAGGGTTCATCCCTATGCCCTAGGACAATAAAACTACTCACTATTTATCATGCAATTCATAAGAAATTCAATAGAAAATTCAGCACTAATCATTGCAATAGAGAAATCAATAACAAAAATGGAGTTTTTAATGAGAAAAGAGACAAACCAATGAGAACCCAATAGCATCCAACAAAAATCTCCTTTCTAATCTCTCAAAAGCCCTAAATCTAATTCCCTAAAAAGCTCTCTAAAAAGGCTGCAAAAAGTATCAAAAAGTTCTCTCTAACTAAGGCAAAAACTGGGTTTAAATACCCCTCAAAATCGCCCAGAAATTCGTGACAAAAATGCCCCTGCGCAGCTCAAAAATCACAGTTTACGCAGCAGGCGGGGCGGCCCACTCGGCCGAGTGACAAACCCTGTACAATAACAGTAAGTTGAGGATTTTTGGGGTCTGTCTTCGGAAGGTGACTCGGCCGAGTGGATTTACTCACTCGGCCGAGGGGCTTTTCTTGCTCGACCGAGTCGGAGTCGTCAAAAGCATGTACATTTACAGTAAGTCGGCCTCTTTTGACGGTGGATTTTCCCACGCCACTCGGGCGAGTGGATTTCCTTGCTCGGCCGAGTGAACTATCGTCACTCGGCCGAGTGCACGCCTTCTTCAGTTGATGCGTGTCCGGTCCGGTCGACCGAGTGCTCTTCTTGCTCGGCCGAGTGGGTGGTTCACTCAGCCGAGTGAGATGCTGCAAATGCCCAATCTTCGTCTTTTCGCTTCCTCGTCGCTCCTACGACGTTCCTTCTTCCTCCACTTGTGTCCTATCGCAGAATAGACCTCAGAGAAGCCTTGGGTGACACTCCGGAGTGGGTGCAAGTCCTCTTGATCTCAAAATCACTCCGAATCGCTCCATATCTCTTGAAATACGACAAAAACAAGAAATCGTGAAAAGCATCGCAATATTGTCGAATAATCGTGAAAAATGCGATATGAGCGATCAAAGTGGCATGCAAACATGCAGAAAAAGGGTGTAAAATACGGAGCGATCAAAATCCCCCAAGCTTACCTCTTACTCGTCCTCGAGGAAGATGAGTAAAAAGTAAACCCGACGGGCAAAACGATGGAAAAGAAAAATAAAAATGAAAACAGAATAGAAGGCGAAGAAGGGGGTGCTAGATCATTTTTCTCAGGACGTGGGTTTCGCTTACTCATATAGCATACTCAGAACATAAAACACACGTCAAAGACTTTTATTTCGATATCATAGTATAATTGATGCATTCGAAATAGAAAACCCCAAAATATCAAAATAGCATGAAATATGGAATCATTCTAGGATTAACATCGTCTGAAGCATCTAAAGCGGTATGCATAACCATAGATCACACACTTTTCAATTGAATGCTTTCTATAAGGAGTATAAGAGATATCACACGATACGGAATAGTAAGAATATAAAAAGCATGGTTTTCATGAAATGAATGCTAAGTGTCGATTTTCTGGATTTCGTGAAACTTTAGCAATCTCACCGAGTATAGAAGATTACTTAGCCTAGGTTGTCATGCACCGTCAAGTAGTCACTCTCTCACACATCATTGGATCATCTCCCCCAAGCTTATCCATAAGCGTGGTGGCATAAACTAATCAATATGTACATTCCCCATTTCTTTTGAAGCTCCAAAAAAGTAAAAATAAAACAAAGAGGGAAGAATGAGAGAAAGAGTATGAGATGGGGTCGTTATGAACTTCTTTTCTCTTTTCTTTTCTTTTTCTCAATTTTTCTCTCTTTTTTTAACAAAGCATATATACATAGGTGATCCCAAATCAAAAGAGGAGAAGGATATACAGGTATATATATATTTTTGATTTTGGGGATTTGGAGCATGGGAATTAATAGCGGGGGAAATGTCGATAATAGATTTGCTATGGGTGAATTCACCAATGAATTTCAAGTAGAGAAATAATGCTCAAGATATGTGGAGAAAGAAATAAATGTATCGCTCGGTTCACTCTATGGGACGTGCATGACGACTTTCGGCAGAGTAATATAATCTACTCAGTTTAATCTCAAAAAGCAAACTAGTCCAGATATATCACCCTAGCAAACATTCAATCAACCTGAAAGTGAAGCGTACAATTCATGCAATAAGAAGTGATATGGGGAAAGGAAAGCAGTACTCTAAATATAAGCAGACAATGCGTGAAGCTTGGTGTGTTTTCTATGAAAATCATACATATGAATCATCAGACATCAGCTAATAACAGAATTTCATCCATATTCATTCAGGAAAAGAGTGGGTTACTATTTCAAGATGCAAAGCAGGACATATCATATGATATCTGAAACAAAAGCTATGACGTGACAAAAATAGCATGCATATAGAGATAAGCTAACACCACGTCATCATCATCACAGAAAAACCATCTCTAGCAAAAGATGAAAGAAACAAGGATAAAAGAAAATATAACTATATACAATGCGGCATACTCAAAAAAGAAAAGAAAACGTGATGCATGATAAAAAATGAAAAAGTAGTGAAAATAAGTGCAAAAGTGGAAAGAAAACGTGAGAAATAAAAATAAAGGGTGGCTAAAATGAAAAAGTGTGAGAACTCACTCCCCCAAGCTGAAGTGCACAGTGTCCTCAATGTGCAAAGTGTGGCACACCGAGAGACGAGAGATGGGTGGGGCGGGTGAGGATGCATGCATGATAAAAAAGAAAAAGAAAAAGAAATAAAATAAAATATGAATGAATGTGATGCATGCAAAGATCAGGATGATGCAGATATGAGTGTCCCCAAAAAAAATCTCTCCCTCACTCCCAAAAAGATATAAAAAGATATGATCAGGTAGGCATCAAAGTAATAATACGTGGAGGAGGGGGCAAAAATCAAACACTAGGCCCAGGAACAAACGGGCAGCAAAACGACAGAAATATCAGAGGCATCAAGAGTGTGCCTAAGCAGGTGGTGGGGCTGCACCATCACCGTCCTGTGGCGGAGGTGGTGGCGGAGGTGGTGGGCGTGGTATCTGCTGGGTGGGTGGGTGTAGTGGAGGCAGACGTGCCAGAATCTGATTCAGGCAAGCCTGAATATCGGGAAGCATGGCGACGCAGGACTGCACAGAACTGACCGTGGCAGAGAGAGCCCTAAAGTCTCCTCGAAGTCCACTAACAACCCCCTCTAGAGCACGAAGGCTCTGTACTAGAGAGTCAGGGGGTGGTGGAGTGGAGGGACGCACAGGTCTAACTGGTGGGGTGCTGGGCTGTCTCTGGCGGGAAGCGTATAGGATGGGGCCAGCAGGGTAGTGTGGAAGGTGTGCTGTGCTCGGTAAGTGATGCCCAGCCTCGGTGTGAGGCTGGGTCGAAGCGGAGGCAGCAGCAACAGAAGTGGAAGGCAAAATGGGCGACGAGGTAGCTGGAGAGGTCAGTGAAACAGATGTGGGGACAGACGTCACGATACTCTTGGTGAAGACAGCAGCAGCGGGGTCAGAAGGGTCGACGGCCGGGGTGGCTGTGGACAAAAGTGAGGTCAAGACCGCCACTGCGGCGGTGAAGGAAGTCTCGCCAGTCTCTAAAATAGCGGTGGGACGCTCGGGGCTAAGAGATGTGATAGGCTCAATGGACATAGGCTCAGCGGCGGTGGTGGTGGTGGTGGTGGTGGACTCAGCTAAGGTGCTCCCGACACCGACAGAAGTGTGGACAGAAGTGTCGGGAGGTGCAGACAGTGCAGGCACGGGCTGAGGGATCACGAGGTCGACAGAGGGTGCAGGGGGTGCAGGGGGTTCCTGCTCAGCATCCTCAGCCTCAAGTACGTAGGCAGCAGGGATAAGGAGATCCATCGCTGGAATCCAATCCCAGTGGGCCGGTCCAATGTGTGTCCGAGCGAGGCTCGGAAGAACCATGTAGTCAGCACTAAAGGGACCGTGCAACCACACCCAGTGCCTGCGACCGTGGGGACGAAGCATCTTCATCTGGGCCATAACATCTATCGATAGTGCGGTGGGGCCCGGGGCTCAACGCAAGTCGTCAGGTAGGTCCACGCCGGTCATAAGGGCTAGAAGTGTGATCAGACCGCCGCAGCAAATAGGTGAGCAAGCGCTCACCGAAATGATGATGCGGTCTAAAAACCAGCTAGCAATGTCAATCTCGACGGCGGGGACCAGGTCGTCGCTACCCCTATCCAGAACTCTGGGGCGAGTCATCGCGTAGAGCATATATAGCTCTGGCGTAGACATCGTCCCAGGCTCGTACCTCGCCAAGAAAGTAGTCGCCATGAGGCGTTGTGCAATGCCGAGGCAGGGGTGCAGGATGGCTGAGGCCTTGGCCCTACTAGGGTCAAAGCCAAGTGGTATCCCATGATCTGTGTCCAGAAGGTGGAGGTGTCGAACGACGGGGGTGCGATGTGCATGGGGGCGTAGGCACGGTCAGGGACAGGGACAGCGGGCCGCTGGAAGAATGCACGAAGCATGTCGAGAGTGATCTTGCACTCTCGATCCATCAAGCGGAATGTGCATCCTCCAGGGGCCTGGTCAATCGAGCTCAGGACCTCTAGTGTCGGACGGATGAAAGTATCCGCCGACACCGCAAGAAAATCACGCCATCCCACGTTGTCGTACAACGTGAGAAGCCCCTTGAGTACCCCTAGGCGGTCAAGGTCAGCTAAATGTACGAACCTAGAGGGTACTATCGAGCGATAGCAGATACGCTCGAACCTGGCGCGGTGTGCGTCGTTTCGAAACGTGATCCCCATCGGCCCGACAACAGGAGCGGGTGGAGGGACATGATCGGCTGGGATAGGCTGTGTGGGTGATGGTGGCGGTGGCAGGCTAGGTGGAGGGGAGTCCTCCCTAGCGTGAGAGGGACCGGGGTCATCGGTCCTCCTCCGCTTGGGAGCGGATCCCCGCGTACGCGGCCTAGTACGTGGCGGCATGTGTGCTGCGAGACGTGTCCCAACCTAAAGAAATACTGCGGCATGCTAAATAATGGAACGAATGTACCTGAACACGTCGCGAGAGCAATAAGTGGTGCACGCCTCCACCGCGAAGCGCAAAACGCGTCCAAAAGCTCCCCAAAGCTCCCTTAAGATAGCATGCAAATCAAACGATCAAATCAGTGAATAATATTCAATATATAAGGGGGAGATGGTGGATAATAGATAGATATGAAAGTTAATTTGGATTAGGGGCTCGACGGGCGTACGGATCAAGAAAAACAAGGAGAAGAGGGGCTTTTGGGGCAAAAGGGGGTGATTGGGGCGGTGGAAGCCGGCGCCGGCAGAGGGAATGGCGGCTGTACGTCGGCGAGGTGAGTCACGGCGACTCGTCGGCGAAGGGGCTTGGATTTGCTCGATTCAGGCGCGGGGGCGTACGCAGCGGGCGAGGGAGGCGAAAAGGCAGCAGCTCGGGTGAAAATGGGGCGATTTGGGGTTTTAGAAAATCGCGCCCGCCGCTCAGCTTATATAGAAAATGTTACGACTCGGCCGAGTGGAAATGTCACTCGGCCGAGTGCGTAAACGAAAAATTTCGAAAAAATTTCGTTCCCACCTACGAATTGGCCGAGTGGCTTTGGCTCACTCGGCCGAAGGGAGAAACTCCGCTCGGCCGAGTGGCTCTGCCACTCGGCAATTTTTAGGCTAGGAGGGTATCTGTTTCACTCGGCCGAGTGACAAGTCACTCGCCCGAGTGGCAATTAAAACTAAAACTTACAGAAATTAACAGAGAGTTGGTCTGCAGAAACTTCCCTGTTTTGTGCTCCACTCGGCCGAGTGGAGTCTTTGCTCGGCCGAGTGGCATATGCTACTCGGCCGAGTGACGTGATGTTTTCTGCATCGGCTCTCTGTTTTTGCTCTGGTCTTTGTTTTTCTTCCTCCAGTCTGTTTCTTCCTCCTCCTAAGGCCTGAACGCATTCCTGGAGCGCTCTTCCTTGCCTCTGTCATCCTTCATATGGTTGATCTCCATTTCTCCTTCTCCTGTCATGAAAAATAGGACCCGTTGTCACGATTTTCATGGACAAACGACTCTAAAAACTAATAAAAGGGTAAACCAAAAATGAAAATCAAATAAAAATAATTCAAAAACCGTCGGGCTGCCTCCCGACAAGCACTCGTTTAAGGTCGTGAGCTCGACCCCTTAAGATATTCGTTTAGCTTGTGATATTGGGTGCATATGAGATGCACCTGTCAAACTTGTCGGGAAGGCCGATTGGGTTCGGGTCATGATGTTCATCGGTCTTCCTCGACGCCTCCTCATCATGGGCAATGTTGGGGGATAAGTCCCTGTCATGACCCGCTTCCCTAAAATGGAGGCGAGACGTGAAAAGGTCCGCACGAGAGTGGAGCTGTGGAGCCCCAAACCCGATAAGCGTCCACAATACATAAACAGGTCCCTGTAACCACAACAGAATAACAATAATAACACAAGGAGAGACTGAAATAAAATTCCACATCTCACAAATTGTCCAACATCAACAAAGAGTCCAACATCCAGAAAAGCCACCAGGCTAAAAGAAAAGAGTCCAAGGCCCAGAACAAGGCCAACAAAAGAATACGACATAACAAAGTATAGGTGCTACGCACCGATAACAAACAACTGTTTAACAAAAGTAAAACACAACGAAGACACTAGGACTGGTCCCCAGTGTCCACGTACTCCCCGTCAAACACAAGCTCGGGCTCGGCGTCAGCGAACACCTCGTCCTCAACGAGGTACTCAGGCTCAGGATCTAACATGTGTCACCCAAAAGAGTAAAGGGGCACATGTCAGCAAGTCTAAAAAGACTTGGGCAAGGAAACTGAAAGTGAGGCATCTAGCAACCTAGCAGTTTAGTATGCATGACATGGCAGTTATAACATGAGTGCACAATTAAAACATGGCAAGACAATTTGTACAAGAGAACAATCATCGGGACAAGACAAGAGTAGCCAAGCTACTATCAATTCAATCAATTCACATTTTGTAGGTGTTTACGCCATTCGCTGAATGTCATAGCATTTCAGACCGATCGGCACTAAACACTACTCGGTAACCACACGATATGGAGCCTGGGGTCCCTGCACATTGAGCTCATCTAGTGAGCCTAGGGTTGCCCCGCACATTGAGCTCGCATTCTTAGTTCACAATTCAATACATCGAGCGTTGGGGTTTCCAACTCATTATGCTCGCTTCTGGTCACGAGCCAGGAACACAATTATGGCGTAGGGAACACCTAGCCGGAACACGCAATTCGGGCATTGGCTATCAACCAACACATGGCCCGCTTCTGGAACACGAGCCAGGAACACAACATTGTAGCGAAGCTACGCAATCACAGCAATACCTAAAGAATGCGAGGTCATGACAATTTATTTGCGTACCGTTAATTAAATTAAACGTGACAGGCGAAATGCAATGACATGAACATATTCGCGTACCGTTAATTGAAAGTAAACATGACATGGTAATTGTGCAACATGCTAAAAGTCGGAATTAGCTTTGTTGTCAAGCTAATTCCCCAATTTGCGCCTAGGCGAGTATCATTTCGTCGCCTAGCCTCTTTTACGCCTACAACAAGCAAATGGCCTAAAACATGGCCTAAACCCTAAGTGGCAAGTTTCACTTGCCTAGCACCGGGGATGACGACCACTTCGCCTCACGGATGCTATCTACGGGGGAAATCGCGAGAGGAGGCGGAAGAAACACTCCGGGGAACCCTAGGATCAGATCTAGAAAAGATTGGAGAAGTTTGGGAAAACTAGGGTTTTGGGGGATTTGATGGGTTTTGGTGAGATTTGATGGAGATTTGGGGAAGATGAGGGGTAGATGGAGTGAATGGATGGATTGGATGATGGATTTAGGGCTTGGAATGGAGAAATGGAGCTTGGAGGAAGATGGGGGGCTGAAGGGGGAAATTTTTAGGGTTTTGGGTCGTGTTGGAGAAGAAGAAGTCATTTGGGTTGGGTATAAATAGGTTGAGCTGGCGGCTGCCCAGAAATTAGGGTTTTAACACTAGTTAGTCGGTCAAAGAGCAACCACTGACCGACTAGTTTGGCAACTAGTCGGTCGGTCGACCAACGCAGACCGACTAAGTGTAAACAGTAACTTCTGTACAAAATTAGGATTTAGAATTAGTCGGTCCATGAACAAATACTGACCGACTAGTTTAGCATCTAGTCGGTCGATGAACGTTCTTAGACCGACTAAGAGTGAACAGTAACTGATACAAAAATAATATGATGAGTTAGTCGGTTCAAGAAGCATTGCTGACCGACTAGTTTGCAACCTAGTCGGTCAACCAACGTTCTTAGACCGACTAACGATAAACAGTTACTCCTGAGAAATTTAGAAAGCTAATTAGTCGGTCCAAGAAGGATTGCCGACCGACTGGATCGTCATCTAGTCGGTCGGTGCCCCTTCTTATACCGGCTAATGAGCACAGAAAAATACCGATACGGAGCGCGAGGCCCCGTGATCGATTCCTAAGACTCCTAGGCTTGATCTATTAGTTAGATACGACCGTTATGAAGTCCGTCACGAGTGACATACTTCGAAATCGATGATCCTAAGGAAGAAACAAGAAATCACGACGAAACGATCGAAAATGAAAGCTACGGAGACGAAAACCACACACGAGGAGAAAATCCACCAAAACATATATTATAATATATAAAATCCAGATACATAAAAAGCAGTCGTTACATCCTCCCCAACTTAAGAAAAATTCCGTCCTCGGAATTTCCAAAACTCACGAGTCCGGAAACAAAAGTGGGAAACGCTCTCGCATCTCATCCTCATTCTCCCAAGTAGACTCTCCAGGTGAACCGTGTCGCCACATCACCCTCACAAGATTGACAACCTTGTTACGAAGCGATTTCTGACGCCTGTCCAGAATCTGCACTGGATGCTGGTCATACGTCATATCGGGGCGAACGGTAATCTCCGAAAAATCCACCGCATGAGACGGATCGCTAATGTATCGACGAAGCTGCGACACATGGAAAACATTGTGAACTCCTTCCAAAGATGGCGGCAAGGCCAAGCGATAAGCTACCTCGCCAACCCTCTCCAAAATGTCAAACGGTCCAATGTATCGCGGGCTCAACTTCCCACGCTTCCCGAAACGAATCACACCACGATTCGGGGAAATCTTCAAGAACACATGGTCGCCCGGCTGAAACTCCAAAGGACGACGTTTAGCATCCGCCCAATGCTTAAAACGGTCCTGAGCAATTCTCAACCTCTCCCGAATATTCCTGACGATCCCCACGGCCTCCACGATCATCTCAGGTCCCAACAACTCCCGATCACCAACGTCATCCCAACTCAATGGCGATCGACATTTCCTCCCATAAAGAGCGGCGAAAGGCGCCATGCCAATACTCGCCTGGAATCTGTTGTTGTAAGAGAACTCCACCAAGTGTAGGTGGTCCTCCCACGAACCCTTGAAATCCAACATGCACGCCCTCAGCATGTCTTCCAAAATCCGAATCGTCCTCTCGGACTGGCCATCCGTCTGCGGATGGTACGCCGTGCTGAAACTCAGACGCGTACCCAAGCTCTTCTGCAAACTCTGCCAAAACTGAGATGTGAACCTCGTGTCTCTGTCAGACACGATACTCACGGGGACTCCGTGAAGTCGCACAACCTCCTGCACGATTCACGTTACATCACTATCCAGACTAGGAAAAGGACATAAAACGGAGAGTAAAAGAAATTTTACCTCCATATATCTCCTCGCTAGCGCCTCAGTGGACTGTCCCTCTCGGAACGGAATAAAGTGTGCAGATTTGGTCAATCGATCTACGATCACCCAAATCGCGTCATTCTGCTTCGGACTCCGAGGTAGTCCAGTCACGAAATCCATAGTGATGTGTTGCCATTTCCACTCCGGAATCGGAAGCGGTTGTAGCAACCCGGCCGTACGCTGATGCTCCGCCTTCACTTGCTGGCAAACCAAGCACTTGTCTACACTCCGAGCCACGCTCCTCTTCATGCCATGCCACCAATAATTCAGACGAAGATCCTGGTACATCTTGGTGCCACCAGGATGCACAGAATACAGCGAACTGTGTGCCTCCACCATCAGCTCCTCTCTGATATCCCCAATTGGCACACACAACCTGGCTCCAAACCTCAGCGAGCCATCCTCATGAATCAAAAAGTCAGTCCGCAGACCGGTTTCCACCTGCCCCCGAATCTTCACCAGCTTCGGATCCTCAGCCTGGCCAGCCTTAATCCGATCAACGATCGTCGACTGTACCTGCATGTACATCAACAACGAAGCCTCCCCAGGAAGAACAATCTCCACACCAGACTCACAAAAATCCTGCTGCAATCTCCACTGCGAGGTCAAAATCATTACCGCTGGAAGCCTACTCAAAGCATCCGGAACCACATTCACCTTGCCAGGGTGAAACTGCAAATCAATATCATAATCCGCCATAAGCTCCAGCCATCGACGCTGTCGCATGTTGAGCTCCTTCTGAGTGAAAATATACTTCAAGCTTTTGTGATCGGTGAAAATCTTCACTTTCTCACTCAGCAGGAAGTGCCTCCAAATCTTAAGAGCAAACACAACGGCAGCCAACTCCAAATCATGCGTCGGGTAATTCTTCTCATGAACCTTAAGCTGACGAGACGCATACGCCACAACATGCCCGTGCTGATGCAACACACAACCGAGACCCTTGCCAGAAGCATCGCAAAAGATCTCAAATCCACCGCTGCGATCAGGCACAACAAGAATAGGGACAGTCGTCAACCTCTCCTTCAGAACACCAAAAGCACTCTCACAATCACCCGACCAAACAAAAGCAACATCCTTCCGTGTCAACCTGGTCATCGGCTCAGCAATACGAGAAAAGTCCTTAATGAATCGCCGATAGTAACCAGCAAGTCCAAGAAAACTCCGAATCTCAGATGCCGACGACGGAACAGGCCACTCCCTGATGGCCCGAATCTTCTCAGGATCCACTGAAATACCATCTCCAGTCACCACATGCCCGAGAAAAGCAACTCGATCCAGCCAAAACTCGCACTTCGAAAACTTAGCATACAACCGATGCTTCCTCAAAATCTCCAACACCGTCCTTAAGTGCGAGGCATGCTCTTCCTCCGACTTCGAATAGATCAGAATGTCGTCAATAAAGATAACGACAAACTTATCCAAAAAGTCGTAGAAAATCAGGTTCATCAGATTCATGAAAACTGCGGGCGCGTTAGTTACGCCGAAAGGCATAACCACAAACTCATAGTGTCCATACTTCGTCCTGAACGTTGTCTTCGGAACATCTCCCTTCTTCACCTTCAACTGATGGTAACCACTCCTCAAATCCAATTTAGAAAACACCCTCGAACCTCCAAGCTGATCAAAAATGTCATCGATGCGAGGCAACGGGTATTTATTCTTAATGGTCACCGCATTCAACTCCCGATAATCCACGCACATGCGACGCGAACCATCCTTCTTCTTTACCAGCAACACCAGTGCTCCCCACGGAGACACGCTAGGATTGATATAACCCTTCTGTAAAAGCTCATCCAACTGCTTCCGCAACTCTTCCAACTCAGCAGGTGCCATACGATACGGCGCCTTCGAAATCGGCTGCGCACCTGGGACGAGATCGATAGAAAATTCCAGAGCCTGATCAGGCGGCAAACCAGACATCTCCTCGGGGAAGACGTCGCCAAAATCACGCACCACAGCTGGCCACTCCAGCTCCATCTGCATAGCCACAGCCTCCACTGGCCTGGCCCGAAATCTGACAGGACCAAGCGAACTGCTACCACGACTGAACTCAAACACTGGATGTCCGGGAATCTCGAACACCACCTTCTTCCTCCTGCAGTCGATCGTAGCATAGAAGCTCGCAAGCCAGTCCATCCCAAGAACTGCATCATAGTTGATGATGTCGTGGACAATGAAATCAGCGAAAAGCTCATGTCCACAGACCACCAACGAGCAAGAATTGCAACCACGATGCACCGAGACCACGCCATTCCCTGTAACGATGTTCCAACTCTTTGGAAGAGGGGACGTCGACAAGGAATGCCTCTCCACGAAGCTCCGAGAAATAATGCACATCGATGCACCAGAGTCAAAGAGGACTCGTGCATGAAATGTGCAAACCAAAATCACACCTAATCAAGCAATTAACAATCAAACCCTAATCTAGCAAACAACCATGTTCAAGCAAACAACAAAATCTAACAATCAAAACCAGCTAGGAAAGTAACAGCTAGATTGAGGATTACCTGCGATAACCTCATCCACAGCCGCGCTCTCCGCAGCGGTCATCAGAAAAGCCTGCCTCCTCGGCGGAACAGCCTGCCGAAAAGCCTGCCCCTGCGGAACAAGAGCTGCTCCACGTCCAGCAGGAACAGACGCACGCTGCTGCAACGGCTGTGCTGCAACAGGTGCCCTCCGTAGCGGATCCGCATGCCGACAATCCTTCGCGACATGAGATGCATCACCGCAAATCAAACACTGGCCCAGAAACTTCCGACACTGATCCTTGACGTGGCCAGGCCTGCCACAGAAATGGCAAAACTTCGGAATAGGCCCTCCTGGCCTCTTAAACTGAGCGGACTGATTAGGCCTGAATCCAGGTCTAACCACAGCTCTCGCCTGTTCCACAGGCCTCTTCCCAGCACCAACAACAGATCCTCTCCTTTGGTTCACGAGCAGCTCCTGCCTCTTGGCAGCGACCAGAACCTTCTGATAAGATTCCCTGTCAGAAGAGGTCACAAAACTCTGGAGCTCCGAAGCAAGCCCCTGCAGGAACCTCTGAGCTCTTTCCTCAGCGTCCTGCACCATCTTTGGTGCAAACCGACTCAGCCTCATGAACTCTTGGTGATATAGGTCCACCGACGAGTTCCCCTGCTTCAGATCGATAAAACGCTGCAGCATCTCTTCCCTGGCAGCCTTCGGGAAGAACTCACCATCAAATCTGGCCTTGAAGGTAGCCCAAGCTATCGGCTCCACCAACAACTTCTCCTCCGCATCCCACCAATTCCTGGCGTTATCCTTAAGCTGCCTCTTCGCCAAATCAACCCATCCAGCCGGGGTGATCTTGGCCATCTTCAGATTGTCCTCGATGTTCCGAATCCACTCATCGGCAGCCAGAGGACCCTCAGAACCATCAAAATATGCGGGACCCAGCTCCCGAAATTGCTTCGCTCCTGGCTCAGAGCGAGGAACATCCGGAAGAGCCCGGGCAGCTCGAGCAGGTGGAGCATTCTGGACTTGCAGAAGTACGCCCTGCTGCACTTGCATCATCTGGAGCATCATCCGCATCATCTCACCGCTGGTGGGTTCCCGCTCGGGCTCCTCATCATGAGGGACCGCGCCACTACCCCCACCACGGGTGAAACGTCTTCCTGCCATCTAGTGACACGGAAAACAAATCAGATTAGACTCATAGCCTATGACATCGGACGTCGAACTTAGTTTATTGGACATTCTAATATTATTATCGCTATTCCAAAAATCGCAGTTACAGAAGGACCTGGATGGGCCACCAATAAAACCTGTCACGACCCGCTTCCCTAAAATGGAGGCGAGACGTGAAAAGGTCCGCACGAGAGTGGAGCTGTGGAGCCCCAAATCCGATAAGCGTCCACAATACATAAACAGGTCCCTGTAACCACAACAGAATAACAATAATAACACAAGGAGAGACTGAAATAAAATTCCACATCTCACAAATTGTCCAACATCAACAAGGAGTCCAACATCCAGAAAAGCCACCAGGCTAAAAGAAAAGAGTCCAAGGCCCAGAACAAGGCCAACAAAAGAATACGACATAACAAAGTATAGGTGCTATGCACCGATAACAAACAACTGTTTAACAAAAGTAAAACACAACGAAGACTCTAGGACTGGTCCCCAGTGTCCACGTACTCCCCGTCAAACACAAGCTCGGGCTCGGCGTCAGCGAACACCTCGTCCTCAACGAGGTACTCAGGCTCAGGATCTAACATGTGTCACCCAAAAGAGTAAAGGGGCACATGTCAGCAAGTCTAAAAAGACTTGGGCAAGGAAACTGAAAGTGAGGCATCTAGCAACCTAGCAGTTTAGTATGCATGACATGGCAGTTATAACATGAGTGCACAATTAAAACATGGCAAGACAATTTGTACAAGAGAACAATCATCGGGACAAGACAAGAGTAGCCAAGCTACTATCAATTCAATCAATTCACATTTTGTAGGTGTTTACGCCATTCGCTGAATGTCATAGCATTTCAGACCGATCGGCACTAAACACTACTCGGTAACCACACGATATGGAGCCTGGGGTCCCTGCACATTGAGCTCATCTAGTGAGCCTAGGGTTGCCCCGCACATTGAGCTCGCATTCTTAGTTCACAATTCAATACATCGAGCGTTGGGGTTTCCAACTCATTATGCTCGCTTCTGGTCACGAGCCAGGAACACAATTATGGCGTAGGGAACACCTAGCCGGAACACGCAATTCGGGCATTGGCTATCAACCAACACATGGCCCGCTTCTGGAACACGAGCCAGGAACACAACATTGTAGCGAAGCTACGCAATCACAGCAATACCTAAAGAATGCGAGGTCATGACAATTTATTTGCGTACCGTTAATTAAATTAAACGTGACAGGCGAAATGCAATGACATGAACATATTCGCGTACCGTTAATTGAAAGTAAACATGACATGGTAATTGTGCAACATGCTAAAAGTCGGAATTAGCTTCGTTGTCAAGCTAATTCCCCAATTTGCGCCTAGGCGAGTATCATTTCGTCGCCTAGCCTCTTTTACGCCTACAACAAGCAAATGGCCTAAAACATGGCCTAAACCCTAAGTGGCAAGTTTCACTTGCCTAGCACCGGGGATGACGACCACTTCGCCTCACGGATGCTATCTACGGGGGAAATCGCGAGAGGAGGCGGAAGAAACACTCCGGGGAACCCTAGGATCAGATCTAGAAAAGATTGGAGAAGTTTGGGAAAACTAGGGGTTTGGGGGATTTGATGGGTTTTGGTGAGATTTGATGGAGATTTGGGGAAGATGAGGGGTAGATGGAGTGAATGGATGGATTGGATGATGGATTTAGGGCTTGGAATGGAGAAATGGAGCTTGGAGGAAGATGGGGGGCTGAAGGGGGAAATTTTTAGGGTTTTGGGTCGTGTTGGAGAAGAAGAAGTCGTTTGGGTTGGGTATAAATAGGTTGAGCTGGCGGCTGCCCAGAAATTAGGGTTTTAACACTGGTTAGTCGGTCAAAGAGCAACCACTGACCGACTAGTTTGGCAACTAGTCGGTCAGTCGACCAACACAGACCGACTAAGTGTAAACAGTAACTTCTATACAAAATTAGGATTTAGAATTAGTCGGTCCATGAACAAATACTGACCGACTAGTTTAGCATCTAGTCGGTCGATGAACGTTCTTAGACCGACTAAGAGTGAACAGTAACTGATACAAAAATAATATGATGAGTTAGTCGGTTCAAGAAGCATTGCTGACCGACTAGTTTGCAACCTAGTCGGTCAACCAACGTTCTTAGACCGACTAACGATAAACAGTTACTCCTGAGAAATTTAGAAAGCTAATTAGTCGGTCCAAGAAGGATTGCCGACCGACTGGATCGTCATCTAGTCGGTCGGTGCCCCTTCTTATACCGGCTAATGAGCACAGAAAAGTACCGATACGGAGCGTGAGGCCCCGTGATCGATTCCTAAGACTCATAGGCTTGATCTAATAGTTAGATACGACCGTTATGAAGTCCGTCACGAGTGACATACTTCGAAATCGATGATCCTAAGGAAGAAACGAGAAATCACGACGAAACGATCGAAAATGAAAGCTACGGAGACGAAAACCACACACGAGGAGAAAATCCACCAAAACATATATTATAATATATAAAATCCAGATACATAAAAAGCAGTCGTTACAGTCCCCCAAGCTAGAGCTTGTTCCCATCTTCTTCTTGGCCGGTGACACCGATCTTCCGTTCGGTGGAGCTTTCTTCGGATTCTTGGCCTTTGAGAGCTTGCAAAGCTCTCGTATTCTTGCGACATCAGCTTCGCCTTCATCATCATCCGTGGAGCTATCCGGAGGGTCTTCCAATTTCTCTTCTTCCCCTGAAGCTTGGCCTTCTTCGAAGCCATCGTCATGGAGAGCACCAATGGAGTGGGGGATTGCTTCTTCAATCACTTCGTCGAGTAGATATGAAAGATCGTGGGGGCGTCCCTTGAGTAGATATACGCAACTCACTTCACCGGAGGGGAATCCTTCGGAATAATGCTTGAGCCGTTGTCCATTCACCTTGAATGTGGCTCCGTCTTTCCCTTCCAATTCAAAAGCTCCTCCCGGTTGTATGTGCTTAATGGTGAAAGGTCCGGACCATCGCGATCTCAATTTTCCGGGAAAGAGTCGGAGCCGGGAATTGAATAGGAGGACTTTATCTCCGACCTTGAAGTCCGTGACCGTGATGCGTGCGTCGTGGAGGATTTTAGTCCTTTCCTTATAAATCCTTGAGCTCTCATAAGCATCACGTCTTATCTCATCAAGCTCATTAATGTCTAAGAGTCGCCTCACCGCCGCACTTTTGTAGTCATAGTTGAATGTCTTAATAGCCCAATATGCGCGGTGCTCCAATTCTACCGGCAAGTGACAAGCCTTTCCATAAACAAGTCGGTACGGTGTGGTGCCAATAGGAGTGCGAAATTCCGTACGATAAGCCCATAGTGCATCGTCCAATTTCATTGACCAATCTTTTCTAGATCTATCTACGGTCTTTTCTAGAATTTGCTTGATTTCTCGGTTTGACACCTCCACTTGGCCACTCGTTTGGGGATGGTATGCCATGCCAACTCTATGATTCACCCCATATCTTTTCAACATGGCTTCAAATTTGTTCTCTATAAAGTGGCTTCCCCCATCGCTTATCAAAGTACGCGGCACTCCAAAGCGTGGGAAGATGTTATGCTTGAAAAACTTGGACACCACCCTCGCATCATTAGTAGGAGTCGCAATGGCTTCCACCCATTTAGAGACGTAGTCCACGGCTAGTAAGATATACTTGTTTCCTTTGCTTGACGGAAAAGGTCCCATGAAGTCCACTCCCCAACAATCGAATAGCTCAACTTCTAGAATGGGCCTCATCGGCATCTCGTTTCGCCTTGATATATTCCCAGTCCTTTGGCATCAATCGCATCCCTTGACGAAGTCATGCGTATCCTTGAACATGGTCGGCCAAAAGAATCCGCATTGTAATATCTTGGCGGTGGTCTTAGATGAGGCGTGATGTCCCCCGCATGGCATACCATGGCAATGCAAGATGATAGATGCTGCCTCCTCCTTGGAAACACATCTCCGAATAACACCATCCTTGCAAATCTTGAAGAGATACGGATCTTCTCAAAAATAATTTCGGACTTCGTGCATAAACCTCCTCTTTCGTTGCGTGGGCATTCCGCATGGTTTGATCCCACAAGCCAAGTTATTGAAGAAATTCACATACCAAGGCACCTCTCCGGGCCTTATGGCATATAGCCTCTCATCAACAAAGGTGTCATCGATAGGTAGGCTCTCGTCCTCCTCGCCGCGAATAAGCCTAGATAAGTGGTCCGCCACTACGTTGTCCGCTCCCTTCTTGTCCCTAATCTCCAAGTCAAATTCTTGCAACAAAAGTATCCATCTTATCAATCTTGGTTTTACCTCTTTTTTGCTTAGAAGATACTTCAATACCGTATGGTCGGTGTGGACAATAACCTTGGATCCAAGGAGGTAGGAACGGATGTCACGCCCTGCTTCCCTAAAATGGAGTCGGAACGTGAGAAGGTCCGCACAGGCGTGGAGCTGTGAAGCTGCACGCCTGATAAGCGTCAAATCTAAATATATGCAGGTCCCTGTAAAGGCAAACGGAACAACAATAATAATAAAGGAGACTGATATAAGATAACCGATCTCAGAATTTGTCCTCAATAATATCCAACATCGTAGAAAAGCCACCAGGCTAAAAGAAAGAGTCTAGGCCCAAAACATGGCCAACAAAAGCCGACACAAGACAAAGTATTGGTGCTACGCACCGACAACTAAAGCAGTCTAAACAACAACACAAACAGTCTCTACGACTGATCTCCAGTGTCCTCAAACTCCCCGACGAACGCGGGCTCTGACTCAGCGTCAGCGAACACCACGTCCTCAGCAGCAACCTCAGATTCAGGATCTAACATGTGTCACCCAAAAGAGTAAAGGGGCACATGTCAGCAAGTCTAAAAAGACTTGGGCAAGGAAACTGAAAGGAAAGTAAACTAACAACCTAGCAGTTATAGTATGATGCATAGCATGGTAAGTATAGTAGGGAAGCAACAAGTAAGGTAAAGTGCAAGTAATAAGTATGGTATGGATGACAAGTTTTACATGAACAAGTACAAGTACAAAGACAAGTCAAGTAAGCACGTCGTGCACAGAGATTCCGCCTGTTGGCTAGAGTGGCTGATCGGGCCAACTCTTAAGCTCAAGTGACCGTTTATCCCTACGCCTCCACGTGTATCGGGCATTGGCTTTTGACCAACACAAGTGGCCCGCTTCTGGATCACGAGCCAGGAAGTGTATTTGGCATAGGGTTGTGTCCGCTATAAGCAGGCACCTAGCCTCAATAATTCGGGCATTGGCTTTTGACCAACTCACGTAGCCCGCTTCTAGAACTCGAGCCAGGAAATGTATTTGGCATAGGGTTGTGCCTGCAACGCAGGTGCCTAGCCAGATCAAGTAGTACAAGTAATGTAGCGTGTGCTACGTATGCAACACTTAACATGGATGGCATGTACAGATAAGATGCATGGATGACAGCAAGTGCAAATAATTAAACGAAGTCGGATCTAGCTTCGTTGTCAAGCTAGATCCTGGGATTTGCGCCTAGGCGAGTATCATTTCGTCGCTTAGTCTCTTTTACGCCTACAACAAGCAAATGGCCTAAAGTGTGGCCTAAAACCCTAAATGGCAAGTTTCACTTGCATGGCACCAAGGATGACGATCAACGAGGCACGTCACAAAATGTTTAACTATGGAGATGGGATCGCTGCCATGGCAAAACAACATTAGAACAAAATCCATTTTATTTAGGGTTTAACAAATCACAACGCGGGTTATGAGGATATTAAAGGATCGATTCACTACCGGTATCGTAGCGGAAAAACGATGCCGAGCAAGCACGGCAACGGAAGAACGATCCAGAGATCTAGGGCTCAGATCTGGAAATGGCGAGAAATCTGGAGAAAAGGGGATTTGGGGGTTTTGGGGGTTTGCCGACGGCCCAAGGAGGGTGGCCGACGCTAAATGAGGCGTGAGGGGCTCCGGGGATGAAGGAAATAAGCTAGAGGAAGGTTGGGGAAGATCAGAGGTCAAAGGGGGAAAGGAAATGGCCAAGAGAAGTGAAAGAAGGAAGAAAAATGATTGGGGGGTATTTATAGAAAAAGTTGTGGCGGCTGGGCAAAACCTAGGGTTTCGGGGTCAATTAGTCGGTCTATGAATGGTGGCTGACCGACTAGTTTGGGAACTAGTCGGTCAGTCGTTCAACTGTGACCGACTAAAATCAAACAACGAAAGAAGGAAATAATCTGGGTAATGAATTAGTCGGTCTGTGAAGGCCCGTCGACCGACTAGTTTGCAACCTAGTCGATCGGTAAGTGTTCATTGACCGACTAACGATAAACAGTAACTTAGGCGAAATTTACTGAAAGAAACTAGTCGGTCTGAGAGCAAGTTCTGACCGACTAGTTTCACATCTAATCGGTCGGTGGTTGTTCTTAGACCGACTAAGAGTAAACAGTAACTCCTGAATAATTGATTTAATAAACTAGTCGGTTCCAGAAGAGTCCCTGACCGAGTAGATCGGAATCTAGTCGGTTGGTCCCCCTTCTTGAACCAACTAACATGCACGAAAAGTCTCGTATCGAAGCGCGAAGCTCCGGGAAGATTCCTACGGCTTCTAAGATCAACCTATCTCTAAGATATGAGCGCTATGAAGCTCGTCACGAATGACTTGCTCCAAACTCAATGATCTAAGGAAGAAGCTAGAAAATCACAATGAAACGAACGAAAACGAAGCTACGGAGATGGAAAACCACACATAAGGAGAAAATCCACCAAAACATATATTATAATATAGATAATCCAAATACATGAAAAACCAGTCGTTACAACGGAACTTCTCTATGGAGTAGACAACCGCTAAAAGCTCTTTCTCGGTGGTAGTATAATTTTTCTGCGCGTCGTCCAATGTCTTGCTAGCGTAGAATATAGCGTGAAGCTTCTTGTCTTTCCTTTGTCCTATCACCGCTCCGATGGCTTGGTCGCTTGCATCACACATGAGCTTGAAGGGAAGGCTCCAATCCGGCGGTTGCATGATGGGGGCGGAGATGAGTGCTTTCTTCAACGTATTAAATGCTTGCAAGCACTCTCCTGAAAAGAAAAAGGGGGCATCTTTAGCAAGTAAGGAAGTAAGTGGTCGGGCAATTAGGGCAAAGTCTTTGATAAAGCGGCGATAAAACCCCGCATGACCAAGGAACCCTCTAATGCCCTTTACATTAATAGGAGGAGGGAGTTTTTCGATTACCTCAACCTTCGCTTTATCAACCTCAATCCCTCTAGAGGACACAAGATGCCCAAGCACTATTCCCTCGGTGACCATAAAATGACATTTTTCCCAATTAAGGGTGAGATTGTTTTGTTGGCATCGTTTGAGGACTTTTGTAAGATTAGCCAAACAAGAATCAAACTCACTCTCATACACAGAAAAATCATCCATGAAGACTTCCATAATATTTTCAATGTAATCAGAAAAGATCGATGTCATGCATCTTTGAAAAGTGGCGGGAGCATTACAAAGTCCAAAGGGCATTCTATGATAGGCATATGTAACATAAGGACATGTGAAAGTGGTCTTTTCTTGGTCGTCTTCATGCAAGGGAATTTGAAAGAACCCCGAATACCCATCCAAATAACAAAAGTACTTGTGTTTAGCAAGGCGTTCAAGCATTTGATCAATGAAGGGTAATGGGTAATGGTCTTTCCTCGTGGCTTTATTTAGTTTCCTATAATCAATGCACATTCTCCATCCCGTGACAGTGCGTGTAGAAATGGGTTCTCCCTTATCGTTTTTTACAACTGTCATTCCCCCTTTTTAGGAACGATGTGAACGGGGCTAACCCACCGACTATCAGAGATATGGTAAATAATGCCGGCTTCGAGTAACTTAAGAATTTCTTTCTTAACCACCTCCTTCATGTTGGGGTTCAACCGCCTTTGAGGCTCTATGGAGGTCGCATCAGTGTTTTCCAAATGGATTCTATGCGTGCAAAGCCTAGGGCTTATTCCCTTAAGATCAGAAATAGTGTAGCCAAGGACATCCTTGTGACTCCTAAGGACGTCTAGGAGTCTTTCAAGTTGATCATGGGTGAGGTGGGCATTAACAATCACCGGAAAGGTCAATTTACTACCCAAGAAAGCATACCTTAGATTCGGTGGTAATTGTTTTAGCTCTACCTCAGGAGGCGCTGTACCCTCTGTTTCCTCTGCTTGTGAGAGTTCGGCTTCTTCATCAATATCTGAGTCTAGTTCTTGCTCATGTGGTGTGCTCTTGTGTGGAGGCTCAGATTCGCTTCTTAGCAAGGACGGTGCGTCGGAATAGACACTACACACCTCCGTGTGGGCATCGATGGGATTGCCATTGAGCTCCGGTCCAAGCCTGAGATCAAGAGATGCGTCAGTAAGTTCACAAAAATAAGAGTAAGGGTCGTAGAGTGTACTTGCCTGAATCTCGGCTTGATCAATGAATTCCTCAGAAGAGTAGTACTCTTCGATGCATGTTCCGCCATTTTCAAAACATAACTTGCCGTCCCTCACATCAAATCTGATGTTGCCCTCTATAGTCCCTTCCGGGGAGATTTGATCCATCACAAAGATGGCAAATTGTTGCTCAATGGGGTCCTCGATATCAACGACGAATGCCCCTGTGGCATGGACCTCATCAACAAGTTCTTTAAGAAGGCTCGCAAAGGAGTCATCATCTCCCTGGCTTGACTCAGTCATTAACATTGCCTCCCCCATGTTCCTGTTAAGATCTTATGGAGAAATCTGGGAAAGCAAGTAAATTGAGCAGCAAACAGAGTTTAAAAGGAAAAAATAAAATAAAGAAAGATGGATGAACAGATGGTGAGAGATAACCGGGTGATCAAAATCGAAAACCGTCAAATGTCACTTCCCCGGCAGCGGTGACAAAAACTTGATCGCTTCGGAATGCAACCCAAGAGCACAACCAACTACGGCGCAAATGCATGGAGATAAATCCCCGGCAGCGGCGACGAGAACTTGGTCGGCCCCGGACATACACCTGGAGAACGATTGTAGTCTTACCGCAAGCGCACGGCGAAGTGGCGAGCGGGTATCGAACTCAGGGAGGGACTGTGATAGTGTCTTCTTCTAATCACATAGCTATCTTCTAATCACCTAGCTATCGGAATGGTCAAGAATAATACGGGGTAAAGTTGTCACGATCGTTCGTATATTTATAGAAATATCAATGAAATAAAGCGCCTAGGGATAGGGAATCCCCGCTACGAACCGTATCTCATCGTTGTGATTCGTAGGTTACATCATCGCTAGACTTGAATTTTAGATGAACTAGTCGCAACTAAATGTGGAACCAAGCTCACGCTCTCGCGCTATTGTCGGTCTATAGCAAACCTAGGTTAGTGCCCAATCTCTTGCAAACCCTAACCTAAGCCGCTAGCATTAGGATCGACATCATCGTTCAATCGTATCTCGAGCCCACTCTCGTGCAAACTCGAGCTACGACCTAGGTTGAGATAATTCCTACCCATCTAATCTCTTGCAAACGGGTATTTGCATAGAAATACGATTGAAAACCCTAGCCTTGGTCCAATCTGTTGCAAACCAATTCTAGACAATTCCAATCATAAATCTAAATCGAATTTCTAGGGCTTCCTATCAATTGGGATCCAATCTCTTGCAAATCCCAATCAATATGAATCCCTAGCTATCCGTAATCAATCAATCTCAACCTAACCCTAATCAATTCTAGCAACAATTTCACCAATTCATCATGTTTCAGAGTGTTTTCTCACTACAAAGCGTTGACCGTGGACAACCCGGTCAACGTGGTCAAGGGGCCCGCTTGGGTCCCTCGGATGAGTCGAGTTGGTGCGGTCGAGGCTCGAGTCGGATCTGCGGATGACGTGGAGCGCGTCGGCCGGGACGAATCGGGATCCACGGTCGTCGGTAGGGCGAGGAGAAGCCTCGACCTGGGTTGAGACGCTCGGCCTCGGTCGATTGTGCTCGGCCTCGGCGGTCGGACGACGAGGGGTAGCCTCGGTCGTCGAGCTGGTTGCGTGGTCGGCGAGGGGCGGAGGGGAAGCCTCGGCCCGTGGATTAGATATCCTCCTGCGTAGACGAGAACACTCGTCAGGGGGGCCGGACCTTGGTTCCGGCCAAAACCCCTCCGATGCCTAAGTCAGACAGAGATCTGAAAGAGGAGGCCCGGCGGAGACGGTACGACTCGAGAGGAGATCGGTACGGCGTCTCACGGTGCGAGCGGGGGAGGAAGGAGGAGAAATGGGGGGACTAGGTCGTTGATGGAGTACCTTAGGTTTTTGGATACCTGAGATGCGGTCCCTTGTCCTGTCGTCCTCCTAGCCCCTTTATAGACCTCCGCCGTGATTGCCCCCGACCCACGTCGCCCGTCCGCCCTCAGTCGTGCCCCCTCAATCCGCCACCCCGCCGCTCCCTGCGCCATGCCAGCATCTCCCCATAACTGCCATTCAGTGGTCGCGGAACCGGGGGAGCGGTTATCGCAGGAGTGGGCGAGTGGCCAGCGTGTTATCGGGGCCAGGCTGGATCGACATTCGGGGGGGGGGGGGGTCCCTTATAGGGCCTCATCGAGTGGGCCTGAGCGTGCAGATGGGCTCTTGACCGGCAGTCGGGTTTCTGGGCTCGTGTCCTTCGGGTCTCGGTTAAATAGGCGTAACAATTGCCCCCATCGGTCGGGTTGATCGGCTTCGGCCGGTTCGGCTCGGCCGATGCGACTTCCGCCGACTTTGACAAGCTCATTAGTTGATGCCGACTCATTTATTAGTCGTCATCATGAGTTGGTCCGTTCGATACTTTTAAGGCGTGGGCTCCGAAGCGCCGTCGGTCCTCTGATGCTGCCACGTGTAGCTGCGAGCTTATTCCCACCGCTCGGGAGGTTGTCTTAAGTTGAGAAGCCGAGGGGTTCGTGAGCCGCCCTCGGTGGGGCCGATCGGCCTTGGCTTGCTCGGTTCGACCGCTGTGCCTCCTGGGGTTCCGAGTGGTGCTTTAATCGAGGCGTGGTCATAAATGTTGGTCATGATGAAGCAGATCGATTGGACTTCCCTTGGCGCCGATTTCGAAACGCCGCCGGTCCTTCGAGGCCTGCCACGCGTTCTTGTCAGGCGCTTCAAATTCGTCCCTGTGTCCGGTATATAAGACCCCCAGCTGCGTTGATCTCCACTTCTTTCTTGTTCTTCCCATTGTTCCAGTCTTTCCACAACTCGGAGTTTCCCGTCGCCTTCGCTTCCTCGTTAAAAGGTAATTCCTTTCTCGCTCTCGTATTATGGCTGCTCTTAGGATAGGTGATTCTGGCCAAGGGGCGAGGGATCCTTCGGAGTCCAGGCGAGACGGGCCCCGGCTAGGGGGATCAGGTTCCTCCGCCGGGAGTCGTCCCCTCCGAGATAAGGGGAAAGGAAAGCTTTTCCCAGACTTCGCCTGTGATGATGTGGCGTCAGCTGCCGTGCGGCTTAACGTGCCCCCGGTTGTCCTCCGAACGCTGTCGGGGACCCCTCCTTCAGTGGCCACGGAGATCCGGGAAAGGTATCTCTGCTTCCCGTACGATGTCCGAGTTCCATTCGTCGACGAGCGGATTTGCCTTCCGAGGAGTAATGAGGTCGGCGTCTACGTCGAAATGTTCCGCCTGGGTCTTCGTTTCCCGCTCAATCCCTTCCTCATCCAGGTCATGGAATATCTCATGGTGCCCCTTTGCCAGTTCACTCCTTGTTCGATTGCGGTGCTGACGGGCTTTGCGACGCTCTGCTGTACCCGCGGTCTGGAGCCGTCTCTCCCCCTTCTCTTCCACTTTTACCAGATCCAGACGGTTGGCCCGGGGTCATGGCTGCAACTCCGAGCTCGCTTGAGGAGGGAGTGCCTGATCGGGCTACCCCGCTGGTCGGGGGATTGGAGTTCAGATTATGTCTTTGTGATCTTCCTGGAGGACGCCCAGATTTTGACAGGTTTGGGCGGGTCTGTCCAGTCTCGCCCACCACTAGCCCTCTCTGACGTTGATCAGGCAGCTGTCGCGCTGCTGTCGGCCCTCCCCTTGGAATCGAAGTCCATTTGGTCTTTGTTGGACGACCTACTCCTGAAGGCCGTCTTGTGGTCTCCGGGTAGGTCGCTTTTTCAGTCTCGAATCGTCCTGTGACTTATCCTGATTTTGGTTCCCCTTGCAGGGATGGCTGGCCGCGAGTTCATCCGTGACGTCGATGAGCTGATCCGTCGTGGAGCCGCTCGGAGCCGAGGTAGTACCTCTGGAAGGGCGCCTCGGCGGACCGTTGAGGAGGAAGTGCGCCGAGCTGAGCCTTCTGTGGGTAAGGTGGTGGCCGCGCCTCCCACCTCTTCTTCTGGCGATCCTCTTCCCAGGGGGGTCACAAGGGGCGGACCCGCCCCGACAGCCCAAGAGGCGGGGGGTAACGACGGGTCTGGTGCAGTCCTTTTCGCCCTTGGCGCGCCCCCTCTGGTTCCCGAGGGTGGGGATGGTGCGAGGCGGAAGCGCTCCCCTCCGGTGCTCTCGGAGCCTCACGGAGGAAAGAAGAGGAGGGATGACGCGGATCCCTCCAGTCCGGCGGGTTCCGTGCTCCCCGCGGCGACCACCGGGGATCTTCCGGCTGCCTTGACAACCACCCCCCTCGCAGCGTCCTCGCCCATATCACCGGGGATCGGAGCCCTGTTGGCGAGCAATTTGGCTTCCCTCGATGTCGCCCCTGGGAGTTCGATGTTTGTCGACCGAGCTTTGGCCCAGCAGGTTGCTGAGGTCTCCGTCCCACCCCGAGACCGCAGCCTTCTCAAGAAGATCCATGCCGACAAGATGTCAGATTCCTTGGTTTGGATCCTTCAACAGGTTCGGTTATCTTGCTATCCTCTCCTTTCCTTTATCCTCTTCTTAGCCCGTGTCTCGTCTTCCAGGGTTCAGCGCTCACCGTGGAGTTGCAGTGCCGAGCCGTCCTCTTGAGGGAGCTGGAGGAGTCCTCCATGAAGGCCCACGAGCGGGCCGGGGCGGCGGAGGTAGCTATGACGGAGGCTCAGATGGAGTCTCGTCATCTCTAGCTCCGTGTGGCTGAGCTGGAGGGGCGAGTGGGTGACCTCCAGGGAAAGTTGGAGGACGCTCGGCAGTCGGCCGAGGACGCGGCTGAGTCGTTCCGCCTGGAGAGGGAGGAGCTATCGGATCGGCGTCAGGTGGCGCGGCTCGCGGAGGAGGTGGAGAGGGCTGTCGTCGGGACCCTGGGGGGGAAGATCTTTGAGGTTCTCAGGGAGGCCTTCGGTACGTACGAAGACCTCATCGCCCCTCGGATTGTTGAAGTCGTCCAGTCTTCCTTCCGAGATTGTGCGGAGCGCGTTCGGCAGGCTCCCCCGCTTGTCGATCCCCCTCGCTCCGAGCAGGGCGAAGTGCCCGAGGATGTGTCCTCCCGAGCCCGGGCTCCTTAATCCATCCCTCCCGGCCTTATCCTCAAATTTTTTAGCATCCGCTTCGCTTTGGGCCAGTCTACTTGAAATGGATCCCTGCCCCTGCTATCTCCTTCGGCTTTGCTACCGGTTCCGGGGCCAATACTTGCTGGTTGCATGGCCGCTCGCTTGGGCCGACTACTTTGGGTCTTTTGCCAACAAATTTTTCTCTGTCGGTGTCGACCTAGCTTCTGTAGGTGACGAACTTTGTTATTCGTCGTGGGTGGGTTATTTGTAGAGAGGTTTCTTCGCTTCGATTCCCTGCAAATAAAACACATTTTTGTACCCTGGTTAACTGTTATAAACGAAATTGACTTACTCGGACTTCTCGCGTATTTTGCGTTGCTGCCTTATTCTTGACCTAGGACTGGATGACGTCTGTGCCTGCTGGGGGAATTGCCCCCCAGACTTATGAGCGCAGGAGTCGGTCTGCGAGGGCAAAGCTTCTCGGCTTAGGACCGGTCGGCGTCCGCGCTGGCTGGGGGAATTGCCCCCAGACTTATGAGCGCGGGAGTCGGTCGGCGAGGGCAAAGCCCCTCGGCTTAGGACCGGTCGGCGTCCGTGCTGGCCGGGGGAATTACCCCCAGACTTATGAGCGCAGGAGTCGGTCGGCGAGGGCAGAGCTCCTCGGCTTAGGACCGGTCAGCGTCCGTGCCTGCTGGGGGAATTGCCCCCAGACTTATGAGCGCAGGAGTCGGTCTGCGAGGGCAAAGATTCTCGTCTTAGGACCGGTCAGCGTCCGCGCTGGCTGGGGGAATTGCCCCCAGACTTATGAGCGCGGGAATCGGTCGGCGAGGGTAAAGCCCCTCGGCTTAGGACCGGTCGGCGTCCGTGCTGGCCGGGGGAATTGCCCCCGGACTTATGAGCGTAGGAGTCGGTCGGCGAGGGTAGAGCTCCTCGGCTTAGGACCGGTCGGCGTCCGTGCCTGCTGGGGAAATTGCCCCCTGACTTATGAGCGCAGGAGTCGGTCTGCGAGGGCAAAGCTCCCCCTCCAGTGAGGCGACGGTCTTCATCCTTCTGCACCCTTAGTGAAACGTCGATTCCGTCGAAGATTAAGAGAAGACAAAAGGGAATGCAATTGTACTTTTAAGAGTCCTGTCGGACTAGTACATTTGGAGGAAAGGAAACAGGGAATAAAGCTAGACAGAGGGATGTAAACCTAGATAATCCCCTCGGACTAGGCTACGACTGAGGGGAGAGAGCTCGCCCACTCACTCTATGATGCGGAGGGGTCCTTGGACGGTGTTGATCTTCTTCCCCTTGTCCGGCTGCATAGAGGTCCCTCCCCCATGAGTCGGCTCGTCGGCTAAGTTCCTGGCGTGCCCCCGGCTCATCAGCTTCTCTATGTCCTTCTTCAAGTGCCAGCAGTCTTCAGTGTCGTGGCCATTGTCTTTGTGGTACTTGCAGTACTTCTCCCCACTCTTCCCACCTCTTTTTGCTTTTGGTGGGGGGCGATCAGCGTGCTCTTCCTTCTGTACCTGAGCGAGGACGGCGTCTGGGGTGGCGTCCCTCGTACCTTCTCCACGTTGCCTGTTTCTCGGCCTCTTCTCGGTCCGGTACCCTTCGGGGCTGCCTCGTCTGCTGTCGCCACGTTTGGTCCCTCGAGCGGCTTTACCCGCATCAACGGCCAAGGCCTCTTCAGTCAGCATGAAGCGCTCGGCCCTCGCCATGATCCCGGGGAGGTCCTTCGGGGGATCGTTGTGCAGAGATTTCTTAAGGCCTCTATGGCGCAGCCCTTTCTTAAGGGCCGTTTGGACCACGAGGTCGGGAGGGCTGTTCACGTTCAGCCTCTCCGCGTTGAAGAGGCGCATGAACTGTCGGAGCGGCTCGGCTGGGCCCTGCACTACGTTGAATAGATGTTCAGCATCAGGCTTTATCTGCCTCCCCGCCATGAACTGTTTGCAGAACAGCTGGGTGAGTTCCTCGAAGCTGTCGATGGAGCGGCTGGGCAGGCTGCGGTACCAGGTTCTCGCCGCTCCCCTGAGAGTAGAATAGAAGCCTCGGCAGAGCAGGTCATCGTCGGCTCCTTGGAAGGACATGTCTCCCTCGTAATCCATCACGTGGTTTCCCGGGTCCCCTATCCCGTCGTACTTCCCCAGCATCGGGATCTTGAATCGAGAGGGGACCTGCGCGTCGGTTATCCTCCGTGATAGGGGGCACCGGTCCCCGTGGATGCCTCCGGGGGTTCGACACCCGTCTGCCTCTGGTTCGTTCAGTGGTGGAGGGTGCACCGGCGCCAGCGGGGCTGGCTCCACGGCCCTCGCCACACTGGGGGTCGGGCTGACCCGGCGCTCCCGGCTCCTCCGACGGGAGCTCCTGCTCCGCCGCGATCGGTCTCTCGAGTGGTGTCGGTTGCTTCTCCGGTGGTGGGGTGACCGTGGTCGACGAGACGACGCGGTCACCGATTCGTCCTCCGTGCCCTCAGTTTCTCTTCGGCTCCTTTCACGATGAGGGGAGGAGGCGCGTGATCTCGCCTTGTGGGAGCCGGACAACGTGAACCGACGCTCCGCGTTCGGTCTTTGGTTCCCGTGGTCGTCGACCACAGCGGATCGTAAGAGCGGGGGACCCCCCGCCCAACGATGGTCGTCGCCCAATGCGCCTCCGCTAACCGGCGCAGTGCTGACGAGTTGCTGTACTGCCGCGACCAGCGTCTGGAGATTCGCATTGGTCTCCTGGGCCAGGGCACGGAGTTGCCCCTGTGTGGCCAATTCCGACCCGCCAATCTCTTCAGTTGTGGGGGCGGGGTGGTTGTTGACGGGCGTGCCTTTGAGGTTGCCGTTGGATGCGCCATTCCCCTCCTCCGGGATGGGGGGCATGCGTTTCCTTCCGTTGCTGGCTCGTGCCATTGCAGGTGTGGTTTACTTCTTCGTGGAACAGTTCGTTCCCACAGACGGCGCCAGATGTTTCAGAGTGTTTTCTCACTACAAAGCGTTGACCGTGGACAACCCGGTCAACGTGGTCAAGGGGCCCGCTTGGGTCCCTCGGATGAGTCGAGTTGGTGCGGTCGAGGCTCGAGTCGGATCTGCGAATGACGTGGAGCGTGTCGGCCGGGACGAATCGGGATCCACGGTCGTCGGTAGGGCGAGGGGAAGCCTCGGCCTGGGTTGAGACGCTCGGCCTCGGTCGATTGTGCTCGGCCTCGGCGGTCGGACGACGAGGGGTAGCCTCGGTCGTCGAGCTGGTTGCGTGATCGGCGAGGGGCAGAGGGGAAGCCTCGGCCCGTGGATTAGATATCCTCCTGCGTAGACGAGAACACTCGTCAGGGGGGCCGGACCTTGGTTCCGGCCAAAACCCCTCCGATGCCTAAGTCAGACAGAGATCTGAAAGAGGAGGCCCGGCGGAGACGGTACGACTCGAGAGGAGATCGGTACGGCGTCTCACGGCACGAGCGGGGGAGGAAGGAGGAGAAATGGGGGGACTAGGTCGTTGATGGAGTACCTTAGGTTTTGGATACCTGAGATGCGGTCCCTTGTCATGTCGTCCTCCTAGCCCCTTTATAGACCTCCGCCGTGATTGCCCCCGACCCACGTCGCCCGTCCATCCTCAGTCGTGCCCCCTCAATCCGCCCCCCCGCCGCTCCCTGCGCCATGCCACCATCTCCCCATAACTGCCATTCAGTGGTCGCGGAACCGGGGGAGCGGTTATCGCAGGAGTGGGCGAGTGGCGAGCGTGTTATCGGGGCCAGGCTGGATCGACATTCGGGGGGGGGGGTCCCTTATAGGGCCTCATCGAGTGGGACTGAGCGTGCAGATGGGCTCTTGACCGGTAGTCGGGTTTCTGGGCTCGTGTCCTTCAGGTCTCGGTTAAATAAGCGTAACACATCACAATTTAGAAATAGGGTTCATAGGGTTCATACCTATGCCCTAGGATAACAAAACTACTCACTATTCATCATGCAATTCATAAGAAATTCAATAGAAAATTCAGCACAAATCATTGCAATAGAGAAATCAATAACAAAAATGGAGTTTTTAATGAGAAAAGAGACAAACCAATGAGAACCCAATAGTATCCAACAAAAATCTCCTTTCTAATCTCTCAAAAGCCCTAAATCTAATTCCCTAAAAAGCTCTCTAAAAAGGCTGCAAAAAGTATCAAAAAGTTCTCTCTAACTAGGGCAAAAACTGGGTTTAAATACCCCTCAAAATCGCCCAGAAATTCGTGACAAAAATGCCCACGCGCAGCTCAAAAATCGCAGTTTACGCAGCAGGCGAGGCGGCCCACTCGGCCGAGTGACAAATGTCACTCGGCCGAGTGACAAACCCTGTACAATAACAGTAAGTTGGGGATTTTTGGGGTCTATCTTCGGAAGGTGACTCGGCCGAGTGGATTTACTCACTCGGCCGAGGGGCTTTTCTTGCTTGGCCGAGTCGGAGTCGTCAAAAGCCTGTACATTTACAGTAAGTCGGCCTCTTTTGATGGTGGATTTTCCCATGCCACTCGGGCGAGTGGATTTCCTTGCTCGGCCGAGTGAACTATCGTCACTCGGCCGAGTGCATGCCTATTTTCTTCAGTTGATGCGTGTCCGGTCCGGTCGGCCGAGTGCTCTTCTTGCTCGGCTGAGTGGGTGGTTCACTCGGCCGAGTGAGATGCTGAAAATGCCCAATCTTCGTCTTTTCGCTTCCTCGTCGCTCCTACGACGTTCCTTCTTCCTCCACTTGTCTCCTATCATAGAATAGCCCTCAGAGGAGCCTTGGGTGACGCTCCGGAGTGGGTGCAAGTCCTCTTGATCTCAAAATCACTCCGAATCGCTCCATATCTCCTGAAATACGATAAAAACAAGAAATCGTGAAAAGCATCGCAATATTGTCGAATAATCGTGAAAAACACGATATGAGCGATCAAAGTGGCATGCAAACATGCAGAAAAGGGTGTAAAATACGGAGCGATTAGGTTGTTACAGAAAATAGAATGTGAGGGATAAACAATATAAAGGGAAAACCTGGGACTTCGGTTTCCACCCTATCATGCAATTCTCACCGATACGGCCTACGGGTAGGATAACGATCAGAATTAGGGTCTAATGGTGAGACGTTGCCTCTAAGAGTGATACCAGCGTCCCATGGGCCCGATATTCCGGTCGGTGCCCAGGATGATACGCAGGACAACCCGGGTTTGGTCAGTGGGCATTTCCATGTCCATTAACACTGATCGACTCCGTGAGCACTAAGCTCGCAACGATAACTCCCAACATCTCATCCTGCCACTCCCGCGCGCTAGGATTCGACGTCTACGCTAAGGGCGTGAGCTATGGCTAGGGAGTCAATCGCCAAGTTTATTCCCCCTTGGCCCAACGGTCAAAGGCGGTCTTTTTCCCGCCGATGACAATAAAACACCCCGTGTAACCGATAGATTCCTAATCCCTATCGATTTCCTAGTCCTATGGACGCATCGGGGAGAGCCCACGAAGGGGTTTCCACCAAAATCCCAGATTTGGGAACTACTCACACTTATTCACTAAAAAGCAATCTACATCAAAATCGACCGTTAAAAACATGATCAGGAGATTGAAAAGCAGTAAGAGCAATGCAAATAACACTATATTAAAGTTTGGTAAAGATCAGACAACTTACAAATATCTGAAAAATTACAGCCGTCAAGAGAGAGAAAAAACAGCAAAAAATAACAGCAAAAAATAACAACTCCCGAATCTGGAAACCTAGGTCTGTATTTATAGAAAACGACATCACCCGATCGGGTGAAGAATCACCCGATCGGGTGACCTGCTGCGAACTTCGGCAGCCATCTTTGAGACTTCACCCGGTCAGACGACACGGTCGGTTGATGGAAGCTGCTCGTCGTTTGGATCTTGATCGTCGTCGGGTGAACCGATCGGTTGATAAATCAACCGATCGGTTGGAATTGTTGCCCAAAAGACAGTAACTTCGGACGTTTTGGCACGGTCTGCTGACGGTCGGGTGAGCTCTCTGGGTCGTCTTCTTCAGGGAAACGGCTACAGGTGAACCGATCGGGTGAATATCACCCGATCGGTTGAGTTTCAGCTCCAATTTCCAGAGAGATCAGTCGGGTTGAACCGGTCGGCGACCCGGTCGGTTGACACTTTCGTTGCTTCAGCGGCTGACCGGGTCGTGCACGCGTGCATCACCCGATCGGTTGGCAGTGTCCAACTGATCGGGTGGGGGGCTGAAAGATGTGATCTTCATCGTTTGACCCCCTGGATCATGCGTGACTCCTCCCGTTGCTCCGGGGACACATGATATCGTCGTTTTATGTCCCCTACGTCGGCAAACTCCTGTAAACATACAAAAACATGAAAAAGTGAAAGAAAACAAGAAAACACGAGAAAACGAATACAAGACGGCGGAAAATAGCGGAAAAACACAGAAGAAAACGTGCGTGAATATATGAAATATAAACGCACGTCAAAATCCCCCAAGCTGAACCCTTCCTCGTCCTCGAGGAAGACGAGTGAGAGTAGGAGCTCGGAGGGAGAAAATAGAGAGGAAGAGAGAAAGAAGAGAACTCTAAATCCTAAATCGCCCGTCAGGGCCAACAAAACCAAAAACAACACACCAAGCAAGCAAACGCCAAATCACATCACTAAACTAAGGAATACGAGTCCAGACAAGTGCCGTGGGCCCACGCCGTAAAGCGCGAGTGAGTGTGGTCGTGTGCTAGTAGTCGGTGTCACTATCTACATCGTGCAGTAAGCTCCATATACACAAATCCAAGAAATGACCCAAATATCGATTCGATTTAGAAATAGCGGTGAATATGTAGCTTAAGCATGCATGAGAAGAGTATGAGAATGGAAACGCATCATGTGTCAAGGACTCCACAGCTAGGGATTCGGACATCACCACACTATCGCCTAAATAATAGCTAGAAATTCCCTATTCCAAGTGTTTTCGAAAGCGATGGGGGTTGAGTTGATGTGGAGTAGAACACTCGGTGCAAATTCTCGACTTCCATTTATTCTCGATAGGTAGGGAAATATTCACACACATTTTTTATTTGGGTTTTGGATATATGTATATATATTTTTTGAATTTTTGGCTACACACACCTATATTTTTTTCTTTCTTTTCTCTTTTCTTTTCTTTTTGGTTTTTCTTCTCTCTCTTTTTTTTTTGGATTTTTGGATTTTGGGGTATGTACACATGTGTACTCTCCCAAGTGGGAGAACGGTACACGACGAGGGGATTTGCACCAAGTAAAATAAAAAAGAAATCGGATTCTAAACACTTGGGCGAGGAAGATATTTCGCTGATCAGAGCATAGGCTAAAATGGGTTATCCTAGTCCTAACTGTGGAATCCCGACACATGTGAAATGAAGCATACGATATATATTTTCATGCGTACAGAAGCAGATAAGAGAGGCAAATACCGCATATTCAAATCGAAGCATGATAATCTAGGGGTCATTCCTGGACAGGTATATAAAACAAAATCACGAAGTAGAAGCACACCAAACGCTAGGCACGACACACGACTCACATAAAAGCTAAGTGGACCCACGAAGCATGAAATGCAATAGGACTCGGCTTCCTAGGGCTAGTGAATGTGATTATCGAAGCCGTGCTAGGTGTGCGTGTGATTTTCGTAGCAATTCATCATAGGGTTCATCTCTAGGAGAAAGAGATAAAAAGAAGAAAAGAAAAAGAAAAAGAAAAATACGGAGAAAAACGACTCAAAAACGAAGAAAAAGACGCAAATGACGCACGAAGTGCGACTCCCCCAAGCTGAAACTTGCATTGCCCTCAATGCAATAAAAGTGAATACGGGAGGGCAATGAAAATGGGGGAAATACGCACCGACTGAAAAAGAAATGAAAAACAAGAAAAGCATACATATGAAAAAGGAAAATAAAGAAAATCACCTAATGAGACATATAAACAGAAAATAAAAGATAGAAAATCACAAGACATAACATATATAAACAAGCACACATAGAAAGCAACACATGACAGCACACAGAAGAAACGGCTTCCCCCAAGCTGGACATGACAATGCTGGCAAAATGATATGATCATGATGATGCAGAAATATGCTAGGGGGAAGATTGAAGAAGAAAAAGAAATCAAAATGCAAGAGAGGCGGCGTGCTCATTCTCCTCGGAAGAGACTGGAGGGGTGCGGTATGGAGGAAAAATATTATTCAAAGAAAAGCGATTAATCCTAATACGCTCCTCTCGCTGCCGAGAGGAGACGAGTTTATTCAAGTCTAGACTAGGGAGCGGTAAATTTTTTTACACTACTGGATTTAGATACACCTGAGCAAACGGTGGATCTACGATCTGAAGCGGAGCAGGAAGCTTCTCTTCCTGTTCTCTCTGTGGCTCCGCCAATGTTCTGGTGCCACGAACACCAACGTACTCCAGCAATGCTCTCACAAGCTTCTCTCGATGATGTCCACCTAAATCATTCGAAAGAAAAGGAGCATCAGTCCGTGGTGAAAAATCCTTCCCCGTAATAAATGTATCCCAAAGAGTGTCGTCAAAGTGCAATGTAAAGCGTGAAAAAAGTTGGCGGTGACTCCCTGAGAATGTGGTGCTATGCCCTGGTGGTGACGCGATGATCTCCTGTCCACGTTCAGCGAAGAGCTTGTCAGGTGCTGACATGCTCTGACATATCTCCGTGTAATGTGAATCTGGATCCTTTGGAGGGTATGTCATGTCAATAGTATCTGAATCTAAAAATATGTGGAATGTCATATGAGATTCAGAAATAGGGTCTAAAAGATCTCGCTGAGTGGGAGCAGTAAGCTCTGGTGGATGCTGTGCCTCTGGTGGAGTGAGGGTGAGCTGTGGAGGTAGTGGTGGAGGCAAGGGAGCATGAGGCTCAATAGAATGAGTCATGACGTTCACGGCTCCACACTCTCCCTCCTCGTCGATATGGACATCCTCTATGGCCTCCTCGACGCCGTATGTCTCAAAAATTGTACCTGCATGGGGAAGGGGACTCGTATCAAAATTTTCAAATTGTAAACTATAAGAGTTACCTTCCGTGGTGCAAGTTGTCAATGATGTATGAGACACGACTGCTTCACCCCCGAAAGTAGAAGTGGTAGGCGGCAATGGAATTGGTGAAGCCACCTGGCACTGGGTTACCGTGGAATCCTCCATCAATAACTCAAGGATAGATTTCCGAGATGGAGATGAGGGTGATGGTGTTGTCGGGCCTTGATTTATAAAGGAGTTCGCCACTAACAACTCAAGATCGGTCATAGGTGGTGGAAGTGGAAGTGGTGGAGTCATCTGGCCTTGGTTTAAAATATTGTCTTCTAATAATAATTCAAGGTCAGACATCTGTGGGGGGAGTAGTGATGGAAGTGGAGGTGATATCCAGTGCATTTGAGTTGCAATGGAGTTTTCCAAGAATAATTCAAGGCTCGATCTTGGTGGAGGATGGGGTGTGGAAATTTGGGGGTAAGGATGGGAGGGTTCTTGATGTAGGTCGTGGGTATATGAGTGTGGGGTGTAGGGTTGGGCACTGAATTGGCAATGGTTGGCCGTATGTCCCTGCATCCCACAAGCTTCGCAAACTTCCACGACCTGCGGATAATTCTCATATCCCCCCATCTGAGCACAGTATGGCGTGTAAGCATCAAAATTTCCGATGTATGATCCATCGGGCAACCACATAATTCACCTGACAAACAAAAATTTTGGCTACGACAAGCACGTCAGTGGTACAAGAAATAGCACAAATTTATAATGGTGGTAGGGAAAGAATCTGTTTAATGAAATTTTTATAATTTTTGGATAAAACGCAGTCTAGCGACCGCGTTCATGAGCTAGTCTCAGGGATTACTGGGTCCTAAATGAAAACAAACACGTTGCCTCCCGGCAACGGTGCCATAAAGCTTGATGCCCCCCGCGTTTGCGCGCCAGATATGTGCAATATATATGATTGGGGGCGTGAGATTTAAATATTTATAACTGCAAGCGCACGGTGTCGTAGTGTGGCTTGGGGGTTGAACTCAGGGAGGCGTGGTTGTGCTTGTGTCAAGAAGGACCAAATTCACCCCATGGGCGAACTAGCCCGAATCGATAGATGGGTTGTCACAGAAAATAGAATGCGAGAGATAAACAATATAAAGGGAAAACCCGGGACTTCGGTTTCCACCCTATCGTGCGATTCTCGCCGATACGGCCTACGGGTAGGATAGCGATCGGAATTAGGGTCTAATGGTGAGACGTTGCCTCTAAGAGTGATACCAGCGTCCCATGGGCCTGATATTCCGGTCGATGCCCAGGATGATACGTCGGACTACCCGGGTTCGGTCAGTGGGCATTCCCATGTCCATTAACACTGACCGACTCTGGGAGCACTAAGCTCGCAACGATAACTCCCAACATCTCATCCTTTCGCTCCCGCGCGCTAGGATTCGACGTCTACGCTAAAGGCGTGAGCTATGGCTAGGGAGTCAACCGCCAAGTTTATTCCCCCTTAGCCCAACGGTCAAAGGCGGTCTTTTTCCCGCCGATGACAATAAAACACCCCGCGTAACCGATAGATTCCTAATCCCTATCGATTTCCTAGTCCTATGGACGCATCGGGGAGAACCCACGAAGGGGTTTCCACCAAAATCCCAGATTTGGGAACTACTCACACACATTCACTAAAAAGCAATCTAAATCAAAATCGACCGTTAAAAACATGATCAGGCGATTGAAAAGCAGTAAGAGCAATGCAAATAACACTATATTAAAGTTTGGTAAAGATCAGACAACTTACAAATATCTGAAAAATTACAGCCGTCAAGAGAGAGAAAAAACAGCAAAAAATAACAACTTCCGAATCTGGAAACCTAGGTTCTATATTTATAGAAAATGACATCACCCGATCCGGTGAAGAATCACCCGATCGGGTGACCTGCTGCGAACTTCGGCAGCCATCTTCGAGACTTCACCCGGTCAGACGACACGGTCGGTTGATGGAAGCTGCTCGTCGTTTGGATCTTAATCGTCGTCGGGTGAACCGATCGTTGATAAATCAACCGATCGGTTGGAATTGTTGCCCAAAAGACAGTAACTTCAGACGTTTTGGCACGGTCTGTTGACGGTCGGGTGAGCTCTCCGGGTCGTCTTCTTCGGAGAAACGACTACAGGTGAACCGATCGGGTGAATATCACCTGATCGGTTGAGTTTCAGCTCCAATTTCCAGAGAGATCAGTCGGGTTGAACCGGTCAGCGACCCGGTCGGTTGACACTTTCGTTGCTTCAGCGGCTGACCGGGTCGTGCACGCGTGCATCACCCGATCGGTTGGCTGTGTCCAACTGATCGGGTGGGGGGCTGAAAGATGCGATCTTCGTCGTATGACCTCCTGGATCACGCGTGACTCCTCCCGTTGCTCCGGGGACTCATGATATCGTCGTTTTATGTCCCCTACGTCGGCAAACTCCTGTAAACATACAAAAACAAGGAAAAGTGAAAGAAAACAAGAAAACACGAGAAAACGAATATAAGACGGTGGAAAATAGCGGAAAAACACAGAAGAAAACGTGCATGAATATATGAAATATAAACGCACGTCAATAATACACCAATTTCTACATAGATATGAAAATCTTTCATGAAGTATTCTTTTAATGAATCAAAGAGAAAGATACACATTTAAGCACCAAATATTTTTCTTTTCCATTTTTTTGGTTTTGTTTTTATGCATGAAGTACTAAAGCAAACATGAGATGCTATCACACAAAACAAAGAAACCCATGCACACATAACAATGCAACTACTAGCATACACAAAAACAAGTCACGCACACAAAAAGCTATGAAGGTATTCATTAAGTTCAAAGAGAAAGATATAACTTCGCGTCACCTTTTGGCTAGGGAGCTATATAATGAAAACGTTCAATTGAAAACTCCTCGCCGAATCTCCATCGTACCTACATGGTAGATGCTATGTGTGACCTTGGAATCCAACAAGGTCCACTCACGTTAGTCATCAAAGATTTAGGAACCCATATTTGTTTGAACTTAATATTTTTGTTCCTATATTTGCAATGATATGAAGTATGACCAACGCATCCACATGTAAAGCACTTTGCTTGAAAATTCCCAACCTTTGTTGGTTCAATGTGAACTTTTCTATATTTTGTTTTTTCAACATTTTTAAAAGAATACCCTAGTCCTCGTCTATTATTGCCATAAACTTGATTTCCAAGAATAATGTCCAAATTTTGTTTTCCAATTGAAAATTTCTTTAATGACAATTCTAGACTAGCGACTTTGGATTTCAAATGAGCATTTTCGTTCACAAGCAAAGTAATGTACTTAAAAAAGCTTTCCTGTTTTCCTCTTTCTTCTTTTCAAACTCAATCATTTCTCTTTTAAAATCATTATTCAACATGCTGAATTTATCATTAAGCTCTCCAATCATATAATCTTTTTCAGTTTCGAGCTTAATTAAATCTTGCTTAAGCATGCTAATATCATTCAATAAGGAAGGAAAAGAAAGACAAGTAGCTTTTTCATGCAATCTAGATTTTTCATTCTCCAACAGAGCAATGGTAGAATTACAAGCAAGAAGTTTTTCTTTTAAAATCATTTGTTTCATGAGATATGTCACAATTTTCTTGTTGTAATTCACCATTAGACTTTTTATAACCTTCTAAAGCAGATTCTAGGTTCTCAATAACATCTTGCATATCGTCAGTAATTCATCGTTGCCTATCTAGTTCAATTTGCATTTCTTTACACAAATTTCTAATATCAACTCTATTGGTGCAAGATGTTACCTCATCCAATTCTCCCATCAAGCAGAGGGAGGCGAAAGCTACAACTTCCTCATCCTCATCCTCAGCTTCGCTGTCCATGTCCCATGTTAGCATTTTGGCTTTTCCTTTTCCTTTTGCAACTTGAGCTGTCTCTTGTTTGCAATGTTTTATATAATGTCCCCTCCTGTTGCATTTGAAACATATGACATGGTCAGTAGAAGTCTGCACATAAGATTTTTTTAGCAGAATTAAAATTATTGGAACAATTAAACCCGTTTTGCATTTCTGCTCTTCCGTGAGGAGTTCTGATGAATTTCCTGAAGTTTCTGACCATCAGCGCCATCTCCTCATCATCATCATCTTCACTAGCTTTCAGAGCTAGTGGCTTTGGAGATTTTTCCTTCTCCTCAGGATCCTCTCTAGCTTCAACGTTCTGCAACGTTCAGCAGCTCAAGCTCAGGATCCTCTCTAGCTTTTTCCTTCTCCTCAGGATCCTCTCTAGCTTCAACATTCTGCAGCTCAAGCTCGTGAGACATTAAATTACCTATCAAGTCCTCCACCCTCATCTGAGATAGATCTTTCGCATCTTGGATGGCGGTAAATTTAGGCCTGAATGAGCTTGGCAGCGCCCTTAAGATCTTCCTTACCTGTTCAAGGCTAGAGTGAGATGGCAGCATACAGAAACTCTCATATTCTGTACTCAGCAGCGTAAGTCTGGATTCCTTCACTTGTGATGTTTCTTCATGCGTCACCTCCAGTGTATGCCATATTTTCTGCGTAGTTAGACAATGCGAGAAACGACTAAATTCGGATTTATCTAATGAACAAATGAGCACATTCATGGCTTTATTATTCAAGGAAAATCGTTGTTTATCATTGTCATCCCATTTATCTTCAGGTTTCAACATTTCAGTATCTTGAATTTTAATCATGGGATGACTATAGCCTTTTTCAACAATATTCCATATATTATAATCAACATCAGCTAAGTAAATTTTCATTCTAGTTTTCCAATAAGCATAATCTACTCCATTAAATCTAGGGGGTCGTGATATGGACTGACCTTCAGCAAAAGCATAATCAGACATATTAATAGACATGGTCAACTAGGCTAGATCCTCTAAACTGGCTCTGATACCACTTGTTGGATCTGAATCTAAGCCTGTGGGGGGTGAATAGGCTTATAAAATTTCTCGTGCAACCCACGAGAAATCACACACAGTTATAACACAGGCAGGGTAAATAATAATCAATCACAGATGTACATCAGATTTACCCTGGTTCGATCGCACCCACGACCTACGTCCAGCCCCGAAAGCAAATACTATATTAGAAATGTTACCTAATACAGACTATTGCTAGAGCACCCACTCTACACTCACCTGGCTCTCAATACCTGTACTCCCCAAAGTGCTCAACAAGATTAATCCTAGTATATGCTCTCACTTGACTAGTCCCAACTAGTCAAGTCCCTCTTGTCTAGCACCCACCAGACAAGACTCCAAAAGTATCACAAACACGGTAAAGTTTCCCCTACAGAGATCGCTACACTAAAATCACAAATATAAAATAATCAGAGTTTAGAATAGCTCAGTTTGTGATTGTGTAATCGTCTCTGCTAGTCTGTGCGGGCCAGATCTGAATCTGACGTGGTGCAGTAGTCGTCTCGACGTGCAACTCAAGTTGCGGCTCCTCGCTTAATGGTAGCAGCTTGCGACTGTCCTCTCTTCCCTTAGGTACTCACATCAATGGACGGGTCCCCTTGATATCTTGTCACGAAGTTTGGGTCCCTCTATGAAGTTGCGGCAAGGAGTAATGCCTAAAGTAAGTCACGACTTAGCGCAAATCTCTGAGGCAACTAGGTCACGGCCTTCTCCAGTAATTGAAACTTGCAGCACCCTAAACAAATTGCTTTAAAACAAAAAATCTCCAACAAAAAAATGCGGCCTTCATCCACAAACAAGCACCACTAATCCCTTAATGATCTCTTAATCGCATCTTGCTTTTTGTTGCATGTGTGTGCATGTAATCACTTGAGGGAATAAAAAAAACTCTGCTGTTTGAAACTTTCTAAAGGGGAAGAGAAAGACACGTTCTGTCTTTTGGATTTTTGAGGGTGTTTGGAACTAGGTTGCGGCTGCTCAAGGAATTAAGTTCGATCTCTCTAAAATCAATGCAGCTTCCCATTTCTCACTGTAAATTTCGACCTCTTCTTGGGATTTAAGCAATGGAGAGTAAATACTAATGCTCTTGGGAATTGGCAATGAAGTGAGCGGCTCTAGGAGATGCGTATGGGATGTTGAGTCAAAGATTTCAGCAGGCCACAAACAAGAGGCAATTGGAAATTTCGGCAGGCTTGGGAGTTTGCAAAGGAAAGAGAAAACATGCGCCATGTGCTTTTGGAGAAAAACAAAACTAGATGAAGTTCGGCTCTTTCTCTATTTTTCTGATTGGGTGAAGATGATTCGGCCCTCTTTCTTTTTTTTCTCGGCTGCCTTGGTATTTTTTTGATGATGAAGATCCCCTAAAACAATGCGCCTCTCTTTTCTCCTAGGGTTTCTGTTTTCTTGGTTTTTTTCCTTATGGCCAAATTGCTTTTTTTTGGAACCCTCTGAGGCTTGCTAGCTTATATATGATAGGGTATAGGATGGGTGCGTCAAAAGAGGACCAAAAGAAATTGGATTTGATTTGGTATGGCTCAATCAAAAGAAATCCTATTGCTTCCTTATTCCTCTTGTACTTGACTTGGTCCAAATAGGGATGATGTAGCAATTAATCTCTTGGCCACTTCTCTCCTCGAGTTGACTACCTGTTCATACATGTTTGTTATCATCAAACACAAAGTTCATAGATCGTTGCTACCAACAATCTGCCCCGTTTGATGATGACAAACAAAGTATAAGAATTAAGAAATAGATGTCCAAATAGTGTGTGTGAAAGTGTGGATATAAACAATATGCATGCTCCCCATATTTTTGTGCTTCACCAATATTCATTATACTCTCCCTAATCAAACACTCATATTCATCAAGCATACTTTTATATTACAATCACATATAACTCAAATTATTCTCCCCATTTTGTTATCATCAAAAGTCAAAATACGAAGTCAAAAACATGTAACATGCAAAAAGAGAGTATTATTAACCATTACCAACAACTGCATGCATACAATCATAGAATAATCTAGTCAAAATCCAATGAAATGAAACAACTAAGACTTTAACACTAACGTGTACGTGTGATGATTAAAAATTGAAGCACATAGGGAGAATCATTGCGAAAGCAACCAAAACCAATCCACATTTTCCATATAACGTTCTATCACAAAGGATTGATTTTACCCATCTCATTATAAAAGAGTTCAAGATACCATACCCCCAAAACATAGCCTATACGGACGCTTAGATGTGTGGGTGGCATTGCTTGACGAGTAAATACACCAACGCTAAAGTTTACCAATAAATCTTATGTTGGATACTCGTGGGTAATACCGTTGCCAAGGATTGTATCCATTTTTCATATGGAGCAATTAAACTTCTTGTTTTTTAAATACTTATAACAACAATTTCTTTTGCTCAATTTTTTATCTATGGCAAAGAATATCATATCCCTTATATTTTCAGTTAAGTTTTCCTCCTACATTCACTTTCCATACTTCATAAACGATATCTCCAAATGTGCAACAATAGTAATACATGTGGAAGTGAAGTAGTAGGTGTAGAAATCAAGTTATTTCAGTCCTTGAACATACCATGAATATTTAGAAAGATGAACATGCGCATGTAGCAAAATCAATAATACACCAATTTCTACATAGATATGAGAATCATTCATGAAGTATTCTTTTAATGAATCAAAGAGAAAGATACACATTTAAGCACCAAATTTTTTTTCTTTTCCAGTTTTTTTGGTTTTGTTTTTATGCATGAAGTACTAAAGTAAACATGAGATTCTATCACACAAAACAAAGAAACCCATGCACACCTAACAATGTAACTACTAGCACACACAAAAACAAGTCACGCACACAAAAAGCTATGAAGATATTCTTTAAGTTCAAAGAGAAAGATATACCTTAGCGTCGTCATTTGGCTAGGGAGCTATATAATGAAAACATTCAATTGAAAACTCCTTGCCAAATCTCCATCATACCTACATGGTAGATGCTATGTGTGACCTTGTAATCCAACAAGGTCCACTCACGTTAGTCATCATAGAATTAGGAACCCGTATTTGTTTGAACTTAATGTTTTTGTTCCTATATTTGCAATGATATGAAGTATGACCAACGCATCCACAAGTAAAGCACTTTGCTTGAAAATTCCCAACCTTTGTTGGTTCAATGTGAACTTTTCTATATTTTGTTTTTTCAACATTTTTAAAAGAATACCCTAGTCCTCGTCTATTATTGCCATAAACTTGATTTCCAAGGATAATGTCCAAATTTTGTTTTCCATTTGAAAATTTCTTTAATGACAATTCTAGACTAGCGACTTTGGATTTCAAATGAGCATTTTCGTTCACAAGCAAAGTACATTTACTTAAAAAATCTTTCTTGTTTTCCTCTTCCTTCTTTAAAAACTCAATCATTTTTCTTTTAAAATCATTATTCAACATGCTGAATTTATCATTAAGCTCTCTAATCATATAATCTTTTTCAGTTTCGAGCTTAATTAAATCTTGCTTAAGCATGCTAATATCATTCAATAAGGAAGGACAAGAAAGGCAAGTAGCTTTTTCATGCAATCTAGATTTTTCATTCTCCAACAGAGCAATGGTAGAATTGCAAGCAAGAAGTTTTTCTTTTAAAATCATTTGTTTCATGACACATGTCGCAATTTTCTTGTTGTAATTCACCATTAGACTTTTTATAACTTTCTAAAGCAGATTCTAGGTTCTGAATAACATCTTGCATATCGTCAGTAATACATCGTTGCCTATCTAGTTCAATTTGCATTTCTTTACACAAATTTCTAATATCAACTCTATTGGTGCAAGATGTTACCTCATCTAATTCTCCCATCAAGCAGAGGGAGCTGAAAGCTACAACTTCCTCATCCTCATCCTCAGCTTCGCTGTCCATGTCCCATGTTAGCATTTTGGCTTTTCCTTTTCCTTTTGCAACTTAAGCTGTCTCTTGTTTGCAATGCTTCATATAATGTCCACTCCTGTTGCATTTGAAACATATGACATGGTCAGTAGCAGTCTGCTCAGAAGATTTTTTAGCAGAATTAAAATTATTGGAACGATTAAACCCGTTTTGCATTTCTGCTCTTCCGTGAGGAGTTCTGATGAATTTCCTGAAGTTTCTGACCATCAGCGCCATCTCCTCATCATCGTCGTCTTCACTAGCTTTTAGAGCTAGTGGCTTTGGAGATTTTTCCTTCTCCTCAGGATCCTCTCTAGCTTCAACATTCTGCAGCTCAAGCTCGTGAGACATTAAATTACCTATCAAGTCCTCTACCCTCATCTGAGATAGATCTTTCGCTTCTTGGATGGCGGTGACTTTAGGCCTGAATGAGCTTGGCAGCGCCCTTAAGATATTCCTTACCTGTTCAAGGCTAGAGTATGGCTTACCGAGGGAGCTGGTTTTATATACGATGTCCGTGAATCTCGCGAACATCTCCTTGACAGACTCAGATTACAGCATACGGAAACTCTCATATTCTGTACTCAGCAGCGCAAGTCTGGATTCCTTCACTTGTGACATTTCTTCATGCGTCACCTCCAGTGTATGCCATATTTTCTGCGCAGTTAGACAATGCGAGAAACGACTAAATTCAGATTTATCTAATGAACAAATGAGCGCATTCATGGCTTTATTATTCAAGGAAAATCGTTGTTTATCATTGTCATCCCATTTATCTTCAGGTTTCAACATTTCAGTATCTTGAATTTTAATCATGGGATGACTATAGCCTTTTTCAACAATATTCCATATATTATAATCAACATCAGCTAAGTAAATTTTCATTCTAGTTTTCCAATAAGCATAATCTACTCCATTAAATCTAGGGGGTCGTGATATGGACTGACCTTCAGCAAAAGCATAATCAGACATATTAATAGACATGGTCAACTAGGCTAGATCCTCTAAACTGGCTCTGATACCACTTGTTGGATCTGAATCTAAGCCTGTGGGGGGTGAATAGGCTTATAAAATTTCTCGTGCAACCCACGAGAAATCACACACAGTTATAACACAGGCAGGGTAAATAATAATCAATCATAGATGTACATCAGATTTACCCTGGTTCGATCGCACCCACGACCTACGTCCAGCCCCGAAAGCAAATACTATATTAGAAATGTTACCTAATACAGACTATTGCTAGAGCACCCACTCTACACTCACCTGGCTCTCAATACCTGTACTCCCCAAAGTGCTCAACAAGATTAATCCTAGTATATGCTCTCACTTGACTAGTCCCAACTAGTCAAGTCCCTCTTGTCTAGCACCCACCAGACAAGACTCCAAAAGTATCACAAACACGGTAAAGTTTCCCCTACAGAGATCGCTACACTAAAATCACAAATATAAAATAATCAGAGTTTAGAATAGCTCAGTTTGTGATTGTGTAATCGTCTCTGCCAGTCTGTGCGGGCCAGATCTGAATCTGACGTGGTGCAGTAGTCGTCTCGATGTGCAACTCAAGTTGCGGCTCCTCGCTTAATGGTAGCAGCTTGCGACTGTCCTCTCTTCCCTTAGCAACTCACGGCAATGGACGGGTCCCCTTGATATCTTGTCACGAAGCTTGGGTCCCTATCTGAAGTTGCGGCAAGGAGTAATGCCTGAAGTAAGTCACGGCTTAGCGCAAATATCTGAGGCAACTAGGTCATGGCCTTCTCCAGTAATCAAAACTTGCAGCACCCCAAACAAATTACTTTAAAACAAAAACTCTCCCACAAAAAATGCATCCTTCATCCACAAACAAGCACCACTAATCCCTTAATGATCTCTTAATCGCATCTTGATTTTTGTTACCTGTGTGTGTGCATGTAATCACTTGAGGGAATAAAAAAAAACTCTGCTGTTTGAAACTTTCTAAAGGGGAAGAGAAAGACACGTTCTGTCTTTTGGATTTTTGAGTGTGTTTAGAACTAGGTTGCAGCTGCTCAAGGAATTAAGTTCCATCTCTCTAAAATCAATGCAGCTTCCCATTTCTCACTGTAAATTTCGGCCTCTTCTTGGGATTTAAGCAATGGAGAGTAAATACTAATGCTCTTGGGAATTGGCAATGAAGTGAGCGGCTCTAGGAGATGCGTATGGGATGTTGAGTCAAAGATTTCAGCAGGCCACAGACAAGAGGCAATTGGAAATTTCGGCAGGCTTGGGAGTTTGCAAAGGAAAGAGAAAACATGCGCCATGTGCTTTTGGAGAAAAACAAAACTAGATGAAGTTCGGCTCTTTCTCTATTTTTCTGATTGGGTGAAGATGATTCGGCCCTCTTTCTTTTTTTTCTCGGCTGCCTTGGTAATTTTTTTGATGATGAAGATCCCCTAAAACAATGCGCCTCTCTTTTCTCTAAGGGTTTCTGTTTTCATGGTTTTTTTCCTTGTGACCGAACTGCTTTTTTGTGTGGAACCCTCTGAGGCTTGCTAGCTTATATATGATAGGGTATATGATGGGTGCGGCAATAGAGGACCAAAAGAAATTGGATTTGTGATGGTATGGCTTAATCAAAAGAAATCATATTGCTTCCTTATTCCTCTTGTACTTGACTTGGTCCAAATAGGGATGATGTAGCAATTAATCTCTTGGCCACTTCTCTCCTCGAGTTGACTACCTGCTCACCATTCCTGAAACACTTAACACACACATTAAAAACGTTCACACATGTTTGTTATCATCAAACACGAAGTTTATAGATCGTTTCTACCAACACTTCAGGCAATCAAAATGCTATGGAAATGAGCGATAAAAACTTGAAAATATGGACACGTCAAAATCCCCCTAGCTTACTTCTTACTCGACCTCGAGGAAGGCGAATAAAAAACTCGCCGGAGAATAAAAGTAATAAAGCAGAAAAGAAGTCAAAGATAAGAAAAAGAGACTAAATCCTCTCCGCATCTTATAAGCACACGTCAACACTCCAACATTGCAATTAAAACATACAACTTAACACAATTTATCTAGACTAGCTCGATTATAAAGGAGGGTTTTCAACAAATAAAGCGAACTCGAAATCGAATATACGATATGAAATTAGAGAGATTCCTATCATAGCTTATAATTATTATACCAAATCCATGATTCGAATTCAAGTCTCCACAACTCATTCTCTATCCAGCGTATAATATCATGATCAATCTTTCAAGCATGCAAGATAAATCTTTTTAATTGGTTTTTCGTAAGTGAAGACAGTAAATTCAATTGAATTTGGAAATCACCGCACTAAATCCTTTCGTGAGTCCTAGAAATCTTCGACCTTGCCTTGTCCCTATCTATATAAAAAATGGGGTAAGGATGTGGGATTTTTCTTTTTACAATTGGGTTTTCTTTTTACAATTCAGTTCGAAAACTGGGCATTCAGTCTATGCATATTTTTGTGGATAAATTGAAGAAGCTCAACATGAAATTGCAGAACTTCTCAGGAAATTATAGAGACAATATGGATGTCGCAAATTGTAGGAAAAAGCTTGAAGAAGTTCAATCTAATACGCTGGTTGCTAGCAGTTCCGATTTGCAGCAGCAGGAAAAAGCAGCATACCTCAGCCTTGCTCATGCGCTGGATGTTGAAGAGTCTGATTTGAGACAAAAGAGTAGACAAAATTGGCTTAATCTTGGTGATAGGAATTCTAGCTTCTTTTACAATGCTATGAAGGCTAGAAATTATTATAATAATCTCAATCATCTATTAAATGCTGATGGTGCCATAATTTCAAACATTGAGCAATTGAGAAAGGATGCCCATTATTCTATGAGAAGTTGTACAATCAGGAAGAATATTGGAATGTTTTCCCAAATATTATTCCAAAACGTAAACTAAGCTGTTGTTTGGTTGGATAGGAATGTCTCTTCTGATGAAATTAAGGAGGCGGTTTTCAGAATTGGCAAGGATAAGGCCCCAGGTCCAGATGGATTCAATGCTTGTTTTTATCAGCATGTTTGTGATATTATTGGTAAGGATGTATGTTTGTCTATTTCTTCCTTCTTCAGAATGGGAACGATGTTACATCAGATTAATCATACTTTCCTTACTTTAGTTTCCAAAAACTCAAAAGCTTCAGAGCTGGGGGATTACAGGCCTATCGCCTGTTGCAATGTTATTTACAAGATCATCAGTAAAATAATTTGTAATAGGTTGAAGATGGTTATTAATGAGCTGATCTCAGTAAATCAAGCGGCTTTTCTTAAAGGGCGCCTTCTGTCGGATTGTACACTACTAGCCCACGAGCAGATCCGTGATTTCAGCAACCCTATGGGTTCCTGAGCATGTCTTAAGAAATTTTGTGAACAGATATCGACGTTCCCTACAAAACCGGTAGCTAGCGCCACCGCCCCACGCTCCCGGGGTCAAATTCCGACGTCTTCTGATCTCTGGAAAGCTTTTGACTGTGTAAATAGAGAATTCATCCTATTTATGTTACATCAATTGGGGCAAATTTATTAAATGGATTTCCGAATGCATCTCTACCCCCACTTTTTCGGTACTGGTTGATGGCTCCCCTGCTGGGTACTTTAAGTCTAATAGATGGCTGAGGCAAGGAGACTCTCTATCTCCCTATCTCTTCATTCTTGTGATGGAATCCTTTTCTCTACTTATGGCCAGAGCTGAAGCATCACGCACCATTCACCTTATAAGGAGATCGGGTTCTATTTCGCATCTATTATTTACTGATGATCTTCTTGTATTTTTTCGTGCTAATCACCATTCTTTTATGGGTCTTCAGGATTTACTAGTCTCTTTTAATCTGCTAACTGGTCTCTGTGTAAATTGGGATAAGAGCTCAGCAATTTTAAGCAACGGTACACGTGCCCCTGCCTCCCTTGCTTCTACTCTTAGAGTAAAGAAGGTATCCTCACTCTCTGTCTACCTTGGGTTGCCTTTATCTTCTAATTATCCAAAGTCCTCCATGTATGCTTGTCTGGTTGACAATGTAAGAAGAGGCTTCAAGGGTGGTCATCTTCCCTCCTGTCCATCTCTGGGAGGATAGAGTTGGTGCGCACTGTAATCTATGGCATGGTGGATTTCTGGATGTATGCTTATCGGATTCCTCCTTCTGTTCTTCGCACTATCACCTCAAACTGTAGGAGGTTCATATGGGGAAATCATCACACTTGGGCCTAGATGGATTTATGCACCCCGAAGGAGGAGGGAGGGGTTGGTCTGAGACTGCTATCTGATCTTAATGTGGCCTCTAGTGTTAGGCTTACTTGGAGGCATTTATCCTCAGACGGTCCATGGGTTCGTAATATGAGGCAGCCTTACATGTCAGAGCCTGATTGCTTATTTAGGGTCAAATCTAAGCCTACTTCCTCTGGCACTTGGAAGTTCCTGCCTCATAATCGTAACACATCTCAGAAATTAATAAGGCGAGTTGTCCAAGATGGTACTACAACCTCTTTTTGGTATGATCACTTGCTGCCTTGTGGGCCTCTTGCTCTTCTTCAGGAAGTCCCCCTAGGTGCAGAGAAGGTTTTGGTTAGCTACTACTGGACTCCAGAGTGTTGGAAAGATGATCCACATATCCGCTCTTTTCTCCCCATGCTTCAGACTTCTCGCCTTACTCCTGGTACTGACTATTCCAGGTGCTCCTTGCTCTTTTCGGGATGCGTGGGAGGGGTCCCATGCCAGAGGTTCGCTTTTTTGCTTATTATGATGTTGTTTGGCATAAAAAACATATCCCAAAGTGGGCTCTCACTCTCTTGCGTGCATTTCAAGGTAAACTCTTAAATAGAGACATCCTTCACAAGTGGGGCATCATTGACAGTCAGAATTGCTTTCTTTGTGATGATGGCGCTATAGAGAATATAAATCACCTATTCTTTGAATGTTCCTACAGTCGCTACATTCTTTGCAGGAGCCTCCTCAAGCTGAATATTAATATTCCCGCACCATCCTCCCTAGCTGATGTGGGGGATCTTTTCCTCACAGTATATTCTAAGAAGGATTGTGTGGGCCTTTTGGCAAAAACAGCTCTCGCATCCATGGTGTGGCATGTTTGGAAGCAGCGGAATATCAGGGTTTTTGAAGAGAAAGGGGTATGGAAAGAAATACTATTTGAGGTTATTGTGGTGGATGTTAATATTGCTTTGCATGACATTGATCGAGACCACCACTCGGCGTCTATCCCTTTTTCAAATTGGGGCTTTTTAGATTTGTGACTCCACTGTATAGCTAAGAGAATTCCTCCTTGTAAATATTTAGCACATGAGAATGTCTGGAGGTTGAGTTAGTTTGTAGAGGGTGATGGCGCTTGTGCCCTCTCCCCTCTCTTTCTATTCCCCATCCAGTCCACATGGTGTATGTTTTGTATTGTTTTGTCTTTAATATAGTTCTCATTTACTCGTCATATATATATATATATATATATATATATATATATATATATATATATATATATATATATATATATATATATATGTATGTATATATGTATATATATATATGTATATATGTATATATGTATATATGTATATATATATGTATATATATAGAGTAAAAATGAGCTCCGTTGAAGGGTCTGCCATGCACAGAATTTATATCAAATTGCGTAACCTGAAGAATGAGCACCGTGGCTGAGCAAAAAAACAGAGCTCTGCCCAAGACATTGCGGCCAGCAGAGGAAAATTAATGGAGGTTAGGAGTCTTCCTAGTTTACATTTGGATATTAGTTTGCAAGCTCGAGAACAGGAGCTGGCTTCAAATCTAGCTAAATATATTGGATTCGAAGAGGATATGCTACGCCAAAAGAGCAGGTGGGATTGGCTTAGTCTGGGCGACAAAAATTCCAAGTTCTTTTACACTGTCATGAAAGCTAGGGAAAGTCACAGCAATTTGGGCCACTTAGTGGATTGTGCAGGTAATCGCAATAATTCTTACGAGGATCTAAGAACCAGTGCTCCTGCTTATTATAAATCCCTTTATAATCAAACAAGTTACTGGAATGTTTTTCCAAAGCTTGTCACCAAGCGTATTTTGATGTCTGAGGCTGCTATCTGGTTGGAGCGTGGGGTCTTTAAGGAGGAGGTTAAGGAGGCAGTCTTCCAAATATGGGTGGATAAATCCCCTCGGCCGGATGGGTTCAATGGTTATTTCTACCAGCATGGGTGGAGCACGATAGGTAAAGATGTTACTGATGCTACTCTTTGTTTCTTTCGGTCAGGCTCTCTTATGCATCCTTTAAATCATACTAATCTCACGTTGGTGCCTAAAAATTCTGCTGCTTCTAGTCTGAGTGATTACAAGCCCATAGGCTATTGCAATGTGCTTTACAAGGTGATTAGCAAAATTATTTGTAACAGGCTTAAAATGGTTATTCATGAGCTTATCTCCCCTAACCAATCCGCATTCTTAAAAGGAAGGTTACTATCAGATTGCGCTTTGCTAGCGCATGAACAAATTCGAGACTTCAGCAACCCAATGGGTGCCAGAGCTTGTCTTAAGCTTGATTTAAGGAAGGCTTTTGACAGCGTCAATCGTGAATTCATCTATTATATCCTCCACCGTATGGGATTTCACATGAAATTTATATCTTGGATTAAAGAATGCATATTGACCCCAACCTTTTCTGTTATAGTAAATGGCTCACCTGCTGGCTACTTTGAAGGCAACAGAGGCATCAGACAAGATGATCCTCTCTTCCCATATCTCTTTGTTATCACAATGGAGGCATTCTCATTACTTGTTGAAAAATCTCTAGTAACACGTAGAATCCATCCCTTGAGAAGGTCTGGTGCTATATCTCATCTGCTTTTTGCAGATGATTTGCTCCTGTTTTTTCGGGCTACTAAGCATACTTTCCATGACTTAAAAACCTTGCTAGAAGATTTTACTAATTTGACAGGTTTGAATATAAATTGGAATAAAAGCATATCCATATTCAGTAAAGGCACTAAGAATCCAAGTGAGTTAGCTAGTCTGCTTGGGATTAGTCTTGGTAGTTCTATTACCACGTACCTTTGTTTGCCTCTATCTACTAGATATCCGAAACCTTCTATGTATAATAGGCTGATTGACAAATGCAAGAAGAGGCTTATGAGATGGACGTCTTCCATGTTATCAATATCTGGTCGGATAGAGCTGGTTAGATCTGTCATTTATGGCATGATTACATTTTGGATGCAGGTTTACCATATCCCCAAATCTATTCTACGTGCTGTAACATATATATGCAGGAAGTTTATTTGGGGTTCTTCTCATATTTAGGCCTGTAAAGATATATGTACGCCAAAAGAAGAGGGGGAGTGGGCTTACGGCTGCTAATTGACCTCAACCATGCAGCGGGGTTCAATTCACATGGTGTACGCTATCTACGAAGGGGCTTTGAGCATCTTACATGCGTAACAATTACAGGTATTCGACAAAATTTTTTGCTGCAACAGGAAAAACATCGCAATTTGGAACCTAGAAATTCATCTTGCATTATCGTTAATTCTCTAAATATCTAATAAACAGACAGGTTCGGGATGGTACTCTACCTTATTTTGGCATGATAACTGGTTGCAGTGTGGACCTCTAATTGATTTGTATGATGTTTCGGTGGATATAAGTAACAAGAAGGTAGTGGAATATTGGACAGGGGGCGGCTGGATAGATACCCCAGAAATCAACATGATTCGGCCTATATTGAATCAAATGTCGCTGTCCCCTGGCCCGGATGCGTGGATATGGGTGCCCAGTGAAAATTTCAAATACTCGGAAGCTTGGGAGGGTGTTAATTACAGAAGATTGAATTTCCCATACTCAAAATTGATTTAGCACCCCAAAAATGTGCCAAAAGTGGCGCTGGCTTTACTTCGGGCACTCCAAGGGAAGTTGTGTAATGACTCCAAAATTCATATACGTGTATTTATACGTATTTTGAGCGTATATATGTGCGTATAAATTTTTGGGGAATCCTTATGTACTTTATTTAATTTGTCAAGCTAAAAATTATTTTTAAATAATTTAGTATGACATATGATTTTTATTAAATAAAATATATGGTTGGAATACTAATGTCTTGATGAGTATTAAGTATTGTATGTGTATTAAGTGGGTATAATTATTTTTCTAAAAACAAAATCCTAATTTTTCCTAAGGGACACCTCCACCTTTGATGTGTCAAGATATCCTTGATTCTTACCTAACCCAAGGCTGGGTGGCATGCTAAGAGGATTTTAGGAAGATGAGGTGGCTACTCTAGGAGTAAAGAAAGAAGGTTTCATTTAGTCACTCACTCCCCAAAGATCAGGCCGAATTCATCCTTTCCCCTTGCTCACTCTTAGACATTAGGGAGGCTGAGGACCTGTAAGGCTACGCCACCCTCACTCTGCACACCTCCGTAGCATCCCCGTCGTCGTTTAGGTGCTGTTGCTCATTCTAGGAGCATGTGGAGGAGAAGAAGAGAAGGGTTTGAAGAAGGAGGAGCCATATGGATTTGGGCTACCCCTTTGTCTCTCATCACCACTGAGGTAGGATTTCCATCTCAACTAGCATTAGAGTTGCATGTTTAATTTCATAAGAAAGCTTGCATCTTTATTTATCCAAGACAACTCATGCACCGTTCATATATCTTGAGTTTGTATGGTTGTGTGCGGTGAGCAATCATGAGTTTTGTATGGTTGTGTGCGGTGAGCAATCCTGAGTTTTGTATGGTTGTATGCGGTGAGTAATCCTGAGATTTGGGTGGTTTTGCGCGGTGAGCAATTATGGACAGATTCGTATGTTGCTTGTTTTGCTTAGTCCTTCCAATCTAGAATTGAGTTTGCTCTGAAATATTTATGGCCTAAAGATTGGACTGTTATCTATAACTTCCATGTTGTGAACTTTTACTAATTCAGACTGTAATTAGGACTAAAAATTCCATATTTTATAACTAATTCTGGACAGATTCTATAAATTTTTCTGAGTGCATATTTTCGAGATTCTAACTGTAACATGTCCTAAACTAGCAATCTTTACAGCTCTTAGAATCTGTCTGAAAAACAGATTCGTCGGGTCATACCAAACCATTCACCATAAATCACCAAGTTCATATTTCGGCATGAAAATTTATACGTGAATCTAGCACAACTATATATACAACTTTCATTTATATTGTATGTGCATGTTTGATACAAAATTATAGAGAAATGTGCTTCTTAATCTGACTGTTCTGTTTTTCCAGCAAGCTGAAAGATTTGAATGTTGTTTTAAGCTCTTTTTGAGGTTAAACTTACCATTAATGTTCTTAATCATTTCTGTTACATGGTGATAAGTGATTTATGTTCTTCACACATGCAAAATGATGATGTGAATTTGGTTATATGTTTCATGTATATTACAAGAAATGAGAAAGGGAATGCACAAGTTGATGCATGTTCCAAATATGTGATGAATTGTAGAAAAAAAAGAAATGGAAAGTGTTATGTTTCATGAAAATGATTAAGTCCTCTTAAAGGAGGGTGACATGAGGTTTGGAGGAAACACGGATAAATTAAAGGCGTTAAGGAGCGGACAAATGATATGAATTCTCACCCGATATGTCACTCCCGGAAGGGGGAGTTGAAAGGGTTGGAGAGGCCGCTGGTGTACTCGTGATGCATCATGATGGTAACTGATGGTTTGCTCTGTTTTCTACAGAAAAACCGAGATTTGTCTGACTCCCATACCTTGCTCCGTTCGGGTAGGAGAGTTGCGAGAGGCCCCTCCAGTGCTCGTGTCACTGGTTGCGGTACCACTTTTCACCTACCCTGGGTGAAGTCCGACTCTTTAGCGTTCTACAATTTACCCGGGTTCCAAAATGCTAACCAATGGATTAATTGTTAACCCTTATTATTCTTGTAGCAATGATAAATGTATGTGTTGTTTATTGTGCTTCCTTACTATGGTTGTTTTATGTTGTATACCATTGTTTTACACCTTGCCTGTTGCACGTGCACTCTTTCACATGTTCATAACTATAGTTGTTAATTTCTTTACTATAGTAGATGTTTATGCCATGACATACACTCTGCCTGCTCACGAGCACCCTTTTCCACACTTCATGTAAGGACTAGTTGAGATATGGAATACGTACTGGGTCATGCGTTGACGTGCCCCACCGTTGACTTTTCAGGTTTAGGTGTTGGAGTTGGATGGCGGTTATGAGGTGGAGCAGTGGCGTTCTGTAGATAAGTTAGGTTGGGATGGCGAGGGGAGAGGAGAGGGTGTTTTGTACTTTTGGGGTTTTGTTTGGGTAGTGACGAGATGATAATGATGGATGTATGTACAGATGGATGATGTATAAGATATTGACCTTTCTTTGTGTTTAATTGTTGTAGAGTTTCCCTATGTGATTCTTTCTGTGCTTGTTTTATCGGTTCTTGGTCGTGCTTTGGGAACATCACAGGTACTATCCCAGCAGTGCGCAGTGGACCTGCTTTGAGTTTTTTTGTATTTTCTTTCGTAACATTCGCTACTCTGGATCACCTGGGACGGATTCATACTTTTCGGGTATCCTGGGGAGTGTGGCGTTACAGGTGGCGGCCCATGCAGGTCTCCGTACTGCGACTGTGTAAGGGTAGTGCGTGTAGTGTTCCTGAGGTAGATTGGTCTTAAGGTGGGCAATAGTTCTTCCTTAAGATATAGCCATGATATCAGAAGTTTGAGGTATAGAGCCCTGAGGGTAGACACTAGAGTGTTGATTGAATAAGAATGTGTGTACATTTCTATGTGTGTATGTTTACCTGTACGTCTGTAGATCTATACATGTAGAATATGGCTTGTCGAGCATATTGAGATGATATACTTATGTGCATATGACTATGGTATATGTTCGAATGATTGTATGGCTATGTGATTGTATTTGAAATATATGTGTTAATACATGGTTGACTTATGAGTAATGTGTAGAATTGCGTTATATACTTGATTGAGGTGTAGGTAGTGTATGGATGTACTGTGTTGTGGCTATATACTGTATGTGATATGCACATGTAGAGTGTGCAAATGCATGTGTGGATCTTTGAGTTCCACCCATGTATGTATGGATATGTTTTAAGAGTATTAGTATTATGTGTTGATATATGTGATGAGTATATGTTACATGTATGGCTGTAAGCCGGTATGCTTACATCTGTATATGGATGAATATAGTGTTGTATGATTATCTATGTGTATTGATATTGATATGGTAGACCTTATGTGATGATACATCTATGAATATTTGATGGATACTAGGAGACATACATGATTGTATGTCTGAGTATAGAGGTGCATGTGTATATATGTTAATATATGGTATACCGTATGTATTGGTAATATGTGGTGTGTATGTACATGATGATTGTGTAGATCCATGAGCAGATCTTTGTGTTCCACTCAAGTATGAGTGGGCATGCCCTAGGTATATTAATGTTGTGTGTTTGAAATATATATATATATATATATATATATATATATATATATATATATATATATATATATGGAAGATATATATGGTTGCATGTCTGGCTGTAAGTGGATACACTTACACCGGTGTTTGGATAGATATATCATTAGGTGAGTATCTGTGTGTATTGATATTGTTGTATGAGACTTTATGTGATAACATGTATATGTGTGCTTGGATATATGCTAGGAGACATTCATGGTTGTATGTCTATATATATATATATATATAGAGATGCATGTGTATGTATGTACAAACAACGAATGCGTGTACTGTGAAATGGTATAAGTGTTGATATATGAATGTGTTGTTTATATAAGTTAGGGGTAGATTGACCCTGTATATCTATATTCACCCTTACCTATGTCCTGAGTTGGAAAGTCCGAGGACGGACTTTAATTTAAGGTGGGTAGGATGTAATGACCCCAAAATTCATATACGTGTATTTATACGTATTTTGAGCGTATATATGTGCGTATAAATTTTTGGGAAATCCTTATGTACTTTATTTAATTTTGTCAAGCTAAAAATTATTTTTAAATAATTTAGTATGACATATGATTTTTATTAAATAAACTATATGGTTGGAATACTAATGTCTTGATGAGTATTAAGTATTGTATGTGTATTAAGTGGGTATAATTATTTTTCTAAAAACAAAATGCTAATTTTTCCTAAGGGACACCTCCACCTTTGATGTGTCAAGATATCCTTGATTCTTACCAAACCCACGGCTTGGTGGCATGCTAAGAGGATTTTAGGGAGATGAGGTGGCTACTCTAGGAGTAAAGAAAGAAGGTTTCATTTACTCACTCACTCCCCAAAGATCAGGCCGAATTCATCCTTTCCCCTTGCTCACTCTTAGACATTAGGGAGGCTGAGCACCTGTAAGGCTACGCCACCCTCACTCTGCACACCTCCGTAGCATCCCTGTCGTCGTTTGGGTGCTGCTGCTCATTCTAGGAGCATGTGGAGGAGAAGAAGAGAAGGGTTTGAAGAAGGAGGAGCCATAGGGATTTGGGCTACCCCTTGTCTCCCATCACCACTGAGGTAGGATTTCCATCTCAACTAGTATTAGAGTTGCATGTTTAGTTTCATAAGAAAGCTTGCATCTTTATTTATCCAAGACAACTCATGCACCGTTCATATATCTTGAGTTTGTATGGTTGTGTGCGGTGAGCAATCCTGAGTTTTGTATGGTTGTGTACGATGAGCAATCCTGAGTTTTGTATGGTTGTGTGCGGTGAGCAATCCTGAGTTTTGTATGGTTGTGTGCGGTGAGTAATCCTGAGATTTGGGTGGTTTTGCGCGGTGAGCAATTCTGGACAGATTCGTATGCTGCTTGTTTTGCGTAGTCCTTCCAATATAGAATTGAGTTTGCTCTGAAATATTTATGGCCTAAAGATTGGACTGTTATATATAACTTCCATGTTGTGAACTTTTACTAATTCGGACTGTAATTAGTACTAAAAATTCCATCTTTACAACTTGCTGGAATTTCATCCAATCTGGACACAGTTTGGCAAAATGTAGATCTGTCCCTGCACACCCCATAGAAATTGATGATCTTGGTCTCGTTAGAAATATAACAACTTTTTCTATAACTTTTTCTGAGTGCATATTTTTTAGATTCTAACTGTAACATGTCCTAAACTAGCAATCTTTACAGCTCTAAGGATCTGTCTAAAAAACAGATTCGTCGGGTCTTACCAAACAATTCACCATAAATCACCCATTTCATAGTTCGGCATGAAAATTTATAGGTGAATCCAGCACAACTATATCTACAACTTTCATTTATATTGTATGTGCATGTTTGATACAAAATTATGGAGAAATGTGCTTTTTAATCTGACTGTTCTGTTTTTCCAACAAGCTGAAAGATTTGAATGTTATTTTAAGCTCTTTTTGAGGTTAAACTTGCCATTAATGTTCTTAATCATTTATGTTACATGGTGATAAGTGATTTATGTTCTTGACACATGCAAAATGATGATGTGAATTTGGTTATATGTTTCATGTATATTATGAGAAATGAGAAAGGGAATGCACAAGGCGATGCATGTCCTAAATATGTGATGAACTGTGGAAAGAAAAGAAATGGAAAGTGTTATGTTTCATGAAAATGACTAAGTCCTCTTAAAGGAGGGTGACATGGGGTTTAGGGGAAACATGGATAAATTAAAGGCGTTAAGGAGCAGACAGATGATATAAATTCTCACCCGATATGTCACTCCCGGAAGGGGGAGTTGAAAGGGTTGGAGAGGCCGCTGGTGTACTCGTGATGCACTATGACGGTAACTGATGGTTTGCTCCGTTTTCCAGAGAAAAACTGAGATTTGTGTCACTCTCATACCTTGCTCCGTTCAGGTAGGAGAGTTACGAGAGGCTCCTCCAGTGCTCGTGTCACTGGTTGCGGTACCACTTTTCACCCACCCTGTGTGAAGTTCGACTCCTTAGCGTTTTACGATTTACCCGGGTACCAAAATGCTAACCAATGGATTAATTGTTAACCCATATTATTCTTGTAGCAATGATAAATGTATGTGTTGTTTACTTGTGCTTCCTTACTATGGTTCTTTTATGTTGTATACCATTGTTATACGACTTGCCTGTTGCATGTGCACGCTTTCACATGTTCATAACTATAGTTGTTACTTCCTTTGCTACAGTAGATGTTTATGCCATGACATACACTCTGCTTGCTCACGAGCATCCTTTTCCACACTTCATGTAAGGACTAGTTGAGATATGGAATTCCTACTGGGTCACGTGTTGACGTGCCCCACCGTTGACTTTTCAGGTTCAGGTGTTGGAGTTGGATGGCGGTTATGAGGTGGAGCAGTGGAGTTCTGTAGATGAGTTAGGTTGTGATGGCGAGGGGAGAGGAGAGGGTGTTTTGTACTTTTGGGGTTTTGTTTTTGTAGTGACGAGATGATAATGATGGATGGATGTATAGATGGATGATGTATAAGATATCAGACCTTTCTTTGTGTTTAGTTGTTGTACAGTTTCCCTCTGTGATGCTTTTTGTGTTTGTGTTATTGGTTCTTGGTCGTGCTTTGGGAACATCATAGGTACTATCCCAGCAGTGCACAGTGGACCTGCTTTGAGTTTTTTTTGTATTTTCTTTCGTAACAATCGCTACTCTGGATCACCTAGGACGGATTCGTACTTTCCGGGTATTCTGGGGAGCGGGGCGTTACAGGTGGCGGCCCATGCAGGTCTCCGTACTGTGACTGTGTAAGGGTAGTGCGTGTAGTGTTCCTGAGGTAGTTTGGTCTTAAGGTGGGCCGGAGTTCTTCCTTAAGATAGAGCCATGATATTAGAAGTTTGATGTATAGAGCCCTGAGGGTAGACACTATAGTGTTGATTGAATAAGAGTGTGTTTATATTTCTATGTGTGTATGTTTACCTATACATCTGTAGATCTATACATGTAGAATATGGCTTGTCGAGCATATTGAGATGATATACTTATGTGTATATGACTATGGTATATGTATGAATGATTGTATTGCTATGTGATTGTATTTGAAATATATTTGTTAATACATGGTTGACTTATGAGTAATGTGTAGAATTTCGTTATATACTTGATTGAGGTGTAGGTAGTGTATGGATGTACTGTGTTGTGGCTATATACTGTATGTGATATGCATATGTAGTGTGTGCAGATGCATGTGTGGATCTTTGAGTTCCACCCATGTATGTGTGGATATGTTTAAGAGTATTAGTATTATGTGTTGATATATGTGATGAGTATATGATACATGTATGGCTGTAAGCCGGTACGCTTACATCTGTATATGGATGAATATAGTGTTGTATGATTATATATGTGTATTGATATTGATATGGTAGACCTTGTGTGATGCTACATCTATGAATATTTGATGGATACTAGGAGACATATATGATTGTATGTCTGAGTATAGAGGTGCATGTGTATATATATGTTAATATATGGTATACTGTATGTAATGGTAATATGTGGTGTATATGTACATGATGATTGTGTAGATTCATGTGCGGATCTTTGTGTTCCACTCAAATATGAGTGGGCCTGCCCTAGGTATATTAATGTTGTGTGTTTGATATATATATATATATATATATATATATATATATATATATATATATATATATATATATATATATATATATATATATATATATATATATATATATATATATATGGGCTTGAGGGAGGTGAGCATTCGGTGTAGGAAATTTCCTACACCGCCCTTCAAAAACAGCACATTCCACTTAATTTTTTTGAAATTTTTTTGCTTAGAATTGCTGTACACATTCTAAAACCCCAAAAACCCAAATATGGGTGAACCCTAGGGGGATTTGACCTTCGATCGGCTCGTGACAAAAAGTTCTATTGTTCTGAAAACGTTGAATTTGTAACAATTGGATCGAGGATAAAATAGCGTTGGATTCACTTGATTTTTGGTATGTTCATCATCCATGATTAGTACATCAAGATGAACGGTGGTGATTATTGGAAAAAATGTTGGAAATATGAGTTTTAGGAGGACGGTGTAGGAAATTTCCTACACTGAATGCTCATATCCCTTTATATATATATATATATATATATATATATATATATATATATATATATATATATATATATATATTTGACGAGCAAGAGTTAATCTTTATTATGTACAAAAAACAACAACACTTTACAAAGAACATCCAAGATAGTAGTAAGCAGAGTGAAAATGGAGCGGGGAGAGGGCACAAGCGCCGTCACCCGCTACCAATTCCAATTCACATTCTACTACTTGGGAGCAAAGGATACAGTAAAAATTCAACTTGCAATAAGACCCCAATTCACAAAAGGTTCGACATTGGAGACCTCCGATAAATCCATATGCATTAGGGAAGTCCTGACTACCGAAGCAATTTCCTCAAAAATAGCAGTCTTCATTGTTGCTTTGTCTTCAAAAATTCGCCTGTTACGCTCTTTCCAAATGTGCCACACCATAGCCGACAGCACTATTTTTGCCAACATTCCCAACGGATCTTTTTTGTTATATCTCTCAAGGAAAAGATCGCAAACGTCATGAATGGAGTTTGGCACAAATCCTGTATAACCCAATTTCAGCAACCCTCTACTCAAGATATATCTAGAGAAATCACATTCGAAGAAAATATGACTTGTGCTCTCAATTTTATTTCCCGAACAAAGGCCACAATTCTGATTATTGATGATACCAAGCTTTAACATGTACTCTTTAGTCGGCAATTTACCTCGGATAGCGCGAAGAAGGGCCAAAGACATCTTTGGAATATGTTGCGGGAACCACACGAGATTGTAGTAAGGGAAAACCGGCCCTGGTACTCGAACAGACTCCCAGCATTTCCGCATAGTGCAGGTTGGTCCATTGTTCCACTTCCATTCATCACAGCCTTCAACAAGTGAGATCTGAAGCAATTTCGGCAAAAACCAGTGTGTGGCCGGCTCATCTCTCCACCCATCTACCGACCAGAAGTCACAAACTCTAGCATCTTCAGTACCTGGGATGGGGGGATGTAGTTTATGGAGAGGACCTAGTGGGTGCCAATTATCAAACCAATAAGAGGTCGACGTACCATCCTTAATCGATCGCTTGATAATATTTTGTGATATATGCCGACACTTGAGCATGTATTTCCAGGATCCTGAATGAGTGGGTTTAGCTTTGGTTGTGTAAAATCTGCTATCCAAATCCACATAGTGTTTTTTCATATATTGTGCCCACAGACCCTTATAGGAGAGGGCTCTCCAGGTGAGGCGAATTCCAGAGGCAGTATTTAAATCAGATAGGTGTCTCAACCCGACTCCTCCTTCCCTTTTTGGCATACAAATATCCTTCCAGGACCAGTTAGAAAGCTTACCCCAAATGAATTTCCTGCAGGCTGCGTTAATGGAACGAATGACTGAAGGCGGGAAACAATACGCTTGCATCCAAAATGCAACCATACCGTAGATTATCGATCGGACCAATTCAATTTTCCCAGAGATGGATAGAATAGTAGAAGACCAACCTGCCAACCTTTTTTTGCATTTGTCCACCAGTCGGCTGAATAATGAAGCTCTGGGATAATTTGAGGAAAGGGGAAGGCCCAGATAAATGGTGAAGGAAGTTACAATCTTTATACCCAAAATGTCAGATAAGCTCTGACGGTTACGGACACCCTTACTAAAAATAGCTGAACTTTTATCCCAATTTATCTGAAGTCCGGAAAGAAGATAAAAAGTGTTGAGCAGGTCCTTGAGCCCTAACAGAGAATGACTGTTTGCACGGCAGAACACTAAGAGGTCATCTGCAAACAGCAAGTGAGAGATGGATCCAGTTCTGCGCATCGGGTGGATTTTCCCAGATGATTCCGCAATGTCAACTAAAAGAGAGAAAGCCTCCATTACAAGCACAAATAAGTACGTGGAAAGTGGATCACCTTGCCTCAAGCCTCTATTGGATTCAAAGTAGCCTTCAGGAGAACCATCAACCAAAACAGAGAATATGGTAGTAGAGATGCATTGAGAAATCCAGTTAATAAAAGTATGCTTGAATCCCATCTGGTGGAGGAGGAAGAAGACGAATTCTCTGTTCACGCTGTCAAATGCCTTACGAATATCCAGCTTTAAACAAGTTCTGGCCCCCATAGGGTTGCTAAAATCCCGAATCTGCTCATGGGCAAGAAGGGTGCAATCAGCTAGCAACCTGTCTTTTAAGAAAGCAGCCTGATTTGGGGAAATAAGGTCTGAAATGACGTGCTTCAATCTGTTGCACAAAATTTTACTAATAATTTTGTACAGAACATTGCAACAAGCAATAGGTCTATAGTCACCCAGTCCCGAGGCATTAATATTCTTCGGAACAATGGTCAGAAAGGCATGATTAATGGAAGGGACCATTTTCCCAGATCTGAAGAAAGAATTTACCCCAATGATAACATCAGCTCCAAGGATATCCCAATTTTCTTGAAAAAAACATGCATTAAAACCATCAGGTCCGGGGGCTTTGTCTTTACCAATCTGGAACACAACAATCTTGATTTCACTAGGGGTGACGGGCAACTCCATCCAACTAGCAGCAGCATCAGTGATTTTCCTCTTTGGGATCATGTTCGGGAATACATTCCAATAATCATCCTGATGGTACAATTTTTGATAGAATCTTGGAGCTTCCTTACGGAGGGCGTCAACGTCAGAATTCCTATCCCCAGTAGAGTTTATGAGATGATGAAGATTATTGTGAGAATTACGAGCATTCATAGCAGTGAAGAAAAATTTAGAATTTCTATCACCAAGGGAAAGCCAATTTTGACGGCTCTTTTGCCTCAAGTCCTCCTCAATATCTAAAGCATTCCGAAGATTTTGACAAGCAACAATTTCCTTTTGCTGGAGATCAGCATCAATAGCTAAATTCGAGTTGGCTTGAATAGCTAATAGGTTTGCTCTGCACTTAGCAACATCATTTTGCTTCCTGATTTCAGCCGCCCAGGATTTAAGATGTCCTTTCAAAACTTTAAGCTTAAGCTGAATGCATCTCATGTTTGACCATGTAGGAAGCTGGCCCCAATTCCTACTCACAACATCCTTGAATCCAGGGAGAGAAGACCAAGAGTTATAAAATTTGAAAGGCTTCGGGTAAGATTTTACCTTAGGGAGCATGTACAATAACATGGAAGAGTGATCACTGGTGCCGGCGGGAAGATATTCATAGAAGGATTGAGGTAAAATGCTGAGCCAAATGGAATTGCAAAGTAATCGGTCGAGACGAGCAGAGATGCGCATAGTTCCACATCGCCTATTATTCCAACTTAGAGTACATCCCTTACTCTTCAGATCACTAAGTCGACATCGCCCAATACATGCATTAAATTCATCAGTAGCATTTGCATCAACAGGCCTGCCACCATGCTTCTCAAAGGCTCCCCGAACACAGTTGAAATCTCCCCCTACCAACCAAGGCATTCTATCCAATGTAGCAGAATCAGAAATTAGATTGCTCCAGAGTGCATGTCTAGAAGTTGCAAGGTTAAGACCGTAGACCGCAGAAAGTCCAAATGAAAATCCGGCAACGTTAGTGAAGATGGCCGATAAGTGTTGACTGGATGTAGTAATTATTTTGCAGCTCCAAATTTTATTGTTGAAGAAGATAACAATGCGTCCCCCCTTGTGCTGGTCTCTATTATCAATACTCTCCCAATCCCTAGAGAAGCATCTGGCAATACGTCCCGCATTAGAAACATCAACCTTAGTTTCAAGTAAACAAGCAATAGAAGGATTGATAGTCCGCAAAGTATGCTTTAGGTCTCCCCTACGCGAAGTATTGTTCAGTCCCCTAGAATTCCAGAAAAACACCCGCATTTAAAACGTTGAGGGAGATGGTGCACCAGCCTGCCGAGCTATCCTTGAGCTCCGGCGTAGCGAGTTGGGCGATGTTTGTACAGGCTTAATTTTTGATTTGTCTCTTTGTTTTCTTAGCTCCAGATGTAGCTTTTCCCATTCCGGATTTGCTTCTGTGGAACAGGCAGGTGGTGAGTCAACAGTGTGGCTTTTATTAGGGGTACTGACCTGGTCTCGTGGATTAATAATTATTGCATCCTTAGCTTGGGACTTGCATAGACCTTCCGGAGAAGTTACCTCAGGTACTCAGGGGTCAATAGTAGTTCTGTTAGGAGAAAACACCAATTGCAATCTAGTACAGAATTGCCGAATCCTGACTACCTGCAAGAAATGAGAGCCAAGCTTCCGGATAGATTTGTCCTGAGTTGCTGGTACGTCCTCAATTGATTCCTCAGGGCAGCTGCATTCTCCAGCTTCAAAAAATACACTCTTGGTCTTTTCATGAGAATCAATTACCTCATGCTCTAAGCATTCATATATATATATATATATATATATATATATATATATATATATATATATATATATATATATATATATATATATATATATCAACTCCGGCCCGAAACCCTTCCGGTTCTTCAGCCACTACCTCCAGATCCCGGGGTTCTATGCTCTCTTGCTGTCTGTCTGGCGCGGTCACTTCTCTGGATCCCCTATGCTCCGGCTCGTCTCCAAGCTCAAGGCCATTAAGGTGGACATCCGTGCTTGGCCTGGGGGCACGCCGCCACTACCCTCCCTCAGAGACCGTCAAGCAGGACATCTCTACGCTCCGGTCATCCCCTGACTTCCACTCCTGCCCTGATCTCCTGCGTCGTGATCTGCTCTCGGCCGTCTCCTGGTGTCCATCCTTGATTGCGAGGAGAGTCAAGCGAGGCAGAAGATTCGTCAGACTTGGCTTTCTCAGGGTGACAGAAATACCAAGTTTTTCTATTCGGCTTCTAAGGAGTGGGTGACTGGGAACAGCCTCCTCCACCTGATTGGGCCTGTTGGCGACCCTGCTACCAAGTTGGACTCCCTTCGGTCTGACGCTGTTGAGTTCTTCACTTCTCTCTTCCACCAGGACTCCCACCCTGCCTCTTTCCCTGAGCTTACCCCTAAACGTATTCTCTCCCCCCGCTGCCAGTGAGTGGATTGGGGGCCCAGTTTCTGACCAGGAGATCAAGGAGGCTCTCTTCTCGTTGGATAGGGACAAGTCTCCCGGACCGGATGGCTTTCCCCCTATTCTTCCAGGGCATGTGGGGGGTTATGGGCAGGGACGTTCTTCTCACTGCTCAGTCCTTCTTCTCTACGGGATGCATTCTGAAGCAGATCAACCATACCTTTCTCACCCTCATTCCCAAGTCCCCTGCTGCCTCTTCCCTAGGGGACTACCGGCCCATTTCCTGTTGCAATGTGATATACAAGGTCATCTCCAAAGTCCTCAGTAGGAGGTTGGCCGAGGTTATCCCTGGCATCATCTCTTGGAACCAGTCTGCATTCATCAAGGGGCGCCTGATCTCGGACTCCTCCCTCCTTGTCCACGAGCTTATCAGGGACTTCTCTGCATCTATGGGGCCTAGGGCTTGCGTTCAGTTGGATCTACGCAAAGCCTTTGATATTATCAACCGGGGATTCCTTTACTTCTTCATGGAGCGTCTGGGCTTTCCCCCGTCCTTCATTCATTGGGTCAGGGTGTGTGTCAACTCTGCTTCATTCTCTGTTCTCGTCAACGGGTCTCCTGCTGGTTTCTTCGGGAGTAACAGGGGGGTTCACCAAGGTGATCCTATCTCCCCTTTCCTCTTCGTCATGGTCATGGAATCCTTCACCCTCCTTATGGATATGGCCACCCTCACTGGCGCCATCCGCCCCTAGGAAGGGGGTTCAGAGCATTCCATCCCACCTCCTCTTCACCGATGACATGCTGGTCTTCTGCAAGGCTGAGGCCTCCTCCTTTTTAGAGCTTGGTAGACTCCTTGTCTCCCTTCACCTTTTCTCTGGTCTCGAGGTGAACAAGGGGAAAAGTAAGCTGAAGGCTGTATCTCTGGCAGTGAGCTCTCTCTCGCTCTTGGCATCCCTCTCGCCGTTCCTCCCCTCAAATACCTCGGGCTCCCTCTCTCGTCCTCTTACCCTGCGGCGAAGCTTTACTCCAGTCTAGTGGACAAGTGCATGGCCAAGATCTCTGGTTGGTCCTCCAGGCTCCTTTCCACAGCTGGGCGTATTGAGTTGGTACGGACAGTCATCCATGGCTTCGTCTCTTACTGGATTCAGTCTTTTTGTATTCCTGCCTCTGTTTTGTCTGAGATTGATCGTATGTGTCGTGACTTCGTTTGGGGGACGAAGCTCCACCTTTGGAGATGTGAGGATATGTGCCTGCCTAAGTGTGAAGGGGGGATTGGGTTACGTAGTCTCCGGGAAGTGGGGGCGGCGGCCGGTATCAAACTTCTCTGGAGGCTTCTTCATTCGCCCTCGCCTTGGGCCTCTTACATGTGCTCCACCTACCTGAGGAGCACCCCCTTATTTCAGTGTGAGGCATCGGTTCTTGACTCTGGTTTTTGGAAGCACGTTCGCCGCAGCCGGGACTTAGCCACTTCTTGCTTTCGTAGAGTTGTGGGGGACGGGCGCTCCTCCTCCTTTTGGTACGACCCTTGGCTACCCTGTGGCCCGTTAGCCCAGCTGTGCACTCCTCCCATAACCTTAAGATACCACAGTGTTGCCGACTTCTGGAACGGGCGAGGTTGGTCCCTTCCTGTGGAGATTCGTCATCTTATGCACCTTCTTGCTCCTACCACTGTGGCTGTTGGCCCTGACTCTTGGGAATGGACTCGGGATGGCGATTGCTCCCTCAGATCGTCTTGGTCATCCACCCGCCGTTGTGCCCCCCCTGCTCGGCTTGCCTCGGTGGTTTGGTTTCCTGGGCACACACCCAAATTCTCACTCACCTTGTTGCATGCCCTCTCCGACCGCCTCCCCACTACTCACCAGCTTGCCAGACGTGGGATCCGTGTCCAGTCGGTATGTGTCCTTTGTGGCTCGTACCCCGAGTCTGCCCGCCACATCTCCTTCCGCTGCGACTATAGCGCTTTTGTTTAGGGGGCTTGCAAGCTCCGCCTGGGTCTTCCCTCTAGCTCCAAATCCATTACTGTTGACGCCCACATGCTGAGACGTCGGTTTGTATCTAAAGGGAAGACCAACCACATGGGTAAGCTCTCCTTACTCGTCTTCTCTGCTGCAGTCTGGCACCTCTGGAAGGAGAGGAACTACCGCACCTTTCGCTCCCTGCCGATTACCGTGACTGCCCTTTTAGCCAGGATCTCTTCTGACGTCTCTGATGCCTTGGCTGGAATCGATCTTAAGGATGTTGATGCCGTGGATCTCTCTCTCTTTGGGAACTGGGGTCTCTCCTAGGCCGTTTTTGTGTGCCGCCCCAGTATAGGCTTCTTTTTCTTTGTTTTCCTTTTCTTGGCTCTGCCTGGTAGTCCTTGCGTGGGGTGATTGCTTCCCAGCCTCTCCCCCACCCTCTCTGCTTGTTGGTCTCTGCCCGGATGCTGTTTATATCTATATACATACACACTTACTTATATATATATATATATATATATATATATATATATATATATATATATATATATATATATATATATATATATATATATATATATACCCCCTAGGGCTCCCAGGCGCCGGCAACTGAGCCCTCCTCGCGCTACTCCGACGGCCACACCGCCGGGGCTCCGGCCCCCTTCGCCCTGTCCTCTCCGCACCCCTAAAGCTCATTTCCCAATGGACTCTTCGTCCTCTGGCCAGGCTCCTTCATCCATCTCCCAAATACATCCTCACACAGCCTCCCCTTCGGACCCCTTGACCTCATCGTGTGTGATTCCCAGCTCATGGCCTCCTACCCCAATAACTTCTGATTCTATCGGGGGGCGGATCGAAAACCCTTGGGTAACCGTGGTTGGGTGGCGACGTACAGATCCGAATGCTCTGGTGGGTACTCACCGCCATGGGCGTGGTGGCGGTAGGGCCCCGGGTCGCCCGACAGGTTTAGTTGTCTTCCTGCAGCTGCCCTCCCACCTCAGGGCGACGTACACCGCCCTCCTCCCATTAATGGAGATCATAGCTCCAGCGCACGCCGAGTGTTTGCTAGAATGCCCCAGAGAATCACGGCCCTTATACCGTGCTCATCATACGTATCAACCACCTCCTTTAGCGCCATATGCGCTCCCCGGGTCATACTGAACTGCGGTCTGGAGTTCTCGCCTCCCTTTGTGGTGGGGGAGGGGGTAGTCGCCGACATCCTTCCAGCTGTTATCTCCCAAGCTGTCGGGCGGTGGGCCAACACGCTTGTTGGCTACTTTGTTGGTCAGCGGCCCTACTATGGTCATCTCAAGTCTTGGGTTGGTCGGGCGTGGAAAACTCATGGAGACGTCCATATCCACACGCGGGAAAACAGTTTCTTTTTCTTCAAGTTTGCTATTTCCGAGGAGTGTGACGACATTCTAAATGGCGGCCCCTGGCTTCTGGACGGACGCCTTCTCGTCCTTAGGTGCTGGGCCCCCGACATTGGTCTAGACCGCGACTTACTGTCCTCTGTTCCTATATGGGTCCGATTCCCTCAGATCCTAATCCAATTTTGGTCCCCCGTTATACTTGGGAAGCTTTCCAGTATTCTGGGTCGCCCGCTATTCTCTGATGCCGCTACCACGAACGCCTCCTGGCTCTCTTTTGCCAGGTGCTTTGTCGAGATGGACTCTGTCTCATCCTTTCCACCCTCCATCTCAGCCCGCCTACCTGATGGGACCATCATCCCGGTTGCGGTTGAGTACGAGAAGATCCCCACTGTGTTCCTACTGCCGGTGCTTCAGACATGACCTCTTCCAATGTGAATCGCCAACGTGCCCCCCTGCTCCGCAGTAAGTGGTGCCCGCTCAATCAGGTAATCCGTCTCCTGATATAGCCTTGTCCCCCTTCTCTCTGCCCAACTGCCCCTGCCCTATCTAACTCAACTCCATTTCAACCCTCCACTGGGCTTGCTGGCCCTGCCCCTAAGCCTCCAGAGCCTATGCCCCCTGTCCCCCAATCCCGTGTGCTTAGTCCCCACATCCCTCGGCCCCAGGTGCATGCTACCCCTTCCCCTCTGGCCCATGAATAAAACTCTCAGCTCCATGTTAACCCAGGCCTAATACAATCTATCCCAAGAGTCCTGCCACCCCCTGAGGATTCCCATGAGCTCTCGGCACTGTTCTCCCTGTGCAGAGTCCCCAAGTGCAAGCAACCGTACCTGCCCTCATCCGGCTAGCTAGTCGTACCTGCCCTCAACCGGTTGCCGCCAAGCCTGACTAAATATTAAGTGTGATTGACATGTGGTATGTATATGGTTGTATAGGTAGATGTGTATACATTGGAGTGGTATTGGTATAGGTATAGCTACTGTTTTACGTATATAAAGTATTATGATATGTGTTTTGAGCCTCACTTAAGTTGAGTGGGTATACTCTAAGTATATTGTTATGTATGTCGGTGGTTGCATATAGTGATGTTTGATATATATATAGTGATAGGAGTGCTTGTGCCTGGTTGTGTTATGCACATGATTGTGGGTCGCTATAACAGTATATAGTTATAGGTGTTGATCTTGTGGTATAGTTATTTACTAAGGACTTGCTTGTGTGAACGTATGTGTGCTAGATAAACAAGGTGTAGATGTGCTAAGTATATAGTGGTACGATGGGTATATGTGAATGAAATATTAGCGTGTATGGGTGTGCATCATGCACGGGTAAGTATGTGCTTAGTTATAAGTATTGATGACTATAGCATGCGTGGTATGTTGTGAGTATAGTTACATGACCGTATGTGATGTGAATTTATGGTGAAATAATTTCACACATTTTGAATGACCATATATTGTGAAATTATAGTAGTGGTGAATGTATATTAGATGTAGTAATGACTTGTTTTGAATAATGGTATGATGCGACTACATGTGTCGATGTGTTGGTATTGGATGTATACTAGGAAATATTAGGGAGTAATATACCCATGGTTGCTTGATGCATAGGTAGCTATCTATACGCAGAGCGATGGTTGTATTTGCTAGTGTGAGACTAATCTTATCTAAGAACTATTGTTTGTGCTAGGTAAGTAGTAACTTTATAAGGGGTGTATATATATGATTGAAATACATGTATGCGAATGAATGGCTATGATAAGTATAAGAGTATAATGTGCGTGAATGAATACATGTTAGTGGTGTTAATGTTTGACTATCTAGTGTATATATATAAGCACTTGCAATGACTATACCTGGTTTAAATTATAATGTGATATGATTGGGGTAGTTACAAGGGCGACTAGATATGTTAGAAAGTCCGAGAACGGACTTTATTTTAAGGTGGGGAGGATGTAACGACCGGTTTTTGTAATGACGATTATATGAATAATATTGGATGTTTCCCTCTTTGTGTGTTCTTCCCATTAGAAATCCTTACGATTAACTTCATAACGTCTTAATCTTAGTGCTATGGTGATCTTAGAGGCCTTAGGAATCTTCCCGAAGCTTCGCGCTTCGATTCGGCACTTTTCGTGCATCTTAGTCGGTTCATGAAGGAGAGCCAACCGACTAGATTGCAATCTAGTCGGTCGGCAACACTTCTCAGACCGGCTAGTTCTTGTCAGTAAATTTCATCTAAGTTGCTGTTTACGTTTAGTCGGTCTAAGCTCATTCTTCGACCGACTAGTTTCCAAACTAGTCGGTCAGGACTTGTACTCAGACCGACTAATTCTGAGTTCTTCTGTACAACCGAGTTACTGTTTATGGTTAGTCGGTCAAAGAACATCTACCGACCGACTAGTTCCCAAACTAGTTGGTTAGAATTCATTCTCTGACCGACTAACTCTCAGTGCTTAATATCCATCTAATTTTACCCTTAGTCGGTCTATGAACAATCACCGCCCGACTAGTTTCCAAACTAGTCGGTTGACGAGCCTTCACAGACCGACTAAATCTGTCAACCTGTACCAACACTGTTCTCAGTTTGCTTTTAGTCGGTCACAGTTGGACGACCGACCGACTAGTTCCCAAACTAGTCGGTCAACCACTCTTCTCTGACCGACTAACTGACCCCGAAACCCTAGGGTTTTCCCAGCCGCCGCAACTTTTTCTATTTAAACTCCCAATCGTTTTTCTTCTTTCTTTCACTTCTCTTGGCCATTCCCTTTCCCCTTTTGATCTCTGATCTCCCCCAACCTTCCTCTAGCTCTTTTCTTTCATCCTCGGAGCACCCACACCCTCATTAGCGCCGGCCACCTTCCTTTAGGCCGTCGGCCAACCCCAAAACCCCACAAATCCCTATTTCTCCAGATTTCCTCGCCGTTTCCAGATCTGAGCCATAGTTCTTTCGGATCACTTCTTCCGTTGCCGTGCTAGATCCGATTTGGCGACGGTAATCCGGAATCCGGCGAGATCTTCTCCTACCGCAGATCCGTAGGTGTCTCGATCTTCGTTTCGAAAACGGTTAGTGAATCTACTCTTAAATTTCCATAACCCACACTGTAAATTAGGAAACCCTAATAAAAACGGATTACTAGACGTTATAGGATTCCAATACAAACCGGATTAGAACTCTCAAATCTAATTTTCTATTTTGCCATAACAGCGAACCCAATTTCCGTTGGACACCGATCTTGAGACTCTTGTCGAACAACAACTTTGGTACCAGGCAAGTGAAACTTGCCAACCTTGCTTTTAGGCCATGTTTTTAGGCCAATACTTTGTTTTAGCGTGAAAGAGACTAGACCGTGAAATGATAGCGGTCTAGGCGCAAACTCAATTTCTAGCTTGACAACGAAGCTAGAATTTCCCTTGTCATGTCATGTCATACAATTGCCTGTCATGTTTAATTTACTTTAACGGTACGCAATTTCATTTCGAATAATTGTCATGTGCATCCATTTTTCATATCATGTTTGCATGTTGCATCGTAGCACACGCTACAAATCCTTGTACAAATCCGTGTTTCCGTGTTACCGGCCAGGCACCCGTTATGCGGGCATAACCCTACGCCATACGTGTTAAAAACACTTCCTGGCTCGTGATCCAGAAGCGAGCATTACATGTTCGGGGGTAATGCCCTGGCTCGACACACGTGGAGGGGTAGGGATAAATGGTCTCTTGAGCTTAAGAGTTGGCCCGATCAGCCACTCTAGCCAACAGGCGGAATCTCTGTGCACGACGTGCTTACATACTTGTACTTGTCCTTGTTTACTTTCCATGCTATAATCCATGTTTACTTGCCATGCTATGATCATGCCATGTCATAAACTGCCGTTACCTTACTTGATGTTCTCATTGCATAATATATCCTGTCATAACATACTTTAGAACTGCTAGGTTGTTTCTACCTTCCTTTTTGTTTCCTTGCACAAGTCTTGTAGACTTGCTGACATGTGCCCCTTCTCTTTGGGTGTCGCATGTTAGTTGCTGAGCCAGAGATTGCTGTTGAGGGTGACGAGTTCGTGGAGTTCGTGCCCGATTCCGTTGTTGACGTTGAGTACGAGGATACCTGTGACCGTTCTTAGTGACCCCTGCAGAGCCCCCTCTTGTTTAGGGTTTCTGTTAAGTTGTCGGTGCGTGGCACCTGTACCTTGTTTTTGTACCTTGTACTTTTGTTGGCCATGCTGGGGCCCTTAGATTCTTTTCTCTTTAAGCCTGGTGGCTTTTTTGTGATGTTGGAATTTAATATGATGGATATTCTGAGATTTGCCTTTGTCGCATTTCCCTTCATTATTATCTTTGTTTCATATCGCGTTGCAAGGACCTGCCAATTTATTGTTGATTGACGCTTATCGGGCTTGGAGCTTCGCAGCTTCAAGTCTGAGCGGACATTCTCACGTCTCTCCTCCACATTTTTGGGAAGCTGGGCGTGACACCATCACCCCAACCCCATGCCCACAACCGGGAACTGTCCCCAACCCCGCATATGTCCTTCCCTCCAAAAACCCCAAGTCCCATTCCCCAAATCCAAGCAACAGAGGGCCGGCTCCCCCTCGGGTGAAAACTCGGAGCCAACATTCCATTCCGTGATCATGTCCATCTTCGCCTGGAACGTGAGGGGTCTTAATGCCGGTGGTCGTCGTAGGGACGTGCGCCACCACATCGGCAAGCTTAAAACATCGCTAGTGGGCTTGTTAGACACTAAGATTCGCAACCCCTTGGGAGACATTATTTCCTCTTGCTGCCCTCGGGGGTGGGTGTCGTTCCATAACTATGTGCACGCTCCTAAGGGTAGACTTTGGGTGGTGTCGGATCTGTCTGTCTGGGACTGTAATGTTATCTCTTCATCGACACAGCATATTACCCTCGAATGTGTTAACATCGGTGGCTTTTCGACCTTCGTCTCCTTCGTCTACGCTTCCAATCTGGCGTCTGATCGGTTGCGTCTATGGGACTCTCTGTGCACTGATAGCTCTCTTGTGGTTGGTAAGCCTTGGTTGGTGCTGGGTGACTTCAATGTCACTAGATTCATTGATGAGAATATTGGAGGTCGTGGCCTAACGATGGACATGCTGGTGGATTTCAATAATTGCATTGATGACTGTGGTTTGGATGATATCCACAGTGTTGGCGACCACCTCAGCTGGAGCAACTGTGCTACTGATGGCCATAGGATCTCTTGTAGGCTTGATAGGGACGTTGTGAACCCCGAGTGGATTGCGGCTCTCCCTGACTCTTATGCCTCCTATCTTCCCCCAGCTACTAGCGACCACTCCCCACTCCTTGTTCAGGTAATCCCTCCTCCTAACTCGGGTCCCAAGCCCTTCAGATTCTTTGGCCACTATCTGCAGGTTCCTGGATTCTATGCTCTTATTCTTTCCATTTGGAGAGGGCATTACACCGGCTCCACTATGCTCATGCTAGTCACCAAACTCAAGGCCCTCAAGGCGGCCATTCGGGCCTGGCCCCTTGCTCGTCGTCCCTTCCCCTCTTCCGAGTCCATCAGGAGAGACCTCTCTGCTACTCGCGATGCTCCTGACTTCCACTTTCTACCGGACCTTCAGACTAAGGAACGCACTCTCAGTCGCCTCCTTGCTTCTAGCCTGGCTTGTGAGGAGAGTAAGGCCAGACTGAAAAGCCGTCAGACCTGGCTTTCTTAGGGGGACAGAAACACCAGGTTCTTCTATGCAGCGGCCAAGGATCGTGCTGTCGACAATAGTCTCCTCCACTTGATAGGTCCTGGGGAGGACCCTGCTACCAGTCTTGACACTCTTCGTGCTGATGCGGTGGATTACTTCACCTCTCTCTTCCACCAGGACTCGTATCCCTCCTCCTTTCCTGAGGTTATTCCCAAGCATATCCTCTCCCCGGGTGCTAGTGACTGGATTGGCAGCCTTGTTGCAGATCAGGAAATTAAGGATGTTCTATTCTCCATGGACAAAGACAAATCCCCCGGCCCGGATGGTTTCCCTCCTCTCTTCTTCCAAGAGTTATGGGGCATCTTGGGTAATGACATCCTCCTTGCGGTACGCTCCTTCTTCTCGTCTGGATGTATTCTGAAGCAGATCAACCATACCTTCCTCACCCTGATTCCTAAGGTCCCCACGACATCCTCTCTTGGTGACTACCGGCCCATATCATGCTGCAATGTTATTTACAAGACCATCTCCAAGGTCCTTAGTGGGAGGATGGCTGCTGTCATCCCTGGTCTCATATCCTGGAACCAATCGGTATTCATCAAGGGCCGTTTGATCTCTGATGCTTCCCTTCTTGCCCATGAACTTATTAGGGACTTCTCTGCTTCTATGGGATCTTGGGCTTGTATCCATCTGGACCTGCGGAAGGCTTTTGACAATATCAACCGTGAGTTCATCTACTACTTTATGCAGCGCCTCGGGTTTCCTCCTACCTTCATACACTGGGTCAAGATTTGTGTTGACTCCCCCTCATTCTTTGTCCTCGTCAACGGCTCCCCTGATGGGTTCTTTGGGAGCAATAGGGGGATCCGCCAGGGTGACAATATGTCCCCCTTCCTCTTTGTCATGGTCATGGAGGCCTTCACTATCCTGATGGACACTGCTTCTACCTCTGGCATCATCCGTCCTCCCAAGAGGGGGGGGTTTGGGAATCCCCTCCCACCTTCTTTTCACCGATGACATGCCGGTCCTCCAGACTCCTTTCCACGGCGGGGCGTATTGAGCTTGTGCATACGGTCATTCATGGGTTTGCTTCTTATTAGATGCAGTCTTTCCGCATTCCTGCCTCTGTCCTCTCTGGCATCGATCGCTTGTGTCGGGATTTTATTTGGGGATCAAAGCTCCATCTCTGGAGGTGGGAGGACATGTGCCTTCCGAAGTTGGAGGGGGGGATTGGTCTCCGTAGCCTTCGTGAGGTGGGTGTGGCCACGGGTGCTAAGCTTCTTTGGAGACTTCTTCACTCCCCCTCCCCCTGGGTCTCCTACATACGCACCGTCTACCTGAAGAGTACGCCTCTATTCCAGTGTGAGCCCTCGGTGTTGGATTCGGGAATGTGGAAGCACTTGATCTGGAGTCGGGACTCGGCTGCTTCTTGTTTCCGCCAGATTCTTGGTGATGGCCAATCCACGTCCTTTTGGTACGATCCCTGGCTGCCCTGTGGCCCTTTGGCCGGACTCCACCCTCCTCCCTACCACCTGAGGTTCCGCCGTGTTACTGACTTCTGGGATGGGGATGCCTGGTCTCTCCCTGCTGAGCTCACCCACATTGTCCCCTCTTTGGCCCCAGCATCCGTGTCGAAAGGCCCTGACTCCTGGGAGTGGACGGCGGCTGGGGGCTGTTCCATCCGTTCCGCTTGGTCCGCTATGCGTTGCTACTCTCCTCCCGCCCACCTTGCCTCTGTGGTCTGGTTCCCTGGGCACACGCCCAAGTACTCCCTCACCCTCCAGCGTGCCCTTGCTGATCGTCTGCCCACCACTCAGCAGCTTGCCAGGCGGGGTATCCGTGACCAGTCTCCTTGTGTTCTCTGCGGCTTGTTTCCGGAGTCGACGCGCCATATCTTCTTCCACTGCGAGTATAGTGCTTTTGTTTGGGCAGCTTGCAAGCTTCGGATCGGCCTTCCTTCTGGCTCCAAATCCATCATCGTCGATGCTCACATGCTGAGTAGGCGGTTTGGAGCCAGCGGGAAGACATCCACCAGGGGCAAGCTCTCCATGATGGTCTTCTCTGCGACGGTCTGGCACATTTGGAGGGAGAGGAACAACTGCACCTTCAGATCCCTCAGGTCCACTATGTCAGCCCTCCTGGCTAGGATCTTTACGAACGTATCGGATGCCTTGGTTGGTAGTATACCCGAGGACCTTGATCCTGTTGATACCCCCTTTTTTGTAAACTGGGGGCTTTTGTAGGCCATCTTTTTGTGCGCCCCCAGCTTAGGTTCCCCCCTTTTTCTCTTCTTCGCACCGCCTAGTAGGCCCTGCGCGAGGTGACCGCTTCCCAGCCTCTCCTTCGCCTGCCCTACTTGTTGGCCCGTGCCCTGATGTAGTCCATGTTCATTTATATACATACACACTTACTTTTCAATATATATATATATATATATATATATATATATATATATATATATATATATATATATATATATATATATATATGTAATGCCCTACAAGCTACTGCACAAGTACTAGAGGGGGGGTGAATAGTACTTTAAAAATAACAAGGAGTATAATTCCTAATTATAGTGCAAACAACTACCAAATCAATTTGCGGAAGCTTAAATTGAATGACAACAACAAAATTAACAATGCTAACAAAAGATGTTACTGGGTTCGGATCCACCTAAGTCTCTCCGACTTGTTCCCGGTGATCCTACGTCCCAACTACCCGGATCCCCTCCGGATACTTAGGTTAGAAACCCTAACCCAAGATTTCCACTATGATATCTTGTGAAAAAAACCTTCACAAGATCAAATCATACATGCAATGGCAATAGTGAATCCCACAACCCGGGATCACAACCTTCTCTCACAACCGAGAGAATCAATAAGCAATATAAACAAGTTTATAATGAAATAAACAATCTTAACACAAAATCCTATACCTTGAGTTTTCTTACCAAATAGGTGTAAGGAGGGATTTGAGGAAGATGAAGTCACCAAGACCTAGCACCAAAGAAATGACCAGCAATGGGTGCCTAGGAGTGATTTGGAGACTTGAATCAAGCTAGAGCTTGAAGGGCTCACCAAGAACAAACTTCTCTCAAGATGGATTCTAGATCTAGAAAGTGAGAGAAAGGATTTCTTGTGAGGAAGAGAGCTTTGGAAATGAGTGAGAATGGCTATCTCTTTCAATCTCAATGAATCTCTTAATGGCAGCTCTTAACCCTAGAGAAATGACATAGGTTCGTATTTATAGGGTCCCATAAAAACGAGTTAGGTCAAATCCCAACGGTTAGAAATCTGAAGCAACTAGTCGGTCAAAGAACAACTACTGACCAACTAGTTCATCAACTAGTCGGTCAGTCAAACAACATGGACCGACTAAGTGAAGAACTGAGAAGTGATAGAATTTCAGACCTAGAAATCTAGTCGGTCCAAGAAGACTTTCTGACCGACTAGTTTCACAACTAGTCGGCCAGTCAGTGAACGTAGACCGACTAAGAGGCAAAAACAAATAGTCTGAATACAAATTGACTTAGTCGGTCCAAGAACAAATGTTGACCGACTAGATTATCAACTAGTCGGTCACCAAACGTTCTTAGACCGACTAACGATAAACAGTAGCTTAGGAGAAATTTGGCATGTACAGTAAAGCATAACTAGTCTGTCCAAGAAGACTTTCTGACCGACTAGTTTCACAACTAGTCGGTCGGTGAGTCAACGTAGACCGACTAACTGTAAACAGTACTGAACAAGAAAAGATTAACTCAAACTAGTCGGTCCAAGAAGCTTTGCTGACCGACTAGATCACCATCTAGTCGGTCAGTACTTCTTCTTGTACCAACTAACATGCACAAACAAGTCCGAATCGAAGCGCGATGCTTCGAGGAAGTTAGAATGGACTTGTACAAAGATCCTAGAGCTACGATATGAGCGTTATAAAGATAGAATCGTAAGATATACTCAAGGCTTAACATTCTATAGATCGAAGCTTAAAAGACTATAAATAAAACCTTAATGAACGGTCTTCGAGAGCTTCGATCAATTCTTCATGACTTCCAAAACGGTCCAAAGGCTTCAACGAAGCTTTAGGCAATGAATACGAGCTTTGAGAAGTCTTGAGATGTCGCTTTGATTGTTCTCGTGAAATTGGCGACGATCTCCAATACTGCGCTCACAAATTGTTAGTTCATGAATTATTTATGTTTGCTCATCATCCAAAACCAAATCCGGGGAGTCCAATATTCAACATTCTCCCCCTTTTTGGTGATGACAAACCAACATAAATAACAATCAAAAATAATGATTCAAATGTAAAATACTTACTCCCCCTGCATTGATGACACGTTAATTCCAAAATGAATATATATAAATTGCATCAATGAGACGAGTAAGATATATAACGAGAATCGATTTTTGAAATATCGGATTTTGAAAATCCTTATATATATCTTAACTCCCCCTGAATCTAACACATTAAATTAGATTCTTGGAAATTGAGTTAAATTTTCATTTGCCCTATTTATTATCATTATCTCTCCCCCTTTGGCATTATCCCAAAAATGGGGGGCATACAACGACAACAAGTAGGAAAAAGGAAAATCCAACATCGGGAGTCGTAGATATTGACGATGGACCTGATTGACAACAAGGGAAACGTGATGAAATCAAATCAAGGGGTGCCAAATTGTCCATTATAAAAAAAAATGAAAACGAAATCCATCTAAAATACCAAATATTAATTCATTTAGTGAATAAAGGAACATACTCTCCAATATTCAATATTCTTGGTTAAATTTGTGCATGGAAAACAATTCTATACAATCATAGAAATAAAATCTATTTAACCAAGTTTTTAAGCGTCGAGCGACGAAATCACATAACATAGACATTGAATGAATATTAAATGTGCACGATGAAGTAAAACAAAAAGAGCATCGATGTATATATATATGAATACCATGAGTACATCCAAAAATCACATCGAGTACATCATATCAAGGGCAACATCTACATCAACATCAAAAAGTACAACATAATCATCGACATACCAACATATCAAAACACATCAAAACAACACCCAAACTCCATCCCATCCTAACCTAAAACACTCTCAACAAGATGCATCATCCAACGATCACAGGAGAGGCCTCGAAACAGACTATCACGAGGAAGTGGCAGGATCAGCAGTCTCCATGGGTCCAGTCGAAGGAGTGGACTCAGGCTCTGCTGGGAGGAGAGGCGTGTCAACAGACGGGATCGTCGGGGTAGGGGTGGAGACATCGACGACAGGCTCAACGGCAGGAGTCTCAACAGGAACATCAGCAGGCAAAACAGGAGGGTCGTCAGCAGGAGCAGCAGCAGCATCAGAAGTCTGATCCACTGGTGCAGAAGTCTCTGGAGCACCGGAAGTGGTGCCAGCTCCAGGAGCAGATGTGGTAGCAGCAGCAGCAGCAGTGGCCTCAGCGCCACGAGCAAGGGAGGTGACCAGCTCATCAATATCCTCATCGTCCATCTCCTCATCCTCAGAAACAGGAGGAGGAAGCTGGACACCCATCAAGCTAGCCATACGGCAAACTACCTCCTCGGTACGAGCCAACCGAGACTCGTGCCGACGAAGTAACCGAACAACATCATCAAGTGTGGTGGGAGGTCGAGAAGCAGCAGCTGCAGAAGTAGTGCCCTGATACGCAGAAGGAGTCATCCGCTGTACGTGACGGAGTGCCGCAAGAGATTTCTTTACGGCCGTCGCGTTCAGAGGAGGACCAAGAGGACGCTCATCGTCAGGAGGCAGAGGGACACGGAAATGACGGAAAACCAAGGTCAACAGACATGGGTACGGGATATGCGCAGATTTAGTGGTCTTGCAAATACACTTGAAAGAGTCCATCTTATTGAGTATAATGCGAGCCCAATTAATCTCGCTACCCATGAACAGAGCGTATATCAATTTCAGAAACGGCTGAGACGGAAGTGAAGAAGATCCATACTTGGGAAGAAGGCAGGATTTCAAGATCAGGTTAATCACCCAAGCATTCAGCTTGAATGATTTCGAAGGGACGCCAATGAACGCAGGGGGGGATAACCTGGAAGATTTCAGCTAGGGTCGACTGATCGAGGGAGGAGATATCATCGACAGAGATGTCAGACGGGAGGAGGCCACACGAGGAGCAACCTATCAACTCCCCCAAGATCTCTGCCGTGAGGACTATCGGAGTCCCCAAAACAGAAGTCTCGATGGAGTGAGTCTCACCGTACTGACCCCGGACACGATTGGCGTAGAATAATTTGACCAGGCGAGGATAGGGTCTAGGGTTCGCCTTAGGGTCAAATCTAAGGTAGTCCAATAGGCCACTATAGGAGAGAAGATCCGCAAGGCCAAGAAAATCAGAAAACTGAACGTAATGCTCCAACAGCAGTGGGCAATGCTCTATACGGTTGTAAGCCGCTAGACACTGAGGGTCGTCGCGACACAATGATATATCAACACCGCCGACTGGCATCGGACCTTTACCCTTAGCCTTACGGGTCTTAGGAGGAGGTGGAGGATGGGGTGGAGTAGGTGCCTTCTCGGGATGTTCAGGAGTGTATTCTTCCTCGGAATCATCCTCAGAATCACTATCTGAACGCTCACCGGGAGGGGTGGGTGCACGGAACTTTTTAGGCTTGGGTTTGGGCTTGGAAGATTGGCCGGTAGGTTTAGGCTTGGACGTCCTCTTCCTCTTCAACGGTGTTGAAGACGAAGAGGGGGGACGAGTGGTCTTGGCCCTACGCTTAGGAGGGGTCGAAGCGGTCACGGCCTCTACGATCATGGGGGATGCCCCAGAAGAGGTAATCGGGATTCTCGTTCGTGCCATGATCGCGGCACAACAAGTTCAATCAAGCGACGTAAGATAAGAACAAGCAATCCTAAGCTTAAACCCTAGAACTGAAGACAATCAAGCTCAAAGCCCTAAGAAAATTTCGAAACCCTAGAGGTTGAAAGCAACCTAGGACAAACCCTAGGGATGAAAAACAAGATCTAGGAAGGGGGGAGATACCTAGGGGAGTGGTCGACGGCGACTGGCGGCGGAGTTGGCCGGAAAAGTGGCCGGAGGACGAAGGGAAGTCGAAAGGGCACGAGCGGGGAGAGGGGGTTTTCGAGCTGGAGATATGAAGTAAACCGACTAAAAGAGGAAATAGTCGGATAGAATAGGCTTAAGTCGGTCGGGAATGCGAAAAGACGCGATTGCCCTATCGCACTTAGTCGGTCACAGTTCAAGCACTGACCGACTAGATTACGATCTAGTCGGTCGGTCAATGAGCGTAAACCAACTAAGTCGAAACAGAGGCAAACAGAAAATTCTAGGGCTAGAATTAGTCGGTCACAGTATAATCACTGACCGACTAGTTTTCAATCTAGTCGGTCGGTAAGTGAACTGTGACCGACTAAAAGAAGTCAAAGACAAGGGAAAGTTAAAGCTTGAACTAGTCGGTCTGAGTTCACTAGTTGACCGACTAGATGAGCATCTAGTCGGTTGGCTGATGAACTGAAACCGACTAGAAAAGTCCAAAAGTTGATAAATGAGTTCTCTTCATAAAAACACTTGGATGAAACATCTTAACCCTCTCATAAGTCATCTAAACTACCCCATAAAACGTCGAAATCTTAAATACGACATTCAAATAAGAATTCGAGCAAAAATTCAAACATATCACATAAAATCCCCAAAAATTCAATAAGTCTAGCATGAACGAAATATTACGAAATATAATAGCATGCAAGATAATTGAATGAAACATGAATCCTATATCTCGGATTCACCCATAATCCCTAATTCTCGACGCAACCGCACAAAGGAGTCCTCCTTTAGGGGTTTCGTGAAAATATCGGCGATTTGCTTTTGGTTTTCAACGTACACTAATATGATGTCCTTTTTAGCAACATGATCATCTAAGAAATGGTGTCGGACATCTATGTGTTTAGATCGGGAATGGTGCACCGGATTCTTTGAAAGACAAATAGCACTTTGGTTATCCACCATGATAGGGCTAGTATCACAATGAATACCAAAATCCTTCAGTGTGTGTCTCATCCAAAGAACCTGGGCACAAGCGGCACCGGCGGTAATGTATTCCGCCTCGGTGGTTGAAAGTGATACCGAATTTTGCTTCTTGGAAAACCAAGAGACAAGGGAATTTCCTAGAAAATGGCAAGTGCCACTAGTACTCTTCCTGTCGGATTTGCATCCCGCATAATCAGCGTCACTATATGAGACTAACTCATATGTGCTAGACTTCGGATAAAGTAATCCAAAATCTAAAGTGTAACTTAGATAGCGAAAAATACGTTTAACCGCTACTAAGTGAGAATCCTTAGGTTGAGACTGATAACGAGCACAAATACAAACGGCAAACATAATATCGGGCCTACTTGCGGTAAGATAAAGTAAACTACCTATCATACCTCGATATAGACGAATGTCTACATCTTTTCCGTCCGTATCTTTATCAAGATGCGTTGTAGTGCTCATAGGAGTCTTTTTCCCGGAGGCATTCTCCATTCCAAATCGCTTTAGCAACTCCACCGTGTATTTCGTTTGGTGGATGAAGATTGCATCGTTCAATTGGCGAATTTGGAGACCTAAGAAATATTTGAGTTCGCCCATGTGGCTCATCTCAAATTGTTCCTTCATAACATTAGAAAACTCTTCGCAAAGAGTGAAGTTAGTATCACCGAAAATGATATCATCAACATAAATTTGAACTAATAAAATATCATTATTCGCATGCTTAACAAAAATTGTAGAATCGGCTTCGCCCATTTTAAAATTCAAATCCAAAAGAAATTTCTTTAGGCGATCATACCAAGCTCGAGGAGCTTGTCTCAAACCATAAAGAGCTTTCTTTAGTTTAAAAACATGATTTAGAAATTTTTCATTTATGAAGCCCGGAGGTTGAGAAACGTAAACTTCCTCAACGACATCTCCGTTTAAAAATGCACTTTTAACATCCATTTGAAATAATTTAAAATTTTTATGGCATGCAAAAGACAATAATAGTCTAATTGATTCTAATCTAGCTACCGGAGCGAAGGATTCTTCGAAATCGATACCTTCCTCTTGGCGATAGCCTTGAGCTACTAACCGAGCTTTGTTCCGGACGACGACTTGGTTTTCGTCGGTTTTGTTCTTGAAGATCCACTTTGTCCCTATGACGGTGTGGTTCTTCGATGGCAAAGGAACAAGCTCCCATACCTCATTCCTCTCGAATTGAATGAGTTCCTCCTCCATGGCAAGGATCCAAGCACTATCTTTGCACGCTTCAACTATATTCTTTGGCTCTATCAATGAGGCAAAGGCACAATTGGCGAAGTGGTGGACTTGCGATCTCGTCTTGACTCTATCTTGAATATTGCCAATGACTTGCTCATGGGGATGGTCGCGAACGGTATGAAGCCGCTTGGGAATACCTTGATCACTAGGCACATCCTCAACAACTTCATTAGTCGGGTTAGTATCAATAGAATCAATTGAATCAATAGACTTAGAATTTTCAAACGAATCACATAAAACGTCGATAGAATCATCATCATTTGAAATTCTAGGAGTAATAAAATTCTCATTAAAAGAGACATGAAGTGATTCCTCGATCGTAGAGGATCTTTTGTTGTATATCCGGTAGGCTTTGCTACGTGAGGAATACCCAACAAATATCCCCTCATCCGATCTCGGATCAAACTTGTCCAAATTATCATATGTGTTTTTAATAAAACATTTTGCACCGAAAACACGAAAATGTTTAACTTGAGGCAATCTACCAAACAACAATTCATAACAAGTTTGTTTGGTACCGGGCCTCAAAAGTATTCTATTAAACACATAACAAGCGGTGTGTACCGCTTCCGCCCAAAATTGATAACCAAGTTGACTATCTTCGAGCATAGTGCGAGCACACTCCACAAGCGTTCTATTCTTCCTCTCAACAACACCATTTTGAGGAGGTGCGCGAGGGAAAGAAAACGTGTGAGTAATTCCAAGATCATCACAAAAATTTGAGAAAGACTCATTCTCAAATTCACCCCCATGATCACTACGAATAGTGACAATGGTGGTTCCGATGAGATTTTGTACTTTCTTCACAAATATTGTGAAGTTTTCAAAAACTTCATTTTTATTACATAAGAAAAATACCCATGTAAATCTAGAATAATCATCGACGATGACAAGTCCATATCTTGCATTTCCTAAGGAAGCAACTCTAGTTGGCCCAAATAAATCTAGATGTAATAGCTCTAGTGGCCGTTTCGTAGAAATGCTTTTCTTAGGTTTAAATGAAGATTTAGGAAGCTTGCCACGTTGACAAGAATCACAAAAACTTTTCTTTTCAAAAATGAGCTTCGGAAAACCTTTAATGGAATTTAATTTTGAAAGCTTATAAAGTGTTCCAAAGTTCACATGTCCAAAGCGTCGATGCCATAAGTGTTGTTCACTTGTGTTGGAAACGAGACATTGTTCATATGACTTAGGAAGATCCAAAATATAAATATCTTTATGACGTGTGCCGGAAAATAATAAATCATTATTATCATTTGAAATATGACACAATCCTTTCGCAAAGCTAACTTTGTAACCTTTGTCACAAAGTTGGCTTATTGAAATAAGATTATGATTTAAACCATTAACTAGATAAACATCACTAATTAAGGGTTTAGACGGGTTACCCACTTTACCAACACCGATGATGGTTCCGCTCTCGTTGCCTCCAAATACGACGCGGTTTCCATTTGCAATGGGAACTACTCCGGAGAGCAATTGATCGTCACCCGTCATGTGTTTTGAACACCCGCTATCGAGTATCCAATTCCCTTTGGAGCTAAATTTAAATTTGTTTCTCCTTTTCTTTTTCTTTTCCTTGAGTACCTAAAGATAGAAAATTTCATATCATGGTACCCAAGGTCATTGGGTCCTCAAAGGTTAGACCTTTGGAAGCCAAGTCCAATTGGACTTAGACTTCCCCACATAATTTCTACTATGCACAACATCCGAAAAATAAGCATTCATATACACTTGTTTTTCATCCATGCTTGTGTCCTTTGGGCTCCAAATAGTGAAAATCTTGGGAGCCCTCATCCTATTGGGTGCATGCGTGCGACGTTGATTTCTACGTGATGCATGTTGTGGATAGGCATACGGAACATGATGGAATGGTGCACGACGAGAATTATTCATATGATGAGGTGGGTGAACATATGCATGTGTGGGAACACGTGCGTGAAGGTGTCTCACATGGTGTGCACGTGCCCGAGAATTTGTTGCATAAAAATCATCATATGTGTGAGACTGTGGAGTAGGACGTGTGTTCCTACGTGGCATGGTATTGGTGTACATATAAGCATGCCCCTTCTTTGCAGGTCCACCCAAAGTGGGTTTCTTTCCGAAAGAGGGTGTGTACGAGGTGGAAGCACCATTGGTAGATGAACTACCAATAGAGTGTTTGCTACCACTCGTAGAGTCACCGGAAGTTGGCCTAACAAAAGTAGTGGCCGCTTTGGATGGACATCCCATCGTATACCCCAAACCAATGTGGTGATTGGCCGGAAGTAAGTCACTTAGGATTTTATCCAAATGGTCCTTACCCTTATTGAATTTATTAATTCGGCCTAATGTGTTCTCATATTTCTCTTTGAGAGAACGCATAGAAGTATCCAAGTTGGATACTTGCGATGTGAGCACATAAACACGAGATTTAAGATTCTCGTTCTCAATACTCAAAGTCGAGTTTTGAGAAGTCAAATCCGCTATCCTATGTTCTTCCGTATCTTCAATGCTAACATGTTCAAGTTTAGATTTGAGATTGACAATCTCATTTCTTAACTCTTCAACAACGGTGTCGTTGTTGGTGATGATAGTCTTAGGCGAGGTTTGAATGCTAGCTAGGTCATCTTTTACTTTAGTATATCTATTTACTAATTTAGTGTATTTGGACCATAGTTGAGAGTTAGCATCCCTAAGATCATCCATAGTTACCTCATCGCCTTCGTCGTCACTATCATCGGAAGAGGATGATCCTTGATCATGCTCCTCTCTTGCCATGAAGCACATGTGCGCTTGCTCCACTTTCTCATCGTCCGACTCTCCGCTTGAGGAATCCTCGGAGTCGGTGAATGTTGCTCCGACAAGTCCCTTTTTGTACCCCTTTTTGTACTTCTTGGACTTGTCGAACTTCGGAGCCTTCCACTTCTCCTTTTGCTTGTTTTGAGGACAATCCGCTTTGATGTGTCCTGGCTTATTGCATTTAAAGCACAAAGGTGGAGAGGCGTTAGTAGAAGTAAATTTAGATTTTTGTTTGAAGTTACCCTTTCGGAAGAAGCGATTGAACTTCTTTGCCATGAGTGCAATGGATTTCATGTCCATTTCTTCTTCCGAGTCCTCATCATCGGTAGAGGTGGATGAAGCCGCCTTGAATGTAATCGCCTTTTTCTTAGGCACGTCTTGGTTCAAATAGGACTTCATCTTTTCTTGTAACTTCACCTTGCTATCTTTGCGTACCTCGTATGACATCAAAGTACCCATCAATTGAACTACGGTATACTTATTCATGTCATTACCTTCCTCGATGGCGAAGGTACGTTTCTCCCAAGAAGAAGGAAGTCCTTTGATAAGCTTCGAACACTTCTCCTTTTGGGTGTAGGTTTTGCCGAGAGCTTCCAACTCGTTCATTATGTCGACGAAGCGAGCATAATACTCCTTCATCTTTTCTCATTGTTCCATATGAAACAATTCGTAATCTCTATTGACTACCACAAGTTTAGAATCGCTTACCCGACTCGTTCCTTCATGCAAAATGAGGAGCGAATTCCAAATTTGATATGCACTCTTACATGTGCATATCTTATTAAAATCTTCGGGTTCCAATGCACATTGTAAAGCATTCATTGCTTTGGCATTTGCAATCTCCGCGGCGACCTCCGCGGTAGTCCACTTGTCGAAATCTTCTTCGGTAGGCACATTGTACTCCGACATGGTAATTCTCCACAAGGAGGCGCTCCGGAGGAACGTTTCCATCCGGCATTTCCAATATCCATAATTGACGCCGTTGAAGAATGGAGGCCTAGTCGAGGAATGTCCTTCCATGACCGAAGACGCTCCTTCACGGTTCCTGAAGGATCCATAATCCGCAGGTGGACGCACGGTCTTGTTGTCGTTGGCAGACATAGCTAAGTATCTGGCTCTGATACCAAATGTAATGCCCTACAAGCTACTGCACAAAAACTAGAGGGGGGGTGAATAGTACTTTAAAAATAACAAGGAGTATAATTCCTAATTATAGTGCAAACAACTACCAAATCAATTTGCGGAAGCTTAAATTGAATGACAACAACAAAATTAACAATGCTAACAAAAGATGTTACTAGGTTCGGATCCACCCAAGTCTCTCCGACTTGTTCCCGGTGATCCTACGTCCCAACCACCCGGATCCCCTCCGGATACTTAGGTTAGAAACCCTAACCCATGATTTCCACTATGATATCTTGTGAAAAAAACCTTCACAAGATCAAATCATACATGCAATGGCAATAGTGAATCCCACAACCCGGGATCACAACCTTCTCTCACAACCGAGAGAATCAATAAGCAATATAAACAAGTTTATAAAGAAATAAACAATCTTACCACAAAATCCTATACCTTGAGTTTTCTTACCAAATAGGTGCAAGGAGGGATTTGAGGAAGATGAAGTCACCAAGACCTAGCACCAAAGAAATGACCAGCAATGGGTGCCTAGGAGTGATTTGGAGACTTGAATCAAGCTAGAGCTTGAAGGGCTCACCAAGAACAAACTTCTCTCAAGATGGATTCTAGATCTAGAAAGTGAGAGAATGGATTTCTTCTGAGGAAGAGAGCTTTGGAAATGAGTGAGAATGGCTATCTCTTTCAATCTCAATGAATCTCTTAATGGCAGCTCTTAACCCTAGAGAAATGACCTAGGTTCGTATTTATAGGGTCCCATAAAAACGAGTTAGGTCAAATCCCAACGGTTAGAAATCTGAAGCAACTAGTCGGTCAAAGAAGAACTACTGACCGACTAGTTCATCAACTATTCGATCAGTCAAACAACATGGACCGACTAAGTGAAGAAATGAGAAGTGATAGAATTTCAGACCTAGAAATCTAGTCGGTCCAAGAAGACTTTCTGACCGACTAGTTTCACAACTAGTCGGTCAGTCAGTGAACGTAGACCGACTAAGAGGCAAAAACAAATAGTCTGAATACAAATTGACTTAGTCAGTCCAAGAACAAATGTTGACCGACTAGATTATCAACTAGTCGGTCACCAAACGTTCTTAGACCGACTAACGATAAACAGTAGCTTAGGAGAAATTTGGCATGTACAGTAAAGCACAACTAGTCGGTCCAAGAAGACTTTCTGACCGACTAGTTTCACAACTAGTCGGTCGGTGAGTCAACGTAGACCGACTAACTGTAAACAGTACTGAACAAGAAAAGATTAACTCAAACTAGTCGGTCCAAGAAGCTTTGCTGACCGACTAGATCACCATCTAGTCGGTCAGTGCTTCTTCTTGTACCAACTAACATGCACAAACAAGTCCGAATCGAAGCGCGATGCTTCGAGGAAGTTAGAATGGACTTGTACAAAGATCCTAGAGCTACGATATGAGCGTTATGAAGATAGAATCGTAAGATATACTCAAGACTTAACATTCTATAGATCGAAGCTTAAAAGACTATAAATAAAACCTTAATGAACGGTCTTCGAGAGCTTCGATCAATTCTTCATGACTTCCAAAACGGTCCAAAGGCTTCAACGAAGCTTTAGGCAATGAATACGAGCTTTGAGAAGTCTTGAGATGTCGCTTTGATTGTTCTCGTGAAATTGGCGACGATCTCCAATACTGCGCTCACAAATTGTTAGTTCATGAATTATTTATGTTTGCTCATCATCCAAAACCAAATCCGGGGAGTCCAATATTCAACAATATATATATATATATATATGTATGTATGTATATGTATATGTACGTATGTATGTATTTATGGAAGATATATATGGTTGCATGTCTGGCTGTAAGTGGAGACGCTTACACCGGTGTCTGGATAGATATATCATTAGGTGAGTATCTGTGTGTATTGATATTGTTGTATGAGACTTTATGCGATGACATGTATATGTGTGCTTGGATATATGCTAGGAGACATTCATGGTTGTATGTCTATATCTATATATATAGAGATGCATGTGTATGTATGTACAAACCACGAATGCGTGTACTGTGAAATGGTATAAGTGTTGATATATGAATGTGTTGTATATATAAGTTAGGGGTAGATTGACCCTGTATATCTATATTCACCCTTACCTATGTCCTGAGTTGGAAAGTCCGAGGACGGACTTTAATTTAAGGTGCGTATGATGTAATGACCCCAAAATTCATATACGTGTATTTATACGTATTTTGAGCGTATATATATATATATATATATGCGTATAAATTTTTGGGGAATCCTTATGTACTTTATTTAATTTTGTCAAGTTAAAAATTATTTTTAAATAATTTAGTATGACATATGATTTTTATTAAATAAAATATATGGTTGGAATACTAATGTCTTGATGAGTATTAAGTATTGTATGTGTATTAAGTGGGTATAATTATTTTTCTAAAAACAAATCCTAATTTTTCCTAAGGGACACCTGCACCTTTGATGTGTGAAGATATCCTTGATTCTTACCTAACCCAAGGCTTGGTGGTATGCTAAGAGGATTTTAGGGAGATGAGGTGGCTACTCTAGGAGTAAAGAAAGAAGGTTTCATTTACTCACTCACTCCCCAAAGATCAGGCTGAATTCATCCTTTTTCTTGCTCACTCTTAGACATTAGGAAGGCTGAGCACCTGTAAGGCTACGCCACCCTCACTCTACACACCTCCGTAGCATCCCTGTCGTCGTTTGGGTGCTGTTGCTCATTATAGGAGCATGTGGAGGAGAAGAACAGAAGGGTTTGAAAAAGGAGGAGCCATAGGGATTTGGGCTACCCCCTTGTCTCTCATCACCACTGAGGTAGGATTTCCATCTCAACTAGTATTAGAGTTGCATGTTTAGTTTCATAAGAAAGCTTGCATCTTTATTTATCCAAGACAACTCATGCACTGTTCATATATCTTGAGTTTGTATGGTTGTGTGCAGTGAGCAATCCTGAGTTTTGTATAGTTGTGTGCGGTGAGCAATCCTGAGTTTTGTATGGTTGTGTGCGGTGAGAAATCCTGAGTTTTGTATGGTTGTGTGCGGTGAGTAATCCTGAGATTTGGGTGGTTTTGCGCGGTGAGCAATTCTGGACAGATTCGTATGCTGCTTGTTTTGCTTAGTCCTTCCAATATAGAATTGAGTTTGCTCTGAAATATTTATGGCCTAAAGATTGGACTGTTATCTATAACTTTCATGTTGTGAACTTTTACTAATTCGGACTGTAATTAGGACTAAAAATTCTATCTTTACAACTTGTTGAAATTTCATCCAATCTGGACACAAAATTCTATCTTTACAACTTGTTGGAATTTCATCCAATCTGGACACAGTTTGGCAAAACGTAGATCAGTCCATGCACACTTCATAGAAATTGATGATCTTGGTCGTTAGAAAGATATCAACTTTTCTATAACTTTTTCTGAGTGCATATTTTCGAGATTCTAACTGTAACATGTCCTTAACTAGCAATCTTTACAGCTCTTAGAATCTGTCTGAAAAACAGATTCGTCGAGTCATACCAAACAATTCACCATAAATCACCCAGTTCATATTTCGGCATGAAAATTTATAGGTGAATCCAACACAACTATATATACAACTTTCATTTGTATTGTATGTGCATGTTTGATACAAAATTATGGAGATATGTTCTTCTTAATCTGACTGTTCTGTTTTTCCAGCAAGCTGAAAGATTTGAATGTTGTTTTAAGCTCATTTTGAGGTTAAACTTACCATTAATGTTCTTAATCATTTCTGTTACATGGTGATAAGTGATTTATGTTCTTGACACATGCAAAATGATGATGTGAATTTGGTTATATGTTTCATGTATATTATGAGAAATGAGAAAGGGAATGCATAAGTCGATGCATGTCCCAAATATGTGATGAACTGTGGAAAGAAAAGAAATGGAAAGTGTTATGTTTCATGAAAATGACTAAGTCCTCTTAAATGAGGGTGACATGGGGTTTGGGGGAAACACGGATAAATTAAAAGCGTTAAGGAGCGGACAGATGATATGAATTCTCACCCGATATGTCACTCCCGGAAGGGGGAGTTGAAAGGGTTGGAGAGGCCGCTGGTGTACTCGTGATGCACCATGACGGTAACTGATGGGTTGCTCCGTTTTCCACAGAAAAACCGAGATTTGGCTCACTCCCATACATTGATCCGTTCGGGTAGGAGAGGTGCGAGAGGCCCCTCCAGTTCTTATGTCACTGGTTGCGGTACCACTTTTCACCCACCCTGTGTGAAGTTCGACTCCTTAGCGTTCTACGATTTACCCGGGTTCCAAAATGCTAACCAATGGATTAATTGTTAACCCTTATTATTCTTGTAGCAATGATATATGTATGTGTTGATTACTTGTGCTTCCTTACTATGGTTCTTTTATGTTGTATACCATTGTTGTACACCTTGCCTGTTGCACGTGCACGCTTTCACATGTTTATAACTATAGTTGTTACTTCCTTTACTACAGTAGATGTTTATGCCATGACATACACTCTGCCTGCTCACGAGCACCCTTTTCCACACTTCATGTAAGGACTAGTTGAGATATGGAATTCCTACTGGGTCACGCGTTGACGTGCCCCACCGTTGACTTTTCAGGTTCAGGTGTTGGAGTTCGTTGGCGGTTATGAGGCGGAGCAGTGGAGTTCTGTAGATGAGTTATGTTGGGATGGCGAGGGGAGAGGAGAGGGTGTTTGTACTTTTGGGGTTTTGTTTGGGTAGTGACGAGATGATAATGATGGATGTATGTACAGATGGATGATGTATAAGATATCGGACCTTTCTTTGGGTTTAGTTGTTGTACAGTTTCCCACTGTGATTCTTTCTGTGTTTGTGTTATTGGTTCTTGGTCGTGCTTTGGGAACATCACAGGTACTATCCCAGTGGTGCACAGTGGACCTGCTTTGAGTTTTTTTTGTATTTTCTTTCGTAACTATCGCTACTCTGGATCACCTGGGACGGATTCGTACTTTCCAGGTATCCTGGGGAACGGGGCGTTACAAGTTGTTAACCCGTGATATGATGGAAAAATGGGGTCTAAATTCTGATACACATTCCGTATTGTGCGAGGCAGGGGAAACTGAGAATATAAATCATATTTACTTCGAATGTGAATACACAAACTATATTCTTTAAAGCAGTCTCCTTAAATTGGGTGCATCAGACCCCATTATTCCCCAGCTGCATAAGGTTGGAGACTACTTCTTACTGCATTTTGCTACCAAAGATACCATTAGTGTGATGTCAAAGACTGTTGGTGACAATGGTTTGGCATGCCTGGAAGGAGAGGAATAGAAGAATTTTCGAGGGGATAAAAAAACAAAGACTGCTCTATTCGACGACATTGCCGCTGACATCAGAATAATCCTAAGAGATCAAGATGCCACCTCTTCTGATGCCAGGCGAGCTATGGAGAAGTGGAACTTTAGAGATGTAGGATAAGTGTAGCTAGTAGCTTGATTTATACATGTTGGATGCGAAGGAGGACATGTTAGTGGAGGGTGACGACGCTTGTGCCCTCTCCTCTCTCTAACATAGCCAGCCTTTATATTGCTCCAAACTGTATTCTTTGTCCAATTTTTCACTTTAATAAAGATGCATACTAACTTCCCCCTAGGGCTGTTGACGAACGAGCTTGAACGAGCTTAAACAGGGAGCTTGGTTTTGTTCATGAACAAAATCCATGTTCAAGCTCTGTTCGTTTACTAACCGAGCTCTAAAAACCTGTTCAAGCTTGTTCGTTAAGCTTACCGAACGAATGTAAATGAACGTAAACGAACATTTATCGAGCTTGTTCACGAGTAGTTAATCGAATGTTCTGTTCATTAACAAGACTTATCGAGCGTGTTCGTGAACATGTACAGGAACATGTTCGTGAACACACAATCAATTTTGTTCATGAACATATTTTCAATCAAACAAACGAATGTCAATTTTTAATTAGGAATAATAATATTTAAACATAATTGCCAATGACTAAATCAATTAAATAAAAGAATTAAATATTTATAGGACAAAAACAAATAAATCCATCATAATAGCTCCATAGATCCCATTACAAGCATCCATTCCAGGCATAATAAAATATATAGTATTTGTATAAATTTACTATTTTAAGTACATGTTCATTCACGAACACTTAACGAGCTTGTTCATGAACATCATTTAACGAGCTTGTTCACGAACACATAACAAGCTTGTTCATGAACATAAATGAACAAACACAGTTATGTTCAAGCTCTGTTCGTTTACTAACCGAGCTCTAAAAATCTGTTCAAGCTTGTTCATTAAGCTTCCTAAACGAACGTAAACGAACATGTACCGAGCTTGTTCACGAGTAGTTCGTCGAACGTTCTGTTTGTCAACAGCCCTACTTCCCCCCACACATATATATATCGCATTTACTATTTGCAGATGACCTTCTTGTATTCTGCCGTGCTAATCAGCATTCTTTTAAGGGCCTCAGTGATTTATTGGTCACATTCAGACTTCTTACCGGGCTTCAGGTAAATTGGGATAAAAGCTCAGCCATTTTTAGCAAGGGTACTCGTAATCCTGGCAGCCTTGCCTCTCTTATTGGCGTTAAGAATGTATCATCTCTCACTATTTATCTTGGTTTGCCATTATCCTCTAATTATCCTAAGGTGTCCATGTATGCACGGTTGGTTGAAAAGTGTAAGAAGAGACTTCAAGGGTTGTCCTCGTCTCTTCTTTCTATTTCTGGAAGGTTTGAGTTGGTGCGTTCCGTTATTTATGGCATGGTGTCGTTCTGGATGTATGCTTACCGTCTTCCCCCATCAGTTCTTCGTTCCATCACATCTGTATGCAGGAAGTTCATTTGGGGGAACCAACATATTTGGGCCTGGAAAGACTTATGTAAGCCTAAGGAAGAGGGGGGAGTATGTCTGAGATTGCTATCAGATCTTAATGTGGCTTAAGGAATACAACATACTTGGAGGATTTTAACATCCACTGGCCATTGGGCTCAGTATATGAGGCGGCGCTACATTACTTTGCCTGAGGGCTTATACAATGCTAAATCTAAGCCTTCGCATTTTGGCACCTGGAAATTTCTGCTATGTAATCGTATCACTTCTCAGCGGCTTATTAGGTGGGTCGTTAGAGACGATACCTCTACTTCATTCTGGTATGATAACTGGTTGCCATGTGTTCCTCTAGCCATCCTGCATGGTGTCCCTCCTGGAGAGGAAAAGAGATTGGTCAGCCATTATTGGTCTATTGATGGGTGGAATGTAGATCCTCATATTCAGCATCTTCTACCAGACATTCAGCATTATCGCATCAGTCCTGGCGTAGATATGTGGGATTGGATTCCTGGTAAATCCTGCTCTTTAAGGGATGCGTGGGACGCCGCACGCAACAGAGGTCCTCCTTTCCCTTATTCCAAAGTCATCTGGTATATCAAGCATATCCCTAAGTGGACTCTTACCCTCCTACGAGCCTTCCATGGCAAACTCTTAACCAGAGATATTTTACATAAATGGGGGGTTGCCCCAAATCAGAGCTGCGTTCTATGTGATGATGGAGTAGTGGAGAGTATTGATCACCTCTTTTTGAGTGCAGTTATATCCGCTATATCCTTTGCAGGAGTCTCCTTAAGTTAAACATTTCAGATCCTGCGCCTAACACTCTTGCTGGGGTAGGGGATCTTTTCCTCTCTCTTTATCATAAAAAGGACTGTGTGTGTATTCTAGCTAAATCTGCTCTTGCTGCCATGGTACGGCTTATTTGGAAGCAACAAACCAGTAGAGTCTTTGATAGTAAGGGGGTGTGCAAAACCTCTGTTTTTGAAGCAATTTCTACGGATATACTTATAGCATTACGTGATCTGGATCGTGAAGAAAACCCATCGGTTGCCATTGCTTTTGGGAACCGGGGGTTTGAGGATGTTTGATACATTGTATTATATTTGTACATATTTGGCCAAAGGGTGAGACTAAGAGGTGGTTAGTTGGTGGTGGGTGATGGCGCTTGTGCCCTATCCCCTCCCTTTCTACCACCTCTTTACTCCACACCCTTGTGGATGTTTTTGTATTGTTTTGCCTTTAATAAATATACACTTTACTCGTATATATATAGCAAAAATGTACCTAAGAACATGCGCAGGTATTGTTACCTGCGCACACAACCTCTCCGGAGGGGTTTAAAGTATTTTTTTAAAATATTTTTTTCCGATGTTAGTTCTACATGTTAGGTAGTCCTCCCACAAAATTTCAAGTCAAACAAACACCATTTGGGCATCGAAACATCCATCACAAAAATGTTGCGCAAAACAGTCCAGAATTCTGGAATATTTTTGCAACTTTTTTGTGATGGATGTTTCTATGCCCAAATGGTGTTTGTTTGACTTGAAAGTTTGTGAAGGGCTACCTAACATGTAGAACTATGCAAAAAAATTCGAAAAAAAAAACTTTAAAACCCCCCGGAGAGGGGGTGTGCGCGGGTATGTTACCCGCGCACGTTCTCTGGCACATTTGCCTCACACACACACACATTTCTTTATATATACGAGATAAACTCAATATATATAAAAGGCGGCCTATGCATGGAATGGCCAGTGTTTTGTTGTACATCTTAGTCGTTTACCCTCCTTGGCTTACATTTTTTGGCACCATTATTTTAAATGTGTCCGTATTCTTTTTCTAACTTTGCGTATTTATTTCTACGTACTCGGAGTAACTACATTCCTTATACGCGATAACTATAAATAATTTATTTTTAACTATAATATTTCATTTCAAAATTTAAAATTTAAAATTAAAATTTATTTCCTATTCTAGAGATGAGACTTTTGCTCATTCTCTTTAAGCACCAAATCCCCCTCTAATTGCTATTTTTGAAAACCTTCTTCTTAATCTCCAACCCAAAATTTTCCTAGGCTAACCGCACACACACACACTCAGCCGCATAAATCATGAACCAAGACTTCTTATTTTTCAAAACTAAGCCTAGGACTTTTCCCTACTCCCATGCTCACGTGTATAGCCCAAGACCTTTCAATATTTTAACCTAAGCCCTAGACACACATCCCCTCTCCTATAAGCCCTAATTAGCTAAACTTAGAAAGGGCCAGGGCTACTCACGCACAACCCACAGCCTACAAATTTGTAACCTAAAACTTTTTCCCCTAGGCCTCACATATACTCACCTTCCCCTACATATAGTAATAAAACCATACATCCCCTATATTATCTACTCTCTCCCACTTTTGCAACTACTCCCTAGGTTTTTCTCTAAAACCCGAACACAGCCGCCCCTCTCCCTTGCACCGAATGGCCAACCCCACGCGTAGCCCCCTCAACAGCTGTCGCCGGCCACCCCATTCGGCATACCGTGCTCCTCTCCTCTCTCTTCATCCCCGCTAGCCAAGAACCCACGTCTGCCACCGGCCTCCTCTCATGGCAACCTCCCCTTATCCTCCACCCCCACACAAAACACCGACCACCACGCACATGCCAGGAGCTCCCCAGGCCGACGATGTTTTCTCCGACCTGCACCTCATCCCCGTGCACCACCGCCCTCCAAGCAACCCAGGCCGCCGGCCGTTTTCCCCTCCTCTCGAACTCTCTCTCCCCCTCGCTCCATTCCCACGGCCAAGCCCTGCCGTGCCCCTCCTCTTGTCCTCGTGCAAACACACAGACCCGTCGGCCATCATCAACGTCCGGACTTCCCCTCTCCCTTTGGTAACGCACCTGGCAGTCCTTCAGCCGTTCACTCTCCATGCCGCAGCCACCATTCCCTCCGACGTTCAGAATTGCCACGCTGCCGCTGCCCACTCCCTCCGCCATTCCCTCTGACGTTCGCTGCCGCTGCCCACTCCCTCCGCCATTCCCTCCGACGTTCGCTGCCACTGCCCACTGTTCGTAGTCCGTTGCCCTGCTGTTTGTTTCCATGTTGTTCGCTGTTTTGCTGCCTCCGCTGCCGCAAGACAACGTAGCCGCTGCCCCTCTCCGTAGACGTCATTTTGCTGCGCTACCCACAGCCGAAACGATCCCGAGGCGACCTTTTCCTTACTGTGCTATCCGCAGTCGAGGAACCGGAGATGACGAGACCCGTCACCGTTTCAGATCCGATGTCAGACTCGTGCATGTTCATCGTACTAGGTTGGTTCCCCTCGCTCGTAGTAACCCACACCGTACGTCATTGAAACCTAACTAAAAAATCGACAACTTAAAACACTAAATTTACTTTTATGCTCCTTTAAACTATTGTGAAAATCTAGACCGATGATTAGACAATTTTGACTATGCACATATGATAGAATCGTCGAATTGGTTGAACGTTCGAACTGTGGTGACCCTGTGCTATGAGGAATAAACACTAGAGGGGGGTGAATAGTGTTTTATAGAATTATAAGGAATTTACGCCAAATAAAACCCTAATTAACCAACAAATGTGGAATGTTAGTAATGATCAACAACACAGAACAATGCAATGCTAACGTGCAATCTACCCTGGTTCGGTGCCACCCAAGTCTCCTCGACTTGTTCCCGGTGCCCTAATCCAGCAACACCCCGATCCTCTCCGGATACTCTAGCAAACCGCTAGAGATTTCCTTTAGCACACTTGCGGAAACCCCACAAGTGCAATCGACCTACAATCGATGTCCGTGTACCCCACAACCCGGGAACACGCAAAGACCTTAATCCCACAACCTGGGACTAAGCACACTCTCACAAACCGAGAGCAAACAGAAATCTTGACTCCCACAACTTGGGATCAAGCCAACCCTCTCAACACCGAGAGTATACAACAATTATATGTATAGAAATTGAAATGTAAAGCTCTTACCACAAAATCCTATGCCTTGAGAAATACTTACCAATATAGGGCAAGAATGGATTTTGAGGAAGAGAGATCACGAAACCCTAGCACCACCAAGATGATAGCAAGAGATGGCTATGATGAAGATGCTGGTCGTGATTCAAACTCTCAGCTGGAGGAGTTCACAAAGATTGAAAATCTCTCTTGAGAAGTTTGGGCTCAAAGAGAAAGGGAGAGATTTTCCTAAGAGAGAGAGCTTGGAAATAGAGTTGAATGGCTCTTCTCTTGGAGGTAAAAAATGTCTCTAATATCAGCCTTTTATTTATAGGTTTGAAGCAACTCAAACTTATATAGGAAGATACAAAACGGTCACAAAAATCGTGGCATTAAATGCCCCAACGGCTCTATTTCTGAAGCAGTTAATCGGTCTAAGAAGGATCACCAACCGATTAGTTTTGCAACTAGTCGGACGGTAAACCTTCTTGGACCGACTAGAATGAAGACAGCGAAGATAGTGAAATCCAGAAGACAAAGAACTAGTCGGTCTAAGAAGAAACATCAACCGACTAGTTTGATAACTAGTCGGTCGGTGAACCTTCTTGGACCGACTAATAAGTTGACAGCAAAGATAGTGAAATCCAGAAGACGAAGAACTAGTCGGTCTAAGAAGAAACATCAACCGACTAGTTTAACAACTAGTCGGTCGGTGAGCCTTCTTAGACCGACTAAGTAGTCCACAGTAAAGAAGTCGAATTTCACTAGGAGAACTAGTCGGTTTGAGAAGGATTCACAACCGACTAGTTGGACAACTAGTCGGTCTGTGAACCTTCTTGGACAGACTAATAGGTCAACAATAAGTCTTGAATTCATTAGGATAACTAGTTGGTCTACGAAGGATCTCCAACCGACTAGATCGTCATCTAGTCGGTCGGTGAACCTTCTTGGACCGACTAATTGACCAACAGTGAATGGGCTGAGATTAGCAATGATGTCTAGTCGGTTCAAGAAGAATTTCCAACCGACTAGATCGTCATCTAGTCGGTTGTTTCTTCTACTTGAACCAACTAAGATGCATACGAAGCCGAGAAAAAGAGGCGATAAGCTTCGGGAAACATTTTAATGGCTTCTAAGGCAATCCTAGAGATACGATATGATAGAAATGAAGATTTCTAGGCAAGTACTACTCAAGGCTTAACATTTTACTAAACCGAAGCTAGAAGACATAAAAGTAAACACGACAAACCGTCTTCAAAGCTTCAACATGAAGATTCTGAATCCCTCGACTTCAATAATACTCCTTGAGCTTCAACGAAGCTTCAGGCACAACGATCACGCGTTCTGAGGAAGTCTTGGGACGTCGCTTGAGGTGAACACGGTACTTTGGCGACGATCTCCATAAATCTTCAAGGTCTTGAGCCTTTTAGTTGAATGACTTGAATATCTCCAACGTCATAGTCTTTAGAAGCTTTTGACTCATCCATTCCTTTCTTCTCCTTGGATTGAATCTCCATTCATTTGTTAATGCCATTGGCTTGAGGTTTGAGGTAGCCTTTGAGTTCTTCAAGCCAATGCTTCACCTTTGTTGATCTACCAAGTCCTCCACTTGAATCAACACGTGTAGTCACTTTTGATCTTCTTGAATCTAATTGGTGACTTTATAGCTAACTGCAAACACATGAGTTAGTCACAATGATTTGTGTTTGATCATCATCAAAATCAAGGTGGAGAGTCCAATACTCAACATTCTCCCCCTTTTTGATGATGACAAACCAAATATAAACAAAACAAATAATTGTGCATTAAATATACTTACTCCCCCTGCAATGATGCCAATCAAGTTAATAGCAATAATCAATAGAATCATTCAGCAGTTAATAGTGTGTGTATCACAAGAGGTTGTGTACATATCGCATGAATGACCAGAAATAATATGCGTACACAATACAAATCATACAGGTGACACACATCATAAACATGAGCATGATTACCAATATATATATATATAATGTAATCAATATAAACCAAGGTAATCACCAATGCTCCCCCGGAATCATATACATGGACGATCATAGATAAAGTATATATGATTCAAGGTATTGTTTAACACTCAACATTTAATAATCACATCCTTTGTTTATTTCTCTCCCCCTTTGGCATTATCCAAAAGACATGGGGGTATAGAAACAACAAAAGCAAAAATAGAGTGGAAAACTAAAAGGTATATCTAATGTAAACTAGATAAGCTACCAATTTAAAACAAGATATCAAAATAAAGATATCAATTGCAAGAGAAAATATCCAACAACAACTCAACCACCCTCAATTATCACAAGAAGATAAGCAAAAAGTATATGTGATAAAAGCTTACAATAGATACTAATTGTAAAGAGTAGTGTGAGCAGTGTTAGAAAAGTGACAATAGCATAATTAGCAATAGATACTAGCTATAAATATGATAAAGAATACGGATAACAATGCAAAAATCATGACATCACTTGTGAAAGAAAAACAAGTGATCAAATAGTGTCAAGTACACAAACACACTCAATTATCACAAAATTTATAACATTAAGCATAATGTGATAGACTGTCCTTGCGCAAGGGCATGACATATGACATGAACATGATTAAATACATAATGGTGGAATCAAAATCATCACAATGACATAGATCAACAAATAATATCAATAAACTGAGATCTAAGTCAAACATAAAAAATGCAACAAACATGACTATGGAAATCTTTAATCATGTGTACACAGTTATGTTATGTAATAATAACACAAATTAAGTATAATGGCATGTGATACCAATTGTAGGCATACCAAATCATCTCCAAAAGTATGCATACCAATTGTGCGAATAGAATAAACAGCTTGTGTAAGCACAATATAATCGGAGGTAGCATCAAAGAAGTCATAGTGCATCAAGATATATTCATGGAAGAATATCTATGACAGAATATACATATCATCAAACACAACTTATAAAGCTTATATGATCGTGTATAGCACAAGTTATCTCTAACATCTCATAAAAATAGCATAAAATATAAGCATGAGATGAGAGATGACATAGTGAGAAATATAGCTTGAAGATCACTAACTAATATGAATGAGTGTTATGTCACTTGTGAAAATATCACACATGAAAGATTTAGCTATAGACATGAAAGATCTCTTGAATAAAATTATAGCTAAACATCAGTCATGAAGTAATTAAAATGACAAGTAACATACATTGATCACCCCAAATCATATCAATACGTCTCATTAGGATAATCATACAAATTATAAGAAAAGTATGAGATGTGTGGTGATACAATGAACAAATATGCATAAAGATCCTAAATCATTAATCTTATTCATGGCATGAAAAAGATATGAACATCAATAAGAAACTAACCAATTCATTATATGAATGTTATAGCTACCATAGTACACGAGTCATAATAAGACATATATGACATACATGAACAAGGTAGTCACATAAACAAACAATCTTCATGAGGGTGTGACAAGAATGAGCTAATGAAGAAGTATGCTATATTACACAAATCGAATATATTAAAATACCAATTGTAAACATGGTAGTCAAAACCAATATATTAAAATACCAATTGTAAACATGGTAGTCAAAACCAATATATTAAAATACCAATTGTACAAAACACATACTTACAACCATGTAGCTCTCCCTATATGTGTGCATTTCCAATGCACCATCCTTTCCTTTGAATTGATCCATCATTTGTAAACCAAGGAGTGTGTAGAGTAGGCATCTTGCACAACAATCTGACAATTCAACAATTGGTGGTATCCAAAAACTTTTTGGATCCAATAGGTTAAGGAACAAAATCAAGTAGTCCAATAACCAATCATTTACTAATTGTAAATAACACTCATCAATAGAAATGCATGACATGCATTAATAGGAGTTATTATAATCAAGAAAATCATAAAACATTATACAAGCAATCATCATTATGAATACACACATCTAATACAATAGTGTGTGCAAGAAAGATTCCTCGTTCAATATGCATATGTGCACAAAATAAACATTCACGGCACAACACATATTGAAGGAAGACATGAAAAGTAATACCACAAAGAGTGTGCATGAAAAGCATAAAGTATTAATTTTCAAAACCAAATTTCTCTTTCCTTTGGCATATCAATAAGATAGGAAGGTGCAAATTGATAATAAGACACCAAAGGTTAGAGAAATCAACAAATCTATATGCACAAACATAATACGAATGAAATGCAATGCCATATAGATGAACATAACATGATGGCAATCAAAACATGTCATACTCCCACACAATCATACAAACTATGCAAACTTGGGAGTGGTGGACTCACATAAATATGGGTACAAAAAGTAATCATACAAGCATGGTACTCAAGCAATGAAACGCAATATGAGTCGCATGAGAATATGTCATTCCTAATATACGATTCTATATGTGTGTTCATATCATGCCTAGAAACATTCTTAGGAATCCAAAAGATAGTGATTTGGGATTCTTAAGTAGAGGTTATGTAGTGGCATGAGTAGGAAGTTGGGATGCACGCTTGTGAAGTGGAACATAAATATAAGTGTGTCCAGTGTGTGATACATGCACATGAGCATTAATACTAATATGAAAATTATTAAGCCACATGTTATAAATAATCCTCGAATAAACATATGAGTAAGGATTATGAATACACAATGCACATCGGTCAAGAGTTTGACACACGAAATACATAGACAATGACATACAAGACACACAATATGCAAACATAGGATATGCATGAGATAGTCTCAAACACAAAGTGACATCTACATGCATCCAACACACATGGATACCAAATGTAAGAATATACTTACAATATTAAGCTCCCCCTACTTTGGTGCATCACGTAAGCGCCATCAACTCCATTTGAATGAAAGTCTTTGCAAATCAAGGAGTTGGTAGTGTTGGATACAACGATCTAGGATTTATGGTTTGATGATGACAAACAGTTGTGAACGATCTGATGTGTGTGTTAAGTATTTGCAGGAATGGCGAGGATGTAAATACCCAAACGAGGACGTAAGTCAATGTGTTGGACAAATTGCTATACACACTCCTCGATGACTCGGTCAAAGAGCCATTCACATAGCAAGGAAGACTTGGTCAAATATGAAGGGGAGATAAGAGCAAATCTTATTCAATATTTTACACCAATTAGGGATTGCATCATTTCCTATTTTCTAGGGTAGCCGCACCAAAGAAACCCCAGTATATCTCTATTTAAACCAATCATCCAAAACCCTAAGAGCTAGGGCCAAAAACAATTTCTCCAAGGAAAAATACCTCAGCCGCATTGATAAAAAGACCCAAACGCAATTTCCATAGGGTGAGCCGAATCTTATAAAAAAAATCAACAGGGCTTCCGTCATTTCCTATTTCCCTTCGATCAAAGTCAATGTGCTTGATGCAATCCCCTGTTGAAAAACCTCTCAAATAAAAATACCCCAAGGGAAAAACTTGAGGAGACAGCCGCCGGCCACATTGTTTTAAAAAAAGGGAAGTTTTTTTGAGAGACGCAAGCCCCTCCTCTCTAAAGCCGGTGGCCAAATATTAAACCCTCTGACCAACAGTAGCATCTAAAAAGTTTTATACGGCAGTCATCAAGGAAGGTGCGCAGGCCCGAAGCAACCGTGCAAAACAAATCAGGGGCTTTCACTCAAAATTGCTTGGAGCAAATTTATGGAGACAGCACAGGCACATTACCCAAGGGAGTTTCATGTCCACTTGTTTTGTTTTGTTTTTAATTCCCCACTCAATTGAATTCTCTGTGCATGCATATGATTTTGTTTCTTAACTCCACTCACCCTTTTTGTTGCAGGTTCTGTTTTCTTTTAAGGCATTAAAAAGAAAAAGGAGAAGAGGCCGGCAGTATTTGTTAAGGGGTTTGTTTTTGAATCATCATCAAAAATTGGTAGTGGAGAGATCCGCGCAAAATATTAATCCCCCAGGCCGAAGTCATCTTAGTCTCTACAAAAAATTACAGGGGCGCCGCATTGTTTTTTGTGTGTGCTTTTTTATGCAGGGAGACATCCGAAATTTTTTTTGGCCAGACGCAAGTTTTTTTGTGAGGAGCCATCGAAATTGAGCCGAAGCTTTGGAGAGATCTGCAAGCAGCCGCACACATTTTAATACAGGAGGAGGCCGGAATTTTTTGATCAGCAGCATACTTTAAAATCAAAGAGGAGCACAGGGTGTGCACGCTTTTTGAGGCCACAAAAGTTGTTTGACAGACTACACAAAATTGTTGAAGGTTGCAATCAAAAGCTGCGACATATGGGGAATTGAGGCCGGCCAACTTTACCGCTCAAGGATTGTACACCCCTTGGAATTAATAAAGAAGGGAAGTGCTGACTCTTTGTTAATTGATATCTTATTTGCTCTTACTCATACTTTTGTGATTTTTGCTTGCAGGCTTGCATTTGAATATAGGGACGAGGCTGGATTAATTACGAAAGAGGCAGACGCAAAAGAGAGAGGGGCATCTGAAATTTTGAGGTGGCGCAAATTCAATCATTGGTGGAGTGCGCAAGAGGGGAGCCGAACTATTGGGAGAAGACATCAGAGACTACTACTTGTCAGATTGATCTGACCCGTGCTGATTGACGAGGACATCGCCGCTACACAAACTGAGATTCCTAAACTCTATTTATTATTATTTTGTGTAGTTGTTGTGTTAGATCCTCGTAGGGGAAACATTACCTTCTGTGTTACTTTTTGGGGACCTGACGACTTTGGGAGTCGTCACGGAGGGAGAGCAACTGACTAGATTGAGAGTGTAGAGCACGTGGTGTGCGTACGAGCTAGGTGAGAGTAGATTTGGGATCTTGACTCATTGTAGCTGTACAGGATTACACATCTATCTAGTAGTTGCTTTCGGGGCTGGAGTAGGTCGTGGGGACGACCGAACCAGGGTATATCAGTGTGTATTCTGTGATTGCTATTTTATTGCCCTATCTGTGCCTATAACTGCGTGGAATTTTTCGTGGGTTGCACGAATATTTTTATTAGCATATTCACCCCCCCTCTAGGCTACGATCCAGATCCAACAGGTAGAGTTGGTATCCCAATGTGGATTGAACCTAGAAAACATAATTTTGGTATCCAAAAACCTTTTTGGATCCTATGGGTTAGGCAACAAATTTAACAAACTAAATTCAAATTATTATAACCCATATCCTAATGTAATCATACACAATATTAATGAAATATGTAATCATGTTACTAGATAAATATATAACCATATACATGCATGTACCAAATGTACCAAAAGTAAATATGTATATTAATCCAAAAGCATGACATGCATCACATGCAACAGAACATAAATATGAACCAAAGCATGTGTTGCATAAAAGTATTAAATATTTTAGACATGAAAATCATAAACACAATGATTTGCTAATAAACATGCAATGAAAATCAAATTCAATATGAATTTACGTTTCTAACAAACATGAGCATCTAAAACCAAAATGCAAACAAAAGAGTAAATCAATTCTTAACACAAATGCTTTGGTACCCATAAAATGAAAATAAACTCATGGTACCAAGTAATGAAGGGTCAACGGAAACTAACCCTTTGTAAACCAAGTCCAGGAGGACCGTGATTTCCCAACATGGTCATCATTCAAAATAATATCATGAATATAAGATTGCACATACATATCCTTAGCATGATTGCTAGTGTTCTTCGGACCCCAAATAGTGTATGTTTTGGGTATCCTCTTCCTAGTGGTTGCATGCACAAAAGGTTGATCTCTACGTGGTGCATGTGGCCTAGGAACATGAGATCTAGCAAGGGCATGAGGAAATGTGTATGGAACATTGTGTTGTGCTAAAGCATGATGATGAGCATATGGTCCATGGTGTGGTATTGCACACATACGTGGATGAATATGAGGTGCGTATGCATGAGGATGATCATGAGAATAAGCATGCATATGTGGATTTGATGTGTGATCATAAGCATGTGAAGGTGCATGAGCATGAGTACGTGCATGAGAGTGTCTCAAATGAGTGTTTGCACGTGCTCGTGGGTGTGGAGCATAAAAACCATCATTCGTGTGAACAGGTGGGGTAGGATGTGTGTTCCTACGTAGCATAGTATTGGTGTACATAAATGCATGACCCTTCTTTGGAGGTCCACCCAAAGTGGGTTTCTTTCCAAAGGAGGGAGGAATATGAGTGGTGGTTTGCTTAGTAGTAGAACTACACAAGTTGTTATAGACACCACTCGTGGATGCACCGGAGGATGGCATCACAAAATCTATAGTTACTTCACTATAGGAGGTGCGTGCATTGGATGCACTTGCCTTAGAATAACCAAGGCCAACACGATGGTTTGCCGGTAGTTGATTCTTTAGCAAATCATCCAAATTGTCCTTTCACTAATTGAATCTCTCAACAATGGAGGACATGAGCTCATATTTCTTCGAAATTGAAGAAATAGTGGCATTCAAGGTGGATGCATGTGTGGTGAGCTCGTGCACTTGGGATTTGAGATCCTCATTCTCAATGCCCAAGCAAGTGTTTTGAGATTGAAGATTTTCAATCTCAAGATCGTTACTATCCACAATGAAAACACGATCAAGTTGAGATTTGAGGGACTCCACCTCATTTCTCAACATGCCATTTTGAGTAAGCAAACTTGCTTTCTCAATAGCGAGTGTCTCAACAATGGTGTCATTGTTAGAGGTGCTACATGTAGATGTGTTAGTGAGACTAGCAATCTTATTCTTAGCATCACAATATTTATGCGTAAGCTTTTGATATTTATCAAATAATTGTTCAAAAGCAATTTTAAGATCATCCATTTTTACCTCTTCATTGTCGCTATCACTTTCACTCGATCACTTGATGTGTCACTAGAGTCACTCGTAATGGCATCCTCTCGTCCCATCAAACCCTTGAATGAATCTCTTTCATCATTGGAGAAAGAACACTCTGAGGTGGACTCTTCTTGCTCCGCTAGCATGTGCCATATTTGATATGCCGTTGTTGCCTTGGACACACGCATAAGAATATCATAAGTTAAAAAATCAAGCAAGATATTCATTACCTCTTCATGTTTCTTCACCAATTCTTTTTGCTCATTTGTCCACTTATGTACGGAAGTGGTAGGTGCGCGAAAGGGCTTCTCCACAAGCTTCCAATAATCCTCATCGATGGATTGAATATGGGCCTTCATCTTCACACTCCAAATTTGATAGTTGGGCCCAAGGAGATATGGTGGAAAAGGCTTTCGTGTGATGTTGTTGTTGGGTGTCATAGCTATTAACCTTGCTCTGATACCAATTGTAGTGACCCTGTGCTATGAGGAATAAACACTAGAGGGGGTGAATAGTATTTTATAGAACTATAAGGAATTTAAGCCAAATAAAACCCTAATTAACCAACAAATGCGGAATGTTAGAAATGATCAACAACACAAAGAACAATGTAATGCTAACATGCAATCTACCCTGGTTCCGTGCCACCCAAGTCTCCCCGACTTGTTCCCGGTGCCTTAATCCAGCAACACCCGGATCCCCTCCGGATACTCTAGCAAACCGCTAGAGATTTCCTTTAGCCCACTTGCGGAAACCCCACAAGTGCAATCGACGTACAATCGATGTCCGTGTATCCCACAACCCGGGAACACGCAAAGACCTTAATCCCACAACCTGGGACTAAGCACACTCTCACAAACCGAGAGCAAACAGAAATCTTGATTCCCACAACTTGGGATCAAGCCAACCCTCTCAACACCGAGAGTATACAACAATTATATGTATAGAAATTGAAATGTAAAGCTCTTACCACAAAATCCTATGCCTTGAGAAATACTTACCAATATAGGGTAAGAATGGATTTTGAGGAAGAGAGACCACGAAACCCTAGCACCACCAAGATGATAGCAAGATATGGGTATGGTGAAGATGCTGGTCGTGATTGAAACTCTCAGCTGGAGGAGTTCACAAAGATTGAAAATCTCTTTTGAGAAGTTTGGGCTCAAAGATAAAGGGAGAGATTTTCCTAAGAGAGAGAGCTTGGAAATAGAGTTGAATGGCTCTTCTCTTAGAGGTGAAAATGTCTCTAATATCAGCCTTTTATTTATAGGTTTGAAGCAACTCAAACTTATATAGGAAGAGACAAAACGGTCACAAAAATCGTGGCATTAAATGACCCAACGGCTCTATTTCTGAAGCAGTTAATCGGTCTAAGAAGGATCACCGACCGATTAGTTTTGCAACTAGTCGGTCGGTGAACCTTCTTGGACCGACTAGAATGAAGACATCGAAGATAGTGAAATCCAGAAGACGAAGAACTAGTCGGTCTAAGAAGAAACATCAACCGACTAGTTTGACAACTAGTTGGTCGGTGAACCTTCTTGGACCGACTAATAAGTTGACAGCAAAGATAGTGAAATACAGAAGACGAAGAACTAGTCGGTCTAAGAAGAAACATCAACCGACTAGTTTAACAACTAGTCGGTCGATGAGCCTTCTTAGACCGACTAAGTAGTCCACAGTAATGAAGTCGAATTTCACTAGGAGAACTAGTCGGTCTGAGAAGAATTCACAACCGACTAGTTGGACAACTAGTCGGTCGGTGAACCTTCTTGGACCGACTAATAGGTCAACAATAAGTCTTGAATTCATTAGGATAACTATTCGGTCTACGAAGGATCTCCAACCGACTAGATCGTCCTCTAGTCGGTCGGTGAACCTTCTTGGACCGACTAATTGACCAACAGTGAATGGGCTGAGATTAGCAATGATGTCTAGTCGGTTCAAGAAGAATTTCCAACCGACTAGATCGTCATCTAGTCGGTTGGTTCTTCTACTTGAACCAACTAAGATGCATACGAAGCCGAGAAAAAGAGGCGATAAGCTTCGGGAAACATTTTAATGGCTTCTAAGGCAATCCTAGAGATACGATATGATAGAAATGAAGATTTCTAGGCAAGTACTACTCAAGGCTTAACATTCTACTAAACCGAAGCTAGAAGACATAAAAGTAAACACGACAAACCGTCTTCAAAGCTTCAACATGAAGATTCTGAATCCCTCGACTTCAATAATACTCCTTGAGCTTCAACGAAGCTTCAGGCACAACGATTACGTGTTCTGAGGAAGTCTTGGGACGTCGCTTGAGATGAACACAGTACTTTGGCGACGATCTCCATAAATCTTCAAGGTCTTGAGTCTTTTAGTTGAATGACTTGAATATCTCCAACGTCATAGTCTTCGAAGCTTTTGACTCATCCATTCCTTTCTTCTCTTTGGATTGAATCTCCATTCATTTGTTGATGCCATTGGCTTGAGGTTTGAGGTAGCCTTTGAGTTCTTCAAGCCAATGCTTCACCTTTGTTGATCTACCAAGTCCTCCACTTGACTCAACACGTGTAGTCACTTTTAATCTTCTTGAATCTAATTGGTGACTTTATATCTAACTGCAAACACATGAGTTAGTCACAATGATTTGTGTTTGATCATCATCAAAATCAAGGTGGAGAGTCCAATACTCAACACGAACAACTTGACTTGGAACTGTTAGGATAGCCACGTTCAACTTAGAAAACAAAACATAATAAGACTTTCGAAAGCTGGACCTGACACCGTCCCCTTAATTTTATTACAGCGAACCATAACCGACACACTGCTCGTGACGAGACGCTCCCGACGGACGTACTTCTCGCCACTTCAGGCAAGTGTGTTAACTTGTGTAGTTACGGCCATGTTTAGGACATTGCTTCTTTAAATTGTAAAAGTACGAATAAAAGAAGCAGACGTGAAATGATAGCGTCTGGTACACCTGCACGACAGCCTAGACTTGACGATGAAGTCTCGGCAAAACTTACTATAACAGCCTTGTTAATAAACATCTTAAAATGGTCATGCATCATGCGTGTTCCGCAATGTGATTTTCTGCTAAAATTGTATTGAAGACAGCGGCGAATAAGGCACCCTTAGCAGAGGGGGTGATCCTTTGTCCAGATAAGCTAGCAGCGAATAATGCACTCTCCAAGACAGAGAGAGTGATCCTTTTTCCAGACTTGTCCTGTGCACTTGGGTTGGGGTAGGGTTGAGTGGTCGCACGGTTTAGAGGGTTTGGCCGCCCTCTAACCGTAAGGCGTGAACCCTCTTGTGACACACACGTCTTGTCTTGTCCTGTAACTCGTAGCTCACGCTACGGCCATTGCTATGTCATGTTTACTTTCTTGCTCAGTCTTTACTTTCCTGCCATACTATAAAATTTCATGATGTTGCATCTTAACACTTGTCATGTAAACAACATTTAAATACCCGCTTTTAAATTCTTTTACACCTTTCAGCAAAGTCTTTGTCACCTTTCACTTGTAGACTCTGTGTGACATACATCTCTTTTTCTCTTGGATGTTTGTATGTCAGGTACCGAGACAGAGTTCGTAGATAAAGAGATCGTACCTGCAGACTTGGACCAGGAGGACGTCACACATGAGTACGATCCGCACGAGGACCAGTCCTAGAGTTCTCTGCCCGTTGCTGACTTGGAGTTCCAGCTTTCTAGTTTGGGTGCGTATCACCATTTTACTTTCTTGCCTAGGTTGGGTGTGTAGCACCAGTAATTTTCCTTTTCAGGTATAGCCATGTTGAGGCTTCTTTTTTAGACTTTCCATTGTACTACTGGATTATATCTTAATGAATGAATGTTATTTCTTTTTGAGCAATTTTAATGTTTTGAACTTTATAATGCAAGAACCTGTGTTTTGATTGGTGTACCTCTACAGACACTTATTTGGTCCGAGCTTCACAGCTCTGGCCCATGCGGACCTTCGTCTCGTTTCCGCTCCCCTATCATGGGAAGCGGGGCGTGACAGATTTTTGTGGTGGCCTATGAAGGTCCTGCAAAAAGTTCGGAACGATAAAAGTACTCGCATTCATTTAAATATCCGGTTTAACATGTGCAAAGTCTAAATTGAGTTTTCCTTATCAACAGAATGCTAGGAAGACGTAATACCCGAGCCGGGACATCAGCTGACGGGGCCATGGAAGGCCAAAGTGGTGAATTCTGTCAATTTCTGGGCGTCATGAGGAAGATGCTGGTCGTTCAGCATCAGTTAGTGAGTAGACACATCAGGTTGCCCGTGCTACCCAAGCTGCTCATGCTGCGCTGCCGCCGCTGCCACCGACTGCCCCTCGAGCTGCACCTGGAGTGAAGCAGTTCAATGAGCTACATCTGAGGATGTTTTCTGGACGGAATGGACCACTGGATGCCGACGAGTGGATCCTGAGCACTGAGGATAAACTGATAGCTGCCAAGATACCCGAGGAGACCAAGGTGGAAGTAGCGAAGCTGCAGCTGACCGATAATGCAAGAACTGGTGGCGCTTAGAGGAGAAGCGTCTGGTGAAGACAGTTAAGTGGAGAACATTCAAATCCATGTTCAAAGTGAAATACTTCCCTCAGGCTACGAAGAGAGAGCTCTTGCAGCGGTTTGTGAATTTGACACAGTGGTGTATGTCAGTGGACGAGTATGAGACAGAGTTTGAGATGCTCAGTCGATTCGCCCCGCATATGGTCAAGAAAGAGGAGAACCGAGCTAATCAATTTCGCTAGGGGTAGATTATGGACAGAGTCGTATCCCTGGGACACGTGGTGTCTGGAGATGGCATATCAGTAGATCCAGAGAAGGTTAGAGCAGTCAGCGAGTGGCCGATCCTGCAGTCAGCATAGGATATCAGGAGCTTCCTTTGGTTAGCTGGCTATTACCATCGGTTCATTAAGGACTTTTCAAGGATCGCAGAGTCGATGATAAAGATGATGAGGAAGGATATGGAGTTCTGTTGGTCAGAGGATTGTGAGAAGGCTTTCAGCATTTTGAAGGCGAGATTTACCACAACACCGGTTTTGGCGGTACCGGATCGGAGCGGAGGCTTCGAGATTTACTGTGATGCATCTGGCAAGGGTCTCGGATGCATTCTACATCAGTATGGTCATGTGGTCGCGTACGCTTCTCGACCGTTGAAAAATAATGAGAATAACTACCCGACCCACGATTTAGAGTTAGCGGCTGTGGTATTTGTGTTGAAGATCTGGAGACATTTCCTGCTGAGTGAGAGCATGAAAATTTTCACAGATCACAAAAACTTGAAGTACATATTTACTCAGAAGGAGATTAACATGCGTCTGAGACGATGGTTGGAGCTGATGGTAGATTATGAGATAGATCTGCAGTATCACCCGGGGAAAGTGAATGTAGTGCCAGATGCTTTGAGCAGACTCCTCGCAGTGATGATGCATACTGCCGACTGGAGAATACAGCAGGAGCTGAGGGGGATGAACGTTGAGATTGTCTTACCAGGAGTGATCGTTTCATTGGTGAACATGCAAATTCAGTCAACGATTGTGGTTCGTATCAAGGCAGCTCAGGTGGGAGATCTGAAGATGCAGAGGATCAGAAGACAGGTAGAAGATGGACTTCGGATGGAGTTCATCATTCATGAGGATGGATCCCTGAGATACGGCAGTAGACTCTGTGTACCTGTAGGAGACATTAGAGATGAGCTGTTGAATGAGGCACATAGCTCGCCATATTCCATACATCCTGGAGGCACGGAGATGTACAAAAACCTCCGTCTGAACTATTGGTGGATTGGTATGAAGATGAGTGTAGCACGGAGCGTTACCAAGTGTCTGGTTTGCCAGCAAGTGAAGGTGAAACACCATCGGACAGCAGGATTACTACAACCGCTTCCTATTCCGGAGTGAAAGTAGCAGCACATCACGATGGATTTCGTGACAGGCCTACCTCGGAGTCCTAGGCAGAACGACGCAGTCTGGGTGATCGTTGACCGATTGACCAAGTCTGCGTATTTCATTCCATTCCGAGTGGGACAGTCCACGGAAATCTTGGCGAGGAAGTATCTAGAGGTAAAGATATGTTTTGCTTCTATATTTATGGTTCCTCCTTAAGATTAGTTCGTGATGTAGACCGTGTATGTGCAGGAGATTGTGCGCTTATATGGAGTTCAAGTGAGCATCGTATCCGACAGAGACTCGAGATTCACGTCTCAGATCTGTGCGTCTTTGTCTTTGTCCATCACTACAAAGTCGTAGGGGATGGTAATTCATTCTACCTACATCGACACGTCGTGCAACATTCCGATGGGATACTTAATTGAACGGTCTACCAGCTGGAGAGTTATCATGGTGGGCTCAGGGTCTCTCATCTCTAGCTTCCTGCAAATTGACAATGGCATTAAACTCATGCTCGCACCCTGATGCACCCAGAATTAACCTCAAAACATACCTAGTTATGACACGAATCTCACAACGACAAATCCCCGCTAACAGTGCCAAGGGCTAGATGCGTTCCTAAATTAACCCCAGAAATTACATCAAGTGCACGGTGTCAGGCTTTGAAGTGTAGAAAGATGTCGAACCCATAGGGAGGTGATGTTAATTAACTTGGGTATTTTCCAGATCTCATAAAAATGTTAGCAAGCATATTCAAATTGGTTGTCACAAAATATCTCTTATCAAGATTATCAACAATATAAAAAGACTAGGGCAATAGGACTCACCACTAGGATCGTCGGATGACGATGCTAGGTTAGGATTCTTACGTTGGATTGGCTTTATTAAGGGGAGATTGTCGCATCTAAAATGTAGAACTCATAGCCAACTATCGTTGTGCCACTTGTTTAATGTATACTGTGCCTAGCCCCACCATCGTGGATGGCCTCACACGCGATCTGTGCATTATAATCGACAACTATTCTCAATCTCTACTCAAGCCACTATCGTGGATAGAGCTTCAATCTGTGAATTGGTGGCTCTCAGTGACGCTACTATCGTAGAAATCAATTAGTGATATAAGACGTCGGTGGAGACCATCAAAGCACGTGCCACTATCGTGGTCACAGACTTTGATTGAAGCCACTAACGTGCCTAATTAAGTTCATAGGATATCCATCCAAAGTGCATGCCACTATCGTGGTCACGCACCCTATTTGGAATCTCCTACAAACTTAGCTAGATCAACTAAATCACATCCCTTTTATACCAAAACAACATAAAAATCCTAACTTTACATCTAAATTCTAAGATCCTAGGGCTAATCCATTAGCCCTAGAAAAGACTACTCGTGGATCATAGAGATAACAATAGAAAATTCAATAAAGGTTAGAGAGATCAACATCGCAATTGAAGACACTAAATAAAGCATGTAAAGAGAGAAGATCGTTACCAAACCGTCGTAGATCAACAAGCACACGTAGCGAATTAAGGCACAAGATTCCAAGAAAAAGTGACTAATAAAAATATGAACTTTGTCTTCTACAAAATAGGGACGGCTAAGAACTCTCTTCTCTAAAACTAAACTAAAGAAAATAGTCTCTCCTTAAAACCCCACAAAAATCATAAAATATGGGCACTTGGGCCCACTAACTAATCTGGTTGCGGTGCCCTACTCGGTCGAGTAGCGACGTCGCTCGATTGAGATGACATACGACTCCGCTTTGCTGCTTCTTTGGCTCTGGGCTGATCCGGGCTACTCGCTCGAGTAGCCCCTCCGCTCAGTCGAGATACAGTAAGCCTAAACTCTCCTCAAAGCACTTTCTGTTTGGTGGCGACTCGGGTCGAGTAGATGGACTGCTTGGTCGAGTACGCTTGGTTGCTCGGTTGAGCTACAGTACTTGGAGAATGGCTCAGAATAGTCGCTCTATTTGGATGCATCTCGGTCGAACTGGCTGTCTGCTTGGTCGAGTGGGGCGTGTCCATTCTCGCTGTGATTTCCTTCGTGTCAGCTCGGTCGAGTGCTGATCGACTCGACCGAGTAGCCTGTGAAATAGACTCCAATTTCCCCTAGAGCTCTCAACTCTCGCTCTTTTCTCCTCCTCTCCTCCAATCTTCTTACTTGCCTTGTCGACCACCTATGAACCTGGCCAATGATGCTCCGGGCGTCTCGGATGTGTCCGTATCCTGTAATAACTCCGATTCGCTCCAAAGTTCCGGAAAACCCACAAATCTATACGAAACTCGAATATAGCATTTGAAGCGCGATAATATATGAAAATATAAACTTTGGATGGTGAATATGATATGAAATGATGTAGTAAGTGTATGGAAAATATAGACACATCAAAATCCCCCAAGCATACCTCTTACTCGTCCTCGAGAAAGACAAATATGAGGCTTGCCGGACGATAAAAAAGAAATAGGAAAAGGATGAAAGGTGGAAGGAGGTGCTAGATTATTCGGTCAGATCTCAAGGCATAAGCTACATATCACGATACTCCGAAAAATGAAACACGTGCTATAGAGATTTTATATCTTACAAAAATTTCGGTACTTGCAAGCTTTTAAGAGCAAAGAAGGGGACTCTCTAAATTCATACAATCAGTTCATATCCACTTCATGCAATTCATAGGATCTAATATACGAATGTTGGCGATGCACTTTTCAATCAAAGGTTATAAATGAAGCATATAAGAATCACGACAAACATGCAATAAAGAATGGAATAGAAGTCACGACATTCACATATTCACGTCGAATCATGAGAAATATCTAGGCTAAGTTATTTCGCTAAGTTTAAGCATTATCAAACTTCCCCATTCATGAACAACACTCACCTCTAATGGCGTACTCACTCGTATGGTCAAAGCCCCAAGCTTAGCTTGAGGCATCGCATCTAAGTGAAAAGAATATGGAAAATGGGATTTTTGGCCTTGGTTTTCCCAAGTAATTTTTGTAGCTTTAAGTAATGAAACTGAGAATTTTTCTTCTCTCTCTTTTTTATTTTTTTGGATTTTTGTAGGAGCTATTTGATTTGTAATTTTGGACTTTTGGCTCCTTTTGGCTTTTTGGACTTTTGGAGAAAGCTTTTTCTTTTGCAATGGCTTTTTTTCTTTTTTTGGGGAAGGATGCGGTATAAGTAGCTGCGAGGGGGTGAACTCAAGTGACATGTAAAGAAATAAAGAGATATGTGGAGAAAGAAATAATATAACACTCGGTTCACTCTAAGATGTGCACGAACGGTTCAAAAAGATACTACATCAACTAAAACTCATATGTAAGCATGGATATTCTTAATCATCTCAATGAATAATGAAGTCAGGCAGTAAAGATATCACTCATATCAAGCATGCAGCAGAAGGTGAAATAAGACAATAATACGGATGCTTCAGATATACCGATGATGCGTGAATCTTGGTGCATTTCCAACAAAAGCATACTAAATACTAATCCATACATTCAGCTTCAATAAATTTCTTGCATTCATTTAGAGAAGTCATTAAGAGAGATATACAGGTAAGCACATGGATAACAAGATACTGAAATACTCTAAATAGCATGGCAAGAGATATAAGCATTGTGAAAGCTGCTAAAGCTAAAAGAGATATCATCATTCGGAATGTATCTAGCATAAAGGGAAAAGAAAAGCGGGATAATAAAATAAAAACAAGCATGCAAGCATACCAAAAGATGGAAAATATGATGCTAAAAGGGAAAAAAATAAAACGGTGTAGAAGGGTGGAAAATAAAAATAAAAGGGGTAAAATGAAAGGGAAAAGATAAAGATAAAAATAAAAGTGATTGCGCTCATCCCCAAAATAAACACAGTAGTGTCCTCACTGCTGAGAACACGTGTGCAAGGTGGAAAATGACGCTGGGGTGGGGTGGGAGGGAAAAAAAGAGACAAATAAACGAAAAATAAGGAAACTATATAGAAGAAAGAGAAAAATGCATATGCATGTCCTAATGCCTATAATATGTACAAGCACACATATGATGCGAATGATGCAATGCTGGTATATGCACGTGGAGCAAAATGGGGTTCTTCCCCTAGCTATGCAAGATCAAGGCCCCAAAAAGACAGATGGGCATAAATATATGGAGGGAAGAACATGAGCAGAAATAATATAAGGAACAAGCAGGGGCACCACCCTCTGGAGGTGGTGATGGGTCCCGCTACTGAGGACCAGAAGATGGAACAAGAGGTGCAGGCCTGATGCGTGTGTCGGCAGGCAGGTCAACAACAGGCGCATCCGGCTCAACGGAAAGAGTGACATGCCCTGCAGAAGCCTGAGAAAGAGGCACAATGAGAGGTGCGGGTGTGACAGAAGGAACATGATCGAGTTTGGCTGGAGGAGCAGGCGAGAGTATAATAGCTGGTGCATGCTGCGTCCTCAAAATATCGATAATGGTAGTGAGGTCCAGCTCTACTGAATGCTAGTGGGTGGCGACCGTGCGCGCGAGGGTGTCAAAGGCACGCCTGAAGGCATCGACCTCGGTCTCCACCGCAGTAAGACATGCATCAGTATGGCGGGAGCCAGGAGGTGGACGTGCATCCATAGGTGCACCTCTCTCAGAATGGGCTCGAGCGTGTGCGCCACGAGGCCTAAAACCAAAATCGAGAGAGGGTGGCCTAGGGGGCATCTCGGCAGAAGATGGGAATGGAATGGATCCGAGATCTGGTGCAGAGTGTGAAACAGCAGCAACATCAGAAATAGGAGTCGTCGTGGCAACAGAAGTGGTGATAGACACGACGACGCTCTAAGTGAAGACAGCTGATTCGGGGACATAAGTAGTGATAGGAAGTGTAGCTGTGGATGCCGAAGTGATAGAATCGAAAATGATGGGGTCCACAAGGACAAATAGGGTGCTGTCAGAGTCAAAAATGGTGGGGACAGAAGTGGTGGGCACTGGATCCGAAATGGTGGAAACAGAAGGCTCGGGAGCAGTGGAAACAGACGTGCCCTCAGGTCCTGGCACGGAAGAAAGTGAGGTAGTGACCTCGGGGATAGAGGTGTAGACAGCCCCGGAAGTCACTACAGTTGTGGTGGGCATGGAAGTGGTGGTGGCAGGAGCACTGACAGCCGTAGGGATAGAAGTGCTCACAGGACAGGCGGCTAGAATGACAGCGATATCTGGATCCTCATCAGAGCTGAGCACCCAGTCATCGACGTCCTCTACGACAACTGGTCCTCTTGGGGCTCAAGCTCGTGGATGGGTGGGATGGGGAAAATGCTAGGTATGACTCAGTCAAGCATGACTGGGGCTACAACAGTAAGATCAGGGTGGGTGAGATACAAAAGGTCTTGCGGCGGGTGCCTAAGAGATATATCCTGTGGCACTCACCGTGCGACCTGATGATGTGCATGCGAGCAAGCACATCTAAAGTCAGTCGGGTAGGCCTGGTAGGTGCCACGAGTCCTGCTGGAAGATTAATGTCGAGCATGGAGGCGAAAATGGTGAAAAAGCCACCGCAACAGATATCTGTCGTGGCGGCCTGTGGCGGTGGTGGTCTGGAGAAGGCAGTGACACAGCCAGGTGGCTGTATCAGAGAGTAGGAATGGGTGGCTCTGGCCATCTAGGTAGCGGTACAGAAGTCAAGTCATCCCCATAAGATGGGCAAGCTCAGGTAGTGAGAGGGTCCCTACCTCTGGCCTAGAGAATAGGGTGGTGGCGAGGTGATGCTGGGCGTAGCGGAGGCATGGGTGGACTATGGATGAGGATTTAGCCCAGAGGGGGCAATATCATCTGAGGCCAGTGATGCAACACCAGATCTGCTCGGCATCGAAAGAGGTAAGCTCCATGTTAGGGCCGTACGCTCCGACGGGGTCAGGGATGGGAGGGAAGCAGAAGTGGGCTCGGATCATGGCGTGTATGACCATGACTTCATGATCAAGAAATCGAAAACGGATGCTGTCACCCCCCATCCGATGGAGCTCATCGCCTCTAGGGTGAGGAGTGTATAGGTGGGTGTATGCATGGCGAGAAGGTGATCGAAGCCAATGGTTGGGTATAGCCTATGGACACTCTGAAGGATGCCGAGGCTAACGAGGGCAGAAACAGATGCAAAATGGGTGTGGATGATGAATGGTGGGAGATGGCGACGAAACGCTCGCGGTGAGCATCGTCCCTGAAGATGATGTTGTATGTCCTTAGGGTGGGTGGGGGTGGATGTGCAGGTCGGGGTGGATGTGCCGGTGCTGGTGGTGGAGCAGTAGTGGGAATGGGAGTGGTGGAAGTGCATGGGGCCTCTATCACTAGAGGCATGGGGGATGGGGATCGTGTGGCTGAGGGTGAGGACATAGAGGTGTCCAAGTGCTCCTCAGGTGATGGTGAACGGTGGCGATGGCATGACGGCTGAGAAGATGAGGAGCCGGGGTCGGCGGCCTTCCTCTTCTTGGCTGGGGCTTCCTAAGTTGCAACCCAGGCGGCATCGTGTGAGTTGAGTGTAGCTAAGCTACGATAACACGATATACGGTAATATAAAATGAAAGTGGAAGGGGTATACCGATATCGAGAGTCGCGGCGAAAGCGAATGTAATAGTACGTGTGTGTTGCCCCGAAGCTAAAAATCCCCCAACCTATTCCAAACCATAGCTTCTCCTCGAAAGCTCCAATAGTACATGCAATGAATAATGAAGATGATATTAGTAGGTAATTAAGAAATTAAATGGGGGTTGGGGTTCTAAAATAGAAAATATTAGGAATAGGGTTCGAATTGAGGAGAAACGGGAAGAGAGAGGGGGGGAGAGAGATCTGGAGAGAGAGATCTGGAGAGAGAGAGAGAGATAGGGGAAGATGAGGGGTGGAGAGAGAGATCTGGAGAGAGAGAGAGAGATAGGGGAAGATGAGGGGTGGAGAGGAGAGAGGGTGTCGGACCGAGCTGGGCGGAGGGCGGTCCTCAGGTGGTGGGTGTGGTGGTGCTCCGGTCGGAGTGATCGAAACGAGCGGTGGCGGTTTGGGCGAAAGGGGGGAGCTCGGGTGCTGGGTTTGACTAGGATTGGGGTTTGGGTCGAGCGGGGTTTGGGTTTAAATCAGCCAAGTTCGGCTCGGTTTACGTTGTGGGCCCTTGAACCCTAGGTAGCGCCCAGCTACTCGACTAAGCTGCTTACTCAGCCCGGTCGAGCTGAATTAAAACAGAGTAGTGATTTGCAGCTCTTCTTGCTCCCACTGTAGCTCGACCGAGTAGGGTAGATACTCGATCGAGTCCATTAAACTTTCAAAGCGACCAGTTCAGCACTTTTGGACACCTACTGTAGCTCGACCGTGCATGGTAGCTACTCGGTTGAGTCCAATTGATTTCTAGAGCAGCTTTTTCAGCACTTTTGGACTCCTACTGTAGCTCGACCGAGTAGAGTTGCTACTCGATCGAGTCCAATTAGAAACAGAGTGTTGTTTTGCCCCTTTCCTCCAGCTTACTATAGCTCGCCTGAGCTGGTTAGCTGCTCGATCGAGTGACATTGTGCTGTCTCCCAAGCTAGATTTGGCTCTCCTCGTCGTTTCTTCTCGGCTCCTTCTCCAAAGTTTCATCGTTTATCGTGCCCTCTCTCTATTTGTCACCTGTACAAGTGAGAACAAATCAGAAATTTTTATATTTTTATATTTTATGATTTTCTAATGAGTTAAAAATGTTTTTATTTTGGTTTTTGAATGAAAAGAAGAACAAAAAGAAAGAAAGAAAACTAAAAAGATAAAAATTTCGGGTTGCCTCCCGATAAGCGCTTGTTTAAAGTCGTAAGCTCGACTCCCTCAAGATTTTCAATGACACTTGTCGATGTTGGGTGCATACAAAATACGCCCGTCATGCTTTCCAATGAGTCCTTGTGGTGGAAGTTGGCATGCCTCTCCTCGTTGGTCGTAAGTGGCCCAATAGATTGTAGCCTTCGGTTTTTGATCAAGCAATGATATATCCGGCGACTCCTTGTCGAGTACTCGCAAGTAAGAGGTCAATGCCTTGTTATGTACGACGTCACCGTCATCATCTAGGGTCGTCCTCATGGGTCTTTAGAGATCTCCTCCATGGTGTATTCGTCAGTAGCCTCATCATCTAGGAGTTCTAAGTAGCTTGCATCCTCGCATGGGAAGCGCTCCTTTATCGGCCTTTGGAGATGGAACTCGACCTCAATGTTGACAACATTCATGGAAAACGTCCCCGTACAGACATCGATCAAGACTCCGATCGTCGCCATGAATGGATGCCCCAAAATAATCTGAGAACTCCCCTTCTTCGTCATGTCCATAATCACGAAGTCTACCGGCATGCATAGTCCTCTATGTATTTGTAGAATGATGTCGTGTGCAATACTGACCGGGTAAGTAATAGATTGATCTGCCAATTGGATGCTCATGTCGGTAGGCTCGAGTTCCGTTCCCGTACTTAACCTCTTGAAGATGGAGAGCGGCATCAAACTAATGCTTGCCCCCAAATCGATCAAAGCTCTGTCAATAGGGTGTCACCTATGGAGCATGGTGTTGAGTATTGATTCCCCGGATTTGGTTTTGATGATGAGCAAACATAAATATTGTGAACTAACTGTTTGTGAGCACAGTATGGAGATCGTCGCCAAAAGAATACGTACATCAAAAGCGACGTCTCAAGACTTCTCAATACGCGTGATCGTGTGCCTAAAGCTTCGTTGAAGCTCAAGGACCATTATTGAAGTCAAGAATGAAGATTGAAGCTTTGAAGACGGCTCTTCATGTATTATTTATTGTCTTCTAGCTTCATAGATTAGAATGTTAAGCCTTGAGTAGGACTTACTTTATAATCTTCATTTCGCTCATATCTTAGAGCTAGGATTATCATAGAAGCCATTAGAATCTTTCTCGAAGCCTATCACTTCTTCCCTCGGCTTCTAGTGCATGTTAGTTGGTTCAAGTAGAAGAACCAACCGACTAGATGATGATCTAGTCGGTCGGCAATTCCTCTTGAACCGACTAGAATGCCTTGCTCATTTTAGCTCATTCACTGTTGATCAATTAGTCGGTCAAAGAAGGTTCACCGACCGACTAGATGACGATCTAGTCGGTTAGGAAACCTTCTCAGACCGACTAGTTATCATTGCCTTTGTACAGTCTGAGCTACTGTTTCGAGTTAGTCGGTCAAAGAACGTTTGTCGACCGACTAGTTGATAAACTAGTCGGTCAGCATTTGTTCTTAGACTGACTAGTTCAACTTGTTTTTAGCCTAGTGTATTTCTCTCTTAGTCGGTCAAAGAACACTCACCGACCGACTAGTTGTGAAACTAGTCGGTTGGCAAGTCTTCTTAGACCGACTAGTTCATATTGCCTGGAACTTTCTCGTTTGGCTGTGAGCCAGTTAGTCGGTTCATGAAGAATCACCGACCGACTAGTTGGAAATCTAGTCGGTCAGTGATCCTTCTTAGACCGACTTGTCTGCTTCAGAATAGAGCCGTTGGAGCCTTTAATGACTCGAATTCTTCTTTCTCTTTCCTCTATCCTATATATACTTGGAGAAGTTCTTCAAGGATATTCAAGGCTGATTATTAGAGATATCTGAGAATAAAAGAGAAGCAAATAAACTCCATTCTAAAGCTTTCTCTCCTCACTTGAATCTCTCCCACACTCTTATTTCCAAAGAGAGATTTATTGATTGTGAGCCTTCCAAGCTAAGAGCTTGATCCAAGGACACCAACCTCATCCTAGCCACCTATTGCTGTCCATCTTGGTGGAGCTAGGGATTGGTGTCATCATCTTCCTCAAAATCCCTCTTGCCCTAATATTTGGTAAGTTTACTCAAGGCATAGGATTTTGTAGGTAAGTGTTTATTTCATTGTTTCATTTACTTTGTTATTTGAATTGTGTCTCTCGGTTGTAAGAGAGGTTGTGATCCCGGGTTGTGGGAGTCACATTAATATTGTGTATGATTTGGTCTTGTGAAGGTTTTTCACAAGAATTTCATAGTGCTAAATCTTGGGTTAGAGGTTTCTAACTCAAGTATCCGGAGGGGATCCGGGTGGTTGGGACGTAGGATCACCGGAAACAAGTCGGGGAGACTTGGGTGGATCCGAACCCGTTACATGCTTTGTTTGCGTTTGTTAATTCTTGTCGATTGTTGTTTATTCCGCATTGTCGTTTGTTCATTGCACAATAGTTAGGAATAACTCTCTTAATTATTTTAAGTACTATTCACCCCCCTCTAGTACGTGTGCAGTAGCTTCCCAGAGCACTACAATTGGTATCCGAGCCAAGGTTAAAGCTACATAGTCTGAGCCAGAGTTCAAAGCTATGACAAACAACGACTACAACGTCTTCAAGGATCGTCAAGGAGCTTCTTCAGTTTTGGAAGGGCAATCCTCTACTAGGCCTCCTTCCTTCAATGGTACCAATTACGGGTACTGGAAATGCCGAATGGAAACGTTCCTTCGGAGCGCTTCACTTTAGAGAGCCACGTTGAAGGAGTATGTCGAGCCCGCCGAAGAAGATTTCGCGAAGTGGACTCCCGCGGAGGTCGCCGCGGAGGTAAGCAATGCCAAGGCAATGATTGCATTGCAATGCGCATTGGAGCCCGAAGACTTCAATAAGATATGCACATGTAAGAGTGCATATCAAATCTGGAACTCCCTTCTCATCTTGCATGAAGGAACAAGTAGGGTAAGAGACTCCAAACTTGTTGTTGTAAATAAAGATTTCGAATTATTTCATATGCAACAGGGTGAGAAGATGAAAGAGTATTATGCTCGATTCGTTGACATTACCAACGAATTGGAGGCTCTTGGGAAAACCTACACCCAAAAGGAGAAAGTCTCAAAGATCATCGATGGACTTCCTTCTTGTTGGGAAAAGCGTACCTTCACCATCGAGGAAGGTAACGATATGAGTAAGTACACTGTCATACAACTAATGTGTACCTTGATGTCTTATGAGGTACGCAAGGACAGTAAGCTCATGATGAAAGAAAATATGAAGTCGTACTTGAAGCAAGACGAGCCAAAGAAAAAGGCGATTGCATACAAGGCCACTCCATCTACCGATGATGAAGAATCGGAAGAAGAGTTGGACATGGAAGCTTTGGCCGATTTGGCAAAGAAGTTCGACCGATTCTTCCGACAAGGTAAGTGAAGAGTAAATCAAAATTTATTTCGACTAATGTTTCCTCTCCCGTGTGTTATAAATGCAATAAGCCCGGACATATCAAGCCGGATTGTCCTCTAAACAAACACAAGGAGAAGTGGAAGGCATCCAAGCATGACAAGTCGAGAAAGCACAAGAAAGGACTTGTCGGCACATTCACCGACTCCGAAGAGGACTCCTCTAGTGGAGAGTCGGATGATGAACGCGTGGAGAAAGCACACACGTGCTTCATGGGAAAAGAGGAACGTGATCAAGAGACCTCCTCCGATGAAAGTGAGGATGGAAGCGATGATGAAGGCGATGAGGTAACTATAGATGAACTTAGATTAGCCAACGAACAACTTTGGAATAAGTTTTCTAATTTGGCTACTAGATTTATTAAGACTAAAAATGAGCTAGATAGTCTTAAAACCTCGCCTAAACCTATCATCGTCAACAACGACACTGTTGTTGAAGGGTTGAGAAATGAGATTGTAAATCTCAAATCTCAACTTGAGCATGTCCATATCGAGGATTCGGATGAACATGTGATAGCGGATTTGACGTCTCAAAACTCAACTTTGAGTATTGAGAATAAAAATCTCAAGTCACGTGTTTGTGCACTCACATCGCGAGTGTCCACCTTGGATGCTTCGATGCATTCTCTCACCGAGAAATATGAGTGCACATTAGGCCGAATCAATGAATTCAATAAAGGTAAGGGACATTTGGACAATATCCTAAATGACTTACTTCTGGCCAATCATCACATTGGCTTGGGGTATAAGATGGGAGATTCATCCAAATCGTCCGCCACCTTTGTTAGGCCAACGTCCGATACTTCTACTATTGGGAGTAAACACTTCATGGGTAGTTCATCTACCAATGGTGCTTCCTCTAGGAACACACCCCCATTTGGAAAGAAACCCACTTTGGGTGGACCTCCAAAGAAGGGTCATGCTTTGATGTATACCATGCCACGTAGGAACACACATCCTACTCCACATGTTGGCATGTATGATGATTTTTATGCTCCGCATCCACGAGCACGTGCACACCATGTGAGACACACTCATGCACGTGTTCCACCACATGCATATGTTCATCCACATTCTCATATGAACAATCATCATCATGCACCATTTCATCACATGTCATATGCTTATCCACGACATGCATCACATAGACATCAACAACGTATGCATGTTCCCAATAGGATTAGGATTCCCAAGACATACACCATTTGGGGGTCCGAAGAACACAAGCATGCATGCTAAGGATATGTATGTGCAATCGTTTATTAATGATATTATTTTGAATGATGATTATGTTGGGAAATCACGGTCCTCGTGGACTTGGTTTCCGAAGGGTTAGTTTCCTTTGACCCTTCATTGCTTGGTACCATAAGTTTAATTTCATTTTATGGGTACCAAAGCAATTATGGTAAGAATTGGTTATTTTTTATTTGCATATTGATCTTGGATGTGCATGTTAATATGTAACTTAAATTCATATTGAACTTGAATTTAGTTAGAATATGGGTTGCAATAATTTGAATTGAGGTTGTTAAATTTATTGCCTAACCCATAGGATCCAAAAAGATTTTTGGATACCAAAATGATATTCTCTAGGTTAAATCCACTATGGATACCAACCCTACCAACTCATTGATTTGCAAAGGATTTTTCATTCAAATGGAGTTGATGGTGCTTAAGAGATGCACCAATGTAGGGGGAGCGTAATGATGTAAGTATATTCTTACATTTGATATACATTAGGTATCCATGTGGGTTGAATGCATGCATTGTTAGAATATCTACATTGGTATCATTCTGTTTCAATTAGTATGCTAGAATTGCTTATGCCATTGGTCTAAGATGTTCTATCTATTTTTGGCATGACACTTTTGCATATTACCTTTGGTATCTATTTGCTACATTTGGTATTCACATTGGATTTTTGTCTCTGATGTTGTCACGACCCGCTTCCCTAAAATGGAGGCGAGACGTGAAAAGGTCCGCACGAGAGTGGAGCTGTGAAGCCCCAAACTCGATAAGCGTCCATAAAATACATAAGCAGGTCCCTGTAACCACAACGGAACAACAATAATAACACAAGGAGAGACTGAAATAAAATATCACATCTCATAATTGTCCAACAAGAAAAATTAGTCCAACATCCAGAAAAGCCACCAGGCTAAAAGAAAGAGTCTAAGGCCCAGAACAAGGCCAACAAAAGAAACGACATAACAAAGTATGGGTGCTACGCACCGATAACAAAACGACTGTCTAACAAAAGTAAAACACAACGAAGACACTAGGACTGGTCCCCAGTGTCCACGTACTCCCCGTCAAACACAAGCTCGGGTTCGGCGTCAGTAAACACCTCGTCCTCAACGAGGTACTCGGGCTCAGGATCTAACATGTGACACCCAAAAGAGTAAAAGGGCACATGTCAGCAAGTCTAAAAGACTTAAGCAAGGAAGCTGAAAATAAGGCTCTAGCAACCTAGCAGTTTAGCATGCATGACATGGCAGTTATGACATGAGTGCACAATTAAAACATGGCAAGACAATTTGTACAAGAGAGCAATCATCGGGACAAGACAAGACAAGACAAGACAAGAGTAGCCACTCTACTATCAATCTCAATCAATTCACTATTCACGTTGTTTTGTAGTTTGTTTACGCCTTACAGCTGAATGGTTTCACATTCGCTGATTGGCCGCTTAACAACTACCCCAAACCCAAGAGTTTACGCCTTACCACTGCAGTTGCTGATCGGGCAGACTCCCAGTTGATTGGTCGCTTAACTCTTACCCCCAATACCCACACGTAATGGAGCCAGGGTCCCCGCACAATGAACTCAGCTAGTGAGCCTGGGGTTGCCCCGCACATGAGCTCGCATTATTAAACATTTGGCGTAGGGGTGCACCTAGCCGGAAACACACAATTCGGGCATTGGCTATCAACCAACACATGGCCCGCTTCTGGAACACGAGCCAGGAACACAAGCATTTGTAGCAAAGCTACGCAATCACATAAACACTTAAAGAATGCAATGACATGACATTTAATTTTGCGTACCGTTAATGGAAGGTAAACATGACATGGTAATTGTGCAACATGCTAAATGTCGGAACTAGCTTCGTTGTCAAGCTAGTTCCCCAATTTGCGCCTAGGCGAGTATCATTTCGTCGCCTAGCCTCTTTTACGCCTACAACTAGCAAATGGCCTAAGACATGGCCTAAACCCTAAGTGGCAAGTTTCACTTGCCTAGCACCGGGGATGACGACCACTTCGTCACACGGATGCCAATCTACGGGGAAATCGCTGTTTTAGGGGAACAATCAACAAACAACATGAATTTTATTAGGGTTTCACAAAAATATACATAAGCTATGAAAACAACGGTAGATCGATTTCTTACCGAGAGGAGACGGAAGAAACACTCCGGGGAACCCTAGGATCAGATCTGGGAAAGATTGGAGAAGTTTGGGGAAACTAGGGTTTTGGGGGATTGGGGGATTTTGATGGATTTGGTGAGATTTTGGGGAAGATGAGAGGTAGATGGAGTGAATGGATGGTTTGGATGATGGATTTAGGGCTTGGAATGAAGGGATGAAGCTTGGAGGAAGATGGGGGCTCAAGGGGGAAGATTTTAGGGTTTTGGGTCGTGTTGGATAAGAAGAAGTCGTTTGGGTTGGGTTTAAATAGGATGGGCTGGCGGCTGCCCAGAAATTAGGGTTTTAACACTGGTTAGTCGGTCAAGGAGCAACCACTGACCGACTAGTTTGGCAACTAGTCGGTCGGTCGACCAACGCAGACCGACTAAGTGTAAACAGTAACTCCTGAACGAAAATAGGATTTAGAGTTAGTCGGTCCATGAACAATTACTGACCGACTAGTTTAGCATCAAGTCGGTCGATGAACGTTCTTAGACCGACTAAGAGTAAACAGTAACTCGACTGTACAGTAGAACCAAGAATTAGTCGGTCTGAGTACAAAACTTAACCGACTAGTTTAACAACTAGTCGGTCGAAAGATGAACTTAGACCGACTAAGAATGAACAGTACTGATACTAAAATTTAGATGATGTGTTAGTCGGTTAAAGAAGCATTGCCGACCGACTAGTTTGCAACCTAGTCAGTCAACCAACGTTCTTAGACCGACTAACGATAAACAGTAACTCCTGAGAAATTTAGAAAGCCAACTAGTCGGTCCAAGAAGGATTGCCGACCGACTGGATCGTCATCTAGTCGGTCGGTGGCCCTTCTTACACCGGCTAATGAGCACCAAAAGTTCCGATACGGAGCGCGGGGCCCCGGGATCGATTCCTAAGACTTCTAGGCTTGATCTAACAGTAAGATACGACCGTTATGAAGTCCGTCACGAATGACACACTTCGAAATCGACAATCCTAAGGGAGAAACGAGAAAATACGACGAATCGATCGAAAATGAAAACTACGGAGAAGTAAACCACACATGAGAAGAAAATCCACCAAAACATATATTATATTATATTAAATCCAGATACAAGAAAAGCAGTCGTTACATCCTCCCCAACTTAAGAAAAATTCCGTCCTCGGAATTTCCAAATACTTACGAGTCCGGAAACAAAAGTGGGAAACGCTCTCGCATCTCATCCTCATTCTCCCAAGTAGACTCTCCAGGTGAGCCGTGTCGCCACATCACCCTCACAAGATTGACAATCTTGTTCCGAAGCGATTTCTGACGCCTGTCCAGAATCTGCACTGGATGCTGGTCATACATCATATCGGGGCGAACGGTAATCTCCGAAAAATCTACCGCATGAGACGGATCGCTAATGTATCGACGAAGCTGCGACACATGGAAAACATTGTGAACTCCTTCCAAAGATGGCGGCAAGGCCAAGTGATAAGCTACCTCGCCAACCCTCTCCAAAATGTCAAACGGTCCAATGTATCGCGGGCTCAAATTTCCTCGCTTCCCGAAACAAATCACACCGCGATTCGGGGAAATCTTCAAGAACACATGGTCGCCCGGCTGAAATTCCAAAGGACGATGTTTAGCATCCGCCCAATGCTTAAAACGGTCCTGAGCAATCCTCAACCTCTCCCAAATATTCCTGACGATATCCACGGCCTCCACGATCATCTCAGGTCCCAACAACTCCCGATCACCAACGTCATCCCAACTCAATGGCGATCGACATTTCCTCCCATAAAGAGCGGCGAAAGGCGCCATGCCAATACTCGGCTGGAAGCTGTTGTTGTAAGAGAACTCCACCAAGTGTAGATGGTCCTCCCACGAACCCTTGAAATCCAACATGCACGCCCTCAGCATGTCTTCCAAAATCTGAATCGTCCTCTCGGACTGGCCATCCGTCTGCGGATGGTACGCCGTACTGAAACTCAGACGCGTACCCAAGCTCTTCTGCAAACTCTGCCAGAACTGAGATGTGAACCTCGTGTCTCTGTCAGACACGATACTCACGGGGACTCCATGAAGTCGCACAACCTCCTGCACGATTCACGTTACATCACTATCCAAACTAGGAAAAGGACATAAAACGGAGAGTAAAAGAATTTTACCTCCATATATCTCCTCGCTACCGCCTCAGTGGACTGTCCCACTCGGAACGGAATGAAGTACGCAGATTTGGTCAATCGATCTACGATCACCCAAATCGCGTCATTCTGCTTCGGACTCCGAGGTAGTCCAGTCACGAAATCCATAGTGATGTGTTGCCATTTCCACTCCGGAATCGGAAGCGGTTGTAGCAACCCGGCCGTACGCTGATGCTCCACCTTCACTTGTTGGCAAACCAAACACTTGGCTACACTCCGAGCCACACTCCTCTTCATACCATGCCACCAATAATTCAAACGAAGATCCTGGTACATCTTGGTGCCACCAGGATGCACAGAATACGGCGAACTGTGTGCCTCCGCCATCAACTCCTCTCTAATATCCCCAGCTGGCACACACAACCTGGCTCCAAACCTCAGCGAGCCATCCTCATGAATCAAAAAGTCAGTCCGCAGACCGGCTTCCACCTGCTCCCGAATCTTCACCAGCTTCGGATCCTCAGCCTGGCCGGCCTTAATCAGATCCACGATCGTCGACTGTACCTGCATGTACATCAACGAAGAAGCCTCCCCAGGAAGAACAATCTCCACACCAGACTCGCAAAAATCCTGCTGTAATCTCCACTGCGAGGTCAAAATCATCACCGCTAGAAGCCTACTCAAAGCATCCGGAACCACGTTCACCTTGCCAGGGTGAAACTGCAGATCAATATCATAATCCGCCATAAGCTCCAACCATCGACGCTGTCGCATGTTGAGCTCCTTCTGAGTGAAAATATACTTCAAGATTTTGTGATCTGTGAAAATCTTCACTTTCTCACTCAGCAGGAAGTGCCTCCAAATCTTAAGAGCAAACACAACGGCAGCCAACTCCAAATCATGCGTCGGGTAATTCTTCTCATGAACCTTAAGCTGACGAGACGCATACGCCACAACGTGCCCATGCTGATGCAACACACAACCGAGACCCTTGCCAGAAGCATCGCAAAAGATCTCAAATCCACCGCTGCGATCAGGCACAACCAAAATAGGGGCAGTCGTCAACCTCTCCTTCAGAATACCAAAAGCACTCTCACAATCACCCGACCAAGCAAAAGCAACATCCTTCCGCGTCAACCTGGTCATCGGCTCAGCAATACGAGAAAAGTCCTTAATGAATCGCCGATAGTAACCAGCAAGTCCAAGAAAACTCCGAATCTCAGATGCAGACGACGGAACAGGCCACTCTCTGATGGCCCAAATCTTCTCGGGATCCACTGAAATACCATCTCCAGTCACCACATGCCCGAGAAAAGCAACTCTATCCAGCCAAAACTCACACTTCGAAAACTTAGCATACAAACGATGCTTCCTCAAAATCTCCAACACCGTCCTTAAGTGCGAGGCATGCTCTTCCTCCGACTTTGAATAGATCAGAATGTCGTCAATAAAGATAACGACAAACTTATCCAAAAAGTCGTAGAAAATCAGGTTCATCAAATTCATGAAAACTGCGGGCGCGTTAGTTACGCCGAAAGGCATAACCACGAACTCATAGTGTCCATACTTCGTCCTGAACGCTGTTTTCGGAACATCTCCCTTCTTCACCTTCAACTGATGGTAACCACTCCTCAAATCCAATTTAGAAAACACCCTCGACCCTCCAAGCTGATCAAAAATATCATCGATGCGAGGCAACGGGTATTTATTCTTAATGGTCACCGCATTCAGCTCCCGATAATCCACGCACATGCGACGTGAACCATCCTTCTTCTTAACCAGCAACACCGGTGCTCCCCACGGAGACACGCTAGGATTAATATAACCCTTCTGCAAAAGCTCATCCAACTGCTTCCGCAACTCTTCCAACTCAGCAGGTGCCATACGATACGGCGCCTTCGAAATCGGCTGCGCACCTGGAACGAGATCGATAGAAAATTCCAGAGCCCGATCAGGCGGCAAACCAGACATCTCCTCGGGGAAGACGTCACCAAAATCTCGCACCACAGCTGGCCACTCCAGCTCCATCTGCATAGCCACAGCCTCTACCGGCCTGGCCCGAAATCTGACAGGACCAAGCGAACTGCTACCACGACTGAACTCAAATACTGGATGTCCGGGAATCTCGAACACCACCTTCTTTCTCCAACAGTCGATCGTAGCATAGAAGCTCGCAAGCCAGTCCATCCCAAGAACTGCATCATAGTTGATGATGTCGTGGACAATGAAATCAGCGAAAAGCTCATGTCCACAAACCACCAACGAGCAAGAATTGCAACCACGATGCACCGAGACCACACCATTCCCTGTAACGATATTCCAACTCTTAGGAAGAGGGGACGTCGACAAGGAATGCCTCTCCACGAAGCTCCGAGAAATAATGCACATCGATGCACCAGAGTCAAAGAGGACTCGTGCAGGAAATGTGCACACCAAAACCACACCTAACAATCAATTAACAATCAAACCCTAGTCTAGCAGACAACCATGCTCAAGCAAACAACAAAATTTAACAATCAAAACCAGCTAGGAAGGTAACAGCTAGAGTGAGGATTACCTGCGATAACCTCATCCACAGCCGCGCTCTCCGCAGCGGTCATCAGAAAAGCCTGCCTCCTCGGCGGAACGGCCTGCCGAAAAGCCTGCCCCTGCGGAACAAGAGCTGCTCCACGGCCAGCAGGAACAGACGCTCACTGCTGCAACGGCTGTGCTGCAACAGGAGCCCTCCGCAACTGATTCGCATGCCGACAATCCTTCGCGGCATGGGAAGCATCTCCACAAATCAGACACTGGCCCAAAAACTTCCGACACTGATCCTTGACGTGGCCAGGCTTGCCGCAGAAATGGCAAGACTTCAGAATAGGCCCTCCTGGCCTCTTGAACTGAGCAGACTGGTTAGGCCTGAATCCAGGTCTAACCATAGCTCTCGCATGTTCCACAGGCCTCTTCCCAGCACCAACAACAGATCCCCTCCTCTGGTTCACGAGCAGTTCCTGCCTCTTAGCCGCGACCAGAACCTTCTGATAAGATTCCTGGTCAGAAGAGGTCACAAAACTCTGGAGCTCCGAAGCAAGCCCCTGCAGGAACCTCTGAGCCTTCTCCTCAGCGTCTTGCACCATCTTTGGTGCAAACCGACTCAGCCTCATGAACTCTTGGTGATATAGGTCCACCGACGAGTTCCCTTGCTTCAAATCGATAAAACGCTGCAGCATCTCCTCCCTGGCAGCTTTCGGGAAGAACTCACTCTCAAATATTGCCTTGAAGGTAGCCCAAGCTATCGGCTCCACCAACATCTTCTCTTCCGCATCCCACCAATTCCTGGCGTTATCCTTGAGCTGCCTCTTCGCCAAATCAACCCATCCAGCCGGGGTGATCTTGGCCATCTTCAGATTATCCTCGATGTTCCGAATCCACTCATCGGCAGCCAGAGGACCCTCAGAACCATCAAAATATGCGGGACCCAGCTCCCGAAATTGCTTCGCTCCTGGCTCAGAGCGAGGGGCATCCGGAAGAGCCCGGGCAGCTCGAGCAAGCGGAGCATTCTGGACTTGCAGAAGCACGCCCTGCTGCACTTGCATCATCTGCAGCATCATCCGCATCATCTCACCGCTGGTGGGTTCCCGCTCAGGCTCCTCATCATGAGGGACCGCGCCACTACCCCCACCACGGGTGAAACGTCTTCCTGCCATCTAGTGACACTGAAAACAAATCAGATTAGACTCATAGCTTATGACTCGGACGTCGAACTTAGTTTTATTGGACATTCTAATATTATTATCGCTATTCCAAAAATCGCAGTTACAGAAGGACCTGCATGGGCCACCACTAAAACCTGTCACGACCCGCTTCCCTAAAATGGAGGCGAGACGTGAAAAGGTCCGCACGAGAGTGGAGCTGTGAAGCCGCAAACTCGATAAGCGTCCATAAAATACATAAGCAGGTCCCTGTAACCACAACGGAACAACAATAATAACACAAGGAGAGACTGAAATAAAATATCACATCTCATAATTGTCCAACAAGAAAAATTAGTCCAACATCCAGAAAAGCCACCAGGCTAAAAGAAAGAGTCTAAGGCCCAGAACAAGGCCAACAAAAGAAACGACATAACAAAGTATGGGTGCTATGCACCGATAACAAAAAGACTGTCTAACAAAAGTAAAACACAACGAAGACACTAGGACTGGTCCCCAGTGTCCACGTACTCCCCGTCAAACACAAGCTCGGGTTCGGCGTCAGCAAACACCTCGTCCTCAACGAGGTACTCGGGCTCAGGATCTAACATGTGACACCCAAAAGAGTAAAGGGGCACATGTCAGCAAGTCTAAAAGACTTGAGCAAGGAAGCTGAAAATAAGGCTCTAGCAACCTAGCAGTTTAGCATGCATGACATGGCAGTTATGACATGAGTGCACAATTAAAACATGGCAAGACAATTTGTAGAAGAGAGCAATCATCGGGACAAGACAAGGCAAGACAAGACAAGAGTAGCCACTCTACTATCAATCTCAATCAATTCACTATTCACGTTGTTTTGTAGTTTGTTTACGCCTTACAGCTGAATGGTTTCACATTCGCTGATTGGCTGCTTAACAACTACCCCAAACCCAAGAGTTTACGCCTTACCACTGCAGTTGCTGATCGGGCAGACTCCCAGTTGATTGGTCGCTTAACTCTTACCCCCAATACCCACACGTAATGGAGCCAGGGTCCCCGCACAATGAACTCAGCTAGTGAGCCTGGGGTTGCCCCGCACATGAGCTCGCATTATTAAACATTTGGCGTAGGGGTGCACCTAGCCGGAAACACACAATTCGGGCATTGGCTATCAACCAACACATGGCCCGCTTCTGGAACACGAGCCAGGAACACAAGCATTTGTAGCAAAGCTACGCAATCACATAAACACTTAAAGAATGCAATGACATGACATTTAATTTTGCGTACCGTTAATGGGAAGTAAACATGACATGGTAATTGTGCAACATGCTAAATGTCGGAACTAGCTTCGTTGTCAAGCTAGTTCCCCAATTTGCGCCTAGGCGAGTATCATTTCGTCGCCTAGCCTCTTTTACGCCTACAACTAGCAAATGGCCTAAGACATGGCCTAAACCCTAAGTGGCAAGTTTCACTTGCCTAACACCGGGGATGACGACCACTTCGTCACACGGATGCCAATCTACGGGGAAATCGCTGTTTTGGGCGAACAATCAACAAACAACATGAACTTTATTAGGGTTTCAGAAAAATATAAATAAGCTATGAAAACAACGGTAGATCGATTTCTTACCGAGAGGAGACGGAAGAAACACTCCGGGGAACCCTAGGATCAGATCTGGGAAAGATTGGAGAAGTTTGGGGAAACTAGGGTTTTGGGGGATTTGGGGATTTTGATGGATTTGGTGAGATTTTGGGGAAGATGAGAGGTAGATGGAGTGAATGGATGGTTTGGATGATGGATTTAGGGCTTGGAATGAAGGGATGAAGCTTGGAGGAAGATGGGGGCTCAAGGGGGAAGATTTTAGGGTTTTGGGTCGTGTTGGAGAAGAAGAAGTCGTTTGGGTTGGGTTTAAATAGGATGGGCTGGCGGCTGCCCAGAAATTAGGGTTTTAACACTGGTTAGTCGGTCAAGGAGCAACCACTGACCGACTAGTTTGGCAACTAGTCGGTCGGTCGACCAACGCAGACCGACTAAGTGTAAACAGTAACTCCTGAACGAAAATAGGATTTAGAGTTAGTCGGTCCATGAACAATTATTGACCGACTAGTTTAGCATCTAGTCGGTCAATGAACGTTCTTAGACCGACTAAGAGTAAACAGTAACTCGACTGTACAGTAGAACCAAGAATTAGTCGGTCTGAGTACAAAACTTAACCGACTAGTTTAACAACTAGTCGGTCGAAAGATGAACTTAGACCGACTAAGAATGAACAGTACTGATACTAAAATTTAGATGATGTGTTAGTCGGTTAAAGAAGCATTGCCGACCGACTAGTTTGCAACCTAGTCGGTCAACCAACGTTCTTAGACCGACTAACGATAAACAGTAACTCCTGAGAAATTTAGAAAGCCAACTAGTCGGTCCAAGAAGGATTGCCGACCGACTGGATCGTCATCTAGTCGGTCGGTGGCCCTTCTTACACCGGCTAATGAGCACCAAAAGTTCCGATACGGAGCGCGGGGCCCCGGGATCGATTCCTAAGACTTCTAGGCTTGATCTAACAGTAAGATACGACCGTTATGAAGTCCGTCACGAATGACACACTTCGAAATCGACAATCCTAAGGGAGAAACGAGAAAATACGACGAATCGATCGAAAATGAAAACTACGGAGAAGAAAACCACACATGAGAAGAAAATCCACCAAAACATATATTATATTATATTAAATCCAGATACAAGAAAAGCAGTCGTTACAGATGTTGACTTTCGTCGTTCGACAATTTTATGGATTAATTAGAATTCTTTCTATGGAAACATAGAATTGTTTTCCATGCACTCTATTTAACTAAGAATGTTGATTTTGGAGAGTATGTTCCAAAACTCAATACGTGAAATTGATTTGAGTTTTGATGATTTCGTTTTTCGATTTTTCGCCTATGGTTTGGTGATTTCGTATTTCGGTTTTCGCCTATGGTTTGATGATTTCGGCTTTCAAGTTTAGACTATGGTCATGGTTGGCACGCTTTGATTTACTTCGGTATTTTACTTTGGTGTCATTTGGACCATGGTAGCATTCTTAGACTCTCATGCTTTTATTTTTAGCCATTGTATTTGTCGTTGATCTCCTCCCGCTCTTTTTGCTAATGCCAAAGGGGGGAGAATTAATAATGACAATGTGCTAATTGATAATTCAAAAGCAATTTACCATGAATCTAATTAGATATGTTAGATTCAGGGGGAGTTAAGATATAAAATGGATTTAGATCCTAAATTGCAATAATATGATTCATATTTTTTATTTCCCTCGTCTGCTTGATGTGTATGAATATTATTGAATACGGAACTAACGTGTCATCAATGCAGGGGGAGTAAGTAAATTTCATTTGAATCATTATTATTGATTATTATTTATGTTGGTTTGTCATCACCAAAAAGGAGGAGAATGTTGAGTATTGATTCCCCGGATTTGGTTTTGATGATGAGTAAACATAAATATTGTGAACTAACTGTTTGTGAGCGCAGTTATGGAGATCGTCGCCAAAAGAATACGTACATCAAAAGCGACGTCTCAAGACTTCTCAATACGAGTGATCGTGTGCCTAAAGCTTCGTTGAAGCTCAAGGACCATTATTGAAGTCAAGAATGAAGATTGAAGCTTTGAAGACGGCTCGTCATGTATTATTTATTGTCTTCTAGGTTCATAGATTAGAATGTTAAGCCTTGAGTAGGACTTACTTTATAATCTTCATTTCTCTCATATCTTAGAGCTAGGATTATCATAGAAGCCATTAGAATCTTTCCTGAAGCCTATCGCTTCTTCCCTCGGCTTCTAGTGCATGTTAGTTGGTTCAAGTAGAAGAACCAACCGACTAGGTGACGATCTAGTCGGTCGGCAATTCCTCTTGAACCGACTGGAATGCCTTGCTCATTTCAGCTCATTCACTGTTGATCAATTAGTCGATCAAAGAAGGTTCACCGACCGACTAGATGACGATCTAGTCGGTTAGGAAACCTTCTCAGACCGACTAGTTATCATTGCCTCTGTACAGCCTGAGCTACTAGTTCGAGTTAGTCGGTCAAAGAACGTTTGTCGACCGACTAGTTGATAAACTAGTCGGTCAGCATTTGTTCTTAGACCGACTAGTTCAACTTGTTTCCAGCCTAGTGTATTTCCCTCTTAGTCGGTCAAAGAACACTCACCGACCGACTAGTTATGAAACTAGTCGGTTGGCAAGTCTTCTTAGACCGACTAGTTCATATTGCCTGGAACTTTCTCGTTTGGCTGTGAGCCAGTTAGTCGGTTCATGAAGAATCACCAACCGACTAGTTGGAAATCTAGTCGGTCAGTGATCCTTCTTAGACCGACTAGTCTGCTTCAGAATAGAGCCGTTGGAGCCTTTAATGACTCGAATTCTTCTTTCTCTTTCCTCTATCCTATATATACTTGGAGAAGTTCTTCAAGGATATTCAAGGCTGATTATTAGAGATATCTGAGAATAAAAGAGAAGCAAATAAACTCCATTCTAAAGCTTTCTCTCCTCACTTGAATCTCTCCCTCACTCTTATTTCCAAAGAGAGATTTATTGATTGTGAGCCTTCCAAGCTAAGAGCTTGATCCAAGGACACCAACCTCATCCTAGCCACCTATTGCTGTCCATCTTGGTGGAGCTAGGGATTGGTGTCATCATCTTCCTCAAAATCCCTCTTGCCCTAATATTTGGTAAGTTTACTCAAGGCATAGGTGTCACGCCCCGCTTCCCAAAACAGCGGAGGCGAAGCGTGACCAAGGCCCGCTTAGGCCAGAGCTAAGGAGCCCTGACCCAATAAGCGTCTGTGTGGTACCAAGACGAAGGTACAGGTCCCTGCATGTTAGTACAGAGAGTACAAGAAAGGGAAAGACAAATCATTTTATTCCAACATATCAAAAGTACCAAGTCTCAACGCCAGAAGGGCTACAACAGCAGAAAAAGAAATCTAGCGGTGCAAGCACCCGACCTAAACAAGGAAACAAAAAGGGCTACACACCCAACTAAAAGTAATAGATGTCTCTGGAAACTACAACGAGAAGTCTCTAGCTCTGGTCCTCCTCAGGATCGTACTCAGGATCAACACTCTCTGGCTCCACGTCAGTTGGCAAGTCAGTCTACTCGACGTACTCTGACTCGATCCCTGACGTACATCATCAAAAGAAGGAACTGTACGTCAGGTAAGGTCTACAAGGAGGGGTTAGACCAAACTGCAAGTGTACTGTAATTTAAAACAACGTTTTACTGGTTGATTAACATGTTGAGGTTATCACAGACGAACAACGAAAGTACACGCAACAGGAAAGTAAAACACAACAAGTAGTTGTCGTAGTGAGTGCTACCGACTACGGGACTAGCCTACAGGTGTCAAGACAAGACGGAACATGGAGAGCCAGACAGGACAAGACAAGACACGAAAAGGGTTCACGCCTTTACGGTTTGAGGGGGATCAGACCCTCTTGCCGTGTGCACGCTCAACCCTACCCCAAAACCCCAAGAATCGTGACAGGACAAGGGATCACTTGCTCTAGCTTAACAAGTGCCCTATTGCTCTCTGAGCTGTGTATTGGTACAAGGGATCACCTGCTCTAGCTTGACAGGTGCCCTATTGCCCATCGGGCTGTGAATCAGTACAAGGGATCACTCGCTCTGGCTTGGCGAGTGCCCTATTGCCCAGCGGGCTGTGCAAGAAGGGACGGGACATGGCACGATGGAAAGAACATGACACGACAAAACCGGAAGGGTTGTACTAGGGTGTCCACAACTCACACACACGCATGTCAATTCTATGATGTCAAAAATTGTTGTTGTTGGACTCAGACTTCATTGTCAAGTCTGAGCCTTCGAGGACGTCCTGGACACTATCATTTCACGTCCGGTTCTCATCGTTCCAAAATATCAATTCTAACAAGACTAAGGCCTAAACATGGCCAAGAACGCAAGTGGTACACTTGCCTGCGGTGGCGAGTGCGTCATCTTCCTAGAACGTCTCGTCCAAATGTCTCGTCGGCGAATGAACGTCTGAAAATCGTGACACGACGACGGTGTCAGATCGCGATTCAATAATTCCTATTAGGGTTGTGTCTAGGTTATCGGGACTACCCTAATCATCAAAATCACATTTTGAAGTGCATTTAACCTAATCGACGATCTATCCTATGTGCACATGCATAAAGTTCATTCGTCGATTTATCTACGGTTGCACAACGTTTTAAAGATCAACGGAAAATAAATTTAGTTGACTTAGTTTCTGTTTTTAATTAGGGTTTGATTGTCTATAGTGTGGGTTTCTACGAGTTTAGGGAACCAACCTGATTTGACGTTCGAACGAAGATCCGACGTCAGATCTGGAAAGGCGAAAGCTTTTCGTCGTCCGGAAATTCCTAGGCCGTGGGTAGCGTAGCGAAGGACGTTGATTGTTGGTGGTGTCGTCGGCCTCCGTAGATGGTGGCGAAGATCTTGGTGTCTCCCGGGGTCATCGTTGCTAGATCTGAGATTGGATCGCCACGTGAAGAGAAAAAGTGGCTAAGGGAAACGGGATGGCGGCCGGGGCTTGGCCGTGGGTTTCAGATCTGAGGGGATAAGTGGTGATCGGCCGTTTGTGGGGAAAATAGGAAGGAGAAGAAGAAACAGGAGAAAGAAGAGAAAGTGAAAGGAGAATGGAGAACGAAGTGGGGAGAAGGACCTTGGGGAAGGTGGAGGGCGCAAAGGAGGAGGAAGGAGAGGTAGGGAAAGGGAAGGAGATAGGTTGGGGAAGAAGATGGCTAAAAATAATGAGGAGAAAAGAAAAACAGCCGCGCGTTTAAATAAGAAAACCGAGCGGCGGCTAGGTCAGAAATTAGGGTTTCGGTGTCAATTAGTCGGTCAGTGAAGGGCGGTCGACCGACTAGTTTGAGAACTAGTCGGTCGGTCGTCTAACTGAGACCGACTAAAAGCAAACAGAGAACAGTGTCGGTACAGGGTTAACAGATTTAATCGGTCCGTGAAGGCTCGTCGACCGACTAGTTTGCAACCTAGTCGGTCGGCCAGTGTTCATTGACCGACTAACGGATGAAAGTGGTCGACAAGTAGTTTTGATAATTAGTCGGTCAGCGAAGGAAACCTAACCGACTAGTTCGTCAACTAGTCGGTCGGTATTCGTTCTTAGACCGACTAACGGTAAACAGTAACTCGACTGCATGAAATGATCTCTAACTTAGTCGGTCTGCGAAGAAGTATTGACCGACTAGTTTCATAACTAGTCGGTCGGTGGATGAACTTAGACCGACTAAGCGTAAACAGTAACTCAGTGGAAAAATCAAAGGGGAACTAGTTGGTCCATGAAGAGTTTCTGGCCGACTAGATTGGCATCTAGTCGGTCGGTCCTCCTTCTTGAACCGACTAAAATGCACACCAAGTCTCCAAATGAAGTGCGAAGCTTCGGGATGGGTTCTAGGGGCTTCTAAGATGAGTCTGGCTCTAAGATAAGAGCGTCATGAAGCACGCTCAGCTCCAGATAGGGGGAAAGAGATACGGAAAAGAAGAAGAGAGAAGACAAACAATCATATATATATAAATAAACATCTTCATACAACAACCAGCCGTTACAATAGGATTTTGTAGGCAAGTGTTTATTTTATTGTTTCATTTTCTTTGTTATTTGAATTGTGTCTCTCGGTTGTGAGAGAGGTTGTGATCCCGGGTTGTGGGAGTCGCATTTATATTGTGTATGATTTGGTCTTATGAAGGTTTTTCACAAGAATTTCATAGTGCTAAATCTTGGGTTAGAGGTTTCTAACTCAAGTATCCAGAGGGGATCCGGGTGGTTGGGACGTAGGATCACCGGGAACAAGTCGGGGAGACTTGGGTGGATCCGAACTCGTTACATGCTTTGTTTGCGTTTGTTAATTCTTGTCAATTGTTGTTTATTCCGCATTGTCGTTTGTTCATTGCACAATAGTTAGGAATAACTCTCTTAATTATTTTAAGTACTATTCACCCCCCCTCTAGTACGTGTGCTCTTAATTATTTTAAGTACTATTCACCCCCCTCTTTGTTATTTGAATTGTGTCTCTCGGTTGTGAGAGAGGTTGTGATCCCGGGTTGTGGGAGTCGCATTTATATTGTGTATGATTTGGTCTTATTAAGGTTTTTCACAAGGATTTCATAGTGCTAAATCTTGGGTTAGAGGTTTCTAACTCAAGTATCCGGAGGGGATCCGGGTGGTTGGGACGTAGGATCACCGGGAACAAGTCGGGGAGACTTGGGTGGATCCGAACCCGTTACATGCTTTGTTTGCGTTTGTTAATTCTTGTCGATTGTTGTTTATTCCGCATTGTCGTTTGTTCATTGCACAATAGTTAGGAATAACTCTCTTAATTATTTTAAGTACTATTCACCCCCCTCTAGTACGTGTGCAGTAGCTTCCCAGGGCACTACACATGGTACAGTGAAGCTTTCGGGATCCGGTAACTTCTTAGGTATGGAATTTTTGATAATGGAGATGAAATTATCAACTAGCTTAACCACTTCTTGCTTGCGCTTCCCCGCTATTAGATCTTTCAAGAATTTGGCATACGTGGGGATCTCCGTAAGCCCATTGTCTCGTCTTGAAATGTTGAGTGCTACTCCCAAGTGCAGGAGATCGATCAAGTAGTAAACTTGGAGAGTCAGGTATCGAATCCACGGGACAGTCGACCTGTAAACAAAAAAGAAGCAGTTTCAAAAGATTAATAAGACGACGGAAAACTACCACCTTTCGGAGGTGAGATAATTGTGATGATGTTTTTAAGTAAACGAGAAATTAATACTATAACGTGTACAGAGAGTCGATATGGGAAACCAATGAGAGGAGCATGTGTTGGTTGTGATTTCGTTAGGATATGTGTAATCAATGGTAATACACGTCTTTTCTATAACTCAACGTTTCACCCCGCAAGGGTATGAGAACGTCGGAAAATATAACAATAAAAGATCATTCAAAATGCCGTATGTAATCACGTAATTTACTAGCTTCTTAAAGAATTTAAATACATGTGCCCGTAAGGGTCACAACGATGTCTGCAAGGATCATGCCATGAATAAGTTCGCAAGGATCAGATTCGATCCAAGTACACCAACAAAGAGAATACTTGGATAATACGTGAAGAATCTAGCAAAATATGTGATATAACAAGTGAAATAGGGTGAAAAAAGTAGAAACCAAAGATTACAACACCCTAACTACATAACAACCAACACACAAAGATATTATCCATGCATGGAGAGAAGAAAACTCAGTTTCATTAGCAAATACATGATCAAAAGGTCAAAATACATGCTAAATACGTGAAATACAAGGTATAAATTGAGATTTCTATCACCAAAACTCCTCAAAAGCCTCTAAATTTCTACTGCAAGAGCCCCTGATCTCTATTTCCAAAACCCCAGAAAATCTCACGAAAATACGCTCTGTAGCCCCCCCCAATACCCTCAAAATACGCTCAAAACTGATGTGTTATACCCTCTGGAATACGTGGGTATTTATAGGGGAATTAGGTCGGTATCGGATGCTACAATTTCGCTCAAATTCATCTTAAACCCCACTTGGATCCGCTACCGACGATCGGATCACATCGTGACCGTTCGATTCGTGCGGGATCGCGTGTGGGGATGGCGCGTGGCCCTTCTTATCGGGTCTGATCTTCGAGCGCGCCCGCATCCGCTCCGCTCTACGAACCCAGCTCGGAGACGATCTCGTCTGTTCGATCTAGCAAGGGACGGCTCGGATCTCTCCACATCGCTTGTAAAAATCTCGCCACTTCGTTCACTTCGGGCTGCTGTGCATGTACGTCGGTCGTTCGAGGCCGTTGGATCGAGCGGGCAACGGCCGAGATCTTGCCACGTCAACCCGCAGTGCATGTATGTCGCCTTTTGATTTTGAATCTGAGCGGTTTCGTTTCGGACCGTTGGATCGTCGATCAACGTTCGATAAGGAAGCCACAGCACCACGATGTTTCGTATGGATTGGGATGTCGATGTCCATTCCGCGTCGCCCTATATCTGCATCGTTTGATGGAGCAGGAACACGCGTGATGGCTGCCACGTGGCCTTCAAATGTGCCTCAGCCTGCTGCGTTCGAAAATACTAGCGTCCATTGGATATACATCCGACGGTCAAGATTTGGTCGCGCCTCTTAGTACTAAGTGCCGTTGAATGAAATGTTGGGCAGCCAAGATGTGGCCACGTGGCCCGTCTGTTGAGAGGGATACGTACGCACGCCGTATCTCCTGTGTATTTGCATATTTTCGACCGTATTTCTTCATTTAATTTGTATTCTGCATTCAAAAATTCATAGTAATTAGCACAGATCTAAAAAAATACAAATAAATAGTCGTTGGAATTGTGAGATCAAGATCTAGCCATGAAAAATATAAAAATTCAGAAATACTCAGGATATTGCTGTGTTGTGCACAAAATAGGAATTTGCTCTAATAAATAAGAGTATTCACAATTCGAACGTATTAGAGACCAAATAAGTACCGTATATGCACAAAATGGGGCTTAATGAGGGGCTAAATATGTAATATTTACCATGAATCACACCCCCAACTAGCGTTTTTCTAGTCTCTAGCAAAGAGAGCGACTAAATCAGACGTTTAGAAAATTTTAAATCCTTCCAATTGTCTAAGGCTTGGCTCAATAACGTACTTTCCATCATAGTATTTACCATGAATATATGCAATTATGAATGAGATCAAATCCAAGTCATTTTCTCTAATCCAGTTTAAATACATAACATACAAGCATCGTTTTGCATGGACAAAAAGTATAACACAATGTCAATTCATAATTTTCTAATTTTCAAGGAATTAGCACTATTTAAAAGTCGTCTAATTCATGGGTGTTGAGTTTGCAATTTTTTTAACTTAGAATGATTCATGTATCGAGCTTTCCGTTAATGACTCCTAGGTCAGACGACCTTTGGGCATTAGGCTTAGAAGGGCACCTCGAACTTAATAACTCGAATCATCTAAGTTTTATTCTCTCTCTTTTGTGAGTGCACTCCCCATACATCCATCTTTCGACGCAAATCTCCAATGCTTCCTGAGGCACGAAGTCCCGGCTACTTGATGAACTCAAAGGAACGATGCACTTTATTCTTTTTCTCATTTTTTTCCAATCATTTTTTTAAAAGGCAACTCACACCCATTCATTAGACTCACATTTTAGCACATATTCATGGCCACATTCCTCTTCAAAAAGAAAATTATTCCTATCAGTCGTGTCCACTTTAAACTTATGCATCACAACGACTTACATGGAATTAATTCAATCCATTTCGAGATATTAGTCATGGAATTTGAAAATTTTCATAAGGGGCATATTAATGGTTGATTCCATGAAGAGAAAAACAATGAAGCCAAGCCAAAAACAATTTTGAGAATGTCATTGGTACACGAACATCCGATAAAGTGACACTTTAAGAGGGCTAAAATGATGGTTAGAAGATGAGTCATGGTGCTTTATTCTCTTTTTTTGAGTAAAAATCCTAACAAAAAGTCTAATACACTCCCCCAACTTAAAGACAATCATTTTCCTCAATGTTGAAAAAAGCATACTAGAGGCAAAATTCCTTAAAAAGTGTAAAATAAAGAAAAGAAAATCTACTACTACTGAGTAAGGAAAGAACACACCGGTTTAAGTGCCACCCAAAGGTGTGTCTGTAAGCTCCATGGTCTTATCCTCCTTGGTCCAAAGTTCTTGAAAGTGTTTCAGTCGTTGTCCATTAACTTTGAACTTGTTGTCGTCTTTCTCATTCACCAAAATCACCGCTCCATGTGGGAATACTTGTTTGACGTAATAAGGTCCCGACCACTTGGAGCGTAGCTTTCCTGGAAATAAGTGTAGCCGTGAGTTTTACACGAAACTTTGTCCCCTTGTTTGAACTCCTTCCTTAGGATCATTTTGTCATGCACAGCTTTCATTCGTTCCTTTGCCAATTTTGCATTTTTGTACGCTTCCCTCTGTAGCTCTTCAAGATCCAATATCTGCAATTTACGAGAATCATTTGATGAGTCATCAAGCAAATTTAATGATTTGATAGCCCAATAAGATTTATGTTCTAATTCAACAGGAAGATGACAATTTTTTCCATAAATTAAACGGTAAGGAGACATCCCTAGAATGTTCTTGTATGCCGTCATGTAGGCCCATAAAGCTTCAGGTAAGCGAAGACTCTAATCTTTGCACGTGGGATTCACCGTTTTCTGATGGATATTCTTGATCTCCCTATTTGCAAGTTCAGCTTGTCCATTTGTTTGGGGATGGTTTGGAGTTGAAACTTTATGCGTCACCCCAAACTTCTTCATTAAATTTGCAAAGAACCTATTGCAAAAGTGGGACCCTCCATCGCTAATAATGGCCTTTGGCACTCCAAAACGCACGAAAATATTTTCTTTCAAGAACCTTAGCACGATGGATGTGTCATTAGACCTGCAAGGAATCTCCTCTACCCATTTAGAGAAGTAATCAATTGCAACGAGTATGAAAACATAACCAAACGAGGGTGGAAAAGGTCCCATAAAATCAATTCCCCAACAATCAAATATTTCTATTTCTAACATGGGATTTAGTGGCATCATATTTCTTTTTGCGATTCTCTCCAACTGTTGACAAGCACACATGATTTACAATAAGCATATGCATCTTTAAACATGGTGGGCCAGAAAAATCCACTTTGTAAAAATTTTGCAACAGTTTTATGAGCAGAAAAATGTCCTCCACATATCCCATCATGGCAAAATTGTAAAACACTACTAATCTCATGATCGGGTATACATCGTCTCATAATTTGGTCCCCACAATATTTAAAGAGATAAGGGTCGTCAAAGTAGAAAGATTTTACCTCATGTTTGAAATGTTTAAAATCAAGAGAGGACCAATGTGACGGAGTTCTACCAGTCACCAAATAATTTACAATGTACGCATACCATGGTAGAGTAGAGACGGTGAAAAGTTGCTCATCGGGGAAGGAATCTCTCAATGGTGTATCTGATGACTCTGTGCCTACCGTAAGTCAAGAGATGTGATCTGCAACATGATTCTCCGCTCCCTTCTTGTCTCGTATCGCGATGTTGAACTCCTGTAAAAGAAGAATCCATCGTATACGTCTAGGCTTTGCATCCTTTTTAGATAATAAATATTTGAGTGCAGAGTGGTCTGTATAAACGACGATAGGTGATCCCAAAATGTAGCTCTTGAACTTGTCCAATGCAAATACTACCGTAAGTAGTTCCTTTTCCGTTGTCGTGTAATTTCTTTGAGCATCATTCATGGCCTTACTTGCGTAGTAAATCACATAAGGGACTTTTTCTTTCTTTTGCCCAAGAACCGCCCCCATTGCATAATCACTCGCATCACATATAATCTCCAAAGGAAGAGTTCAATCTGGAACCTGCAAAATAGGCGATGAGAAAAGTAAGGATTTCAATTTTTCAAAAGAATTTTGACACTATTGCGTCCAAATAAATTCATAATTTGAAGTTAATAAATGGCAAAGAGGTCGAGAGATAGCGTTGAAATCCTTTATGAAGTGTCTATAAAATCCTTCATGTCCCAAGAAGGAACGAATATCTCTGATGCTTTTTGGTGTTGGCAACTTCTCTATAACTTCAACCTTCGCCCTATCCACTTGAATACCTGCTTTAGAAACTAAGTGACCAAGTACCAAACCTTCCGTAGTCATGAAGTGGCACCTTTTCCAATTGAGTAGCAAGTTCTTCTCTTTACACCTGCACAAAACAAGGGCCAAGTTAGATAAAAAAATTTCAAAAGAAGTGCCGTATACAGAAAAATCATCCATAAATACTTCTACCATCTTTTCAACAATATCACTGAATATGCTTAACATGCAACCTTAAAAAGTAGCAGGCGCATTGCATAGACCAAATGGCATCCTCCTAAATGCAAAAGTTCCAAAGTGACAAGTGAAAGTGGTTTTCTCTGGTCCTCTAGAGCAATCTCTATCTTATAATAACCTGAGTAGCCATCTAGAAAACAATAATATTCATTACCAGCCACTCTCTCTAAAATTTGATCTAGGAAAGGCAAAGGAAAATGGTCGTTTCTTATTTTTGAATTAAGCTTCCTATAAGCAATACACATTCTCCATCCAGTGGTGGCTCGCATAGATATGAGTTCATTATTTTCATTTTTAACCACAATTAAACCAGATTTCTTAGGTACAACATGAGTTGGAGTAACCCACTTGCTATCAGAGATTGGATAAATAATTCCAGCATCAAGTAATTTAAGAACCTCACCTTTTACCACTTCTTTTAATGTCGAGTTTAACCGACGTTGCATTTCACGTGTAGGTTTTGAATCATCCTCAAGATAAATGTGATGTGTAAAAGTTAAGGGATTTATACAATTGATTTCTGCAATGGACCATCCAATGGATCCTTTATGTTTATTAAGTACATCAAGCAATGATTGTTCCTGTTCAAGTGTAAGTTTGGAAGATATTTCCACTGGGAATGTCTCATCTTTTCCCAGGAATGCATACTTCAAGTAGTCCGTTATTGGCTTCAGCTCAAGCTTTGGATGCTTCACGTCAGAGGGTAGTTGTGGTGGCAGTCCAGCTGGCAATGGTTCAAATCTTGATGCCCATGCTTCCCTTGGTTTTTCATGAGTGCCCTGCAGAAAATAAGACTCATTAATATCATCAAAATTATAATCAATATAATGAGATTCACATTCATACTTAGCCTCAAAATAGTCTTCAATCAAATTTTCAATAAAACATACCTCTTCAACACTTTCAACACTTGTTGGCAGCTTACATGATTTAATGATATTTAATTCAAGCTTCATGTTACCAAACGTTATCTTCAACTGTCCATCCCTACAATTGATTACAGCATTGCATGTAGCTAAGAATGGACGTCCCAAAATGACAGGAGTGATGTTACCAGAAGGTGGTCTATGTATATCTAGGACGATGAAGTCCACGGGGTAGTAGAACTTGTCCACCTGAACAAAAACATCCTCTACGAAACCTCTTGGAACTTTCATTGATCTGTCTGCTAATTGTAGCACCACTGGCGTTGGTTTCAGCTCTCCCAAACCTAGGTTCAAGAAAACAGAGTGAGGCAAAATATTCACATTAGACCCTAGAGTAAGGCAAAATATTCACACTAGACCCCAAAACAAGCAAAGCATTTCCAAAGCTCTTTGTCCATATAGTGCATGGAATAGTAGGAGAACCAGGATCTTTATATTTGGGTGGAGTGTTATGTTGAACTATGGCACTTACCTGTTGCGTGAAAAAAGCTTACTTTTTCACATTAAGCATCCGTTTCACAGTGCATAAGTCCTTTAAGAATTTAGCATAGGCAGTCACTTGGTTTATCGCATCAAGCAAGAGAATATTAATTTTTACATGTTTGAAGATGTCCCTAATTTCTGCCTGATACTTATCTTTTGAGGGTGGTGCTAGCCTCTGTGGAAATGGAGCTGGAGGTGTATATGGTTCTGGCTCTTTTTCCTTGACCTCCTCTTTTTCCAAGCTTTTCTCCTCTCTTGTAGCTTTTGTCGTCCATGCTCGTCCTCTTTCTTCTCGACTATTTGTTCATGCCTAGGTGGTTCTGGCTTTTCTATTTCTCGTCCGCTACGCAAAGTAGTCACCGCCTTGCATGGTTTTACATTGTCACCTGAAAAAGAAGAGGAATTTATATTAGGATTTGCAACAGATTGAGCTGGTAAAGTACCTTTTTTAAAGATGCAGCAATTTTAGAAAAATTTTCGTTAAGCTGCTGAAACTTTGCTGAAATTGTTGTTGAAGCTGTTGTTGTTGTTGATTCTGCATCTGCATCATTTTCTGAAGTACGGCAGTGATATCAGCGCTCTACTCCTTCTTCCCTTGGTTGCTCACATGATTTGGATGCTGGTAAGGAGTGGTCGTCTGTTGCACCGGCTGCTGTGGTCCCCATCTCAAATTTGGGTGATTCTTCCAAGAAGAGTTGAAAGTGTTCGAATTTATTCCTTGATTGGACACCCAATTCACTTCAGTTTGTGGGTTCCTTATGGTCTCTTTCATAGCAAGGATCGCAGGGCAAACAGACGTGTCATGAGTGGGCTGCTCACAAATAGCGAAAAAACGGTCCAGCTTCGACTGCTTTTGCTGCTCTCAAGTCGAGGCCTTGTAGCCTCTGTGTCAGCAATGCATCCACCTGCACTCTTATTACATCATCTGGCTTTAATGAATGCATGCCTCCTTTAGATGGTAGAAGTGGCTCTGATTTGTCAAACTCTGAAGTAGACTCCCATCTCCTCGCATGCTCCACTATAGTCTCCACGTAATCCCATGCCTTTGTAGGAGTTTTCTGAAAGAACTTGACGCACCCGTAACCTACACCTAGGTTCCACCTGGCGGTGTCACGATCGCCAGGCGTAGTATGGCCCATAGGCTACGATTTCGGGCTCAATCCGCAAGCGGATGGTGTCGAGTTATAGTATATAAGATGTCGAATCCCACAGGGATGGTGATAGTGCCACTTGGTTCTCAGTCTATTTCTAAGTCTAGAAGTGAGATAGCAGTCGGGGTAACAGATTTGGGTTGGTTGTTGTTGTGGTAATATCAATAAGGAGGGACTAGGGCTTTAGGGATCACTACTAGGATCATTGGGGGTCGATGTTAGGATAGGGTCCTTACATTGCATTAGGGTTAGGGAATTAATCCTCCAATTCGTACCACTCTCGTGTGTTAGAATTGCAGGGTATTTCAGTGGCTCTCGTTGACGTAATGGCGGTAGCCGTCAACGTAGCAGTATAGTTCGTCGATTGATCCCCTCAAGACACGAGCCAGGAATGTTCACATGCCTTGGTTGGATCCAACGATTTCCCTATTCGAGTCCCTAGATACCCCTTAAGCACATCAATTCCATAGACCGTGGGCATGATCTCAGTATGGGTTATCTACGGATTCGGTAGGATCTACCGAAATACAACCCTAAATCCCTGAATTCAACGTAGGGATCCAGATCTACATTTTCCCCTTAGAATCCTAGGGCTAACCCATCAACCCTAGAATAAATCTACTCACACATTGCAATAGCGGCAGACAAAAACGTTAATTCCACAGAAGAAAACATTATAGCAATCGAGAGATTAGAGCTAAGAAACTTACAGCGAAAGTTAAATAGTAATTGTAAATCCAGAAATAATCTCAGATTCCAAAACGCAAGCACAATCCGAAATAAGCGCAATAATCTCCAGTATCAGATCCCAAAATTCTTCTTTAAAAAATTAATCTAAGAAAATCCTACCAAAAATCGCACAGGGCTCACTGAACTTTGATCAAAAATTGCCTAATGGAAGTCTCCCCTCGTCGCTCCCAGATTGCCAGCTTCAGTGCCCCCGAGATCACGCGCAACGCGATCTTTTCAAAGACTTTCCAAAAATGCCCTTGGTGTTGCCGACCGAGTAGGCTACTCGGTCGAGCACTCGGCTGCTCGGTCAGTGGCTCGGCCCATGTAGTTGTGCTGCTCGGCTGCTTGGAGATTTTGAAATCGACCTACCGTGACCGAGTAGTCTCCGCTGGGTCTGAGTAGGGCTCGACTCGGTGGATACTTGGGCTCTACTCGGGCGCTGCTCGGGCTGTGGAATCTGAGGCTACTCGACCGAGCAGATGAGCTGCTCGGTCCGAGTCAGCCCGTATTTGCCCACTTTCTCGAATTGCCATTACTCGGTTGAGCAGTTGAGCTGCTCGGCCCGAGTAATTTCTGGGAAACTGCTGCTGATTGCTCCTGGGGCTTCTCTCTGCTCTCTCCCTCTCCTCTCTCCTCCAATGGCTTTGAAAGTGCGGCGAACTCCTCCAGAGCCCTGACAATGGGCTCACGAGCACGTCGGATGTGTCCATACCCAAGTGGGGGTCCAAATCGCTCCAAAATCTCTGAAAACTCACAAAACACTATGAAACTCGAAATATCGTCAGAAACACAATATCGTAGTAAAAAGTGGGATTTGGATGCGAAAATGACATGAGATGCAATGAAATAATGATATAAAAATAGTGTAAAATATGGACACATCAAAATCCCCAAGCTTACCTCTTACTCGTCCTCGAGGAAGACGAATAATCGGTACGCTGGGAGGAAAAACAAAAAGAAAATAGGAAAATGAAAATAAAAAGAAATGAAAAGCAAAAAGAGAAGTAAGAGGAGAGTGATAAGGATGATCGGTCAGATCTCAGGCCTTAATAGTATATTACGATACTCTAAATGATAAACACACATACTACTGGCAATTTCTAGCTTTACACATCATATAACATGCAGTGCAAGCAAAGAACAGGGATCTACTGAAATAACACCGTCAAATCATATCAATCTCATGCAATCCCTGGAGTCTAGTATAAAGGAGTTCGCAACGCCCTTTTCAATCACAGATACACAAGGAGCATAAGAGAATCACACAACATGCAATAGAGAATAGAAAAAATCATGCCATTCAGATATTCATTTCAATACGTGAAAAATCTCCAAAACTAAAGTAATTCGTAAAGTTTAGGTTTTATAAAATCTCCCTGATGTGCACCATCTCCACTCAAATGTCAAGCTCACTCATGTAATCAGTTGGTTTACCCCCCTAAGCTTATCTTGAGGCGTCGCATCAAGGAAAATGATATGGAATTTTTATTCTTCTTCCCAGAATAAATGATAGCGTCTAATGAAAGGATATATAATGGTATTTATTTATTTTCTTTCTTTTTCTTTTCTTTTTCAGATATGAATATATACACTTTTTTTTCTTTTTTTTCTTTTTTCATTAGAAGCTATACTTTTTTTCTTTTTGGGTTTGGGAAGTAAGATGCGGTAAAGGTTGCTATGGGGGTGAAACCAACTGATATGTAGAGATATAAAATAGATATATGGATAAGGAAAATAATGGGACTCTCGGTTCACTCATAAGAGGGTGCACACAGTTCGATAAAATAAAACCCTAACTAAACTCATATATAGCATGGATATTTTCACTTCTCTAAATGAATACTGAAAAAAACATGCAGTAGTAAACACAATATCAGCAGGCATGCAATCAGAAGTGACTGAGATAAGAAAACAGATGCTCCAAGTGTTCTAGTGATGCGTGAACCTGGGTGCGTTTTCCAACATAAATCATACTAGATACTAATTCATGCAGTCAATTTTCAATTCATTTCAAGTATTAAATCAGATAGATCATCAAAAGAGATGCATGCATATAAATAGTAAAGCTGAAATTCACCCTAATAGCACGTCAACAGAAATGAGCATCGCAAACGACTAATAAGGCCACGAGAGATATCATCATGCGGAAACATCCCTAGCAAAGATAAAGAAAAAGAGGCGGATAAAAAGTGAAAATAAAAATAAAAAAAGATGCATGCATGGTAAAGATAGAAAATATGATGCAAAATGAGAAAAAAGACAACGACGTGAAAAATGGTGGAAAAGTGAAATAAAAACTGAAGTAAGGAAAGAAAATGTAAAAGAAAATATCAAAAATAAAGCGGTAGCGCTCATCCCCCAAGCTAAACCTAGCAGTGTCCTCACTGCTAAGAAAACGCTCGTGAGCGGGAGATGATGCTAAAGGGGTGGGGTGGGTGGGATAACAAAATAAAAACTATGTAATAAAAGAAAAATGAAATAAATATAAAAATATGATAGGATGCGATGCAATATGTGATATGATGCATGGGTGTGTCCTCCCCCAAGCTATGTAAAAGTAGGGCCCTGAACAGATAGATGGGCATATAATGAATGGGGGAGGCAAAAGTGGGTAGGGACTGCATCAAGCAGAGGCACCACCCTCTGGGGGTGGTGATGGGTCTCTATACTGTGGACTAGGGGTGGTGGGTGGAAGATCCGGTCGGAACTCATGGGGTGGATTGGTTCGCCAGTGACGAACGAGGCTCTGGAGGAAGGACAGGTCACGTTCGACCGACTGTTGAGTCATCGCACCACCATGTCCAGCTAGGAGGAGCAAGGCGGAGAACCGGTCAGCTTTGTCATAGTCACGGAACGTAACCTCGTATTTGGCATCGCCTAAGTAAAAGGGGTCAGAGGGGCGGGGGGCGGTGGTGGATGATTCGGCGACGGTGTTAGCTCGAGTAGGCGAGCGCGTGCGACGTGTATGCCGGGTAGGCCTGGGGTTGGATGTGCCCGTGTTGGTGGGTCTAGCGTGATGTGGAGGCATTGTGTAAGTGGAGGAGAATAGTACTATATTATGTAAAGCAAATTGGGCAAATAGGGAATGAATTTACCAGCTAGAATGAGATGGCATTGTGTCCCCGTCGGGAGTGCCACTGATCCGGAGTATCCCTACGCCTTTCAAATAAGTGTTGGCAATTTAAACCTAAAATAGGGAACATGAGGATGTCAGAACACTTAAGCACAAACAAGTAGAATCAATTACGAAGGGTGTTTGGTTGAATATCAAACGACGGGAGGCGGCCTTGTGGAGAGAAGGAACATCTTCAGGAGAGATGGCGACGGCTGTGAAGAGGGAAAGAGGGTTTGGTCGAGCGAAAAGAGGGGGTTCGAAAAGGATTCGACTTCGTGGCCGAAAACGGTTTGGTCGAGAGGCCCATCGACCAGATAAGCAGCGAGACAAGACTTGGACAGAGTAACCCGGTTGCTCGGTCGGTTAAGTTGGAGAAGTAATGACTCGGGCTGAGCAATTTGATTGCTCGGTCGAGTTGTCTACGGTCGCTTATTACTCGGGCGGAACACGTTGAAACTCCATGATGAAATTCCTACAGCCTGCTCGGTCGAGCAGGCTGTTACTCGGTCGAGTCGCATATTGCTCGGGCCGAGTTAATTATTACTGATCGGGTTGGCAGAGCGACATTTTTGTCCTCAAATTTGAAGCATGTAGTACTCGACCGAGTAGAAGGATACTCGGTCGAGTCGCATATTGCTCGGGCTGAGTCGATTTTATCCTGCCCGGGTCGACAGAGTGACGTGTTCTCCCCTATTTCAATACCCTGTAGTACTCGACCGAGAAATTCGATACTCGGGCCGAGTATATTTCTACTCAGACCGAGTAACAAGCAGCTCGGGTCGAGCGAAAATGGATGCGTTTCTCAGTATCTGTGCTGCTCGACCAAGCAGGCAAGCTGCTCGGTCGAGTTCCATGTGCCTTTTCTGCCCAACTTCCTGGGCTATCCTGTGCTATACTCCATCTTCCCCTGGTGAATTGCTCTCATATCTAACCTGTACAAGGTAGTGATTCATCAATTCTTGTATGGTTTTCAAAACTTTATTTCTAAAACATTTAAAATAAGAGTAAGAAACCGAAAGAGAGGATCCGAAATCCAAGAAGTTGGGTTGCCTCCCAATAAGCGCTCGTTTTTAATCGTGAGCTCGACTCCCCTTAGATATATCAGTTGTCGTTGGGGAATTCCTCGAGTAAGCACGTCTCCTCTGGTCTTATAGGTTCTCCAGCTCTGTAAGGTTTAATTCTTTGACCGTTAACCTTGAAATTCCGTTTTTTCCCTCGAGCTCAACGGCACCTCCTGGGGATAAGCTTACTATCTTGTAGGGGCCGGACCACCTTGATTTTAGCTTCCCGGGGAAAAGGCGTAGTCTTGAGTTATATAGAAGTACCTGGTCGCCGACGTTATGGCGAACAACCGTGATATTCCTATCGTGATAGGCTTTGGTCCTATCTTTGTATATCTTTGCATTTTCATAAGCATGACGCTGAATTTCGTCCAACTCGTTGCAATGAAGGGCTCGTCGGGTGGCGGTGCTTTGGTAGTCAAAATTCATTTTCTTTATCGCCCAATATGCTCTATGCTCCAATTCTACTGGAAGGTGGCAAACTTTTCCATACACCAGCCTATATAGGGTTGTGTCGATGGGGGTTTTGAAGGCAATGCGATACGCCCAAAGGGCGTCGCCCAACTTGTGCGACCAATCCTTCCTTTAGGCGCTTACTGTTTTTTCCAGGATGCTCTTTATCTCCATATTAGATACTTCCACTTGGCCGCTGGTCTGAGGGTGGTAGGCGAGGGCGATCTTGTGATGAATTACATACTTTTTCAGCATCGCCTCGAATTTTCTCTTGATAAAATGACTCCCTCCGTCACTTATGATCGTCCAGGGGACACCGAAGTGAGGGAAGATAGTATTCTTGAAAAATTTTGCTACTATCCTCGCGTCGTTTGTCGGGGTGGCTATGGCTTCCACCCATTTCGAGACACAGTCAACGGCAACCAAGATGTACTTGTTGCCGTTACTCGATGGGAAAGGCCGCATGAAATTGATGCCCCAGTAGTCAAATAGCTCTATCTCCAAGATGCCGTGGAGGGGCGTTTCATTCTTCTTCGTGATATTCCCAGTCCTCTGACATCTGTCGCACTTCCTTATGTATTCATTAGCATCCCTGAATATAGTGTGCCAGTAGAAGCCACTCTGGAGAATTTTCGCCGTGGTTTTGGTGACCGCTGCGTGCCCGCCACATGGCTGATCATGGCAATGCAAAATGATGGAAGTTGATTCCTCTTTTGGGATACATCGTCTGATGATCCCGTCGGTGCACGTCCTGAACAGATACGGATCGTCCCAGAAATAGCTCTTGGCATCATGCATGAATTTCCTCCTTGAATAGGTCACCAGCCTATATGGAACTATCCCACTCACCAAATAATTCACTATGTCGGCATACCAGGGAGCTTCAGAGGTATTTGCCACAAATAGTTGTTCACCTATGAACGAATCGTCAATCTGTAAGTTGTTGTCCCCGTGCCTCTGAATTAGCGACAAATGGTCTGCCACCATGTTTTCTGCTCCCTTCTTGTCCTTGATCTCGATGTCAAATTCTTGGAGCAGAAGGATCCATCGTATCAGATGTGGTTTAGCATCCTTCTTGCTTAGCAGATATTTCAACGCCGCGTGATCCGTGTGGATGATCACCTTGGACCCCAAGAGGTAGGATCTGAACTTCTCGATAGAATAGACTACGGCTAGCAGCTCTTTCTCCGTGGTAGTATAGTTCTTCTGAGCGTCATCCAGGGTTTTGCTAGTGTAGTATATAGCATGGAGCTTCCCCTCCTTTCTTTGGCCAAGAACAACTCCCACCGCTTGGTCATTAGCATCACACATAAGCTCAAATGGTAGATTCTAGTCCGGTGGCTGTATAATCGACGCTGAGATGAGAGCTTCCTTTAACCTGTTGAAAGCTAGCAAACAAGCATCAGTAAACACAAAAGGAGCGTCATTAGCTAGGAGCTCCGTGAGAGGGCGAGCAATATTGGAAAAAATCTTTTATAAAGCGTCGGTAAAAACCGGCATGCCCTAGAAAACCACGGATACCCTTGAGGTTGGTGGGCAGCGGCAAACTTTTGATAACCTTTACTTTGGCCTTATCAACCTCAATTCCTTTAGAGGTAATGACATGCCCAAGAACCACTCCTTCTTTCACCATGAAGTGACATTTCTCCTAATTCAAAGTAAGATTGTTATCTTGGCATCGTTCCAAGACCTTGGATAAATTAGCTAAGCAACTATCAAACTCGGTGCCATAGACAGAAAAGTCGTCCATGAAGACCTCCATAATATTCTCGATAAAATCCGAGAAAATAGACGTCATACACCTTTGAAATGTGGCGGGTGCATTACACAGCCCAAACGGCATTCTTCGATAAGTGAAGGTACCGTAAGGGCATGTGAACGTCGTTTTCTCTTGGTCTTCCCGATGCAACGAGATTTGAAAAAATCCAGAGTATCTGTCTAAGTAGCAGAAATATTTGTGCTTAGCTAAGTGTTCGAGCATTTGGTCTATGAAGGGCAGAGGGTAATGGTCCTTCCTGGTGGATTTATTCAGCTTCCTGTAATCGATACACATGCGCCACCCAGTGACAGTTCTAGTAGAGATTAATTCATCTTTTTCATTTTTTACGACTGTCATGCCCCCTTTTTTAGGACAATCTGCACAGGACTAACCCATTTACTATCAGAGATGGGATAATTGATGTCAGCATCTAAAAGTTTCAGGACTTCCTCTTTCACCACCTACTTCATGTTTGGGTTCAACCGCCTTTGAGGCTCAATGGAGGTGGCATCCTTGTCCTCTAGGTGAATCCTATGTGTACATATGGTCTCGTTGATACCCTTCAGGTCGGAGATATTATACCATATCACTTTTCTGTAAGACCTAAGGATTTTCAGGAGACTCTCTAACTGGGGTTCCATGAGAGACGCATTCACAATAATAGGATAGGTGGAATCTTCCCCCAGAAAAGCATATTTCAAAATGGTGGGGAGGGGTTTTAATTCTACCTGAGGGGGTGCTGTACTCCGGACGTCTCTTGCTTGTGAGAATGACGCATCCTCGATCTCGGGTTCAGAGGGTGAAAACTCTTCATTCGTGGAATCATAGGAGGAGCAAGGAGATGATGGTGCGTCGAGGCACATGTCTGCAGGTTCCGCTCCCGTAGCGCACCTGTCAACAGAAGCAAGGTTTTCAGGTATATGTTCGCTATCAAACGTAAAGTCCGGAATACTTCCCTAGTTGATGTGGTTTTGCGATGGTGGTGGGTTTGGGTACTCCTCATAGGCATGTTCTTCATACGCTGAGATCTACAGAATGTTGTCGTTATAGAAACATAATGTATCTCCCTCATACCGCACATAAGTTCCATCAGCTACAGCAACACCATCCAGGGCGTCCGCATTATGAAAAGCGGTTGCGATGAAAACCGAGAGCTCTTGCGTAGCTGGGTCGTCCGTAGGGAATTCAACTGGGCCATGTGCCCATACGTCAGCTACTATACTTTCTATTATCTCAAGAATCTGAGAATCGTTCAGTGACTCTAATTGATGAGTCTCTTCCCAATATGCATCAACAGGTGGGGCCTCAATGGTTTGAAGGAGCATTACGTTCTCATCAAAGCCTACTCGATATCATCTTCAATGGTACCTGCATCAGAAACTTGGTTCATTAAGTAATCCATGAATAGTTACTGATTTGCATTACCTGCAACATAGGTTCCTGAGCCAATAAATCAAATTGCATCGATTAGTTCTCTCGCTGTGCATTCAACCATGGACTCGTACATGCGCGAGTCTTGGAAGCCGTGTATATGATAAGGGGAAAGACTGAACTCCTCTGAGTCGCTATCGGACTCACAGGTCCACTGCACTTGCATTACCACCTCCATTATACCTGTTTGGTAAGGAAATAATCGCTAGCTGGAGGGAGACATTAGTAGCAAGGCAGAGAAAATAGAAAAAGAATGGAAATGGTGGAAAGGTGAAGAAATGATCGGAACGCTAGCAAACTTCACAAAAATAAAAACAAACTGAGATGGAACACTATTGTCGTCCCCGACAACGGCGCCAAAAACTTGACGCACCTGTAACCTACACCTAGGTTCCACTTGGCAGTGTCACGATCGCCAGGCGTAGTATGGCCCCTAGGCTACGATTTCGGGCTCAATCCACAAGCGGACGGTGTCGAGTTATAGTATATAAGATGTTGAATCCCACAGGGACGGTGATAGTGCCACTTGGTTCTCAGTCTGTTTCTAAGTCTAGAGGTGAGATTATTGGAAGCAACGATCTAGGATCTTGGTTTGATGATGACAAACGTGTCGGTATATCTAATGTGTGTGCTCAGTGTGTTTCAGGCTTGGCGAAATGATATATCTAGGCTATTTGGCGGAATTGCTATTCGTATAGAACATTGGGAGAGAAGGAGTGTGTGTGCACAAAGAAGTTTGACTTGGTCAAAAGATGATTGGATCAAATCAATTGGTGATTGGTGCAAATCAAATACTTATGGTTAATTTGATTAAGTCAAATGCCGTGGAGATTCAATTTAGAATTCGTATTTCATATCCAATCTGAATTGCTATCATATCTCCATTACAAATCAATCCCAACTACTTTTGTTCTAATCCTAGCCCATTCTATATAAACCCTATCATCCCTAGGGTTTCATGGCGCGGCAATACAATCATTAAGAGGGTGACGGCCACAAAGAAAATAGAAAGGGGGTTACTAAATTTTTAGAGAGGCTAGGTCACGCATCCAAGAAAAACACATCTTCTTCATTTTTTAAAACCTAGCCGCAAGTTTTTCTTTCAACTCCTTCCTCCAAAATACTTCTCCTCATGCCGTGAACATCACCCTAGTCATCCAAGCTTCAATTCAAAAATCAAAAGGTCAAGAGAGCTTCACGTTACAAGAGCAGCGGACTTCTACAAGTTGAAATTCAAAAAGAAATCTTTGAAAACCCAAGGCGACGCAACTCTTGTTCTCATCAAGTTACTGTCACGCAAGCCTCTCTTCTACAAGCCATGCTGCTGCAACATCCACGCAAAAGAAAGGGGCTACAAATTTCGTGCGGCAATCAAAAGAATTGAAAGGAGGCTTCACATCATATTGAGGCAACAAAATAATCAACAAGAGCAGAGGCAGCCATATAGAGAAGAGATCGCCGGAGACAAAGCCCGCATAGCCATCGCCGTCGACGCTGCTGATTGCCGCACCCAGCTGTGCATTAGAGTGGCACGCACACACCCCTGTCGCAACCTACTGATCGCCGCACATTGCTGACGCCGCCGTCATCTGCACGTAGCTCCTGGAGACGATATCCGCTGCCGAGACGTCCTCATCGCCACCGACGAGACTCGAAGCAACTGAACGTCTTCGATCAGGCATTTGATCGAACACCTTGAGCGCGTGACAAAAACGCTGATCCCCTCGAAGACGCTCGTTGGAGAAGAAGCCCGACGGAGTCGCCGTTGCTGCTACCGAGTCGAGGAAGTCGAAGAAGCGCCGCTGCCTCGTCGGAGTGAATGTTTGGGTGATTGCCGTCGTTGAAGCGAAGTTGCACGGAAAAAGAATCTCGCCGTCGCATTGCCCTAGCACCGCGCTGCAGCTTGTATCGCCGTTGCTGATCAGCACCTGCCTTGAAGTCGCCGTTGTCGAAGCCGCCGTCGCCGTGAAGAATGAGACGCCGCCGACCGCGCTAACGAACTCCCCCTGCGTGCGTAAACGAAGAAGAGAAACAGGAGTCGTGGTTTATAATTTATTGGGGGTTGCTTTGTGCACATGCCTAGGAAGTAAAAGAATTGAACTGCTCTACTCCACGCACCGACTGCTACTTTTAAGGAGACTGCTGAGCGCACAGACTGCAATATATTGAGGATTGAACTGAAACTGCTTTGTGCATAGACCAGTGCATATCTTGACATCCAGAAGTCGGATTGCGACACCGTTTGCGTCAGATTGGAGCTGACGATGTGCTGATTGACAGAGACGCCTACACAGACACAAACTGAGCATTTCTAAACTTTAAACTCCTTTATTTGTGTCTTAGTGTAACATTCTTTGTAGGAGAAACTTTACCTATTTTTTGGTGACTGTTTTGGGACTTGTCTGGTTGGGACTAGACAAGTGGGACCCAGCTAGTTTGGGACTAGCTGGTAGAAAGCATTACTAGGATTGATAGTGAGAGAAAACACTGTGTGTGGGGTACTGAGAGCCTGGCGAGTGTAGAGACGTAGAGGGTGCTCTGAGCGTGCTCTAACTTGTGGTTTTGTACCTATTGCGCTATTCAATACTAGTTATGCTTTGGGGGCTGGAGTAGGTCGTTGGGACGACTGAACCAGGGTAAATCTGCTGTGTACTCTGTGTCTGCTTTTCATTACTCTGGTTGTGCTTTTAACTGCGTGTGATTTCTCGTGAGTTGCACGAGAATTTTTTTATAAGCCTATTCACCCCCCCTCTAGGCTAGGATCCAGATCCAACAAGTGGTATCAGAGCCAGTTTAGTAGATCTAGCCTAGTTTGACCATGGACCACATTGATAGTGCTTTTGCTGAGGGTCAGTCTATTTCCCGACCACCTAGATTTAATGGAGGAGATTATGCTTACTGGAAAAATCGTATGAAAATCTATCTTATTTCCATTGATTATAAAGCTTGGCAAATTGTTGAAAAAGGATATAAATCACCTGTTATCAAAATTGAAAATACTGAGATGCCTAAACCTGATGATAAGTGGGATGATAATGATTGGAAGCTTTATTCTTTAAATGCTAAAGCTATGAATGCTCTTATTTGTGATTGAAATTGAATTCCACCCCAAGTGATTTTGATGATGAGCACACCAAATGAAAGCTTTGTGTACTAACTACACTACACTCAAGTATGCAGAATTTGCAAAGCTCTACTCATACTCAAAGAAGAACACTTCCACGCTCAAAGACAAAGACGAACATGACTAAACTCAAGTGATGAAGCTCAAGCTCAAACAGAACAAAAAGCACAAAGAGAAGCTCGCTTTCACTTCATCAAGTTGACCAAACTTCCGAAGACATGTTCTGAGTCCATAGTGAGTGTGTCGTGTCTTTTAGGGTATTTGTCAAAGCCATATCAAATAGACAAAACACACACACAAAACAATTTCGAAAATATTTTTTATCTTCAAAATAGTTTTCGAGAGCTTTTCTAGTCACTTCATAATTTTCGTAGTGAAACTCCACACACCCTGGAGCTAACTATGTGTCTGACTAGAAGAACAACAGGAAAAACTCCTCTGGGAGTCGACTACCAAAAGTAGGGAGTCGACTACTTGTCAGAGATCGAAAACTCCTAGAGTTCTCTGGGAGTCGACTACCTATATGAGGGAGTCGACTACCTGCTGTAAATTTCAGACGTTTTTGAATTTGAATTTTGAAATCCTTTGAGCAATTTACTCCGTAATTTTTGGGACAAAAGTCAAACGAAATTTGAAATTCAAATCTCAGTTTTTTCCCTATAAATAGAGCTGAATTCTTTTGTGAAAAACACAACATTGAAAATCAAATCTATTGTGAAAACTCTCTTGAATTCAAAGCTCTCAATTTTTCTCTCTAGCCAATTTAATTCTTATTTGATCTTGCAATACTTTCTTATTTTTTGAAGATCATACTCTTACTTTTTTATTGGCTAAATCGTTTTCAAAATCCTTACTATTATTCTCTTTAATTTTATTTGAAAGGATTTTTTGAAAAGCTCTAGATCACAAAGAACTTCTCTCGTATCTTTGTGTGATCTAGACTATCATTCTATCAAGCCACTACACAAATTGTCTTAACTTTGATTGGCTATAGAATCGGGTGTATAAACCAATCTCTATCAATTATTGTGGAGTATTGGATAAATTCTAATTGTGTTGATTGTTGGAACACTAGACAAGTCTAGTTGTTGCCAGTTGGAAAGTCCTCGGTTTGTGAGGCAAGGGTAAACCCTAGACAAGTCTAGGTGTTGTGATCGGATATCCTGGTCAAGTCTAGGTCGTTGGAAATCCTAACGAGTGAAGTTAGGTGCTTGTATTTGCCAAGGCAGATAGTGGAAATCTCGTACCGGATTGGTCGGGGACTGGACGTACCCGGGTTGCGGGGAACCAGGATAAAAATCCTTTTGTCTGCGTTTGTTTTCTGTGATTTGTTATCTTTCTTGTACAAGCATTCTTTACTTATTATTTGTTCATCTTTGTAATTCATTGTTAACTTATTGAAAAGATTGTATCTTTATTTTCCGCTGTGTATAAATCTATTTGTCAAAGTTATATTTATCTGATCGTAATCCAATCTCTTTCATATTCTTGTTAAGATTGTTTTGTTGATTAAGAACCAAGCGTAGATCACTCTACTTGGTTTCTTAGGCAACATTAGAAGGAATTTATTTGTGTTAATATTGTTGAGCGAAAAAGTTTACTATATACACAACACTATTCAACCCCCCCTTCTAGTGTTGTTTGCCATCCACAGGATCCAACACTTGGTATCAGAGCAAGGATACAAAAGTGATGGCGTCAACATCTTTTCACTCTGAAGGACTGAATACCATGCGACCACCTCTATTCAACGGAACCAACTACGCTAGCTGGAAGATCCGAATGAAGACTCACCTAGAGTCATTGGACATTGAAGCTTGGACTATTACCAAAGTCCCGTACATCGCACCCACCGACGTTGAGTTTGGAAAATGGTCTGTCGATGACAAGAAGAGAGCTAATCTCAATGCAAAAGCAATGAATGCTCTGTTTTGCGCTGTTACAGGAAATGAGTTCAATCGAGTCTCCCAATGTGAGACAGCACATCAAATATGGCATACTCTTCAGGTAAGTCACGAAGGTACTGAAAAGGTAAAAGAATCTCGCATAAACGTTTTACATTCAAAGTTCGAATCTTTTAAAATGGAAGAAGGAGAGAGTATCACCGATGTGAATACTCGTTTTACTAATATTACGAATGAGCTTGCAGGACTAGGAAAGAAACTTTCTGAGTATTAACAGGTAATGAAGATACTAAGATCCCTCCGACCCGAGTGGAAGGGAAAGACTACGGCCATTCGAGAAGCGCATAACGTAAAGGATCTCACCATCGAAGAACTGATGGGAAATCTCATGGCATATGAGATTGAGCTTGAAGAAGACAAGAAAATCGAAGAAAAACCAAAGAAGAAGAATCTTGCATTCAAAGCTCAAGAGGAAGATTCTGACTACACAGACAAAGAAGACCATATTGCGTTCATCTCAAAGAACTTTAAAGAGTTCATCACTAGTAAGTATGGAAAACGATCTTTTAGACCCACTAACGGTATTATTTGTTTTGGCTGCAATAAACCAGGGCATGTCAAAAGAGACTGTCCATTGGAAAGAAACAACCGTGACTCAAGAGATCGTGGGAAGAACAAAGACAATAATGAGAGGCGAAACAATACAAGAAACAAGTTTCGACGACCAAAGAAAGAAGCTTATGCAGCCTTCGACCAGAGCGACGACTCTTCATCCGATGAATCCTCAGAAGAAGATAATGATGAAAGAAGAGAGACAGCACACATGTGCTTCATGGCATCTACATCCTCCAAGGTAAGCTCGCATCATGATTCATCTAGTGACAATGAGTCATCGTCAAGCGATGATGAAGACTTGGATTATAGGGGAGCATATAAGGAGCTATGCAAAATGCATGAAAAGCTCATTAAAGAACATAGAAAGACACTTAGAAATATTAAAAGAGAGACTAAAGAAAAAGAAGAAGCCATTAAAGAAAATAGTCTTCTTAAAGAAAAGAATGATCTCCTACAAAAAGATATTTTGCTAGTAAATGAAAAAGTTGAAAATCTAAATAATCTTCTCGTATCTGTCAAAGATAAATATGACGCTACGATGAAAATTATTGAGAATTTTAACAAAGGAAAAGGGAAGCTAGATAGTATAATAGATAATCAAAAAGCTTCATCTAGCAAAACCGGACTCGGCTATGATTCACATCATACCAAGAAACGGGTTAAGCATACTAGGATGCATCATGCTAACAATAATGTTTTGAGTATCTGGGTACCAAATGTTGAGTATTGGACTCCCCGGATTTGGTTTTGGATGATGAGCAAACATAAATAATTCGTAAACTAACAATTTGTGAGCGCAGTATTGGAGATCATCGCCAAATTCACGAGAACAATCAAAGCGACATCTCAAGACTTCTCAAAGCTCGTATTCTATGCCTAAAGCTTCGTTGAAGCTTTTGGACCATTTTGGAAGTCATGAAGATTTGATCGAAGCTCTCGAAGACCGTACCTTAAGGTTTTATTTATAGTCTTTTAGCTTCGATCTATAGAATGTTAAGCCTTGAGTATATCTTACATTTCTATCTTCTTAACGCTCCTATCTTAGCTCTAGGATCGTTGTAGAAGTCCATTCTAACTTCCTCAAAGCATCGCACTTCGATTCGGACTTCTTATGCATGTTAGTTGGTTCAAGAAGAAGAACTGACTGACTAGATGGTGATCTAGTCGGTCGGCAAAGCTACTTGGACCGACTAGTTTGTTTCCTTAATTTCATGCACTTTACTGTTTACAGTTAGTCGGTCTACGTTGACTCACCGACCGACTAGTTTGTGAACTAGTCGGTCAGTGATGCTTCTTTGACCGACTAGTTGAGCTTTACTGTACATGCTAATTTTCTCCTGAGCTACTGTTTATCGTTAGTCGGTCTAAGAACGTTTGGTGACCGACTAGTTGATAATCTAGTCGGTCAACATTTGTTCTTGGACCGACTAAATCAAATTGTATTCAGACTATTTGTTTTTGACTCTTAGTTGGTCTAAGTTCACTGACCGACCGACTAGTTGAGAAACTAGTCGGTCAGACAGTCTTCTTGGACCGACTAGATTTCTAGGTCTGAAATTCAATCTCTTCACTGTTCTTCACTTAGTCGGTCCATGTTGTTTGACCGACCGACTAGTTGATGAACTAGTCGGTCAGTGGTTGTTCTTTGACCGACTAACTGCTTCAGATTTCTAACCGTTGGGATTTGACCTAACTCGTTTTTATGGGACCCTATAAATACGAAGCTTGGTCATTTCTCTAGGGTTAAGAGCTGCTTTTAAGAGATTCATTGAGATTGAAAGAGTTAGAGATTCTCACTCATTTCCAAAGCTCTCTCCCTCACAAGAAATCCATTCTCTCACTTTCTAGATCTAGAATCCATCTTGAGAGAAGTTTGTTCTTGGTGAGCCCTTCAAGCTCTAGCTTGATTCTAGTCTCCAAATCTCTCCTAGGCACCCATTGCTGGTCATTTCATTGGTGCTAGGTCTTGGTGACTTCATCTTCCTCAAATCCCTCCTTGCACCTATTTGGTAAGAATACTCAAGGTATAGGATTTTGTGGTAAGATTGTTTATTTCATTATAAACTCGTTTATATTGCTTATTGATTCTCTCGGTTGTGAGAGAAGGTTGTGATCCCGGGTTGTGGGATTCACTATTGCCATTGCATGTATGATTTGATCTTGTGAAGGTTTTTTACAAGATATCATAGTGGAAATCTTGGGTTAGGGTTTCTAACCTAAGTATCCGGAGGGGATCCGGGTGGTTGGGACGTAGGATCATCGGGAACAAGTCGGGGAGACTTGGGTGGATCCGAACCCAGTAATATTCTATTGTTAGCATTGTTTAATTTGTTGTTGTCATCAATTTAAGCTTCCACAAATTGATTTGGTAGTTGTTTGCACGATAATTAGGAATTGTACTCCTTGTTATTTTTAAAGTACTATTCACCCCCCTCTAGTACTTGTGCAGTAGCTTGTAGGGCATTACATTTGGTATCAGAGCCAGATACTTAGCTATGTCTGCCAATGACAACAAGACCGTTCGTCCACATGCGGATTATGGATCCTTCAGGAACCGTGAAGGAGCGTCTTCGGTCATGGAAGGACATTCCTCGACTAGGCCTCCATTCTTCAACGGCGTCAATTATGGATATTGGAAATGCCGGATGGAAACGTTCCTTCGGAGTGCCTCCTTGTGGAGAATTACCATGTCGGAGTACAATGTGCCTACCGAAGAAGATTTCGACAAGTGGACTACCGCGGAGGTCACCGCGGAGATTGCAAATGCCAAATCAATGAATGCTTTACAATGTGCATTGGAACCCGAAGATTTTAATAAGATATGCACATGTAAGAGTGCATATCAAATTTGGAATTCGCTCCTCATTTTGCATGAAGGAACGAGTCGGGTAAGAGATTCTAAACTCGTGGTAGTCAATAGAGATTACGAATTGTTTCATATGGAACAGGGAGAAAAGATGAAGGAGTATTATGCTCGCTTCGTCGACATAATGAACGAGTTGGAAGCTCTCGGCAAAACCTACACCCAAAAGGATAAGTGTTCGAAGCTTATCGAAGGACTTCCTTCTTCTTGGGAGAAACGTACCTTCGCCATCGAGGAAGGTAATGACATGAATAAGTATACCATAGTTCAATTGATGTGTACTTTGATGTCATACGAGGTACGCAAAGATAGCAAGGTGAAGTTACAAGAAAAGATGAAGTCCTATTTGAACCAAGACGTGCCTAAGAAAAAGGCGATTGCATTCAAGGCGGCTTCATCCACCTCTACCGATGATGAGGACTCGGAAGAAGAAATGGACATGGAATCCATTGCACTCATGGCAAAGAAGTTCAATCGCTTCTTCCGAAAGGGTAACTTCAAACAAAAATCTAAATTTACTTCTACTAACGCCTCTCCACCTTTGTGCTTTAAATGCAATAAGCCAGGACACATCAAAGCGGATTGTCCTCAAAACAAGCAAAAGGAGAAGTGGAAGGCGCCAAAGTTCGACAAGTCCAAGAAGTACAAAAAGGGGTACAAAAAGGGACTTGTCGGAGCAACATTCACCGACTCCGAGGATTCCTCAAGCGGAGAGTCGGACGATGAGAAAGTGGAGCAAGCGCACATGTGCTTCATGGCAAGAGAGGAGCATGATCAAGGATCTTCCTCTTCCGATGATAGCGACAACGAAGGCGATGAGGTAACAATGGATGACCTTAGGAATGCTAATTCTCAATTATGGTCTAAGTATACTAAATTAGTAAATAGATATACTAAAGTAAAAGATGACTTAGCTAGCATTCAAACCTCGCCTAAAACTATCATCACCAACAACGACACCGTTGTTGAAGAGTTGAAGAATGAGATTGTTAATCTCAAGACTCAACTTGAACATGTTAGCATTGAGGATCTGGAAGAACATAAGATAGCGGATTTGACTTCTCAAAACTCGACGTTGAGTGTTGAGAATGAGAATCTTAAATCTCGTGTTTATGTGCTCACATCGTAAGTATCTACTTTGGATACTTCCTTGCGTTCTCTCACCAAGAAATATGAGAACACATTAGGCCGAATTAACAAATTCAATAAGGGTAAGGACCATTTGGATAAAATCCTAAGTGACTTACTTCCGGCCAATCACCACATTGGCTTGGGGTATACGATGGGAAGTTCATCCAAATCGGCCACTACTTTTGTTAGGCCAACTTCCGGTGCTTCGACGAGTGGTAGCAAACACTCTATTGGTAGTTCATCTATCAATGGTGCTTCCACCTCGTCCACACCCTCTTTCGGAAAGAAACCCACTTTGGGTGGACCTCCAAAGAAGGGGCATGCTTATATGTACACAAATACCATGCCACGTAGGAGCACACGTCCTACTCCACCGGCTCACACATATGATGATTTCTATGCTACACGTTCACGGGCACGTGCACACCATGTGAGACACCCTCACGCACGTGTTCCTCCACATGCATATGTTCACCCACATCATCGTATGAATAACTATCCGCATGCACCATTCCATCATGTTCCTTATGCCTATCCACGACATGCATCACGTAGAAACCAACAACGCATGCATGCACCCAATAGGATGAGGGCTCCCAAGATTTTCACTATTTGGAGCCCAAAGGACACAAGCATAGATGAAAAACAAGTTTACATGAATGCTTATTTTTCGGATGTTGTGCATAGTGGAAATTATGTGGGGAAGTCTAAGTCCAATTGGACTTGGCTTCCAAAGGTCTAACCTTTGAGGACCCAATGACCTTGGGTACCATGATATTAAATTTTCTATCTTTAGGTACTCAAGGAAAAGAAAAAGAAAAGGAGCAACAAATTTAAATTTAGCTCCAAAGGGAATTGGATACTCGATAGCGGTGTTCAAAACACATGACGGGTGACGCTCAATTGCTCTCCGGAGTAGTTCCCATTGCAAATGGAAACCTCGTCGTATTTGGAGGCAAAGAGAGCGGAACCATCGTCGGTGTTGGTAAAGTGGGTAACCCGTCTAAACCCTTAATTAGTGATGTTTATCTAGTTAATGGTTTAAATCATAATCTTATTTCAATAAGCCAACTTTGTGACAAAGGTTACAAAGTTAGCTTTGCGAAAGGATTGTGTCATATTTTGAATGATAATAATGATTTATTATTTTCCGGCACACGCCATAAAGATATTTATATTTTGGATCTTCCTAAGTCATATGAACAATGTCTCGTTGCCAACACAAGTGAACAACACTTATGGCATCGACGCTTTGGACATGTGAACTTTGGAACACTTTATAAGCTTTCAAAATTAAATTCCATTAAAGGTTTTCCGAAGCTCGTTTTTGAAAAGAAAAGTTTTTGTGATTCTTGTGAACGTGGCAAGCTTCCTAAATCTTCATTTAAACCTAAGAAAAGCATTTCTACTAAATGGCCACTAGAGCTATTACATCTAGATTTATTTGGGCCAACTAGAGTTGCTTCCTTAGGAAATGCAAGATATGGACTTGTCATCGTCGATGATTATTCTAGATTTACATGGGTATTTTTCTTATGTAATAAAAATGAAGCTTTTGAAAACTTCACAATATTTGTGAAGAAAGTACAAAATCTCATCGGAACCACCATTGTCACTATTCGTAGTGATCATGGGGGTGAATTTGAGAATGAGTCTTTCTCAAATTTTTGTGATGATCTTGGAATTACTCACACGTTTTCTTTCCCTCGTGCACCTCCTCAAAATGGTGTTGTTGAGAGGAAGAATAGAACGCTTGTGGAGTGTGCTCGCATTATGCTCGAAGATAGTCAACTTGGTTATCAATTTTGGGCGGAAGCGGTACACACCGCTTGTTATGTGTTTAATAGAATACGTTTGAGGCCCGGCACCAAACAAACTTGCTATGAATTGTTGTTTGGTAGATTGCCTCAAGTTAAACATTTTCGCGTTTTCGGCGCAAAATGTTTTATTAAAAACACTTATGAAAATTTGGACAAGTTTGTTCCGAGATCGGATGAGGGGATATTTGTTGGGTATTCATCACGTAGCAAAGCCTACCGGATATACAACAAAAGATCCTCTACGATCGAGGAATCACTTCATGTCTCTTTTAATGAGAATTTTACTACTTCTAGAATTTCAAATGATGATGATTCTATGGATGTTTTATGTGATTCGTTTGAAAATTCTAAGTCTATTGATTCAATTGATTCTATTGATACTAACCCGACTAATGAAGTTGTTGAGAATGTACCTAGTGATCAAGGTATTCCCAAGCGGCTTCATACCGTTCGCGACCATCCCCATGAGCAAGTCATTGGTAATATTCAAGATAGAGTCAAGACGAGATCGCAAGTCCACCACTTCGCCAATTGTGCCTTTGCCTCATCGATAGAGCCAAAGAATATAGTTGAAGCGTGCGAAGATAGTGCTTGGATCCTTGCCATGGAGGAGGAACTCATTCAATTCGAGAGGAATGAGGTATGGGAGCTTGTTCCTTTGCCATCGAAGAACCACACCGTCATAGGGACAAAGTGGATCTTCAAGAACAAAACCGACGAAAACCAAGCCGTCGTACGGAACAAAGCTCGGTTAGTAGCTCAAGGCTATCGACAAGAGGAAGGTATCGATTTCGAAGAATCCTTCGCTCCGGTAGCTAGATTAGAATCAATTAGACTATTATTGTCTTTTGCATGCCATAAAAATTTTAAATTATTTCAAATGGATGTTAAAAGTGCATTTTTAAACGGAGATGTCATTGAGGAAGTTTACGTTTCTCAACCTCCGGGCTTCATAAATGAAAATTTTCCAAATCATGTTTTTAAACTAAAGAAAGCTCTTTATGATTTGAGACAAGCTCATCGAGCTTGGTATGATCGCCTAAAGAATTTTCTTTTGGATTTGAATTTTAAAATGGGTGAAGCCGATTCTACACTTTTTGTTAAGCATGCGAATAATGATATTTTATTAGTTCAAATTTATGTTGACGATATCATTTTCGGTGCTACTAACTTCACTCTTTGCGAAGAGTTTTCTAATGTTATGAAGGAACAATTTGAGATGAGCCACATGGGCGAACTCAAATATTTCTTAGGTCTCCAAATTCGCCAATTGAACGATGCAATCTTCATCCACCAAACGAAATACTCGGTGGAGTTGCTAAAGCGATTTGGAATGGAGAATGCCTCCGGGAAAAAGTCTCCTATGAGAACTACAACGCATCTTAATAAAGATACGGGCGGAAAAGATGTAGACATTCGTCTATATCGAGGTATGATAGGTAGTTTACTTTATCTTACCGCAAGTAGGCCCGATATTATGTTTGACGTTTGCATTTGTGCTCGTTATCAGTCTCAACCTAAGGATTCTCACTTAGTAGCGGTAAAACATATTTTTCGCTATCTAAGTTAAACTTTAGATTTTGGATTACTTTATCCGAAATCTAGCACATATGAGTTAGTCTCATATAGTGACGCTGATTATGCGGGATGCAAATCCGACAGGAAGAGTACTAGTGGCACTTGCCATTTTCTAGGAAATTCCATTGTCTCTTGGTTTTCCAAGAAGCAAAATTCGATATCACTTTCAACCACCGAGGCGGAATACATTGCCGCCGGTGCCGCTTGTGCCCAGGTTCTTTGGATGAGACACACACTGAAGGATTTTGGTATCATTGTGATACTAGCCCTATCATGGTGGATAACCAAAGTGCTATTTGTCTTTCAAAGAATCCGGTGCACCATTCCCGTTCTAAACACATAGATGTCCGACACCACTTTTTAGATGATCATGTTGCTAAAAAGGACATCATTTTAGTGTACGTTGAAACCCAAAAGCAAATCACCGATATTTTCACGAAACCCCTAAAGGAGGACTCCTTTGTGCGGTTGCGTCGAGAATTGGGGATTATGGGTGAATCCGAGATATAGGATTCATGTTTCATTCAATTATCTTGCATGCTATTATATTTCGCAATATTTCGTCTTGCTAGACTTATTGAATTTTTCGGGATATTATGTGATATGTTTGAAGTTTTGCTCGAATTCATATTTGAATGTCGTATTTGAGATTTCGATGTTTTATGGGATAGTTTAGATGACTTATGAGAGGGTTAAGATGTTTCGTCCAAGTGTTTTATGGAGAGAACTTATTTATCAATTTTTGGACTCTTCTAGTCGGTTTCAGTTCATCAGCCAACCGACTAGATGCACATCTAGTCGGTTAGCTAGTGAACTCAGACCGACTAGTTCAAGCTTTGAACTTTCCTTTGTCATTGACTTCTTTTAGTCGGTCACAGTTCACTTACCGACCGACTAGATTGAAAACTAGTCGGTCAGTGATTCTACTGTGACCGACTAACTCTAGCCCTAGAATTTTCGTTTTGCCTCTGTTTTGACTTAGTCGGTTTAAGCTCATTGATCGACCGACTAGATCGTAATCTAGTCGGTCAGTGCTTGAACTATGACCGACTAAGTGCTCAAGGGCAGTCACGTCTTTTCGCGATTTCGACCGACTTATACTTAATTTATCCGACTTCTTTCTCTCTTAGTCGGTTGTTTTTCTCCTCCAGCTCGAAATCCCCAAAACCCCCGCTCGTGTCTCCTCGTCTTCCCGTCGATCTCCGGCCATCCTCCGATCATCCGCCGCCGTCGATCCCTCCTCCTAGGTATATCTCCCCCTCCTAGGTCTCGATTCCTATTCTAGGGTTTCGAATTTAATCCTAGGGATTGTTGACTTTGCATCTAGGGTTTGATCTTTCGATTTTTTTTCTCTTTCAGCTCTAGGGTTTGTGTAGCTTCGTTTGCTTGTACTCGTCGTGCCACGATCATGGCAAAGACGAGGATCCCTATCACTTCCTCTGGGGCATCCCCCATGACCGTAGAGCCTTCTAACCCTAGGAATCCGTCTAAGCCCAAGCGCCGTGCTAAATCTACCCAAGCTTCTCCGTCTTCGCCTCCTCTGAAGAAGCAGAGGACGGCGACCGTCAAACCCGGTAAACTGTCTAAGTCTAGAAAGCCTATACTCCACACTCCCACTACTCCTCCTGATTTCGATACTGAATTTAGACCCGAGGATGAGTCTGGCCATAGGGAACCCACTCCTCCACTTCGTCCTAGGACTCGACAGCCTAAGGGTAGGGGCCCAATGCCAGCTGGTGGTGTTGACATATCGTTGTGTCGCGACGACCCTTTGTGTCTAGCGGCCTACAACCGTATTGAACACTGCCCGATGTTATTGGAGCACTATGTTTAGTTTTCAGATTTCCTTGGCTTAGCTGATCTCCTATCATATAGTGGGCTCCTTGACTACCTTCGCTTCGACCCTAAGGCGAACCCTCGACCCTATCCTCGCCTGGTCAAACTATTCTATGCAAACCGTGTCCGGGGCCACTACGATGAGAGTCACTCCATCGAGACTACTGTCTTGGGGACTCCTATAGTTCTCACGACAGAAATCTTGGGGGGGGGGTGCTTGGTTGTTCGTCGTCTGGTCTCCTCCCGTCGGACATTTCTGTTGATGATATCTCCTCCTTGGATCAGTCGGTTCTATCTGATATCTTCCATGTGATCCATCCTGCCTTCATTGGTGTTCCTTCGAAGTCGTTTAAGCCTAATGCATGGGTGCTCAATCTCATTCTGAAGTCGTGCTTGCTTCCCAAGTACGGCTCATCTTCTCTGCCATCCCAGCCGTTCCTCAAGTTGATTTACGCTCTATTCTTGGGTTGCGAGATTAATTGGGCTCGCGTTATACTCGATAAGATGGACTCTTTCGAGTGTATTCACAAGACCACTAAATCTGTGCATATCCCTTATCCGTGTCTGTTGACCTTGGTATTCCGTCATTTTCGAGTTCCTCTGCCTCCTGACGATGAGCGTCCTCTTGGTCCTCCACTGAACGTGACGACCGTAAAGAAATCTCTTGCGGCACTCCGTCACGTGCAGCGGACGACTCCTTCAGCTTCTCAGGGCACTACTTCTGCAGCTGCTGCTTCTTGACCTCCCACCACACTTGATGATGTCGTTCGGTTACTTCGTCGTCACGAGTCTCGTTTGGCTCGTACCGAGGAGGTAGTTTGCCGTATGGCTAGTTTGATGGGTGTTCAGCTTCCTCCTCCTGTTTCTGAGGATGAGGAGATGGATGATGAGGATATCGATGAGCTTGTCACCTCCTTTGCTCGTAGCGCTGAGGCCACTGCTGCTGCTGCTGCTGCTACCACATCTGCTCCTGGAGCTGCCACCTCTTCCGGTGCTCCAGAGACTTCTGCACCAGTGGATCAGACTTCTGATGCTGCTGCTGCTCCCGCTGACGTCTCTGCTCCAGACTTGCCTGCTGATGTTCATGTTGATACCCCAGCCGTTGAGCCAGTCGTCGTTGTTTCCACTCCTGCCCTGACGATCCCTTCTGTTGACACGCCTGTCCTCACAGCAGAGCCTGAGTCCACTCCCTCGACTGGACCCACGGAGACTGCTGATCCGGCCACTTCCTCGTGATCGTCTGTTTCGAGGCCTCTCCTGTGATCTTTGGATGACACATCTTGGTGAGAGTGTTTTGGGTTAGGATGGAGTTTTGGCGGTGTTTTGATGTGTTTTGATATGTTGGATGTCGGTGTACTTGTTGTACTTTCATTCTATAGGATGTTTGATGAAGATGTTTCGATGACATATGTTGTATTTTTTGATGTTGATATGGATGTTGCACTTGATATGATGTAGTCGATGTGATTTTGGATGTACTCATGGTATTCATATATATATATATATATATATATATATATATATATATATATATATATATATACATCGATGTTCTCTTTGTTTTACTTCATTGTGCACATTTAATATTCATTCAATGTCTATGATATGTGAATTCATCGCTCGACACTTAAAAACTTGGTTAAATAGATTATATTTCTATGATTGTATAGAATTGTTTTCCATGCACAAATTTAACCAAGAATATTGAGTATTGGAGGGTATGTTCCTTTATTCAATAAATGAATTTATATTTGGTATTTTGATGATTTTAATTTTCGCTTTTCGATAATGGACAATTTGGCACACTAAGATTTGATTTCATCTCTTTTCCCTTGGTGTCAATTTGTTCCATCGTCAATATCTAAGACTCCCGATGTTGGATTTTCCTTATCCTAGTTGTTTTCGTTGTATGCCCCCCATTTTTGGGTAAATGCCAAAGGGGGAGAGATAATGATAATGAATAGGGCAAATGAAAATTTAACTCAATTTCCAAGAATCTAATTTGATATGTTAGATTCAGGGGGAGTTAAGATATATATAAGGATTTTCAAAATCCGATATTTCAAAATTCGATTCTCGTTATATATCTTACTCGTCTAATTGATGCAATTTATATATATTCAATTTGGAATTAACGTGTCATCAATGCAGGGGGAGTAAGTATTTTACATTTGAATCATTATATTTGATTATTATTTATGATGGTTTGTCATCACCAAAAAGGGGGAGAATGTTGAGTATTGGACTCCCCAGATTTGGTTTTGGATGATGAGCAAACATAAATAATTCGTGAACTAACAATTTGTGAGCGCAGTATTGGAGATCGTCGCCAAATTCACGAGAACAATCAAAGCGACATCTCAAGACTTCTCAAAGCTCGTATTCTATGCCTAAAGCTTCGTTGAAGCTTTTGGACCGTTTTGGAAGTCATGAAGATTTGATCGAAGCTCTCGAAGACCGTACCTTAAGGTTTTATTTATAGCCTTTTAGCTTCGATCTATAGAATGTTAAGCCTTGAGTATATCTTACATTTCTATCTTCTTAACGCTCCTATCTTAGCTCTAGGATCGTTGTAGAAGTCCATTCTAACTTCCTCGAAGCATCGCGCTTCGATTCGGACTTCTTATGCATGTTAGTTGGTTCAAGAAGAAGAACTGACCGACTAGATGGTGATCTAGTCGGTCGGCAAAGCTACTTGGATCGACTAGTTTGTTTCCTTAATTTCATGCACTTTACTGTTTACAGTTAGTCGGTCTACGTTGACTCACCGACCGACTAGTTTGTGAACTAGTCGGTCAGTGATGCTTCTTTGACCGACTAGTTGAGCTTTACTGTACATGCTAATTTTCTCCTGAGCTACTGTTTATCGTTAGTCGGTCTAAGAACGTTTGGTGACCGACTAGTTGATAATCTAGTCGGTCAACATTTGTTCTTGGACCGACTAAATCAAATTGTATTCAGACTATTTGTTTTTGACTCTTAGTTGGTCTAAGTTCACTGACCGACCGACTAGTTGAGAAACTAGTCGGTCAGACAGTCTTCTTGGACCGACTAGATTTCTAGGTCTGAAATTCAATCTCTTCACTGTTCTTCACTTAGTCGGTCCATGTTGTTTGACCGACCGACTAGTTGATGAACTAGTCGGTCAGTGGTTATTCTTTGACCGACTAACTGCTTCAGATTTCTAACCGTTGAGATTTGACCTAACTCGTTTTTATGGGACCCTATAAATACGAAGCTTGGTCATTTCTCTAGGGTTAAGAGCTGCTTTTAAGAGATTCATTGAGATTGAAAGAGTTAGAGATTCTCACTCATTTCCAAAGCTCTCTCCCTCACAAGAAATCCATTCTCTCACTTTCTAGATCTAGAATCCATCTTGAGAGAAGTTTGTTCTTGGTGAGCCCTTCAAGCTCTAGCTTGATTCTAGTCTCCAAATCTCTCCTAGGCACCCATTGCTGGTCATTTCATTGGTGCTAGGTCTTGGTGACTTCATCTTCCTCAAATCCCTCCTTGCACCTATTTGGTAAGAATACTCAAGGTATAGGATTTTGTGGTAAGATTGTTTATTTCATTATAAACTCGTTTATATTGCTTATTGATTCTCTCGGTTGTGAGAGAAGGTTGTGATCCCGGGTTGTGGGATTCACTATTGCCATTGCATGTATGATTTGATCTTGTGAAGGTTTTTTACAAGATATCATAGTGGAAATCTTGGGTAAGGGTTTCTAACCTAAGTATCCGGAGGGGATCCGGGTGGTTGGGACGTAGGATCACCAGGAACAAGTCGGGGAGACTTGGGTGGATCCGAACCCAGTAATATTCTATTGTTAGCATTGTTTAATTTCTTGTTGTCATCAATTTAAGCTTCCGCAAATTGATTTGGTAGTTGTTTGCACGATAATTAGGAATTGTACTCCTTGTTATTTTTAAAGTACTATTCACCCCCCCTCTAGTACTTGTGCAGTAGCTTGTAGGGCATTACACCAAAGAGATTATCTAATCAGCAAAACGAAAGGTACGCTACTAACTTTGTTCAACAAATTCATCTTAACAAAAATTATTAATATGTTGTTCATGAAGGAACTAAACCGTATTGGGTTTGGCTTCCTAAAGACTAACTCCTCGGACTCTAATTCAAAGAGTACCATAAAACGCTTATTTTTTTTCAGGTACTCTAAAAGGAGGAAAACAATGAAGAAATTTCAAGAAGTCAAAACGGCTGAATCAGAACAAAAGTTTCTTTTTAAAAATTATATATATATATATATATATATTAAATATGTTGTAATGAGTTAATACGTGTATATGATTGTGCTTTATTCTTAAAATATTTTTTTGTTCAGAAAGCACACTCAACCTGGATCAAAATCTCCCCGGGATGAGAAAACGACTCAACCCAGCAGGGAGTCGACTACCTACAGGAGGGAGTCGACTACCAGTGCGTAAATTTCTGGGTTGCTCTTTTTTTACTAACTCCTAATGGGTTCTATTGAGTGGATGGGTCAAGATCCGTTAAGACAACTTACCCAATAAGCCTAAAACTCATCCTAGCCATCCAAATCTTGATCTAAAGGCCCTCTCTTCTTCACATCTCTTCATCCAAACAACAAAACCCCAAGAAAACCCTAGAGGTAGCCGACTACCCCTCTTCCTCCTCCTCTTATCTTGATTTTTTCACCTTGGTGCTTGGACTTTTTAGAGCTATTTCTCATCTTCCTCCAAAGGCACTCAAGGTAAAAAATTTTTTACTTCATGATCTTTTACTATTTCATCTCTCTTGGTTATCTAGTAGTATAAAAATGTTATTTTTCTTCTTTTACTCTATCTAGATGCCTATCAAGGGGATGTTCTCCAAGAAGAGGAAAACTACCACAGAAATTGATTCTGAAAAAGAGATTATCTTACCCTATCTTTTCAAAACTACTACCTATGAGAAATTTGATAAGATCTCAAAGAAACCAATCTTGCATGAACGATTTGTCAAACTTAATGATGTTATCAATTATGGCATTGACAGTCTGTTAGATTTTCAAAACTTAGCAAACTTGTTCTCTTCTGAAAATGTGTATCTTTGTTATCCTAGGCTTGTTCATCTTTTCTATGCAAACATGGACTATGATCTTGTGAAAAGTCGTTTCATAACAAAAGTTCTTGATACTAAACTTGTTATAACTGTCAAATCCCTAGGAGAAGCCCTAGGAATCCCATACTCCGGTATGATTCTTGACAAAATCGAAATGTCTGATGAGAACATTCTAGAAAGAATGTATTTGCCCGGTAAACACTTTCAAACCAAACTTCCATGTAGCCATCTTCGCTATCCGGCGAGGATCTTGGCTAATATTCTGTCTTATAACATAACTCAAAAATCCGGGAGCCATGCTATTCTTTCTGAGAAACAAGCTAAATGCATCTATGCCATCCTAGGTAACATTCGTGTTAATTGGGCTAAAGTGATTATGGATTCCATCCTAGCCTCAGCTTCTTCTGATAGACCCTCCTCCACCCTTTCTCATGGACACTATCTTACTATACTATTCATTAGCTACAATGTGCCACTGGATCATGAAACATCCATTCTAGAACTTGCTCGTGTCTTTGATGTACATGCTCTTGGGAGAATGAATCTCCACCATGATCTTGATGAAAATGTCCCTGAAGAACAAATTGCTGCCGAAGGAGGATCATCATCCTCAAGGAGAGGTAAGAAAGTTGTTATTTCAGATTCTGAAGAAGAAGAAGAAGAAGAAAGAGGAAGCGGAGAAGAAGAAGAAGAAGAAGCTCCGGCATACATTCTTGAACTTCAGGAAATGCTTCTGAAGAAGATTGGAAAATTGAAGATCTCACAAGAGAAAGGATTTGAAGATCGCAATCAAAAGGTGGACGACCTCAAGGAGATCGTCGTGAAAAGCAACAAGATGACTGAGGAGACACTTGTTATGATCCTTGAAGAGATCAAGGAACTGAAGAAGAACAGCGGTCATCCTTAGCTTCATGAACTTAGCTTCATAAACAATGATTCTCTAAAAACTATGTCTTGTAATAACTCTTATTGTGTGATGCTAGCTATTATGAAGTTATCTACAACGCAATACTTAGTTGTTCCTATGAACTAACATCTCCCTTGCAGGCATATGAAATTGAATTCCGCTCATAATTATTTTATGATCTGTAGAAATTACTTTTGTTTTTTTGTTGATGACAAGGGGAGAAAAATATATGAAATGCAAAAATGAAATTATATGAATTGTATTGCTAAACAGCTTCGATGCAGGGGGAGAACCGCATCAAAGCAGGGGGAGTAAGTATACTTAAAATATTTTCATTTTTAAACTTCATTTTTTTTTTCATTTGGGTGTCATCATCAAAAAGGGGGAGAGTGATGGAAATTGAATTCCACCCCAAGTGATTTTGATGATGAGCACACCAAATGAAAGCTTTGTGTACTAACTACACTACACTCAAGTATGCAGAATTTGCAAAGATCTACTCATACTCAAAGAAGCACACTTCAACGCTCAAAGACAAAGACGAACATGACTAAACTCAAGTGATGAAGCTCAAGCTCAAACAGAACAAAAAGCACAACGAGAAGCTCGCTTTCACTTCATCAAGTTGACCAAACTTCCGAAGACATGTTCTGAGTCCATAGTGAGTGTGTCGTGTCTTTTAGGGTATTTGTCAAAGCCATATCAAATAGACAAAACACACACACACAACAATTTCGAAAATATTTTTTATCTTCAAAATAGTTTTCGAGAGCTTTTCTAGTCACTTCATAATTTTCGTAGTGAAACTCCACACACCCTGGAGCTAACTATGTGTCTGACTAGAAGAACAACAGGAAAAACTCCTCTGGGAGTCGACTACCAAAAGTAGGGAGTCGACTACTTGTCAGAGATTGAAAACTCCTAGAGTTCTCTGGGAGTCGACTACCTATATGAGGGAGTCGACTACCAGCTGTAAATTTCAGACGTTTTTGAATTTGAATTTTGAAATCCTTTGAGCAATTTACTCCGTAATTTTTGGGACAAAAGTCAAACGAAATTTGAAATTCAAATCTCAGTTTTTCCCTATAAATAGAGCTGAATTCTTTTGTGAAAAACACAACATTGAAAATCAAATCTATTGTGAAAACTCTCTTGAATTCAAAGCTCTCAATTTTTCTCTCTAGCCAATTTAATTCTTATTTGATCTTGCAATACTTTCTTATTTTTTGAAGATCATACTCTTACTTTTTTATTGGCTAAATCGTTTTCAAAATCCTTACTATTATTCTCTTTAATTTTATTTGAAAGGATTTTTTGAAAAGCTCTAGATCACAAAGAACTTCTCTCGTATCTTTGTGTGATCTAGACTATCATTCTATCAAGCCACTACACAAATTGTCTTAACTTTGATTGGCTATAGAATCGGGTGTATAAACCAATCTCTATCAATTATTGTGGAGTATTGGATAAATTCTAATTGTGTTGATTGTTGGAACACTAGACAAGTCTAGTTGTTGCCAGTTGGAAAGTCCTCGGTTTGTGAGGCAAGGGTAAACCCTAGACAAGTCTAGGTGTTGTGATCGGAAATCTTGGTCAAGGTTAGGTCGTTGGAAATCCTAACGAGTGAAGTTAGGTGCTTGTATTTACCAAGGCAGATAGTGGAAATCTCATACCAGATTGGTCGGGGACTGGATGTACCCGGGTTGCGGGGAACCCGGATAAAAATCCTTTTGTCTGCGTTTGTTTTCTGTGATTTGTTATCTTTCTTGTACAAGCATTCTTTACTTATTATTTGTTCATCTTTGTAATTCATTGTTAACTTATTGAAAAGATTGTATCTTTATTTTCCGCTGTGTATAAATCTATTTGTCAAAGTTATATTTATCTAATCGTAATCCAATCTCTTTCATATTCTTGTTAAGATTGTTTTGTTGATTAAGAACCAAGCGTAGATCACTCTACTTGGTTTCTTAGGCAACATTAGAAGGAATTTATTTGTGTTAATATTGTTGAGCGAAAAAGTTTACTATATACACAACACTATTCAACCCCCCCTTCTAGTGTTGTTTGCCATCCACAGGATCCAACAATTTGTGCATTAGATAAATCTGAATTCAATCGTTTCTCACATTGTCTAACTGCGCAGGAAATATGGCATACTTTGGAGGTGACGCATGAGGGAACGTCACAGGTGAAGGAGTCTAGACTTGCACTTCTGAGCACGGAATACGAGGGATTTCGCATGCTACCATCAGAGACGATATCAGAAATGTTTGCGAGGTTCACCAACATTGTCTACAAGTCTAGTTCGCTCGGTAAGCCATATTCTAGCCTTGAGCAGGTGAGGAAGATATTAAGAGCCCTGCCAAGCTCTTTCAGGCCTAAAGTCACTGCCATCCAAGAAGCGAAAGATTTGTCACAGATGAGGGTGGAGGACTTAATAGGTAATTTAATGTCCCACGAGCTTGAATTGCAAAATATTAATGAAAGGGAGAAACCTGAGGAAAAAGAAAAAGCTACCAAGCCACTTGCTCTGAAAGCTGACGAAAGTGAAGATGAGGATGATGACATAGCGCTAATGGTCAGAAATTTGAGAAAGTTTGTCCAGACCAAGCAAGGAAGAGCAGAAATGGCACCCAGGTTTAATCGCTCTAACTTTTTTCAGTCTTCTAAGCAAAATTATGATCAGAATACTACTAATAGAATGACTTGTTTTAAATGCAAGAAAAGAGGACATCGAATGAGGGATTGCCCACATGAGACAGCTCATGTAGCTAAAGAAAAGGGAAAATCCAAGGTGCTTACTTGGGACATGGATAGCGAAGCTGAGAGCGAGGAGGAGGAACACGAAGCCCATTCATGCATGGCATTGATGGGAATACACGATGAGGTAATTTCTGGTAGTAAAACTGAACTCCTTACTCTTTGTAAAGAAATGCAAGATAAAATAGTAGAGCTTGAATCCACTATAGATGACTACCAAAATGAAAACTTTGAAATGCAACAATCTGAATATGAAAAGTCTAAAGAGATTGAAAAACTCAAAATTGATATTGTTGCTCGTGACTCTACTATTGATACTTTGAAAAAGGAAAAATCCAGTTTTAATGATGAAGCACCTTGTCTCTCTTGCCCTTCCTTGATGAATAATATTAGCATGCTTAAACTTGATTTGATTAAGCTCGAAACTGAAAAAGACTATGTTATTAGAGAGCTTAATGATAAATTCTGCATGTTGGATAATGATTTTAAAAGAAAAATGGTTGAATTTGAAAAGAAGGAAGAGGAAAACAAGAGAGCTTTTATAAGTAAATGCACATTGCTTGTGGAAGAAAATAAATTGTTGAAATCCAAAGTCTCTAATCTTGAATTGGTCATTAAGAAATTCTCTATGGGGAAACAATCGTTGGATACTATTTTAGATAATCAACTATATGGCAATAATAGAAGAGGACTTGGGTTTGGTCTGAAAAACGTTGAAAAGCAAAAATTCAAGAAATTCCACAATGTACCCTCTATTGCAAAGAACAAATATGCAAAGTGCTTTACTTGTGATAGTGTAGGCCACACTTCATATTATTGTAAATTTAGGAACACAAATATCAAGTTTAAACAAGTGTGGGTTCCTAAAACAATATTGGCTAACACTAGTGGACCTTGTTGGATTCCAAGGTCACACTTAACACCTTTCATGTAGGTGTGATGGAGATTTGGTGAGGAGCAATAAATTCAATGTCTCATTCTTATAGCTCCTTCGTCAAAAAGCGACGAGAAGGTATAATTTTTATCCCTCTTTGCATTTCATTGCATACCTTCATAGATTTCTTGTATGCTTGTTTTTATTTTGCTTTGTGTGCTTGCATGGATGATTTTTAATGTTTTTATTTCTGAAAAAAAACAAAAAAAATTGAAAAATCAAAAATAAAAAAAATTGTGCTTATTGAATCCCCTTATGAATCTCTTGAGTGATATTGTATGAATGATCAATTCTATTCCTTGTAGAAGTCAATTCATTATTGTTGTAGCCATATGAACATGATGTTATTCTTTTTAGTAGCCATGACATGTCTCTATAAGTTTCAAACTTGACTTCTACACCTACATTTGCACTTTCACGATGTTTGACTTTTTAGTGCTTTTGGAGATTCTTTTGAAGAATAATGGAAAGTGAATGTAGGAATGATTAATTTCTGAAATTTTCTAAGGGATATGAAGTGTTTAGCAATGAATAAAAATTGAGCACAAAAGAATTGCAAATGAAAAAAATATGAAAATTGCTCCGTATGAAAAATGGATACACTTCATGGCTAATACACAACCCACGAGTATCCAACTTGTGCTACATGGGTAATCATTAGCGTTGGTGTATATAACTCGTCAAGTAATGCCATCCCACATTTAAAAGTCCTTTTAGGCCATGTTTTGGGATTCGGTAACTTGAACTCATCTTTGATGAGGTGGGAAAAATCAATCCTAGTGATATTCAAGAAAATTGGAAAATGTGGATTGTTTTGGTTGAATATCTGAAATTGAATCTCCTCTTGCACTTTATTGTCTATATCATTTCACTTACACAAAGGTGGAGAAGTCTTGGTATGAAATTCTATGAACTTGACTTGTCTATTATTTGGAATACTCATGCAAATTGCACGCTACATCTAATAATGATTTATTTTTGCATGGAATATTTTTGTGACTTCATTAATCCACTTTTTGTGATTACAAAGGGGGAGAAAGGAAAAGATTTTGACAGCTTGATGTTGATATTATTTGTTGAAGGGGGAGCATGCTATTGTATTTGCTATTAGTTTGTGCATGCCATGTTGTAGTGCTTGAATATTCATCTCATGATTCATATTGCATTACACCCTTCAACACACTTCACACACTCATTTCTATTTCACACACTCATTTCTATTGATCAAATCTTTTGTGGGCTTGTCATCACCAAAAGGGGGAGATTGTTGGAAGCAACGATCTAGGATCTTGGTTTGATGATGACAAACGTGTCGGTATATCTAATGTGTGTGCTCAGTGTGTTTCAGGCTTGGCGAAACGATATATCTAGGCTATTTGGCGGATTTGCTATTCGTATAGCACATTGGGAGAGAAGGAGTGTGTGTGCACAAAGAAGTTTGACTTGGTCAAAAGATGATTGGATCAAATCAATTGGTGATTGGTGCAAATCAAATACTTATGGTTAATTTGATTAAGTCAAATGCCGTGGAGATTCAATTTAGAATTCGTATTTCATATCCAATCTGAATTGCTATCATATCTCCATTACAAATCAATCCCAACTACTTTTGTTCTAATCCTAGCCCATTCTATATAAACCCTATCATCCCTAGGGTTTCATGGCGCGGCAATACAATCATTAAGAGGGTGACGGCCACAAAGAAAATAGAAAGGGGGTTACTAAATTTTTAGAGAGGCTAGGTCACGCATCCAAGAAAAACACATCTTCTTCATTTTTTAAAACCTAGCCGCAAGTTTTTCTTTCAACTCCTTCCTCCAAAATACTTCTCCTCATGCCGTGAACATCACCCTAGTCATCCAAGCTTCAATTCAAAAATCAAAAGGTCAAGAGAGCTTCACGTTACAAGAGCAGCGGACTTCTACAAGTTGAAATTCAAAAAGAAATCTTTGAAAACCCAAGGCGACGCAACTCTTGTTCTCATCAAGTTACTGTCACGCAAGCCTCTCTTCTACAAGCCATGCTGCTGCAACATCCACGCAAAAGAAAGGGGCTACAAATTTCGTGCGGCAATCAAAAGAATTGAAAGGAGGCTTCACATCATATTGAGGCAACAAAATAATCAACAAGAGCAGAGGCAGCCATATAGAGAAGAGATCACCGGAGACAAAGCCCGCATAGCCATCGCCGTCGACGCTGCTGATTGCCGCACCCAGTTGTGCATTAGAGCGGCACGCACACACCCTTGTCGCAACCTACTGATCGCCGCACATTGCTGACGCCGCCGTCATCTGCACGTAGCTCCTAGAGACGATATCCGCTGTCGAGACGTCCACATCGCCGCCGACGAGACTCGAAGCAACTGAACATCTTCGATCAGGCATTTGATCGAACACCTTGAGCACGTGACGAAAATGCTGATCCCCTCGAAGACGCTCATCGGAGAAGAAGCCTGATGGAGTCGCCGTTGCTACTACCGAGTCGAGGAAGTCGAAGAAGCGCCGCTGCCTCGTCGGAGTGAATGTTTGGGTGATTGCCGTCGTTGAAGCGAAGTTGAACGGAAAAAGAATCTCGCCGCCGCATTGCCCTAGCACCGCGCTGTAGCTTGTATCGCCATTGCTGATCAGCACCTGCCTTGAAGTCGCCGTTGTCGAAGCCGTCGTCGCCGTGAAGAATGAGACGCCGTCGACCGCGCTAACGCACTCCCCTGTGTGCGTAAACGAAGAAGAGAAACAGGAGTCGTGGTTTATAATTTATTGGGGGTTGCTTTGTGCACAGGCCTAGGAAGTAAAAGAATTGAACTGCTCTACTCCACGCACCGACTGCTACTTTTAAGGAGATTGCTGAGCGAACAGACTGCAATATATTGAGGATTGAACTGAAACTGCTTGGTGCACAGACCAGTGCATATCTTGACATCCAGGAGTCGGATTGCGACACCGTTTGCGTCATATTGGAGCTGACGATGTGCTGATTGACAGAGACGCCTACACAGACACAAACTGAGCATTTGTAAACTCTAAACTCCTTTATTTGTGTCTTAGTGTAACGTTCTCTGTAGGGGAAACTTTACCTATTTTTTGGTGACTGTTTTGGGACTTGTCTGGTTGGGACTAGACAAGTGGGACCCAGCTAGTTTGGGACTAGCTGGTAGAAAGCATTACTAGGATTGATAGTGAGAGAAAACACTGTGTGTGGGGTACTGAGAGCCTGGCGAGTGTAGAGACGTAGAGGGTGCTCTGAGCGTGCTCTAACTTGTGGTTTTGTACCTATTGCGCTATTCAATACTAGTTCTGCTTTGGGGGCTGGAGTAGGTCGTTGGGACGACCGAACCAGGGTAAATCTGCTGTGTACTCTGTGTCTGCTTTTCATTACTCTGGTTGTGCTTTTAACTGCGTGTGATTTCTCGTGAGTTGCACGAGAATTTTTTATAAGCCTATTCACCCCCCCCCCCCTCTAGGCTAGGATCCAGATCCAACAGAGATAGCCGTCGGGGTAACAGATTTGGGTTGGTTGTTGTTGTGGTAATATCAATAAAGAGGGACTAGGGCTTCAGGGATCACCACTAGGATCATTGGGGGTCGATGTTAGGATAGGGTCCTTACATTGCATTAGGGTTAGGGAATTAATCCCCCAATTCGTACCACTCTCGTGGGTTAGAATTGCGGGGTATTTTGGTGGCTCTCGTTGACGCAATGACGGTAGCCGTCAACGTAGCGGTATAGTTCGTCGATGGATCCCCTCAAGGCGCGAGCCGGGCATGGTCACGTGCCTTGGTTGGATCCAACGATTTCCCTATTCGAGTCCCTAGATACCCCTTAAGCACATCAATTCCACAGACCGTGGGCATGATCTCAGTACGGGTTATCTACGGATTCGGTATGATCTACCGAAATACAACCCTAAATCCCCGAATTCAAAGTAGGGATCCAGATCTACATTTCCCCCTTAGAATCCTAGGGCTAACCCATCAACCCTAGAATAAATCTACTCACACATTGCAATAGCGGCAGACAAAAACATCAATTCCACAGAAGAAAACATTATAGCAATCGAGAGATTAGAGCTAAGAAACTTACAACGTGAGTTCAATAGAAATTGCAAATCCAGAAATAATCTCAGATTCCAAAATGCAAGCACAATCCGAAATGAGCGCAATAATCTCTAGTATCAGATCCCAAAATTCTTCTTACAAAAATTAATCTAAGAAAATCCTACCAACAATCGCACAGGGCTCTCTGAACTTTGCTCAAAAATTGCCTAATGGAAGTCTCCCCTCGTCGCTCCCAGATCGCCAGCTTCAGTGCCCCCGAGATCATGCGCAACGTGATCTTTTCAAAGACTTTCCAAAAATGCCCTTGGTGTTACCGACCGAGTAGGCTACTCGGTCGAGCACTCGGTTGCTCGGTCAGTGGCTCGGCCCGAGTAGTTGTGCTGCTCGGCTGCTTGGAGATTTTGAAATCGACCTACTCGGACCGAGTAGTCTCCGCTCGGTCCGAGTAGGGCTCGACTCGATGGATACTCGGGCTCTACTCGGGCGTTGCTCGGGCTGTGGAATCTGAGGCTACTCGACCGAGCAGATGAGCAGCTCGGTCCGAGTCAGCCCGTATCTGCCCACTTTCTCGAGTTGTCATTACTTGGTCGAGCAGCTGAGCTGCTCCTCCAGAGTAATTTCTGGGAAACTGCTGCTGATTGCTCCTGGGGCTTCTCTCTGCTCTCTCCCTCTCTTCTCTCCTCCAATGGCTCCGAAAGTGCGGCGAACTCCTCCAGAGCCCCGCCAATGGGCTCACGAGCACGTCGGATGTGTCCATACCCCAGTGGGGTCCAAATCGCTCCAAAATCCCTGAAAAGTCACAAAACACTACGAAACTCGAAATATCGTCAGAAACACAATATCGTAGTAAAAAGTGGGATTTGGATGCAAAAATGGCATGAGATGCAATGAAATAATGATATGAAAATAGTGTAAAATATGGACACATCAGAACTCGTCGTTACACATCATCTCCATGTATTGCCTAGTTTGTGGCTGCAGGACATCGTAAAAGAATCCAATCGCATGGCCTTTGTCGTATCCATGGTGTGGGCAGGCGATCGGAAGATCCTTGAATCTCTCCCATGCTTGGTCGTACGACTCCCTCTCCTTCTGCGGAAAGGACATGATCTGTCGCTTCAAGGCATGTGTCCTCTACAAAGAAAAGAATTTTATAGGCTAATAAGTGAATGAAGAAGAGGATAAATGAATGTGATTTTATAGGCTAATAAGCTTATAATTGGTTATTTCCTACAATAACCACCCCTAAAGCCTATAAATAGGACCCAAGGGTAAGGCATTCATTCCACACTTTCCATGCCATAAGTTTGCAAAAGGCTTCTTATGTTCTTCTTCTCCCTTCCATTAAAATCCTCTTCTAAATAGAGATTTAGGCGGTGAAACTCTGCTTCGATCCTCTGTGACGAAGTATCGACCGTTGTGGCAAATCCGAGGGCAAAGTTCAGAGATTACGGTGCTGCGTACGCAAACGTAAGTCTCTACTTTATTTCGATCCTAACGTCGCTGTTTTGTCAGGATCCAACATTGGTATCAGAGCCATACGGGTTCGTCCCGGTCAAACCACCGCCCCGTCGAACCGATGAACAAGGCGTTGTCTTTTTCACGAATGGGTATCCTACCATTATGGATATGGTAGGAACGCTTCGTGACGGAGCGAACACAGCGGTTGTTCTTTTCACGTTAGGGTCTTTTGTCATTACGGATATGGCAGGAACTCTCCGTGACGGGAAGAACCGACCGTTCATATCGTCAAGCTCGCGCTCTTCATGGATTCTGAGTCTCTATTCATAGGGAATGTGAACTCTCTTCATGTGGAGCGTGTAGTTTACGAACTTTAAAGTATGTTATTTTTTCATTTTGGCACACAGCCATTAGAGAATAACTACTTTCTCGACGAACGGGTGCTTCATCGACGAACGGGTGCTTCATCGACGAACGGGTGCTTCATCGACGAAGAAGATGGAAGTTATTCCCAACGGGGAAGATGACTTTTGGTGCATGATCACCATGGCCAAATGGGCTATGGAGGCAATGCATCCCCCCTCCCCATGTGGAGGGGTTTGGCTACGACAAAATGACAACGAAAACCACCCCAACGAGGAGGAGGAATGCATGCGGCAACCCCACACAAGGGGGTGGCCGGACATGGCCATATGGGCCATGGCCGGCCAAGGCCAAAGGGAAAGGGCCATGGCCCGGACCTGGCCGGCCATGGCCATGGCCGGACCTGGCCGGCCATGGCCATGGCCGGACCTGGCCGGCCAGGGCCGGCCCCGGCCAGGGCCAGGGGGCCCTGGCCGTGGCCAAAGCCAGGCCTGGCCGAGGCCAGGCCAGGGCCAGGGGGCCCTGGCCGGCCTCGACCAAGGCCAGTGGCCGGCCCTGGCAGTGGCCAGGGCCAATGCCCTGGCCTCAGGCGAGGGCCATGGCCTGGCCGGCCCTGGCCGGCCCTGGCCAGGGCAGAGGCCCTGGCCGAGGGGCCAGGGCCCCTGGCCGGCCAGGGCAGAGGCCCCTGGCCGGTCCCTGGCCAGCCCCGGCCAGGGCAGAGGCCCTGGCCAAGGGGTGCAAAATTGGTCGGTATTGGTCGACCAATTCGGGATTTTGGTCGACCAATTTAGCCAGAGGCCTTGTCAGTGGTTTCGGCCCCGGCAACCTGCAAGGCTAGCCCATATGGGGCCAACGGCAATCGTCTGCGGAAAAATTCTCCAATAAGGGGGAAGCGCCTGGATCCATACGGGAGCCAGCGACGATGGGTTGCAGAAAAATCCCCAAAGGAGGGATCCGGCCTTGGTACAAGTACGACTTATCCCGGCAAATGGCCAGGGATTACCGTACATTTCACTAGTATCATAAGGGTACTAAGTTGGAATATCGTTTTTTTTCTCCAAAGGGGGGATCCGGCTTTGGCCAAGTTGCGATGGCAACTCTCACTTCGAAAGGAAGATGAATTCGGCCTTGGCACGGCACGACCCCGGCAATGGCCGGGGAATTGTCGAAATATTTCGGCTATGACACCCGATAATGGGGTATAGGCCTTGCAAAATACGTTTGCAAAATGCATTTGAAAAATACGTTTTCAAAATACTGCAAAATACGTTTGCAAAAATATTTTCTGAAAAATACGTTTTCAAAAACGCTTTTCCGCTGCAAAGTACTATACGAGTACTTCTATTTGATAAAGTGATGGGGAAATATTGAAAGTTACTCTAGATGGTGATTGGAAACATAGTGACATTTTCGATTCTAGAGTAACATCTTCAATATTTTTCGAAAGTAACTTATCAAATTATAAATATCATTCCAAGTGGGAGTTGAAATTAGAACTATCCAAATGGGATATTCTATTATCATTTCAAGTGGGAATTATATTTTAAAGAATTTTAATGCAATGTTTTTTGATCAAACCTTCGGTTTTGTGTCTTTTGCAGCATTTTAAAAGTAAAATGTCTTCCGCTTCAAAGAATATCATCGCTGCGTTAAACAGAGGTGAAAAACTCAACGGTGATAATTACAAACTTTGGTCCATCAAGATACAATACGTTTTAGAGGAGCAAGAAGTGCTCGAAACTCTAAAGAACGTAATGATTGAACCCGAGTTGGGCACTACGGCCCAACACAGACGAGACAAGGAAGCTTTTGATGCTTGGTCTCGGAAGAACAAGATAGCGTGCATTACGTTATTAAGCAGTATGGCTGATGATATAATGCGCATCTTCCAAGAATATGACTTAGCCATGGACATATGGTCCAAGCTTGAGGAGAAGTTTGGTGGCACATCGGTGTCCAAACTTCGTGCCTTAACTATAAGATTTGATTCATACAAGAAATGTCCAGATCATTCCATGGGGAAACATCTGCGACATATGGCGAATCTAATCTCAGAGTTAAAAGATGTAGGTCATGTGCTCACTAATGAGCAACAAATCCAAGCAGTCATACGTTTCCTACCAAATGGGTGGGACCAAATGAAGATGCATCTCACTCACAATGAGAGCATCAAGATTTTCAACGATGTTTCCAAGCACCTCGAATTAGAGGAAGAGCGGCTTGCGGCTGCCAAGCCAAGTACAGAAGTGCACATGGTTGCTAGTTCCTCACACGGGGGAAAGAAACGTAAAGATCGTTCGAAGTCTTCTAATGAACGTAATAAGCTACTTGAGTCTACCAAGAAACCCAAACATAAGGGTGGGCACAAGAAATGGCACAAGAAGAAAGACTTGAAGAAGATCAAGTGCTTCAAGTGCAACAAGCTCGGTCACTATGCTCGTTCGTGTACGAGTGGAGGTGACGAGGTAACTTGTAATTATACTAGTTACATATGTGTTTCTAGTTCAATATTTCTTGTGGAATCTAATCCATTTTGGATAATTGATTCAGATGCCACCGACCACATAGCAAGGGACAGACGGTCCTTCGTGGAGTATCACCGGATACCCCAAGGAACGAAGTGGATCTATGTAGGAAACAACACACGTGTTGAAGTGAAAGGCGTTGGGACTTGCAAGCTAGTCTTAGACAATGGCCGCACTCTCCTACTTCATGATATCCTCTTCGCTCCAGATATTCAAAGGAATATTATATCTGTGGTCGTGTTAATGGGTCTTGGTTATAGCTGATTCTTTCAAAATTGTAAAGTGGACTTGTTTTTGTAATAATTCCTTAATTGGCACTGGGTATGTATTTAAAGGATTTATTGTATTAAATACAATGTATAACTCTTCATTATGTAACGAAAATTTCCTTGTTACAAATTCTTCGACTTATGAGTCTGATATAATTTGTTGGCACGCAAGGCTTGGTCATATTGGACCAACACGAATGGAAAGACTTGCCAAACGTGGCCTTCTATCCAATGTTTCAAAGGTTGAAATGTCGACCTGCGAACATTGCCTTGTGGGGAAATCTTGTCGCAAGCCATTTGGAACCGGCACAAAGGCCGAGGTTCCATTACAGCTCATCCATTCGGACATATGTGGTCCGATGAATGTCAAGACAAGACGCGGAAAGTCCTATTTCATCATTTTTATTGATGATTTCACCCGATTCGGACATATCTATTTGATATCCCACAAAAGTGAAGCATTAACCTGCTTTATAAACTATATGAGTTTAGTGGAGAATCAATTAGATCGCAAGATTAAGGTCTTGCGAACCGATAGGGGCGGTGAATATCAATCAACAAGTTTTAAGAAACTTTGTGATGAAAAGGGCATAGTACATTAGGTAACTATGCCATATACTCCTCAACAAAATGGTGTTGCTAAAAGGAGAAATAGGGCTTTAATGGAAATGGTCCGTTCAATGATGGCGCAAGCTAACTTGCCAATCATCTTTTGGGGTGATGCATTATTAACGGCCACTTTCATTTTTGAACCGCGTACCCTCGAAATCAGTTAGCTCCACTCCTTATGAGTTGTGGTACCAAAAGTCTCCTGACTTAAACATTTTAAAACCTTGGGGATGTGCATCCTACGCACATATTTCATCCCATAAGTATGGCAAAATTGGGCCACGGGGAAGGAAATGTATCTTTATACGATACGCAGAAAATTCCAAAGGCTATGTTTTCGTTAGTCAGGAAGACAATGGTGGTCTATTGAATTTGAGTCGAGGCATGTCACTTTCTTGGAAAACAAGTTTCCAAGACATGGCGGGATAAGTCAGGACTTATCTCTATTTGAGATTAATGATCAAGAAGGATTACCTCATTCGAGTGGGAGAATTCTTGGTGAAGACGAAAATACGTTTCAAACTTCACCAATGGATGATACGAATGATGCTAATCCTATTCCATACGGGAATAATGATCCAAGTGGGAGCATTTCTAACGACATTCCAAGTGGGAGTGATATTACAATTGATCTAAATTCGAGTCAACAAGGACTTGAAGAATCTCAAATACGATGTAGTAGTCGTACAAGGTTGGCTCCTCTAAGATTTGAGGATGAATTTCCGCAAACCTTTATGACTTTACTACAAGATGATGACGAGCCTGCTACTTTCAAACAGGCCGTATCATGCCCTGCTAAAGTCAAATGGATGGAAGCGATGAAGGAAGAGTTGGAATACATGAAAGTTAACCAAGTCTGGGACTTAATTGACTTACCCAGAGGACGTAGAGCAATTGGGAACAAATGGGTTCTCAAAATCAAGCATAAGGCTGATGGCTCTATAGACAGATATAAAGCTCGCCTTGTCGCGAAAGGTTTTACGTAACAGGAAGGGATAGACTACGAAGAGACCTTCTCACCTGTTGTGTGTTTTACCTCGATTCGCCTGATTCTGGCAATGGTAACTTGCTTAGACCTCGAATTACATCAGATGGATGTAAAGACTGCCTTTCTCAATGGAGAATTGGACGAGGAGATCTATATGAAACAACCAACAGGGTTTGTAAAAGAAGGAAACGAACATAAGGTTTGTAAACTTCGTAAATCCATATATGGTCTTAAACAATCCTCGAGGCAATGGTATATACGATTTCAAGAAGTTGTCTTATCAAATGGGTTTTCCATACTTGATGAAGACAACTGCGTATATATCAAGAGGATTAAGAGCAAGTACGTTATTGTGTCTCTATATGTAGATGACATTTTAATAGCCGGAAATGACAAGGGCTTTGTGATGGATATCAAGGCTTGACTTTCATCAGTTTTTGAGATGAAAGACATGGGAGAAGCCGCATATATCCTTGGAATTAAGATTTCAAGGAATCGTTCGAAGAAACTTCTTTCTCTTTCACAAGAGACTTATATAAAGAAGGTTCTAGAACGGTTTAATATGTAGGACTGCAAGTCCATTGATACTCCTATAAGCAGATGCGATAATTTATGTCTGAAATCATGTCCAAAGAACCAAAAGGAAAAAGAAATTATGGAAAAAGTTCCATATTCCAGTGCAGTTGGTAGTCTTATGTACGCTATGATGCGTACAAGACCGGACATCTGTTTTGCCATTAGAATGGTAAGTTGTTACCAATCCAACCCAGGGCAAGAACACTAGAAAGCGGTTAAGAGGATAATGCCGTATCTTAAAGAGAACTGCAGACTTGCAAAAGACTATGATAAGACCAAGAAGGTAGACATAAGGTTCATATCTACGCATGAGATGATAGCGGATCCGCTTACAAAGGCGATCCCCAGAGATGTGTTTTACAAACACTTATCATCTCAAGGATTGCGTAAGAGCTGAGTTGTACCAATGTAAATTCCCATGTCTGAAATGATCAAATTTGATAAAAGAATAAGTTCTTTTCAAACATTGCATATGAATTTCTTAAGAAATGTTTGTGTACATTTTTTTTGAAATCTCAGCTGAATTCTAGTATGTCGGACAGATTAAGGTTGGCTCTCTCACATGAGCAACCGCCTTTATTTTTATCAGACAGGTAAAATAAAGATGAGACCTGTTTAAAGTCAAAATCGTCAGACGGACGATTTAGAGTCATGACTTAAACAAAATGGTCGTATGAAAGATCTGCATCATATGGATGCTTTCAAAAGATCTAAAAGGATTTGAAATCCTATCTGTCTTATACGGGATGTGAGTCCAGAAGATTATTTGAGTAGTAAAAGGGACTCAAAGTCAGACATTATGGTGTCTGGTTATCATCCTTACAACATCATTAAGACATACGCTCCCTGGGAAAGGAGTGATGTTGTAATTGATGGAAATTGAATTCCACCCCTAAGTAATTTTGATGATGAGCACACCAAATGAATGCTTAATGTACTAACTACACTACACTTTAAGTATACAGATTTCGTGAAGCTCTACTAATACTCCAAGAAGCACGCATCAACGCTCCACGACAAAGACGAACATGGCTAAACTCAAGTGATGAAGCTCAAGCTCAAACAAAGCAAGAAGCTCAAAGAGAAGCTCATCTTCACTTCATCAAGTTGACTAAACTGCCGAAGACATGTTCAGAGTCTAGTGTGAGTGTGTCGTGTCTTTTAGGATATTTGTCAAAGCCATATCAAATAGACAACACACACAAAAATGATTTCGAAACAATTTCTTAACTACATTCAAAAATAATTTTCAAGAGCTTTTCTAGTCACTTCATAATTCTCGTAGTGAAACTCCACGCACCCTGGAGTTAACTACTCTTTTGACTAGAACAACAGGAAAAACTCCTCTGGGAGTCGACTACCAAAAGTAGGGAGTCGACTACCAGTCAGGGATGAAAATTTCCTAGACTCCTCTGGGAGTCGACTACCTATATAGGGAGTCGACTACCTGCTGGAAATTTTCAGACGTTTTGAATTTGAATTTTGAAATCTTTTGAGCAATTTACTCCGAAATTTTTGGGACAAAAGTCAAACGAAATTCAAAATTCAAATCCCAGTTTTTTCCCTATAAATAGAGCTTAATTCTTTTGTGAAAAATACAAGATTGAAAAATCAAAATTCGTAAAAGCTCTTCGTGAATCAAAGCTCTCTAATTTCTTCTCTCTAGCCAATTTTAATTTCAGTTTTTGATCTTGCAATATTTTTTCCAACTCTTTTGAAGATCATATTATTATTTTATTGGCTAAGTTGTTTTTCAAAATCCTCTCTATTATTTCTCTTTAATTCTATTTGAAGGATTTTTGAAAAAGCTCTAGATCACAAAGAACTTATCTCGTATCTTTGTGTGATCTAGACTATCATTCTATTAAGCCACTACACAATTGTCTATCTTTTGATTGGCTATAGAATCGGGTGTATTTTCAATCTCTATCATTTATTGTAGAGTATTGAACAAATCTCTTATTGTGTTAATTGTTGGAACACTAGACAAGTCTAGTTGTTGCCAGTTGGAAAGTCCTCGGTTTGTGAGGCAAGGGTGAACCCTAGACAAGTCTAGGCGTTGTGTTCGGAAATCCTGGTCAAGGCTAGGTCGTTGGAAATCCTAACGAGTGAAGTTAGGTGCTTGTATTTGCCAAGGCAGATAGTGGAAATCTCGTACCGGATTGGTCGGGGACTGGACGTACCCGAGTTGCGGGGAACCAGGATAAAAATCATTGTCTTTGCGCTTGCATTCTCTGTGTTTGATTATCTTTGCATTTATTCTATCTACAGCAAATATCAATCCTATTTCTATACGCTGAGATTTACATCTATAATCTTATTTGTTTTAACATATACTCTGGGAGTCGACTACTGCTCATAAGGAGTCGACTACCTGCTGTGAATATTCGCTGTGCACTTTAAATTATATTGTTGATTAAGAACCAAGCGTAGATCTCTCTACTTGGTTTCTTAGGCAACATTAGAAGGATTTGTTTTTTTGTTGATTGATTAAAGAACGAAAAAGTTTTTATCTTTATACAACACTATTCAACCCCCCCCCCCCTTCTAGTGTTGTTTGCCATCCACAGGATCCAACACTTGGTATCAGAGCGAGGCTACAAATAGTGATGGCGTCAACTTCTTTTCACTCCGAAGGACTGAACACTATGCGACCACCTCTATTCAACGGAACCAACTACGCCAGCTGGAAAATCCGAATGAAGACTCATCTAGAGTCATTGGACATTGAAGCATGGACTATCACCAAAGTCCCGTATATCGCACCCACCGACGTTGAGTTTGGAAAATGGTCCATCGATGATAAGAAGAGAGCTAATCTCAATGCAAAAGCAATGAATGCCTTGTTTTGCGCTGTTACAAGAAATGAGTTCAATCGAGTCTCCCAATGTGAGACAGCACATCAAATTTGGCATACTCTTCAGGTAAGTCACGAAGGTACAGAAAAGGTAAAAGAATCTCGTATAAATGTATTACATTCAAAATTCGAAACTTTTAAAATGGAAGAAGGAGAGAGTATCACCGATGTGAATACTCGTTTTACTAACATTACAAATGAGCTTGCAGGACTAGGAAAGAAACTTTCCGAGTATGAACAGGTAATGAAGATACTAAGATCACTCCGACCCGAATGGAAGGGAAAGACCACGGCCATTCGAGAAGCTCACAATGTGAAGGATCTCACCATCGAAGAACTGATGGGAAATCTTATGGCATATGAGATCGAGCTTGAAGAAGACAAGAAGATCGAAGAAAAACCAAAGAAGAAAAATCTTGCATTCAAAGCTCAAGAAGAAGATTCCGATTACACGGACAAAGAAGATCACATCGCGTTCATCTCAAAGAACTTTAAAGAGTTCATCACAAGTAAGTATGGAAAACGATCTTTTAGACCTACTAACGGTATTATCTGTTTTGGTTGCAATAAACCAGGACATGTCAAGAGAGATTGTCCATTGGAAAGAAACAACCGTGATTCCAGAGATCGTGGGAAGAACAAAGAGAATAATGAAAGACGAACCAATACAAGAAGTAAGTTTAGACGACCAAAGAAAGAAGCCTATGCAGCCTTCGATCAGAGCGACAATTCTTCATCCGACGAATCCTCAGACGAAGATAATGATGAAAGAAGAGAGACAGCACACATGTGTTTCATGGCATCTACATCCTCCAAGGTAAGCTCGCATCATGATTCATCTAGCGACAATGAGTCATCGTCAAGCGATGATGAAGACTTGGACTATAGGGGAGCATATAAAGAGCTATGCAAAATGCATGAAAAGCTCATTAAAGAACATAGAAAAACACTTAGAATTGCTAAAAGAGAGACTAAAGAAAAAGAAGAAGTTATTAAAGAAAATAGTCTTCTTAAAGAGAAAAATGATCTTTTACAAAAGGATATTTTGCTAGTAAATGAAAAGGTTGAAAGTCTGAATAATCTTCTCGTAACCGTCAAAAATAAATACGACGCTACGATGAAAATTATTGAGAAGTTCAATAAAGGAAAAGGGAAGCTAGATAATATAATAGATAATCAAAAATTGTCATCTAGCAAAACCGGACTTGGCTATGATTCTCATCATACCAAGAAACGGGTTAAGCACACTAGGATGCATCATACTAATGATAATGTTTTAAGCATCTGGGTACCAAAAAGATTATCTGATCAGCAAAAAGAAAGGTACGCTACTAACTTTGTTCAACAGATTCATTTTAATAAAAATTATAAGTATATTGTTCATGAAGGAACTAAACCGTATTGGGTTTGGTTTCCTAAAGACTAACTCCTCGGACTCAAAACCAAAGAGTACCATAAAACGCTTATTTTTCAGGTGCTCTAAAAGGGGAGAAAAACAATGAAGAAAATTCAGGCAGTCAAAACGGCTGAATCGGAACAAATGCTTTCATTTATTTTTCAATTATTTTTAATGGGTTAAAACAGTTAATTTGTGTGTATGATTATGTTTTATTGCCAAAAAAATTTTTTTAAAAAGATCTCAACCTGGACCAAACTTTTTCTGGGATGAGAAAACGACTCTACCCAGTAGGGAGTCGACTACCTACAGGAGGGAGCCGACTACCAGTGCGTAAAATCTGGGTTGCCCTTTTTTTTAAACTAACTCCTATTGGGTTCTATTTGAGTGGTTGGGTCAAGATCCGTTAAGACAACTTACCCACTAAGTCTAAAACCCATACTAGCCACCCAAATCTTGATCTAATGGCTCCTATTTCTCCTCATCTCTTCACCTCTTCAAACAAAACCCCAAGAAAACCCTAGAGGTAGCCGACTACCTCCTTTTCCCCTCTCCTCTCTTGGGTTTTCATCTTGAGGCTTGGACTTTTTGGAGCAATTTCTTTTTCATCTTCCTTCAAATTTACCCAAGGTAAAAATTGTTTTACTTTCATGAACTTTATTATTTCATTTCTCTTGGTTATCTAGTAGTGTAAAAATATTCTTTTGTTGTTTTACTCTATCTAGATGCCTTTCAAAGGAGCTTTCCCTAAGAAGAGAAAAATTGCTAATGCTAATGTTGATTCTGAGAAAGAAATCATTCTACCTTATCTCTTCAAATCAACTACCTATGAACATTTTGTTAAAGTGTCTAAGAAACCAATCTTGCATGAAAGATTTGTCAAACTCAATGATGTTATCAATTACGGTATTGACAGTCTGCTAGATTTCCAAAACTTAGCAAATTTGTTCTCCTCAGAAAATGTGTATATGTGTTATCCTAGGCTTGTTCTTCTCTTTTACGCAAACATGGATTATGATCTCGTAAAAAGTCGTTTCATTACTAAGGTTCTGGATACCAAACTTGCAATAACTGTAAAATCCCTATGTGAAGCCCTAGGAATCCCATACTCCGGTATGATCCTCGATAAAATTGAGATGACTGACGAGAATATCCTAGAGAGAATGTATCTGCCTGGTAAACACTTTCAGACCAAACTTCCTTGTAGCCATCTTCGCTATCCGGCGAGAATCTTAGCTAATATTCTGTCATATAACATCACTCAAAAATCTGGAAGTCATGCTATCCTTTCTGAAAAACAAGCTAAATGCATCTATGCCATTCTTGGTAACATTTGTGTGAATTGGGCTAAAGTCATCATGGATTCCATCCTACTTTCAGCTTCATCTGACAGACCTTCCTCCACTCTTTCTCATGGGCACTATCTGACCATTCAATTCATTAGCTTTAACGTGCCTTTGGATCATGAAACAACCATTCTAGAACCTGCTCGTGTCTTTGATGTTCATGCTCTTGGGAGAATGAATCTCCATCATGACCTTGATGAGAACGTCCCTGAAGAGCAAATCGCTACCGAAGGAGGATCATCATCCTCAAGGCGAGGTAAGAAGGTTGTAATTTCAGATTCTGATGAAGAAAGTGAAGAAGAAGAAAAAGGAAGCAGCGAGGAAGAAGAAGAAGTTCCTGCTTACATCCTTGAACTTCAGGAGATGCTCCTGAAAAAGATTGGAAAATTGAAGATCTCACAGGAGAAAGAATTTGAAGATCTCAATCAAAAGGTGGATGACCTCAAGGAAATCGTAGTGCAAAGCAAGAAGATGACTGATGAGACGCTTGTTATGATCCTTGAAGAGATCAAGGAACTGAAAAAGAACAGCGGTCACCCTTAGCTTCATGCACTTCTATTTCAAAACAATGGTTCTCTTTTTCAAAAACAATGTTCTCTTAAACTATGGTTTGTAATAACTCTTATTGTGTGATGCTAGCTTCTATGAAGTTATCTGCTATGCCAAACTTAGTTGTTCTATGAACTAACATCTCCATTGCAGGCATATGGAATTGAATTCCTCTTATTTTTAATGAACCGTAGAAATTACTGTTTTACTTTTTGTTGATGACAAGGGGGAGAAAAATATATAATGCAAAAATGTGTATTGTATTTCTAATAGCTTCGATGTAGGGGGAGTACCGCATCAAAGCAGGGGGAGTAAGTATACTTGAAATATTATTCATATATGTCTTGCTTCAAATTTTGCATTTGGGTGTCATCATCAAAAGGGGGGAGAGTGACGGAAATTGAATTCCACCCCTAAGTAATTTTGATGATGAGCACACCAAATGAATGCTTAATGTACTAACTACACTACACTTTAAGTATACAGATTTCGTGAAGCTCTACTAATACTCCAAGAAGCACGCATCAACGCTCCACGACAAAGACGAACATGGCTAAACTCAAGTGATGAAGCTCAAGCTCAAACAAAGCAAGAAGCTCAAAGAGAAGCTCATCTTCACTTCATCAAGTTGACTAAACTGCCGAAGACATGTTCAGAGTCTAGTGTGAGTGTGTCGTGTCTTTTAGGATATTTGTCAAAGCCATATCAAATAGACAACACACACAAAAATGATTTCGAAACAATTTCTTAACTACATTCAAAAATAATTTTCAAGAGCTTTTCTAGTCACTTCATAATTCTCGTAGTGAAACTCCACGCACCCTGGAGTTAACTACTCTTTTGACTAGAACAACAGGAAAAACTCCTCTGGGAGTCGACTACCAAAAGTAGGGAGTCGACTACCAGTCAGGGATGAAAATTTCCTAGACTCCTCTGGGAGTCGACTACCTATATAGGGAGTCGACTACCTGCTGATTTTCAGACGTTTTGAATTTGAATTTTGAAATCTTTTGAGCAATTTACTCCGAAATTTTTGGGACAAAAGTCAAACGAAATTCAAAATTCAAATCCCAGTTTTTTCCCTATAAATAGAGCTTAATTCTTTTGTGAAAAATACAAGATTGAAAAATCAAAATTCGTAAAAGCTCTTCGTGAATCAAAGCTCTCTAATTTCTTCTCTCTAGCCAATTTTAATTTCAGTTTTTGATCTTGCAATATTTTTTTCCAACTCTTTTGAAGATCATATTATTATTTTATTGGCTAAGTTGTTTTTCAAAATCCTCTCTATTATTTCTCTTTAATTCTATTTGAAGGATTTTTGAAAAAGCTCTAGATCACAAAGAACTTATCTCGTATCTTTGTGTGATCTAGACTATCATTCTATTAAGCCACTACACAATTGTCTATCTTTTGATTGGCTATAGAATCGGGTGTATTTTCAATCTCTATCATTTATTGTAGAGTATTGAACAAATCTCTTATTGTGTTAATTGTTGGAACACTAGACAAGTCTAGTTGTTGCCAGTTGGAAAGTCCTCGGTTTGTGAGGCAAGGGTGAACCCTAGACAAGTCTAGGCGTTGTGTTCGGAAATCCTGGTCAAGGCTATGTCGTTGGAAATCCTAACGAGTGAAGTTAGGTGCTTGTATTTGCCAAGGCAGATAGTGGAAATCTCGTACCGGATTGGTCGGGGACTGGACGTACCCGGGTTGCGGGGAACCAGGATAAAAATCCTTGTCTTTGCGCTTGCATTCTCTGTGTTTGATTATCTTTGCATTTATTCTATCTACAGCAAATATCAATCCTATTTCTATACGCTGAGATTTACATCTATAATCTTATTTGTTTTAACATATACTCTGGGAGTCGACTACTGCTCATAAGGAGTCGACTACCTGCTGTGAATATTCGCTGTGCACTTTAAATTATATTGTTGATTAAGAACCAAGCGTAGATCTCTCTACTTGGTTTCTTAGGCAACATTAGAAGGATTTGTTTTTGTGTTGATTGATTAAAGAATGAAAAAGTTTTTATCTTTATACAACACTATTCAACCCCCCCTTCTAGTGTTGTTTGCCATCCACAGGATCCAACAGTAATACGTATTCATACTACGTATGCATTTTGACCATTGGGTTAGAATAGTAATTGTGTTTACTATTATGTGAGACCCAAAGACCACATGGGTCTTAACTCATTACCCTTATGGACTCTAATTGGTTCCTTAAGATTTGACTGGGTGATTGCTATCTTAGCATGTTGCTTATGGACTATGGTTAATTCGGTCCGGCGGGGCATGTTAAAAAAGCGAGTCAAGTCAAGATCAAAAGGATCGCAAGAAGAGGAAGATTAATTTCATATTCACATTTGGACTTTAAAGATTCAAAGCTGGCCAGCCAATTGTAATCCAGATGGGATTCAATTGTTGAATGTAAAGTATAAGAAATGTGAAGAAATAATCTAGGGTAAAGCATGCGTTGATCTACTCAACTTTGCACCTCGAGGGGTGTTGTGTATCTCTAACAAGTGCACAACAGCGGACTCTATGCGCATGACGGTCACACGGCCTATTTCTCGGTATGATAAACAGAAGAGTTGAAGAAAAGATGTTTCCTTACAATCCCCTCAAGTGTGAGTGGGAGATGTTGGATATGGACGACATGAATACACCCATGAGGGGATGTATGAGGGTATACGGACCTCAGATGTCGCGTGCACGAAGGCGTGCACGAAGGGAACCTTTTCTCGTGTGAAAAGGACCACTCGATAAGTGGAAAAAGCCACTCGATAAGTGGAAAAAGTCACTTTATAAGTGCATAAAGGCACTTGATAAGTGAATGAAGAAGAGGATAAATGAATGTGATTTTATAGGCTAATAAGCTTATAATTGGTTATTTCCTACAATAACCACCCCTAAAGCCTATAAATAGGACCCAAGGGTAAGGCATTCATTCCACACTTTCCATGCCATAAGTTTGCAAAAGGCTTCTTATGTTCTTCTTCTCCCTTCCATTAAAATCCTCTTCTAAATAGAGATTTAGGCGGTGAAACTCTGCTTCGATCCTCTGTGAAGAAGTATCGACCGTTGTGGCAAATCCGAGGGCAAAGTTCAGAGATTACGGTGCTGCGTACGCAAACGTATGTCTCTACTTTATTTCGATCCTAACGTCGCTGTTTTGTTAGGATCCAACAAGAAGTTCGTGGTAAAGAAGCAAAAGTGGACGCCCAACAAAGGTGGTACACCCAAGAAATACTGGGAGGATAAGTGCTCTAAATGTGGAATGACTGGACATTGGTCCAGAATCTGCCGCACTTCCAAACACCTACAGGACCTCTACCAGGCAAGCCTCAAGCCCCACGCTGAGACAAACCTGATGGAAAGCGCAGCGTTACCAGAGACCACATGGAATCCAGAAGATTTCATGGGAGACGACGCTCTTTAGTCATGGACTATAAACAATTGTTCTAGCAATGTATCTTGTTTTTCTAAAATGTATCTTGATTTATGTCTTTCCTAAATTCCATGTCGAACTTTTAAGCATCTTAATGAAAGTAGTTTTCTTTTCGTATTATTCGTTGCTTGAATGTCTTTCTTATATAGATATGGAATCCATATGCCTAGTGGACAGTGCATCAACGCACTCAATCCTTCAAAGTATAGACTACTTTACGAGCATCAGTAGCTATTCTGGTCCATTGAGAACAATCTCATGACCAGCTGATATAATTAAAGGATCAGGAGAAGCAATCGTATTCCTCCCCGGTCACACACTCATCACACTTAGAAATGCGTTATACTCCCCTAAATCAATTCGAAACCTCCTAAGCTTTAAAGACATCCGTTTAAACGGGTATCACTTAGAGACGGTCGAGGAAAATGAAAAAGAATACTTGCACGTAACGTCTCTTACAAATGGTACAAAAACCATTGTGGAACGTTTCAAGGGACTCCCCTCGGGACTCTACCAAACAAGTATTCAATCTCCAGAAACATTATTGATGGAGCACCTGCAGTACCCCCAAACACCAGAATTTCAACTCTGGCATAGTAGACTAGGACACCCTGGATCTGTTATGATGTACCGCATCATAAAAAGCTCAAGGGGTATAAATTTGAAGAACATGAAGATTCAATTTGAAGACATGAAGATTCTTCAAAAAGGTAAATTTCCATGTCCACCATGTTACAAGGGTAAACTAATTACGAGACCCTCTCCACTCAAAGTGGACTTGGAGTCTCCAAGCTTTCTGTAAAGAATCCACGGAGACATTTGTGGGCCTATACACTCATCAAGTGGTCCATTCAGGTATTTTATGGTCCTGATAGACGCATCTATTAAGTGCCACATATGTGTCTACTGTCCACCCGTAACTTAGCAATGTCTAAGCTTTAGCTCAGATAATCAGGTTGTGGGCCGACTTCCCTGACTACCAGATAAAGAAACTTCCTTTGGACAATGCGGGGGAGTTTACATCACAAGTCTTCCTAGAATATTGCCAAGCACAGGGCATTGAAGTCGAACATCCTGTAGCACGTGTTCACAACCAAAACGGGTTAGCAGAATCTCTAATTAAGAGACTGCAATAGATTGTTCGTCCATTATTACTTCAATCCCAGTTGCCAATGAATGCATGGGGTCATGCAATATTGCATGCTGCATCCTTAATAAAATTAAGACCTTCTGGAGATCAGTCATCTTCTCATATGCAACTAGCACTTGGAGCCCAACCAATTGTCTCACACTTGAGAATATTTGGTTGTGCAGTATACGTCCCCATAGCACCACCACAAAGGACAAAGATGGGTCCACAACATCGCCTAGGCATTTATGTTGGGTTTGACACGCCCTTCATAATAAGATTCCTAGAACCCCTTACGGGAGACGTTTTTAAGGCACGTCTAGAAGACTGTGAATTTGATGAAACATCATTTCCAAGACTAGGCTCACAAACCAAGAAGTCTGAAGCTTCAGACTGTATCACTTGGAATACAAAGACACTAAGTCACTTTGATCCGCCCACAAGCCAGTGTGAGGAGGAAGTCCTGAAGATTCTCCATATCCAAAACACTGTCCATCTCTTGCTGACAAATTTACTGGCAACCAGAAGATTGTCAGATCACATGTCCCTGCTGCTAACACTCCAGCTAGGATTGACATACCGCAAAATGGATGCAATCCACCTGCAGCAGAAATGGTTGAAACTCTTAAAAAGAGAGGGTGACCACCGGGATCTAAGGACCAAGTCCCTCGAAAGAGTAGGACCTTTGGCAATGGTAAAACAATTCCACCACATGATGCTACTATAAGCCATGCTCCCCCATCTCTCCCAAACTCTCAAACAGAGGAAAAACCGGGAGAAAATGAATTTTCGATACATTATGTACGAACTGGGGAGTATTGGGACAGAAAGAGCACAACCATAGATGACACATTTGTATGTAATATTGCCATCAACGTCACGTACTGCGACGATGATATTGAACCACGCTCTCTGACAGAATGTCAAAGCAGAGATGATTGACCAAAGTGGACAGCGGCAATAGGAGTGGAGTTGGATTCACTCACAAAACACAAGGTCTTCGGACCTATTGTCCAGACACCAAAAGGTGTAAAAGCTGTGGGGTATAAATATGTATTTGTTAGGAAAAGAAATGAACAAAATGAGATCGTTCGCTACAAAGCAAGACTTGTAGCGCAGGGTTTTACCCAACGTCCAGGGGTGGATTTTGAAGCCATATACTCCCCGGTCATGGACGCGATCACCTTCCGATTTCGCATTGGCTTGACATCTCAAGAGGGTCTAGATATACAGCTTATGGACGTCGTGACTGCATACTTATATGGAAATTTAGACCAAGACATCTATATGAGATTGCCTGACGGTTATTCTTTACCTGCAGCACTAAAAGAGAGACAACGTGACATCTACTCAGTGAAACTGCAAAGATCATTATATGGTCTAAAACAATGTGGAAGGATGTGGTATAACAGACTGAGCGACTTCCTTGCAAAACAAGGATTTACAAATGACCCAGTCTGTCCTTGCATCTTTATAAGAGCAAAGGCAACAGGATTTGTCATTATAGCCGTCTATGTGGACGACTTGAACCTCATCGGATCTCCTGAAGAGATCATCGAGATTTCTAGAAGCTTGACAGAAACTTTCGAGAGGAAAGACCTCGAAAAGTCAAAATTCTGTTTAGGTCTTCAAATAGAGCATCTTAACGATGAGACATGTTACATCAATCAACTTACACATCGAACTTGTTGAAAATGTTCCAAATGGATAAGTGCCACCCCATCATTACCCCAATGGTCGTCAGATCATTGGATGTGCATAAAGACCCCTTTCGGCTGCTGGAAGAGGGGAGAAAGTACTAGGCCCTGATATGCCTTATCTAAGTGCTATCGGTGCACTCCTTTACCTGTCTAACTGCACTCACCCTGACATATCATTTGAAGTCAACCTACTAGCCAGATATAGTGCTGCACCTACACAGCGGCACTGGGTCGGAGTTAAGCATCTTCTGCGCTACCTCTAAGGGTCCATAGACTTAGGTCTATTCTACAGGAAACTGGCAACAACAGGTTTAGTTGGTTATGCTGATGCAGGCTGCAGGTCCGATCCTCATACGGAGAAGTCTTAGACCGGATACATGTTTACCTATGGCGGCACTGCCATATCCTGGAGATCTGTGAAGCAGACCATGACGACCGTCTCATCCACTCACGCGGAACTTCTAGCGATCCATGAAGCAAGTAAAGAAATCTTCTGGCTACGTTCCGTGATCCAGCACATTCTCACCTCCACCGGCCTGATGACCTGTGTTCTTGCGCCTACACCACTCCATGAAGACAATGCAGCATGTATAGCCCAGCTACAGGACGGCTACATCAAGGGCGACAAGACGAAGCATATCTCTCCCAAGTTCTTCTGGACGCATGACCTTAAGAAGCAAAAACAGATTGAGATACAGAAGATCCAATCATGTAACAACTTGGCGGATTTGCTTACCAAATCCCTGCCTACTAGTATCTTTGAGAAACTTGTATATGCGATTAGGACGCGGAGAGTGAGAAAATGTAAACTGGGTCAGGATAAGAGGACTATGAATGTATAGATACATAGGAGACTGATGTATAGATTCATAGGAAATTTGCAAGTCTGAAGCTTGGTCAGATGAGGGGGAATCAACTGCAGAGTTGTACTCTTTTCCCCTTGGCTATTGGTTTTTTCCCACATGATTTTTCATAGTCAATGTTTTGACGAGGCAACCTCGTTTACTCTGTATTCTGAAGTATCCACCCCTAGACACATCCCTAAAACAGGGGAAGTTATGGAGAAACTGCTCTTTATTTAATAAGACAGTCATCCTAACTCGGATCCTGAAGAATCCACCTCTTATTTAATGTTGGTTGGATAAGGGGAAGTGTTATGAATAGGCCCATGAGGCCTATTGGGTATCCGGCCCAACATTGAAAGATATATATATATGAGGGTAGATGGCTCTTAACCTCTTACATATATTATTCTACTTTTCCCTTAACAACAAAGCCTATTTTTTTCATAATTATAGCACGACTCCCTTGTTAATTCACAGAAAGACTTCCACTTTAATACAAAATTATTTATAATAGTTATTTAAGCAAAAATAGAAATAAATAGACATAGAGGAAGGCTTCCGGTTTAAAGGTTAATTATGGCATGCATAAAAGATTCAAATGAACAATAATAAGAGCTAATTTAGAAACCTGGTTTTACACAATCGTCAGTATTTCAAATTCATTACGATATATAAATATGCCAAAATAGTAATGATCTTTTACATGACAGCATGATACGCATAGTTTGTCTTACTCGATTAATCCCCCACCACCTACCTACAATCCATGCGTTCCGAGGCTCCCCGCGTGGTTACGCGTGTACCTCAACGTGCACATCTTTTCAACCCCCAGCTGGCAGGCGGGCCGGGTCGGTTCGGTTTTGGGTCGGTACAGGTTTGATCCGATCCAAATGCTGGTGTGCCTCTGGATATCATTTGTGTTCGGAATCTCAAGCCCGCACCGACATAGATGAAATCCGGATCACACATATACAACCGGCTTGACATGATGGGTCAGGTTTGGGCCTGGTGTCTGTTAGGATCAAGGCAATAACCTACAAGGTATTATTTATGAGTTATAAACCAACAATGTGTAATTATAATTTGTGGAATATGAAGGGCAGCTAGCCAAAGAGGAATTTCTTCCTTGGCTAGCCCATTCCTTGTCAATCTCCTACAACACCCAAATCCTGTATCTTTTCAACGTAAGGATTCGTTCAGTTTGTTGTTCGTATTTTGAAAACCCAAAACACAAATTTTGGGGTGAACGTGGGGGTTTTGGTTGTTACGAAAAGCTCTATTACGTCGAGACCGTTAGACATGCGACGTTCGATAAGCAAGCAAACTCCATGGATTCACTTAAAAATTGGGTGCTTGGGTTTTAGAACATGAATGAACGGTTTGAAACGAAAATAGAAATAGCGGAAAGTGTTCTTCACGCTAACAAGGAGGAAATTTCCCTATTTGGGTTGCTGATATTCATTTCCACTTATAAACTTATAATATTATATGGTATGTTTATACACACACGTCAAGTTAAAACAGTTAAGATTCGCCAGCGGCCTGTTGGCCTATTGGCATATCCACCGCTTCTTTGTGGGGCCACCAGGGTTTGATCGCGGGTTGCTGGGGCCTCAGCGCGCATGCATTGCCATCCTTTTCGGAAAAATTAAAAAAAAAACAGGTAAGATTCGGATCGATGCGGGTTAGGACATGCACAAGTACCTTGCCCGGATTCCATTTTTTGTAGTTACTACTCGACACAGCCCAAAAATCTAGAACAGATATGGATAAAAACCAGATAGCCACCCCCATTTTTTCAGAACCATCTTCGGTGAGTAACGGCGAGGGAAGACGGAGAGAGAGAGAGAGAGGGAGAGACTCATCCTTTTTGACAATCTTTCCCAAAAAGTCTAAACGCGGTTTTCTGGATTTTGAATACCACTCTTGTTTTGGTATCCTATGTTATTCCACTCCTTCACATGCCCTAATATTCTATTATATATATTCCACCCAAGACCACCATTCCACCCCCTCTCTCTTCTCTGCATAATATAATTTTTCCGAAAATTTTAATTAAAAATAGTCAGCGCCTCTCTCCTCATCATCATCTTTCTTGCATCTTTTTTTACTTCTCATACGGTGATGGACTTTGACGATGAGGGTCTAATGTCCATCGTCCTCAGCTGTGGTCGGGGGAAAAATCCAGCGGTACCGACATCTGCGACCACAACGACAACGGCGGTGATGGCTGCAGTAGATCCGTCAACTTTTCATCATCCTCCTCATACTACCATGTTTCCTCTGCTAATTCCTCATATTTCTCCTCACATTCGTCCTTGTCTGTTTCCCATGTTTTTCTCTGCTACGGGGTTCGGGGGCTTACAAGACCTCTGCACTCAATTTTTTTCCCACTTCTCTCCAAATCAGCCGCACCTGTAAGAATCGCCCCTGATCTGCTCCGACTGGTCGGAGTGGACCATCGTGGAGCACACCGTGAGGGTGTTGGAGGTGCCGAAGATGCCAGCCCTCCACGATCAGAAACAGCAAGCTGCGTCGCGCTCCAGGAAAAGGCAAGTACTGTAGCTCCTTCCTTAGTTTGTGTTTCTATGTAGGGAAGATTTGCTATGATCTGATTATCTAAAATCATGGAGAAAATACATGAAACGAAGGAGCAAAAGAAGGTCACCGTTAAAGTGCCGGCAGAGAGTAGAGTCTCTAACGACAATTGGTCTTGGAGAAAGTATGGCCAAAAGCCCATTAAAGGCCCCCCATTTCCCCGGCACATACATACATATTGACCGCATAATCATTTCTCTTGTTATTTATTCATTTTCCTTTTTTTTAATTTAATTTTTTTATTAAAAAATACACAGGTAGAGGGTACTACAGATGCAGCACAAAAAAGGAGTGCCCGGCCAGGAAACAGGTGGAGAAGAGCTGGAGTAATCCAAGCATGTCATCATAACCTACTCCGGCGAGCACAACCACCCCTTGCCGACCCATCGCAACTCCCTCGCCGGCTGTACCCGCAACCGGTTCCCCTATGTTATCCCCACAAAGCCCAACGGAGAGTCCTCTTCTTTCTCCCCTACCACTCCACTGACGACTTCGTCGATATCTGCGGAGGAGGAGGAGGAGGAGGAAGATGGGACGCTGGATGTGGAGGACATGGAGATTGCAGGGCCCGACGAGCTGCTTTTCTTCGGGATGCCTCGAACGCTCCTGATACCTCAATGGAGGCAACACATTCGGGTTATTTTGATGTTGAAGATGACCCGATCTTCGCTTATCCACTCTAGGCCAGCAATGCAGGCGGAAACAAATAGAAGGAGAGTAGCTAGCTATAGAAGAGATTAGTGACTAGCAGCTAGATGGCATCTGATGCAACTTTTTCTGTTGTTTGCGCAGTTTACAATTAGCATCTTGTATAGAATGAGAGAAAGAGAGAAAAGAAGAAAAATAACGGAGGGCATAAAGGAAAGCCGCATTCTTTCCCCTCCATGCTCTTTTCTTTCATTTTCTTCCCTTCCCTTTTCATGCATTGAACTTGTACTTCTTAATAGCTTTTGGTCTTTGTTTCTGTTTAGTTCCTATATTTTGCAGTTGCTTTTTTCTTTAAATAATATATTAGAGAAATATATTCTTAGAATGAGAATGTGTATTGTGTGGTTCCAAAACATACGAGCACAGAGACGATTCAGTTTGTCTTGTCTGCCCCTCAAATATAATTTTTTCCCCCAGGACATGCTTTTACTATTTAAGCTTTTGTTTCTTACGCTGAGCGTGTACTCCTATCGCTCTCTCCTCTGACTTGCTTTTTTTGGGTTTCCTCGGTATTGCATGTGTGCTCTCGGGGTCAAAATACGTCACTTTGTTTAACTAATCAACTATAACCTAAATGGCATAATGTTCCTTGAAGCACTGAGGTAGTCCAGCTACGAAGTCCATGGTGACATGTTGCAACTTCTATTTTGGAATAAGCAAAGCATGGAGTAGGCCCAGAATACGATGATGCTCGACCTTCACATATTGGCATACCAAACAATTGATCATGCTTCAAGAAACACTCCTCTTTATACCATGTCACCAAATTTTTTAATAAAGATCATTGTACATCTTAGTTCCATTAAGGTAAATAATATAAGGAGAGTTGTGAGCTTCCTTCTGTAGTTCTTCTTTTATCTTACCTTAAGGCATGCAAATTCTACTATCATACATCAAGGATCCGTCTTCATGGATAAGAAAATCTGATTGAAGGTATATTTCCAGTCGTTCTTTGATTATCTGCAACTTAGCATCTTCGGCTTGGGTAGCATTTATTTGATCTACAATAATAGGCTGAATTCGAAAGTTCATCACAGAGGTTCTAATCTCTGGTAAGATGACTTCAATCTCTTACTCCCATACTGCTTGTTGTAATCTCTACTATGCTTTGAGATTCATGAATTCTAGAATTTAACTCAATGCATTGGGCATAATATTAACTTTTCCAAGATGGTATTAGAGGTTAATATCATAATCTGACATAAGTTTCAACCACATGAGTTGCCTCATATTAAGCTCCTTTTAAGTGAAGCATACTTCAAGCTTTTCTGATCAGTGAAAATCTTCACTTACTTACCCAATGGAAAATGTCACAAAATTTTCAGAGTAGAAATAATTGCAGCCAACTCTATATCATGTATGTGATAGTTCTTTTTATAAGTCTTCAGTAGTACGCATCCAAAACCCTTGCCAGATGCATCACCGTATACTTCAAACCATCTAGTTTATGTCATCATCCACATCCTGCAAAATAGGCATTCATTTTGTAATTTAGGATGCCATTTAGATTCGAGTGTTGTCAATTTGGTAACCTTTATAATCTTGCATTATGATTCTCACCTATCATTATATGTTTCAGTATATTTTTCTTATACACAAAGTACCAAAACATTTCTTATGACTAATAGAATTTCATCATATTTTTATATGTAAATTTCCTTAATTTTTGAACAACTAAACTATTTTTCTAGAATAAAATTAACACCAATTATACAAGAAAATAAGTTACTTGTAAAATATTTAACTGATTTTAATGCTTAAAGTACCTAAACCCTCACTATAACAAGTAGAAATCATTTGAAATTTGTGTTTAATTTTCAATACCTTTTCATTTTTTACTTTACTTTACTTTTTTAATTTTATTTTCTCTTTCCCCTTTTATTTTCCTTTCTTTTCTCTATTTCCTCGTCTTTGGCAACGATTCCTCTTCTTCATCTCTATTTCAATAAGGGGAGATAGAGAAGGGACGAAAGAGAGACGAAGAGATACAGTGAGGGGAGTGAGATGATGGAGGAGAGGAGTGGAGGTATCGACAGTCGGAGCTTGGGTAGTCACCAATGGCAATGCCATGGTGGTAGGTTGTGACAGGGAAAGGAAAAGTGGGTTGGAGATAAGGGTGAAGATGATGATGGCATGGCGGTGGTGATGATGATGATTTGGGTGGTGTTGCGGTGTCAATGAATGTGACAGACGAAGGTAGTGTGGTGTAGTCACTGGTGGAAGGGATACAAAGTGAAGGAGAAATAAAGAGAGTTTTAGATAGGAAGAGAGATGATGTTGTTATTGATAATAGTAAATAATGTTGATGATGAAAAAATGAAGATGATATATGATGATGCAAATGGTGACGACGATGCTGATGAGGAAGGCAGAGGTAGTGGTCAGAGGGGGTAAGGTCACTGCGGAGTTTGCCAGAAGTGGGCAGCTAGTGCTGGAGAAGGAAAGAAGGAAGAAAGAGCTATGTGAAAAGAAGAGAATGGGGTTGGGTTTAATTTAAATGTTAATTTAAGCACTATAATATAATATAAATTAATTATTTCAAATATTAACTACAATTATTGGGTGTTAGAGATATGGACTTTAAAAGGGATGTCTGTCAGTAGTAGAAAAAACGACTGATGAGGAAAAAAACATGGGTGGCTCAGGTTTTGTGACTTTTTAAAGGATTTGTTTTTTCAAGTTTTAAATCAAAATTTTTTTAGAAAAATTACTACAAATTATAAAAAATTCAAAAACCAATTAAAATGAATTTTTTTTCAAATTTTCAAGTAATAGAATATCATGTTTTATGGTTAATATTGTTATTGGATTTTGTGATGTACGTTTGCAGGTTCAGAGTCATTTTGACCTCAGAAAAATTGTTAAAAATCACAAAACAAATATTTAAAAATCTTATAAATATTTCTAAAAGTATTTCAAATTATTTTGATTATATTTACATCCTAAAATATATTGACACGTTCAGACCGTCATAGCCATTGACATGGTTTGCTTGTCATTGGTCATCCAATCCACTATTAACCCTATCACTGTCTGATGATGGTAAACGGGGTTACCCTAGCCTTTCTAGTTGAGGTGATGAATGGTCATTGTAACGACTGGTTTTCATATATCTGGATTTATTATATTGTAATATATGTTTTGGTGGATTTTCTCCTCATGTGTGGTTTTCGTCTCCGTAACTTTCATTTTCCATCGTTCTGTCGTGTTTTCTCGTTTCATTCTTTTAGGATCGTCGATTTCGGAGCAAGTCATTCATGACGGGCTTCATAACGGTCGTATCTTACTATTAGATCAAGCCTAGGAGTCTTAGGAATCGATACCGGGGCCTCGCGCTCCGTATCGGAACTTTTGGTGCTTATTAGCCAGTGTAAGAAGGGGCACCGACCGACTCGATGACGATCCAGTCGGTCGGCAATCCTTCTTGGACCGACTAGTTGGCTTTCTAAATTTCTCAGGAGTTACTGTTTATCGTTAGTCGGTCTAAGAACGTTGGTTGACCGACTAGGTTGCAAACTAGTCAGTCGGCAATGCTTCTTTAACCGACTAACTCATCATCTAAATTTTAGTATCAGTACAGTTCATTCTTAGTCGGTCTAAGTTCATCTCTCGACCGACTAGTTGCCAAACTAGTCGGTCAGCCGTTGTTCATTGACCGACTAAATCTAAATCCTAATTCTGTACAGGAGTTACTGTTTACACTTAGTCGATCTGCATTGGTCGACCGACCGACTAGTTTCCAAACTAGTCAGTCAGTGGTTGCTCTTTGACCGACTAATCTGTGTTAAAACCCTAATTTCTGGGCAGCCGCTAGCCCATCCTATTTAAACCCCTCCCAAACGTTTTCTTCTTCCTCCACTCGACCCAAAACCCTAGTTTCTCCCACATTGAGCCCCCTTCTTCCCCAAACCCTTATTCCTTCATTCCAAGCCCAAGATCCATCATCTAAACCATCCCTCAACACATTCTACCTCTCATCTTCCCCAAAATCTCATCAAATCCCCAAAATCCCCCAAAACCCCTAGTTCTCCAAACTTCTCCATTCGTTTCCAGATCTGGTCCCTAGGTTCTTCGGAGTGTTTCTTCCGCCTCCTCACGGTAAGAAATCGATCTCTTGATGTTTTCATAACCTATTTGTAATTTTTATGAAACCCTAATGAATGAATGTTGTTTTGATGATTGTTTCCCCATAACAGCGATTTTCCCGTAGATTAGCATCCGCGAGACGAACCTTTGTGATCGTCATCCCCGGTGCTAGGCAAGTGAAACTTGCCACTTAGGGTTTAGGCCATGTTTTAGGCCATTTGCTTGTTGTAGGTGTAAAAGAGGCTAGGCGACGAAATGATACTCGCCTAGGCGCAAATTGGGGAACTAGCTTGACAACGAAGCTAGTTCCGACATATATCATGTTGCACAATTACCATGTCATGTTTAATTTCTATTAACGGTACGCAAATTAATTGTCATGTCATTGCATTCTTAAAGTGTTTCCGTGAATGCGTAGCTTCGCTACAATGTTTGTGTTCCTGGCTCGTGTTCCAGAAGCGGGCCATGTGTTGGTTGGTAGCCAATGCCCGAATTGCTTGTCTCCGGCTAGGTGCACCCCTACGCCAATTGTTTATGAATCGTGAACTAGAATGCGAGCTCCCGTGCGGGGCAACCCCGGCTCATTTACTGAGCTCGTGTGCGGGGACCCTGGCTCGATTACATGTGGGTATTGGGGGTAAGAGTTAAGCGGCCAATCAACTGGGAGTCTGCCCGATCAGCAACTGCAGTGGTAAGGCGTAAACTCTGGGTTTGGGGGTAGTTGTTAAGCGGCCAATCAGCGTGAATGTGAAACCATTCAGCTGTAAGGCGTAAACATCTACAAAACAACTTGAAACGTGAATAGTGAATTGATTGAGATTGTTAGTAGCTTGGCTACTCTTGTCTTGTCCCGATAATTGTTCTCTTGTACTTATTGTTCTCCATGTCTTGCTTGTGCACTCATATTTTAACTGCCATGTCATGCATACTAAACTGCTAGGTTGCTAGTTGCCTTACTTTCAGTTTCCTTGCCCAAGTCTTTTAGACTTGCTGACATGTGCCCCTTTACTCTTTTGGGTGACACATGTTAGATCCCGAGCCTGAGTACCTTGTTGAGGACGAGGTGTTTGCTGACGCCGAGCCCAAGCTTGTGTTTGACGGGGAGTACGTGGACACTGGGGACCAGTCCTAGTGTTTTCGTTGTGTTTCCCTTTTGTTTTAGACTGTTGTTTTGTTGTCATTGCGTAGCACCTATACTTTGTGGCGCTGTTGCTTTTGTTGGCCTTGTTCTGGGCCTTAGACTCTTTCTTTTAGCCTGGTGGCTTTTCTGGATGTTGGACTTATTTTCATGTTGGACAATTTATGAGATATGAGAATTTTATTTCTGTCTCTCCTTTTATTATTATTGTTGCTCCGTTCGTGGTTACAAGGACTTGCTTATGTTTTATTGACGCTTATCGGGTTTGGGGCTTCACAGCTCCACTCTCGTGCGGACCTTTTCACGTCTCACCTCCATTTTAGGGAAGCGGGTCGTGACAGGTTTTGTTGGTGGCACATGCAGGTCCTTCTGTAACTAAGATTATTGGAATAGCGATAATAATATTAGAATGTCCAACAAACTAAGTTCGACGCCCGAGTCATAAGCTATGAGTCTAATCTGATTCGTTTTCTGTGTCATTAGATGGCAGGAAGGCGTTTCACCTGTGGTGGAGGTAGTGGTGCGCTCCCTCATGATGAGGAGCCTGAGCGGGAACCCACCAACGGTGAGATGATACGGATGATGCTCCAGATGATGCAAGTGCAGCAGGGCGTGCTCCTGCAAGTCCAGAATGCTCCACTTGCTCGAGCTGCCCGGGCTCTTCCGGATGCCCCTCGCTCTGAGCCCGGAGCGAAGCAATTTTGGGGGCTGGGTCCCGCATATTTTGATGGGTCTGAGGGTCCTCTGGCTGCCGATGAGTGGATTCGGAACATCGAGGACAATCTGAAGATGGCCAAGATCACCCCGGCTCGATGGGTTGATTTGGCGAGGAGGCAACTCAAGGATAATGCTCGCAACTGGTGGGATGCGGAAGAGAAGATGTTGGTGGAGCCGATAGCTTGGGCTACCTTTAAGTCCAGGTTTGATGAGGAATTCTTTCCGAAGGCTGCGAAGAAGGAGATGCTGCAGCGCTTCATTGATCTGAAGCAAGGGAGCTTGACGGTGGACCAGTACCACCAAGAGTTCACTAGGCTGAGTCGGTTCGCACCGAAGATGGTGCAGGATGCTGATGAGAGGGCTCAGAGGTTCCTGCAGGGACTTGCTTTGGAGCTCCAGAGTTTTGTGTCTTCCTCCGATCTGGACTCTTATCAGAAGGTTCTGGTCGCTGCCAGGAGGCAGGAGCTGAACCTGAGTCAGAGGAGGGGGTCTATAGTTGGTGCTGGGAAGAGGCCTATGGAGCATGCCAGAGCGGTGGTTAGGCCTGGTTTCAAGCCTAATCAGCCAGCTCAGTTTAAGAGGCCAGGAGGGCCTATTCTGAAGACTTGCCATTTCTGCGGCAAGCCTGGCCACATCAAGGATCAGTGTCGGAAGTTTTTGGGCCAGTGTCTGGTTTGTGGTGATGCTTCCCATGCCGCGAAGGATTGTCGGCATGTGAATCAGCTGCGGAGGGCACCTGTTGCAGCACAGCCGTTGCAGCAGCGAGCGCCTGTTCCTGCTGGTCGTGGAGCAGCTCTTGTTCCACAGGGGCAGGCTTTTCGGCAGGCTGTTCCGCCAAGGAGGCAGGCTTTTCTGATGACCGCTGTGGAGAGCGAGGCTGTGGATGAGGTTATCGCAGGTAATCCTCAATCTAGCTATTACTTTCCTAGCTGGTTTGAATGTTAGATTGTGTTGTTTTCTTGAACATGGTTGTTTGCTAGACTAGGGTTTGATTGTTAATTGATTGTTAGGTGTGGTTTTGGTGTGCACATTTCCTGCACGAGTCCTCTTTGACTCTGGTGCATCGATGTGCATTATTTCTCGGAGCTTCGTGGAGAGGCATTCCTTGTCGACGTCCCCTCTTCCCAAGAGTTGGAATATCGTTACAGGGAATGGCATGGTCTCGGTGCATCGTGGTTGCAATTCTTGCTCGTTGGTGGTCTGTGGACATAAGCTTTTCGCTGATTTCATTGTCCACGACATCATCAACTATGATGCGGTTCTTGGGATGGACTGGCTTGCGAGCTTCTATGCTACGATCGACTGTCGAAGGAAGAAGGTGGTGTTCGAGATTCCCGGACATCCAGTATTTGAGTTCAGTCGTGGTAGCAGCTCGCTTGGTCCTGTCAGATTTCGGGCCAGGCCGGTGGAGGTTGTGGCTTTGCAGATGGAGCTGGAGTGGCCAGCTGTGGTGCGTGATTTTGGCGACGTCTTCCCCGAGGAGATGTCTGGTTTGCCACCTGATCGAGCTCTAGAATTTTCTATCGATCTGGTTCCAGGTGCGCAGCCGATTTCGAAGGCGCCGTATCGTATGGCACCTGCGGAATTGGAAGAGTTACGGAAGCAGTTGGATAAGCTCTTGCAGAAGGGTTATATCAATCCTAGTGTGTCTCCGTGGGGAGCACCGGTGTTGCTGGTGAAGAAGAAGGATGGTTCGCGTCACATGTGCGTGGACTATCGGGAGTTGAATGCGGTGACCATTAAGAATAAATACTCGTTGCCTCGCATCGATGATATTTTTGATCAGCTTGGTGGTTCGAGGGTGTTTTCTAAATTGGATTTGAGGAGTGGTTACCATCAGTTGAAGGTGAAGAAGGATGATGTTCCGAAGACAGCGTTCAGGACGAAGTATGGACACTATGAGTTTGTGGTTATGCCTTTCGGCGTAACTAACGCGCCCGTAGTTTTCATGAATCTGATGAACCTGATTTTCTACGACTTTTTGGACAAGTTTGTCGTTATCTTTATTGACGACATTCTGATCTATTCGAAGTCGGAGGAAGAGCATGCATCGCACTTGAGGACGGTATTGGAGATTTTGAGGAAGCATCGGTTGTATGCTAAGTTTTCGAAGTGCGAGTTTTGGCTGGATAGAGTTGCTTTTTTCGGGCATGTGGTGACTGGAGATGGTATTTCAGTGGATCCCGAGAAGATTAGGGCCATCAGAGAGTGGCCTGTTCCGTCGTCTGCGTCTGAGATTCGGAGTTTCCTTGGACTTGCTGGTTATTATCGGCGATTCATTAAGGACTTTTCCCGTATTGCCGAGCCGATGACCAGGTTGACGCGAAAGGATGTTGCTTTTGTTTGGTCGGGTGATTGTGAAAGTGCTTTTGGTATTCTGAAGGAGAGGTTGACGACTGCCCCTATTATTGTTGTGCCTGATCGCAGCGGTGGATTTGAGATCTTTTGCGATGCTTCTGGCAAGGGTCTCGGTTGTGTGTTGCATCAGCACGGTCATGTTGTGGCGTATGCATCTCGTCAGTTTAAGGTTCATGAGAAGAATTACCCGACGCATGATTTGGAGTTGGCTGCCGTTGTGTTCGCTCTTAAGATCTGGAGGCACTTCCTGCTGAGTGAGAAAGTGAAAATTTTCACCGATCACAAAAAGCTTGATGTATATTTTCACTCAGAAGGAGCAACATGCGACAGCGTCGATGGTTGGAGCTTATGGCGGATTATGAGATTGATTTGCAGTATCACCCTGGCAAGGTGAATGTGGTCCCTGATGCGCTGAGTAGGCTTCCAGCGGTGATGATTTTGACCTCGCAGTGGAGATTGTAGCAGGATTTCTGCGAGTCTGGTGTTGAGATTGTCCTTCCTGGGGAGGCTTCATCGTTGATGTACATGCAGGTACAGTCGACGATCGTGGATCGGATTAAGGATGGCCAGTCTGAGGATCTGAAGCTGGTGAAGATTCGGGAGCAGGTGGAAGCCGGTCTGCGGACTGACTTTTTGATTCATGAGGATGGCTCGCTGAGGTTTGGAGCCAGGTTGTGTGTGCCGGCTGGGGATATCAGAGAGGAGTTGATGGTGGAGGCACACAGTTCGTCGTATTCTGTGCATCCTGGTGGCACCAAGATGTACCAGGATCTTCGTCTGAATTATTGGTGGCATGGTAGGAAGAGAAGCGTGGATCGGAGTGTAGCCAAGTGCTTGGTTTGCCAGCAAGTGAAGGCGGAGCATCAGCGTACGGCCGGGTTGCTACAACCGCTCCCGATTCCGGAGTGGAAATGGCAACACATCACTATGGATTTCGTGACTGGACTACCTCGGAGTCCGAAGCAGAATGACGTGATTTGGGTGATCGTAAATCGATTGACCAAATCTGCGCACTTTATTCCATTCCGAGTGGGACAGTCCACTGAGGCGCTAGCGAGGAGATATATGGAGGCAAAATTCTTTTACTCTCCGTTTTATTTCCTTTTCCTAGTTTGGATAGTGATGTAACGTGAATCGTGCAGGAGGTCGTGCGACTTCATGGAGTCCCCGTGAGTATCGTGTCAGACAGAGACACGAGGTTCACATCTCAGTTCTGGCAGAGTTTGCAGAAGAGTTTGGGTACGCGTCTGAGTTTCAGCACGGTGTACCATCCGCCGACGGATGGCCAGTCCGAGAGGACGATTCAGATTTTGGAAGACATGCTGAGGGCGTGTATGTTGGATTTCAAGGGTTCGTGGGAGGACCATCTGCATCTGGTGGAGTTTTCTTACAACAACAGCTTCCAGGCGAGTATTGGCATGGCGCCTTTCGCCGCTCTTTATGGGAGGAAATGTCGATCGCCATTGAGTTGGGATGACGTTGGTGATCGGGAGTTGTTGGGACCTGAGATGATCGTGGAGGCCGTGGATATTGTCAGGAACATTCGGGAGAGGTTGAGGATTGCTCAGGACCGTTTTAAGCATTGGACGGATGCTAAACGTCGTCCTTTGGAGTTTCAGCCGGGCGACCATGTGTTCTTGAAGATTTCCACGAATCGTGGTGTGATTCGTTTTGGGAAGCGAGTGAAGTTGAGCCCGCGATACATTGGACCGTTTGACATTTTGGAGAGGGTTGGCGAGGTAGCTTATCGCTTGGCCTTGCCGCCATCTTTGGAAGGAGTTCACAATGTTTTCCATGTGTCGCAGCTTCGTCGATACATTAGCGATCCATCTCATGCGGTGGATTTTTCGGAGATCACCGTTCACCCCGATTTGACGTATGACCAGCATCCAGTGCAGATTCTGGACATGCGTCAGAAATCGCTTCGGAACAAGATTGTCAATCTTGTGAGGGTGATGTGGCGACACGGCTCACCTGGAGAGTCTACTTGGGAGAATGAGGATGAGATGCGAGAGCGTTTCCCACTTTTGTTTCCGGACACGTGAGTGTTTGGAAATTCCGAGGACGGAATTTTTCTTAAGTTGGGGAGGATGTAACGACTGGTTTTCATATATCTGGATTTATTATATTGTAATATATGTTTTGGTGGATTTTCTCCTCATGTGTGGTTTTCGTCTCCGTAACTTTCATTTTCCATCGTTCCGTCGTGTTTTCTCGTTTCATTCTTTTAGGATCGTCGATTTCGGAGCAAGTCATTCATGACGGGCTTCATAACGGTTGTATCTTACTATTAGATCAAGCCTAGGAGTCTTAGGAATCGATCCCGGGGCCCCGCGCTCCGTATCGGAACTTTTGATGCTTATTAGCCGGTGTAAGAAGGGGCACCGACCGACTAGATGACGATCCAGTCGGTCGGCAATCCTTCTTGGACCGACTAGTTGGCTTTCTAAATTTCTCAGGAGTTACTGTTTATCGTTAGTCGGTCTAAGAACGTTGGTTGACCGACTAGGTTGCAAACTAGTCGGTCGGCAATGCTTCTTTAACCGACTAACTCATCATCTAAATTTTAGTATCAGTACAGTTCATTCTTAGTCGGTCTAAGTTCATCTCTCGACCGACTAGTTGCCAAACTAGTCGGTCATCCGTTGTTCATTGACCGACTAAATCTAAATCCTAATTCTGTACAGGAGTTACTGTTTACACTTAGTCGGTCTGCGTTGGTCGACCGACCGACTAGTTTCCAAACTAGTCGGTCAGTGGTTGCTCTTTGACCGACTAATCTGTGTTAAAACTCTAATTTCTGGGCAGCCGCCAGCCCATCCTATTTAAACCCCTCCCAAACGTTTTCTTCTTCCTCCACTCGACCCAAAACCCTAGTTTCTCCCCCATAGAGCCCCCTTCTTCCACAAACCCTTATTCCTTCATTCCAAGCCCAAGATCCATCATCTAAACCATCCCTCAACACATTCTACCTCTCATCTTCCCCAAAATCTCATCAAATCCCCCAAAAACCCTAGTTCTCCAAACTTCTCCATTCGTTTCCAGATCTGGTCCCTAGGTTCTTCGGAGTGTTTCTTCCGCCTCCTCACGGTAAGAAATCGATCTCTTGATGTTTTCATAACCTATTTGTAATTTTTATGAAACCCTAATGAATGAATGTTGTTTTGATGATTGTTTCCCCATAACAGCGATTTTCCCGTAGATTAGCATCCGCGAGACGAACCTTTGTGATCGTCATCCCCGGTGCTAGGCAAGTGAAACTTGCCACTTAGGGTTTAGGCCATGTTTTAGGCCATTTACTTGTTGTAGGCGTAAAAGAGGCTAGGCGACGAAATGATACTCGCCTAGGCGCAAATTGGGGAACTAGCTTGACAACGAAGCTAGTTCCGACATATATCATGTTGCACAATTACCATGTCATGTTTAATTTCTATTAACGGTACGCAAATTAATTGTCATGTCATTGCATTCTTAAAGTGTTTCCGTGAATGCGTAGCTTCGCTACAATGTTTGTGTTCCTGGCTCGTGTTCCAGAAGCGGGCCATGTGTTGGTTGGTAGCCAATGCCCGAATTGCTTGTCTCCGGCTAGGTGAACCCCTACGCCAATTGTTTATGAATCGTGAACTAGAATGCGAGCTCCCGTGCGGGGCAACCCCGGCTCATTTACTGAGCTCGTGTGCGGGGACCCTGGCTTGATTACATGTGGGTATTGGGGGTAAGAGTTAAGCGGCCAATCAACTGGGAGTCTGCCCGATCAGCAACTGCAGTGGTAAGGCGTAAACTTTGGGTTTGTGGTAGTTGTTAAGCGGCCAATCAGCGTGAATGTGAAACCATTCAGCTGTAAGGCGTAAACATCTACAAAACAACTTGAAACGTGAATAATGAATTGATTGAGATTGTTAGTAGCTTGGCTACTCTTGTCTTGTCCCGATAATTGTTCTCTTGTACTTATTGTTCTCCATGTCTTGCTTGTGCACTCATATTTTAACTGCCATGTCATGCATACTAAACTGCTAGGTTGCTAGTTGCCTTACTTTCAGTTTCCTTGCCCAAGTCTTTTAGACTTGCTGACATGTGCCCCTTTACTCTTTTGGGTGACACATGTTAGATCCCGAGCCTGAGTACCTTGTTGAGGACGAGGTGTTTGCTGACGCCGAGCCCGAGCTTGTGTTTGACGGGGAGTACGTGGACACTGGGGACCAGTCCTAGTGTTTTCGTTGTGTTTCCCTTTTGTTTTAGACTGCTGTTTTGTTGTCGGTGCGTAGCACCTATACTTTGTGGCGCTGTTGCTTTTGTTGGCCTTGTTCTGGGCCTTAGACTCTTTCTTTTAGCCTGGTGGCTTTTCTGGATGTTGGACTTATTTTCATGTTGGACAATTTATGAGATATGAGAATTTTATTTCTGTCTCTCCTTTTATTATTATTGTTGCTCCGTTCGTGGTTACAGGGACCTGCTTATGTTTTATTGACGCTTATCGGGTTTGAGGCTTCACAGCTCCACTCTCGTGCGGACCTTTTCACGTCTCGCCTCCATTTTAGGGAAGTGGGTCGTGACAGTCATGCTTGGTAAGAACCTTTCAATGCGAGTGCATGTTGTTGTATTCCATCTCAGCTTGAGGATCTCCTTGGTGCCCCTAAACCCCCATCACTATGGGGGCAAGATACCCCCACTTTTATCATCAAGCTGATCAACTAGGTACCCACATCCTAACGCTAAGGGGGACGAGGTACCCCCTCCTCCATTTCATGCCAATGTCCTGGATGACCACCCCCTCTTCTTGTCGACCTATTTTTAAATATGGTCACCCCACTTGAGGGGAGCCAGAGTACCCTAGACCTCCATGTGAGATGCGCTGGGGTGCCCCCTTCCCCAGGCAGGTGCGAGCTGGGGTACCCTACCTTGTCATGGGTGTGAGCGTGGCTAGCCCATATGCAAATGTGACCAAAGGTGCCCCTAACCCATGTATGGCAAAGGTTCCCCTGACCCATGTATGGCAGAGGTGCCCCATGTGGCCAAGGTGCCCACACTCCCCTTGTAGCGTGAAGTAGGGTTTCCCACGTCCTCTTATGGAAGTATACACGTATGCACGTGGTCGTCGCCTCCTCACCTACTATATTCTCTATGCATCTACAGTGATGATGATCATACGTGATATATCCCAATGTGCTGACGATCACAACATCGATCTTGCTTTTCTTCATGTGCCTTGGAAGATCATCCATGATCTTCAATTCACTCATGTGCATTGACTAGTTGTCAATGCTTTCCCTTGTGATCTTACTCGCCTAGCTTCAAGGAACTATGATCACTTCATTTCTTCGAGCTGTCACCTGTAGGTGGGGACCCACGGCATTTGGAATAGTGAGGAGAGCCTTCACATCGATCATGCATGATCGAATGGCCATTTCAACGTGTGGAATCTTACTTGCTTATATAGTTCGCCATCTTCTTTTTAAAGCGTTTGTATAATGTGAAGAGAAGATGTGCCAAGAGGACTTAATTATAGTTGACAAAGGGTATGAGCTACAAGAATACTACTCTTGTTTAGAAATGTACATAATCTTTCTAAGAATATGCAACTCTTAGTCAAGTACCAAAAGGTTTGGACATGTTTCCTAATTAGCACATGATGAAATATTATTTCTTTAAGAAATCCTAATTAAGGAGGATTTCTATTCAGACGCATAGATACCAAAAAAAAAAAAAAAGCTATTGCCTTCTAACTAGAATTACAAGGAAGTCATGTTCTATCATAAAAAGCTACAATGGAGCCAATCACATTAAAGGATGTATGTTATATACGATGTCTTCCACTGATCCAATCCTAAGCCAGCAAGGATTGGACAGAGGGAGACTAGTGGTGATATATCACCTAATTAGGTGGTCACAAGCCCAGGAATAGAAGATGGAGGGCTTGTTTATGAAGTTTAATTACTAAAATACACCATAGTAACAGTATACATAGCACTTTTATTTTGATGGAGGTGAGCTCATTCTCATTCTCTACTCTCTACTCTCAACTCTTTAGTGCGAGTAGCCGTTGGGATATGTAGATCACACGACTATCTGTTGATTGCATATGCGCGAGTCATTAGGATTCAGTTGTGCACTGCGAGTTATTACCGATAGGTGTTCCAGGAACATGAGTGTGTTAAGGGAGTCATATGGACTAAATATTTTATAATGTTGGTATTTGAATCGGAGTAGGGGTTTACTGTTCGAATTCGACTTCATTGCGGATGAAATATTTAATATCATAAAACAAGGGATAATATTTGAATTTTGGGTGTTATCAGAATCAGCGAATACCCTCCGCTGCAAGTCATCTAGTAAATGATAGTAACAAGCAGGATTTCACATAAATCAAGCCGACTTTTTCCATAATTATAACACGACTTCCTTTTTAATTCACAGAAAGACTTCCACTTTTAAAATGAAATTATTTATATTAGTTATGTAAGCGAACATAGAAATAAATACAGATAGAGAAAGGCTTCCGGATTAATGGTTAATTATAAGGGATGCATAAACGATAGAAATTTACAATCATAAGAGCCAATTTAGGAACCTATTTTTAGAACGTTCGTCAGTATTTCAAATTCTTTACAATTATAAATATGCCAAAAATAGTAATGATCTTTACATGGCAGCATGATACGGTGAAGATAAGCGGATTAACGGAACGGATACGGAGACTGTTAAAAATCCATTTTGATTTTTAAACACGAGCCCGCCAAAAACCATATTCATGCAAGGATCACAAGAACACTGGCCCGGACCAGGCTAAACGGAAGGGATTAATTATATAGAACCCGTTTTGGTTACCCCTTTCGATCCAAAACCGTGCGGAATTGGTGCAACGGGCTTCAGCTCTAGCTCATAGCAACCAAAGTTGGTTTTGACACGCTCCCCAATGCCACACAGGTGACATCATCTGGACTCTACCTGGGCTTGTCCTTACTCCCCCTAATAACACCCTCTCTTTGTCTTTCTCAATTAACCCCCCACCACCTACCTCCAATCCATTCCTACCTAGGCTCCCCTCGTGGCTAACTTACGCGTGTCCCTCAACGTCCACCTCTTTTTTAACCCCCTAGCTCGGGCCGGGTAGGACCTGTTTCGGGTCGGTTATCCGATCCAAATGCCTCGGAATCTCAAGCCCGCACCGACATGGATGAAATCCGGATCACACGCATACAACCCGGCTTGACATGATGGGTCAGGTTTGGTTCTGGCTTATGTTAGGATCAAGGCAAAACCTTGCAATGTTTTATTTATGAGTTATAAACCAACAATGTGTAAATTATAATTTGTGGAATGTGAAGGGCAGCTACCCAAAGAGGGAGTTCTTCCTTGGCTAGCTCGTTCCTTGTCAAGCTCGCACGACATCCAATCCCTGTATTTTTTTTCTTCGACGATCGGATTCGTTCAGTTTGTTGTTCATATTTTGAAAAACCCAAAATACAAATTTTGGGGTGAACGTGTGGGGTTTGGTCGTTACGGAAAGTTCTATTACGCCGAGACCGTTAGCCATGCGACGATCGATAAGCAAGCAAACTCCATGGATTCAGTTAAACATTAGGTGCTTGGGTTTTAGAACATGAAGATCAGAACAAACAGTTTGAAACGAAAAGAGAAATAGCGGAAAATGGGTTTCACGCCAACAAGAAGTAACTTTCCCTATTTGGTTAGGTGATTTTCATTTTCCACTTATAAACTTATAATATTAATATATGGTATGTCCATACGCACACGTCAAGTTAAAGCAGTTAAGATCCGCCAGCGGCCTGTTGGCATACTGGCATATCCCCCGCTTCTCTGTGGGGCCACCAGGGTTTGATCGCGGGTTGCTGGGGCCTCGACGTGCGTGCATTGCCATCCTTTTCGAAAAATTTAAAAAGACAGGTAAGATTCGGATCGACGCGGGTTAGGACATGCACCGGTATCTTACTTGGATTCTATTGTTTGTAGTTACTGCTCGACACAGCCCAAAAATCTAGAACGGATATGGATAAAAACCGGATAGCTTGCCACCCTTATTTTTTCAGAACCATCGGTGAGTGACGGCGAGGGAAGACGGGGAGAGACTCATCTTGTTGACAATCTTTCCCTAAAAGTCTAAACGCGGGTTTCTGGATTTTGAATACCACTCTTGTTTTGGGATCCTCGGATATTCCCCTCCTTCACACGCCCTAATATTCTGTTATATAGATTCCACCCAAGACCACCATTCATGTTTTCGGGGGGGTCAACGCGTATATATCGGCGTATACTACATGTGGGAAACGTACAACTTTCACGTTTTGCTTGTTTATAGGCCTGGGAAAGACAAAAGACAAGGGATAAAATTAATTAAGAGCATAACTCCTCCGTAACTAATATTAACTCTTAGTCCCGTCATGGATTAATTTAATCATGAGAACGGTAATGATGAGGATGAGCCCCTCTTTCAAAGAAGCTGAATTGCTCTCTCGTAAAGCCTATGGCGCAAGACGAGGATGACTCCGTGTGAGAGCACACGTGTAGGTTTTTGATATCAAGGACTACCTGGCGAATGGCTTCCGATCAATTTGAGGAAACCCGACGATGAAAATTCCGGTAGCGCTTTTTTGGACAGTTTTCTTTTTAAGTAAACTGATTATTAACAAATCAATAAAGAATTTCGAGTGATTCTCTACCTGATTCTTGCGCCAAAAAATTTCCCTTTTTCTTCTCAAGTTTCGCAACCATCGGTGAGTGACGGTGAGGGGTTTGACAATCTTTCCCTAAAAGTCTAAACGCGGTTTTCTGGATTTTGAATACCACCCTTGTTTTGGTATCCTATGCTATTCCCCTGCTTCACACGCCCTAGTATTACATTATATATATTCCACCCAAGCCACCATTCCATCCCCCCTCTCTCTTCTCTGCATGATATAATCATTTCGAAAATTTTACTGAAAAAAGTCAGCGCATCCCTCCTTCTCATCATCTTTCTTGCTACTTTTTTTTTGACGTCTTAGACGGTGATGGAGTATGACGATGGGGATCTAATGTCCATCGTCCTCAGCTGTGGTCGGGGGAAAAATCCAGCGGTACCGACATCTGCGACCACAACAACGGCGACGATGGTTGCAACGGACCCGTCATCTTTTCATCTTCCTCCTCCTCCTCCTCCTCCCCCCATGTTTCCTCCGCTCCTTCCTCATGTTTCCCCTCCCCTTCGTCATTGTATGTTTCCCATGTCTTTCTTCGCAACGGGGTTCGGGGGCTTAGAAGACCTCTGCACTCCATTTTCCTCCCACTTCTCTCCAGATCAGCCCCACCTGCAAGAATCGCTCCTGATCTCCTCCGACTCGCCGGAGTCGACCGCCGTGGAGCACACCGTGAGGGTGTTGGAGGTGCCGAAGATGCCGGCCCTCCATGATAAGAAACAGCAAGCCGCGTCGCGCTCCAGGAAAAGGCAAGTACCGTAGCTCCTTCCTTAGTTTGTGTTTCTATGTAGGGAAGATTTGCTACGATCTGATTATCTAAAATCATGGAGAAAATACAGGAAAACGAAGGAGCAGAAGAAGGTCACCGTTCAAGTGCCGGCGGAGAGTAGAGCCTCTAACGATAATTGGGCTTGGAGAAAGTATGGCCAAAAGCCCATTAAAGGCTCCCCCTTTCCCCGGTACATGCATATACATATTGAGTGCATAATCATGTATTTCTCTGGTTATTTATTCAGTTTCCTCTATTTTTTTAAATCTAATTATTAAAAAAAACACGCGCGCAGAGGGTACTACAGATGCAGCACAAAAAAGGAGTGCCCAGCCAGGAAACAGGTGGAGAAGAGCTGGATTAATCCAGGCATGTACATCATAACCTACTCAGACGAGCACAACCACCCCTTGCCGGCCCATCGCAACTCCCTTGCCGGCTGCACCCGCAACCGGTTCCCCTCTTCCATCCCCACCAAGCCCAACGGCGAGTCCTCTTCTTTCTCCCCTACCACTCCACTGACGACTTCGCCGATATCGGACGAGGAGGAGGAGGAGGAGGAGGAGGAGGAGGAGGATGGACCGCTGCATGTGGAGGACATGGAGATTGCAGGGCCCGACGAGCTGCTTTTCTTCGGGGATGCCTCAAACGCTCCTGATACCTCAATGGAGGCAACGCATTCGGGTTATTTTGATGTTGAAGATGACCCGATCTTCGCTTATCCGCTCTGGGCCAACAATGCAGGCGGAAACAAATAGAAGAAGATCGTAGCTAGCTAGAGGAGGAGATCAGTGACTGCCAGTACCAGCCAGAGGGCATCTGATTCAACTTTTTAGTTGTTTGCGTAGTTTACAATTAGCATCTTGTATAGAATGTGAGAGAGAGAGAAGAGAGAAGAGAGAAGAAGAAAAAGAAGGGAGGGCATAAAGGAACGCCGCATTCTCTCCCCTCCAGATGATCCTCTTCTCCTTCTTTTTCATCACTTTCCTTTTCATGCATTGAACAAGTACTTCTTAATAGCTTTTGTTCTGTGTTTCTGTTTAGTTCCTTGATTTTGCAGTTGTTTTTTTATTTAAATAATATACTAGCTAGAGAAATATATTCTCAGAATGAGAATATGTGTGTTGTGTGGTTCCAAAACATGGGCACAGAGGCGATTCGGCTTGTCCCGGCTGCCCCTCATATATAAATTTCTTTTTTCCCAGGACTGGCTTTTACTCTTCAAGCTGTTGTTTCTTTCTTATGCCGAGCGTCGCTCTCAGCTCTCTGCCTCTCTCTTGTTCTGACTCGCTTTTTTTGGGTTTCCTCGGGATTGCATGTGTGCTCTCTCGGGGTCATGGATTCCACGAGGGGGCCGTTCTGTTTTGGGAGTCAACGCGTACATGTTGTAGGAAACGTACAACTTTCACGTTTTGCTTGTTTCTTGGCCTGGGAAAGACAAAACGTACATGTTGATGGAATTAATTAAGAGCATAACTCCTGGATTAATGTAATCATGAGAATGGTAATGATGAGGACGAGCCCCTCTTTCAAACAAGGTGAATTAAGTCTATGGTGCAAGACAACACGAGGATGACTCCGTGTGAGAGCACGCGTGTGGTTTTTGATACCAAGGACTACCGTGCGAATGTCTTGCGATCTATTTGAGGAAGGAAACCCGACGATGAACATTCCGGTAGCTCTTTTTTTGGTCATTTATCTTTTTAGTAACCTGATTATTAACAAATCAGGAAACAATTTCGTGTGATTCTCTACCCGATTCTGGCGCCCAAAAATTTCTATTTGTCTTCTTTCACGATTTCGATATTTGGAAGAATACTTCTCCGATCCTCTTTATATTTTTTGTGTATCATCTGGGCTTTGACCATCCATATATGTATAAATCGGGTCACAAATCATGGTAAGTGCAAAGAAGGAATACTAGCTAAATGATATCTAATACAACACATAATGCACACTAAGACTCCAACTATGGTAAATCCACGTAAGGGATGCAAGCTAATACATCACAAGTTGCACATTTGAACTCCAACTATGGGAGGTTTAGAAATGAAATGTAGCTTCATGCAATTTGTAGAAAGCTGAAGATGAAAATTCCAATAGCTCTTTTTTGGCAATTATTTTTTTTAGCAAACTGGTTATTAACAAATTAAGAAAGAATTTCGAGTGATTCTCTACCTGATTTTAACGCCCAAACTTTTTCCCCATGTTGAAATCCAACAAAGGACTGATGAATGAAATCATCACCTGGAACGCAGCGGAACGGAGGCGCGATGCTCGGATCGGATTTGGGATCACCGAAGGAAACCAAATTCTTCTCACCACCAAGATTACCTCCTGATCTTCTTCCGTGTTTGTGTTGGAAGAGGGAGAAACGTTGCAATCAAAATTGATCCTTTTTCTCACAGCAATTAGGGGGATTATATAGGAATTAAGTAGATGAAGTTAATTAACGTTGAAAACGTAACGTATAGTTTTCAACGGTAGGGTAGTTATAAACACCATTTGCATTGGGAACCCTCAACTTCTATAAATTGCAATTATCCACCAAGGCTAATTCAATTTACATATAACCACTTAATTAATGTTATAATTGCGATTTACTCCATGGGTTAAACCCGTCATGGGCATACCCAATTCCAACATCTCCCACTCGCACATGATGGGATTATTGTTACAAAAACAACAAGTGAAGATGACTTCATACTTGGTAACTTGGTCGTGTGACCCATAAGCAAATACAAGCAATCTTGTTGTGCACTAGTTAGAGATACACAACTGCCCTCTATGTAATCAATCCTCTAAAGTATATTTGTCGCTTATAATACCCCAGGTCTAGTTTATTGTATCAGTGTAAGTATTCCCGATTCCTCCGTTTATTTACTCTTGAGGAAACACTTAAACACATCCACATTGTTGTCTCTTAATCACACAGATTGGCCGGCCAATGAGATCCAAACTTGATATCAACAAACTTAGCCATTCCTTTGCACTTAATATTCTAAGTCACACCTCAGTCGCTTTCCTAGACATACTCTTTTAGACCGAATCACTCGTGGCCATAAGGAATATGCTAAAGTATCTATCACCAATACTAAGACTTTGAATATCAGTCAATAGTCAAAGGGTATAGAGAGGAACCCAATCCTCCAGGGACTCACACAGTGGAGAGGCAGGGATCCACTTTCTCACATCTCATTATGGTCGACTCCAGCACATGTGGTATGAATCACATGCAATGGTGTATTGCGTATGTCTTTGGAGTCATTCAATCCAACACCGTTCAGACTCCAATTTAAATGTACTCATACATTTAACACTGATTTCTAGACCAATCAATTACTCTAAGAATTCGTGTCTGGCTCATGAATATGCTTAAATAAACTTTGGAGAATCTGTTCATCTCGGTCATTATTTTGTATATATAAAATGACCTCATCTTGAAACTTATTCAAGGCGACTTTTATGAAGGATTAAGTCTCATCCCTGTCCTTTCCCTTAGAACGTTAGAGGCGATTGCCTGTGTGAGAAGGCCAATCTCCATGCCTATTTGACATACTTTTTCTTTTGTACTCTTTTTATGTATTAACAAATAACACTATTGGGCAAACACATATCATCCAACACAATGAATGAAATAAATAGTTTATTGAATAATATCAATATATATAACAGATTACATACAAAAGTATATTTCAATTTCTATGCAATCCTAGAGCTTTTACATGTCTCAAAAAAACATCTCTAGGAATGTGTTTAGTAAGAGGATCATCAACCATTTTGTGCGTATATATATACTTGATAGAATCCATCTTCTCAGCAACAATCTCTATCACAAAATGGTATCGTATGTCGATATGTTTGGTACGACTGTGGTATCTTAGGTCCTTGGTGTAAGCTATCGCAGCTTGATTGTCACAGTAGACAACAAATGGTTCTTGCTTTACACCTAAATTCTCAATGAACCTTTATAACCAAGTAGCTCCTGAACTCCTAAGGAAGCAGCAACAATCTCCGCTTCCATGGTTGATAAAGCTATACAAGTTTATTTCTTGCTGCACCATGAAATGGCCACATCTCCAAGCAAGAAAACATATCATGATGTAGATTTCCTCTCAACTACATCTCCCCCATAGTCTGCATCAGTGTAGCCTTCCAGTTTGGTAGACGAACCTTCGTAGCACAAACTGTAGTTGGATGTGCCCTTTAAATATCTCATGGTCCTCTTTACAGCCTTCCAATGCCCAGGTCCAGGATTTGATTGATATTGACTTACTAATCCTACTGCATGACATATGTCTGACCTTGCACACAACATAACGTACATTAAGCTACCAACTGCACTTGCATAAGGGACTCTTGAAAATTTGCTCTTTTCGTCTGTCGTACTAGGACAACCATCTAGACTTAAATTATCGCCTTTCAAAGTTGGAGTTTCAACTGGATTCCATTTAGACATATTGAATCGTTCTAAAACTTTATGTATATATGTTTCTTGCGACAATGCAAGAAATCTTTTAGAACGATTTCTCTGGATTTTTACACCAAGTATATAATCAGCTTCACCCATGTCTTTCATTTCAAAGTTTGATGATAACCATTTTTTATGGTTATCAGAAACTCCATATCATTACTAGCTAACAAAATGTCATTTACGTACATGTAACGACTGGTTTTCATGTATCTGGATTAATTATATTATATATATATGTTTTGGTGGATTTTCTCCTTATGCGTGGTTTTCGTCTCCGTAGCTTTCACTTTCGATCGTTTCGTCGTGATTTTCTAGCTTCTTCCTTAGAATCGTCGATTTTGGAGTAAGTCATTCATGACGGGCTTCATATCGGTCATATCTTATTGTTAGATCAAGCCTAGGAGTCTTAGGAATCGATCCCGGAGCTTCGCGCTCCATTTCGGAACTTTCTGTGCACGTTAGCCGGTACAAGAAGGGGAACCGACCGACTAGATGACGATTTAGTCGGTCGGCAAACCTTCATGGACCGACTAGTGGGCTTTGTTAATTACTCAGGAGTTACTGTTTATCGTTAGTCGGTCTAAGAACATTTGTCGACCGACTAGGTTGCAAACTAGTCGGTCAGCAATCGTTCTTTAACCGACTAGCTCTATGATCATTTTGATACCAAGTACTATTCATTCTTAGTCGGTCTAAGAACGTTCGTCGACCGACTAGATGAGAAACTAGTCGGTCAGTAGTTGTTCTTTGACCGACTGAATCTAAATCCTATTTTTGTACAGGAGTTACTGTTTACACTTAGTCGGTCTGCGTTGGTCAACCGACCGACTAGTTCCCAAACTAGTCGGTCAGTGGTTGCTCTTTGACCGACTAATCAGTGTCGAACCCCTAATTTCTGGGCAGCCGCCGGATTCCTCCTATAAATAGACCCGATCACTTTCACTTTCTTTCTTTTCTCCTGAGCCATTGTCTTCCCCAAATCCTTCTCCATCTTCCCCAAACCCTTCCTCCTTCATCTTAAGCCTATCTCCACCATCCCAAGCTCCATCTCACCTCCATTGGCCAAGCTTCAATCTCCTCTTCAAAACCCCCTTTAATCCATTTTCTCCAGATTTTCCCCATCATTTCAGATCTGAGCCGTGGTTCCCGGATCGTCCATCCATTGCCGTGGTTGCTCGGCGTCGATCTTCCGCTTCTATACGGTAGTGTTCGATCCTTTAATGTTTTCACAACCCACATTGATATTGTGAAGCCCTAATAAAAATGGTTATTAGACATCATAGGATTCAATTAAGAAACCGGTTCTAGATATATTTCCTAATGTTGTTTCTCTATAGCATTGGTCCATTCACCGTAGATAACATTTGTGTGACGTGCTTGTCGACCGTCCTCGTCGGTATCAGGCAAGTGAAACTTGCATCTCTTGATTTGGGCCATGTCTTAGGCCATTGCCTTGCTTTAGCGTAAAAGAGACTAGACGGTGAAAGGATAGCCGTCTGGACGCCATTGACCTAGCTTGACAACGAAGCTTGGTCCGTCACCTTCATCATGCTTGTATGTCACATTTAATTTAAATTAACGGTACGCGAATATCTATTCATGTCATTGCATTTTGCCTGTCATGTTTAAATTCAATTAAAGATATGCGAATATCTGTTCATGTCATTGCATGCTTGAACACTCATCGTGATTGCGTAGCATCGCTACATACTAGTGCTACTTGTTCCGGCTAGGCACCCGTTTTGCGGGCACAACCCTAGGCCAATTACAAATCTGGCTCGTGGTCCAGAAAACGAGCTCAATACAGCCTGCGGGTAATAGGGCACTCGCCTGTGTGTGAGTGATCCCTTGTACTTGAATACAGCCTGCGGGCAATAGGGCGCTCACATGTGTGTGGGTGATCCCTTGTACTTGTTACTTGACAATACCTGTCACACCTACCACTTGTTACTTACTACTTGTACTTCACTTGTTACTTCCATACGATACTTGCCCTGCCATGCACCATACTTTAACTGCTAGGTTGTTAGTTTACATTTCCTTCAGTTTCCTTGCACAAGTATTTCGACTTGCTGACATGTGCCCCTTTTCTCTTTTGGGTGACACATGTTAGATCCCGAGCCTGAGTTCGTCGCCGAGGACGTGGTGTTTGCTGATGCTGAGTCAGAACCCGCGTTGATCGAGGACTTCGTGGACACTGGAGATCAGTCTTAGTGTCCTCGTAGAGCTTTCCCTTTTGTTTTAGACTGCTTTTAGTTATCGGTGCGTAGCACCCATACTATGTTGGTGTTTGTTTTGTTGGCCGTGTGTTAGGCCTTTAGACTTTTTTCCTTTTAGCCTGGTGGCTTTTCTGGATGTTGAACTTAATTTTCATGTCGGACAAATTCTGAGATTTGAGATTTTATTTCTGTCTCTCCTTGTGTTATTATTGGTGTTCCGTTTGTGGTTACAGGGACCTGCTTATGTTTTATTGACGCTTATCGGGTTTGGGGCTTCACAGCTCTACTCTCGTGCGGACCTTTTCATGTCTCGCCTCCATTTTAGGGAAGCGGGGCGTGACAGGTTTTGTTGGTGGCCCATGCAGGTCCTCTTCTGTAACTGCAAATATCGGAATAACGATAATAATATTAGAATGTCCAATAAACTAAATTCGACATCCGAGTCATAAGCTATGAGTCTAATTTGTTTCGTTTTCTGTGTCATTAGATGGCAGGAAGGCGATTCACCCGTGTTGGTGGTAGTGGTGCGCCCCCTCACGATGAGGAGCCTGAGCGGGAGCCCACCAATGGAGAGATGATGTGGATGATGCTCCAGATGATGCAAGTGCAGCAGGGCGTGCTCCTGCAAGTCCAGAATGCTCCAGTTGTTCGAGCTGGTCGGGCAATCTAGGATGCCCCTCGCTCCGAGCCGGGAGCGAAGCAATTTCGGGAGCTGGGTCCTGCTTATTTTGATGGGTCTGAAGGTCCTTTGGCTGCGGATGAGTGGATGAGGAACATTGAGGATAACCTAGCGATGGCGAAGATTAACCCGGCTGGATGGGTTGATTTGGCTAAGAGGCAGCTGAAGGATAATGCCAGAAACTGGTGGGATGCTGAGGAGAAGATGTTGGAGGTGCCTATAGTTTGGGCTACCTTCAAGACCAGATTTGATGGAGAGTTCTTCCCGAAGGCTGCTAGGCAGGTGATGCTGCAGCGCTTCATAGATCTGAAGCAGGGGAGCTCGTCGGTGGATCAGTACCACCAAGAGTTCATGAGGCTCAATCGGTTTGCACCGAAGATGGTGCAAGATGCCGATGAGAAAGCTCAGCGGTTCCTCCAGGGACTTGCCTTAGAGCTTCAGAGTTTTGTGACCTGTTCTGACCTGGAGTCATATCAAAAGGTTCTGATTGCTGCGAGGCGGCAGGAGTTGAATTTGAACCATAGGAAGGGGCATGTTTCAGGGGCTGGGAAGAGGCCTGTGGAACAGGTCAGAGCGGCGGTTAGACCTGGATTCAGGCATATCCAGCCTGTTCAGTTCAAGATGCCAGGAGGGCCTATTCTGAAGACTTGCCATTTCTGCGGCAAGGCCAGGCACCTCAGGGATCAGTGTAGGAGGTTCCTGGGGCAGTGTATTGTCTGCGGAGATCCTGCCCATACCATCAGGGAGTGCCCCAAGTCGAAGCAGCCTTGGCGGGCACCTATTGCAGCACAGCCGTTACAGCAGCGAGCTCCTGTGCCCGCTGGACGTGGAGCACCCCTTGTTCCACAGAGATAGGCCTTTCAGCAGGCTGTTCCGTCGAGAGGGCAGGCTTTCCTGATGACTGAGGAGGAGAGCATGGCCATGGATGAGGTTATCACAGGTAACTTCCCTCCTAGCTGTTTCTTCCTTAGTTATGTTTGATTGTTAGATTATGTTTGGTTGCTTGCTCATGTTTGTTGCTGGAATAGGATTTGATTGTTAGACTGTTTGTTAGGTGTGGTTTTGGTTTGCACATTTCCTGCATGAGTCCTCTTTACTCTGGTGCATCGATGTGCATTATTTCTCGGAGCTTCGTGGAGAAGCATTCCTTGTCGACGTCCTCTCTTCCCAAGAGTTGGAACATCGTTACAGGGAATGGTGTGGTCTCGGTGCATCGTGGGCAGTGTTCTAAAAATCGGCCTGGGCGGCCGCCTAGGCGGCGCCTAGGCGCTAGGCGGCCAGTAAACGCCCCGATTATGGCCTGGGCGGTCAATCTGGGCGTTTTTGGGATTAATCGGCCGCCTAAGCGTTCTAGGCGGTGTCTGGGCGCTCTGGGCGGTTCCTAGGCGGTTCCTGGGCGGTTCCTAGGCGGTTTCTGGGCGGTTTCTGGGCGTTTTTGATAAATGGCTTAATTGCACAAGAGTATCTTTTAAATTTTATTTTGTTGCACACAAATACTCTAAAGTAGGTAAACTTGATTTGATTTAGTATGTATTAAATATTTGATGTATTTTAAATAATATATATATATATATATTTATATATAAACATAAATATATTATATAAAAATAAATAAAATAATTAAAAACTGCAAATCCGCCTAGGCCGATTAATCCCCGATTAATCCCCGATTAATGCTCTGGGCGCTGGGCGCTAGCAATCCGAACGCCTAGCGCCTAGCGTTTTTTACAACCTTGATCGTGGGTGCAATTCTTGCCCGTTGGTGGGTTATGGACATGAGCTTTATACTGATTTCATTGTCCACGACATCATCAACTACGATGCGGTTCTTGGGATGGACTGGCTTGCGAGCTTCTATGCTACGATCGACTGTCGGAGGAAGAAGGTCGTGTTCGAGATTCCCGAACACCCAATGTTTGAGTTCAGCCGTGGTAGCAGCTCGCTTGGTCCTGTCAGATTTCGGGCCAGGCCGGTGGAGATTGTGGCTATGCAGATGGAGCTGGAGAGGCCAGCGGTTGTGCGGGACTTTGATGACGTCTTCCCCGAGGAGATGTCTGGTTTGCCACCTGATCGAGCTCTGGAATTTTCTATTGATCTTATTCTGGGTGCGCAGCCGATTTCAAAGGCGCTCTATCGTATGGCACCCGCTGAGTTGGAGGAATTGCGGAAGCAGCTGGATGAGCTTATGCAGAAGGGTTACATCAACCCTAGTGTGTCTCCGTGGAGAGCACCGGTCTTGCTGGTGAAGAAGAAGGATGGTTCGCGTCACATGTGTGTGGACTATCGGGAGTTGAATGCGGTGACCATTAAGAATAAATACACGTTGCCTCGTATCGATGATATCTTTGATCAGCTTGGAGGATCGAGGGTGTTTTCTAAATTGGATTTGAGAAGTGGTTACCATCATTTGAAGGTAAAGAAGGATGATGTTCCGAAGACAGATTTCAGGACGAAGTATGGACACTACGAGTTTGTGGTTATGTCTTTCGGTGTAACCAATGCACCCGCAGTTTTCATGAATCTGATGAACCTCATTTTCTACGAATTTTTAGACAAGTTTGTCGTTATCTTCATTGACGACATTCTGATCTATTCGAAGTCGGAGGAAGAGCATGCCTCGCACTTGAGGACAGTGTTGGAGATTTTGAGGAAGCATCGGTTGTATGCTAAGTTTTCGAAGTGCGAGTTTTGGCTGGACAGAGTTGCTTTTCTCGGGCATGTGGTGACTGGAGATGGTATTTCAGTGGATCCCGAGAAGGTCAGGGCCATCAGGGAGTGGCATGTTCTGCTGTCAACATCTGAGATTCGGAGTTTACTTGGGTTGGCGGGATATTATCGGCGCTTCATTAAGGACTTTCCCGTATTGCGGAGCCGATGACCAGATTGACGCGGAAGGATGTACCTTTTGTTTGGTCGGGTGATTGTGAGGATGCCTTTGGTGTTTGATCGCACCCCGGATACACACCTGGAGCGACGGTTGTAGTTTTACCGCAAGCGCACGGTATAGCGGTGAGCGGGATATCGAACACAGAGAGGACGAATGACCGTGCTTGTTCCAATCAACCTGGCTATTTAAGAAGAGAGAAATTTGTCCTGGGCGATCCTGTCACAATCGTCAGACAAAGTGTGGAAATATCAAATCAAATAAAGAACGTCTAGGGAATGGGGAATTCCCGCTACTCACCGTATTTCGTAAATTTGGTTCATCGGTATCAAAATTGCTAGAATAAGATTTTGGATGAACTAGTTGCAACTGAATGTAGAACCAAGCTCACGCTCTCGCGCTGTTGCCGGTCTATAGCTATCCTAGGTTTGGGTCCAATCTCTTGCAAACCCTAGCCTAGGGAAGCTAGCATTAGGATCAACATCATCGTTCAATCGCGCACCGAGCCCAATCTCTTGCAAACTCGGCTCGCGATCTAGGTTGGGATAGTTCCTACCCGTCCAATCTCTTGCAAACGGGTATTGGCACGGAATTGCAACCGGAAACCCTAGTATCGGTCCAATCTCTTGCAAACCGATACTTCGGAAATTCGATTCCAACCCAATTCGGATTTCTAGGGTTTCCTATCGAATTGGGATCCAATCTCTTGCAAATCCCAATCGGTATGAACTCCTAGCTATCCGTAGTAAATCAATCCCAAACTAATCCCTAAACAACAATTCTAGCAAAATCTCTACCAATTCATCACAAATATGAAATTGGGCTTGTAGGGTTCATCCCCACGCCCCAAGACGTGGAGACTACTCGCAATTTATAGCACAAATACAAGAATAATCAATGAAATAAGCAAAAGAATTCATCACAATATTGAGATAAGCAATAAAAATAGAATTTTTAGAGGGGAGAGATGCAAACCAATGGAGTTCTTCAATTAATCCAACAAATATCAACTTTTCTCTCCTCTCCAATCTCAAGAATAAAGCTAAAAAGTTAATCTAAAAAGGCTACAAAAATCTAAGAGAAAAAGCTCTCCTAAACTAGGGTAAAAACAGGGGTTAAATACCCCCCAAAATCGCTCAAAAACTGTGACCAAAATACCCCTGCGCAGCCTGAAATCCGCAATTTTCGCTACAGGCAGCGCGTCGCACTCGGCTGAGTGACAAAAGTCGCTCAACCGAGTGAGAAACCCTGTAATTTTCCAGTAAGTCGGGGCCTTCAGGGGTCTTCTCCTCGGGAGTCGCTCGGCCGAGTGAGTTGTCGTCAATCGGCCGATGGCTTCATGGTACTCGGGCGGACGGGATTAACCACTCGGCCGAGTGGGTCTTCTGAAGCTCAGGCAGCCGAAAAACAGTAACTTGGCGATTTTTGAATGGCCTCGTCTGGGCGCCACTCGGGCGGACGGGATCTCGTCACTCGGCCGATGTGGTCTCCGTCGCTCGGCCGAGTGCACATATAAATCGTATCCGATCTGGTCGGCCGAGCGGTGTCTCGCTGGTCGGCCGAGTGGCTCCTCCACTCGGCCGAGTGGGACACAAAAAATGCCCAATCAGCATGTTTGGCCTCCTCGTCGCTCCTGCGACGTCCGTTCTTCTTCCGCTCCTCTCCAACAGCAAAATACCCCTTGGGGAGGTCGTCGGTGACCGTCTAGAGTAAGCGCATCTCGAGATCACTCCAAATCGCGCCAAATCACCTAAAATGCGACAAAAACAACAAATCGTGAAAAGCATCGCAATATCGTCGATATATCGTGAAAAACATGATTTGGGCGATCTAAATGGCATGCAAACGTGCGGGAAAAAAGTGTAGAATAAGGAGTGATCAAAATCCCCCAAGCTTACCTCTTACTCGTCCTCGAGGAAGATAAGTAAAAGGCGAACCCGGTGGATTCGGAAAACGAAAACGGCGAAAAATGAAAAATGAAAAACGGAGAAGAACGCAAAACGAAATAAAAACAAAGAAGAAAGAAAGAAAGAAACAAAGAGGTAAGCTGCTAGATCATTTTCTCAGGACGTGGGTTCAGCTTACTCATATAGCATGCACCGAATGAAAAATACATGTCAAAGAGTTTTATTTTGATATCATAGTATAATAGTGCAAATAGAAATAGAAAACCCACGAACAACGATATAATCATGAAAAACGGAATAATTTTAGAATTAACATCGTCTGAATCATTTAAAGCGGTATACAAATCGCAGATCACACACTTTTCAATTGAATGCTTTCTATGATGAGTATAAGAGTATCACACAATAGAATAGAGAGAATAGAAAAGTATGGATTTCATGATATGAATGCTAGGCTTAGATTTCTGGGTTTCGTAAAGCTAGAAACAATCTCACCGAGTATAGAATATTACTTAGCCTAGGTTGTCGTGCAACGTCAAGTAGTCACTCTCTCACACATCAATGGATTCCCTCCCCCAAGCTTATCTATAAGCATGGTGGCATAAAAAATATTCACATCCCCATTTTTATATAGCTCCAAAAGCAATGAAAAGAAAGAAGAAAGAAAGAAAGTGAGATGGGATCTTTTATTGAGGATTTTTCCTCTTTTCTCTTTTTTTTCTTTTCTTTCTTTTGTTGTTGTTGTTTTTTGATATAGCATATATACACAACGATCCCAACTCAAAGAGAGATAATGATATACAAGAATATTTTCTCTTTTCTCTTTTTTTTATTTGGGGTATTTGGAGCTAGGAATTAATAGCGGGGGAAATGCCATATAATAGAATCGCTAAAGGGAGATTCACCAATGATTTTAAAAGTAGAGAAATGATGTTCAAGATTTGTGGAGAAAGAAATGAATATATCTCTCGGTTCACTCTATAGGACATGCACGACAACTTCAGCAGGGTAATCTAATCTACTCAGTTTCGATCACAAAAAAGCTAACTAATCCAGATTTATCATAGCTAACATCATTCAATCATCCTAAAGTGAAATGTACAATTCATGCATATAGAAGTGATATAGGAAAAGAAATCAGGACTCCAGATATAGGCATTCAATGCGTGAATCTCGGTGTGTTTTCTGTGATAGCATACATATGAATATTCAGACTAAGCTAATAATAAAATTTCATCCATTTTCATGTGGAAAAAGTGTGGGCTATTATCTCTAGATGCAAGGCAAGTCATAGCATATGATATCAGAAATAAAGTCTAAGACATGACAAATATAGCATGCATATAGAGTAAGCTAAATCCCACGTCATCATCATCATGGAAAAGTCATCTCTAGCATGAGATGAAAAAGAAAGAAATAAAGATAAAGGGAAAAATAGAACTATTTACAATGCGGCACACAGAAAAAAATAAGAAAAACGTGATGCATGGTAAAATAAAAGAAAAATGATGAAAATAAGTGCAAAAGCGAAAAATGGTGTGAAAAACTAAAAATAAAGGTGGCAAATCGAAAAAAGAACGTGAGAACTCACTCCCCCAAGCTAAATGGCACAGTGTCCTCAATGTGCAAAGCGTGGCACACCGAGAGACAAGAAAGTGAGGGGAAAGTGAGGATGCATGCATGATGGAAAAATGAAAATAAAAATAAAAAAAGAAAAATAAAGAAATGAAAAATATGATGCGGACATGATGCATACAAAGATAGGAGTGATACAGATATATATGTGGCACCAAAAACTCTCCCTCTCTCCCAGAAAAGATATATAAAGATACGGTCAAGATGAGAAGCACAAAATAAGTGAGGGGAGGGGGGGTGGACAAAAATGCATCAGGACCCAGCAGAGACAGGCAACACAACGGCAAAAATAATCGATGGCATCAAGGGTGCCTAAGAAGGTGGTGCTGCGCTGTCTCCGTCCTGAGGCGGAAGTGGTGGTGAGGGCTGGACATGCTGCTGAGCGGGGGTGGGTGTGGAAGTGTGGGCAGGCTGAGTGTGTGTGGAAGTGTGGGTGGGAACCTGCTGGGTGGGTACGGGTACGCGGGGGAGACGCTCCAGGCCTGGGTAAGACAGTAGTGAATCTGCGGGAGCAGGTCGAAGCGGCCAGCCATCGCGGAGACGGTGGAGGACAGGGTCCGAAGGTCGCCTCTGAGGCCACTCACCGCCCCCTCTAAAGCACGAATGCTCTGAAGTACAGTGTCAGGGGGAGGTGGTGCAGAGGTACGCACCGGTCGGGGCTGTGCAGGTCGGGGCTGGCGTACTCTGGTGGCGTAGGTGACAGGCTCAGCGGGCAGGGGAACAAAAAGGGCTGCGCTCGCGAATGTGGGCCTGGCCTCAGTGTGAGGCCGGGGCACCGGCTGGTGAGAAGTGGAGGCAGCAGCGACGAAAGAAGAATACAAAAGTGGCAGCGAGGCGGCCGGAGAGGTCGGTGGCACAGAAGTGTGGACAGACGCCACGACACTCTCGGAAAATACAGCAGCAGTGGAGACAGAGGGCTCTCCGCACTCAACTAGGGTCGGCGGGCGCTCGGGTGGGGCAGAAGAAACGGGCTCAGCAGACAGGGGGCCAGTGGTGGTGGTGACAGCCTCGGAAGCAGCGGAAGTGGGCTCAGCGAAGGTACTCTGGACACCGACAGAGGTGTGGACAGAGGTGTCAGGAGCAGCGGAAACATCAGGTATAGGCTGAGGGGCCACGGGGTCAACAGGGGCAGCAGGCTCGGCAGGGGCAACAGGGTCTGCGGGAGCAGCGTGGGCGGCGTGGGCCTGCTCGGCCTCCTCGGCCTCGAGCACGTAAGCAGCTGGGATGAGAACATCCATCGCAGGGAGCCAGTCCACCTGGGCTGGTGCAATCTGAGTCCGAGCCGGGCTCGGAAGAATCATATAATCGGCACCGTAAGGGCCGTGCAACCAGACCCAGTGTCGCTCACCGTGCGGACGAAGCATCTTCATCCGGGCCATAACATCAATCGACAGAGAAGTGGGGCCCAGTGCTCATCGCAGGTCGTCAGGGAAGTCCTCGCCGGTCATAAGGGCAAGCAAGGTGATCAGGCCGCCGCAGCATATCGGTGAGTGAGCACCCACCGATACAATGATGCGGTCTAAAAACCAAGCCGCGACATCAATAACGACGGCGGGGACCAGCTCATCGCCATCCCTAGATAGAGCTCTGGGCCGTGTCATCGCGTAGAGCATGTATAGCTCCGGCGTAGACATCGTGCCCGGCTCATATCTGGCCAAAAAGGTCGTCGCCATAAGGAGCTAAGCTATACGTAGGCAGGGATGGACAATGGCCGAGGCCTTGGCCCTACTAGGGTCAAAGGCAACGTGGAGACCCGTAATCCGGGCCCAGAAGGCACCGGCGTCGAAGGAAGGTGGGGGGATATGGGTGTGGGCGTAACCTCGATCGGCCCCGGGGACATCGGGCCACGAGAAGAAGGCTCTCATCATACCGAGAGTGACCTGGCACTCCCGGTCCATGAACCGAAACGAGCATCCCTCGTCGGTCCTGGCGATCGAACTAAGCACCTCAAGTGTCGGGCGGGTAAACGTATCCGCCGACACCTGAAAGAAATCTCGCCAGCCCACGTTGTCGTACAACGTGAGCATCCCCTCTAGTACCCCAGGCGTCCTAGGTCGGCAAGGTGTGCAAACCTGGAGGGTACGATCGAGCGCTGGGAAATACGCTCGAAAGCGACGCGGTGTGCGTTGTTCCGGAACGTGATCCCCAACGGCCCGATCAGTGGAGCCGGAGGTGGTGGCTGTGGAGCGGCAGGGAGAGGCTGTGCTGGGTGTGCGGGCTGTGCGGGCTCTGCAGGCTGTGCGGGGTGTGCGGGGCCTGTAGGCTGTGCTGGGTGGACGGGGTGTGTGGGAGAAGGCGGAGGAGAGTCCTCCAACTCATGGGAGGGGCCGGCGTCATCCGACCGCTTCCGCTTGGCAGAAGCTCTCCTCGACCGCGGCCGTGTCCGGGGCGGCATATGGGCCCCGAGCGCGCGCCGAAAAACGTGAAAAGTGCGGCGTGTGCAAAATAAGGGAAAGAGTATACCCCGACACGCCGCGAGTGCTAAGCAATGGAAGCGTGCGAAGACAGCGCCTCCGCGAAGCCCGAATCAGTCCCTAGAAGCTCCACTGGGCTCCCCTAAGCTCCCAAAAAACAACCTGCGCATGAAATGGAGATATCAGCGGGTAATATTCAAAACGTATGGAGCATTAGGGGTATAATAGATAGATATAGAAATTAATTTGGGTTTGGGGGTCGTTTAACACATGGATCCTCGAAAAATACACAAAAAGAGGAGAAAAAGGAGAAATAGGCGATACCGGAGGTGGTCGGAGCGGCGGCCGCCGGCGGCGACTCGGGCGAGGCGCGGCGGGTGCTCGGCCGGCGGTGGCTGGCCGAGCGGCGGCGCGGCGGTGGTCGGTCGGGCGAGTGGGGGCGCGAGCGAGGGGAACGGGCGAGGGGAATGCGAGGGGTCGGGCGTTTGGGATTTTTGCGTTTCGAAAAACGTGCCCCCCCCCTCGGCCCCTTATAAAGTAAAAGTTATGACTCGGCCGAGTAACGAGGTCACTCGACCGAGCGAGATCAATGGAAATTTCCTCCCCGCTATCGCTTCGGCCGAGTGGCCTTGCCAGCCTCGGCCGAGTGGAGTAAGTCCATTCGGCCGAGTGGCTCAAGCTACTCGGCAAGACTCGCCCTAGGAGCGTATCCGTTTTACTCGGCCGAGTGAATATATATACTCGGCCGAGTAACAATTATACTGAAATCAGGAAAATAAACAGAGAGTTGGGTACAGCAGACTTCCCTCGTTCGTGAGCGGCTCGGCTGGACGAACTTGTATACTCGGCCGAGTGACTAGTATACTCGGCCGAGTGAACCTTGTGTTCTGCTGTTTGTCTTCGTTTGGGCTCTAAATTCCGTCTTTCTTCCTCCAGTCGATTTCATCTTCCTCCTAAGCATCGAGCGCCTTCCTGGGGCGGAAGGCGTGCTCCTCGTCGTCTCGTTCATCCTCCTCATGATGGATTCACATATCTCCTCTCCTGTCAAGAAAAATAGAACCCGTTATCACAAGATTTTTGGGCGAACGACTCAAAACACTAAAAATTTCTAAAACAAAAATAAAGAAAAAGTAAAAATAAAGCAATAACCGTCGGGTTGCCTCCTGACAAGCGCTCGTTTAAGGTCGTGAGCTCGACCCCCTATGATTTTCAATTAATGCGGGATGTTTGGTGCATATGAGATGCACCCATCAAACTTTCCCGGGAGAACGCTTGGGTTCGGAAGTTGCGGCGGCGTGTTCTCCCTCGGTGGTCTCCCGTCTCGAATAGTGTTGGGGGAGGCTCCCCCAAGCTAGCGTTTGCTCCGGTCAACGGCTTCACCGGTGACGCCGATTTTTGTATCGGCGGAGCTTTCTTCGGAGACTTCAATTTCGAGAGCTTGCAGAGCTCTCGAATCCTTGCGACATTAGCGTCGCCTTCATCATTTTCAGCGGAGAGGTCGGGGGAATCATCTTTCTTCTCTTCTTGGCCTAAATCCGGGCCTTCCTTGAAATCCTCATCGAAAAGAGCGCCAATCGAGTGGGGGGTCGCCTCCTCTATTACCTCATTAAGGAGGTCCATGTAGTCAAGCTCCTCGTGGTAAGGCATGTGTTTCATAGCCTTAGGAATGTGAAGCTCCACCTCGATGTTGCCGACGTTCAAAGTTAGGGTACCTTCTCGCACGTCGACAATCACACCGGCGGTGGCGAGGAATGGGCGTCCAAGTATCAATGACGTATCTCCCTCCTCCTTAACGTCCATGATCACGAAGTCACATGGCAAGCATATTCCCCCCGGGACTTGTAGCGGGATGTCTTCGGCGATCCCTACCGGCCTCGTTATCCGCCCATCGGCCAATTGTATCCGCATGTCGGTAGGTTTCAACTTCGTCCCGGTGTTTAGCCTTAAGAACATGGAGAGAGGCATGAGGCTCACACTAGCCCCTAAATCTACCAATGCCTTTTGAAGAGGGACGCCGCCCAAGGTGCAAGGAATCTGAAAACTCCCCGGGTCTTTAAATTTGGCCGGCTCCTTCTCTCTCTTGGTGAACCAAGAGCCCTCCTCGGCTAGCATGATCTTCTCCTTCCTCTTTCTCCCCGAAATCAGGTCCTTTAAGAATTTAGCATATGTGGGGATCTCCACGATGGCGTCGAGGAAGGGAATGTTGAGGCTAACTCCTCTCAGATACTCGAGAAACCTTGCTAGCCTTTTCTCCATTTTCTCTCTAGCAAGCCTTTGTGGGAATGGGACCGGTGGCATGAAGCGCCTCTCCTTAATCAATTGCTCCGCTCTAGATTTCTCCTTTTCTTGCGGCTCTTTTTCCTTATCAACTTCAACTACCGGCTCAATTGGCTCCAAACTTTCCTCCACGGGCTCCTCGGTAGGAATCATGGCGGGGGTGGTATCCTTCCCGCCTGTAGTAGTAACGACAACTACAGCATTGATGTGGCCGGTGTTGCCCCGTGGGTTTGGCTCGGGTTGCACCGGCAATTGTTAAGTATTCCGATTGAGCAACGCCAATTGCTCCGATATTTGAGCCACAACGATATTAAGGGAGTCTTGCCCCGCCTTCAAGGTGGCATTGACCTTATTTTGCTCGATCATAAACGCCTCCACTCTAGCTTCGAAGTCGGATCGTTGTTGAGCTTGTGGAGGGTTTTGATTTTGATTCCTCCACCCTTGATTGTATCCGGGCGGCCTATAAGGTGGAACTTGTTGCTTCGGTTGGAAACTTTGTTGTGGAGGCCCCCTCGGTGGATAGTGTTGTTGTTGGGGTGGTGGTGGTGGTCGAGCTTGTTGAGGTGGTGGTTGTGGCGGGTTCAAGGCTCCTTCATTGTTGGCGTAAGAGAATCCGGGATGATTTCTTGCGGCCAGATTGGCCCAATACCCTTGGTTCCCTGCGACATATTGTACTTGCTCCAAGGATCCTTCTCCTTGCTCTCCTCCCACATACATGGCTTGAGATTGGTCTTGCCAATCACACATTTGGTTCGTTGGTGCGGAGGTGGAAGGGGCTCCTTGGGGCTCCGTGATAAACTTCTCCAATCTCTCCACTACCTTGTGGAGAGAATCAAACTTGCTTGTAAGCTCCGCTATGGCCTTCGCTTCATAGATACTAGTCGGCTTCAAGGAGGACGTAGAGTGTCCTCGCTCATCGCCCCATTGTTGATTGTTTGAGGCCATCTCCTCAATTAGGGCCGTAGCTTCCTCGGGAGTCTTTGATAAGATAGCACCATTCGCCGCGGCATCAATAATTTGTTTGGTCCCCGGTTGGAGACCATTGTAGAAGCTATGCACTAGCTCCCAATCTTCAATGCTATGGTGCGGGCATTGATGCTGCAGATCCTTAAAACGCTCCCAAGCCTCATAGAGCGTCTCTTGGGGTCCTTGCTTGAAGGACATGAGAGCGCTCCGAATCTTCACCGTCTTGGAGGGCGGATAGAACTTGTCAATGAATGCACTCGCCAACTCATCCCAAGTGGTAAAGACTCCCTCAGCCTGCGTCCTCAACCAATAGAGTGCCTTGTCTTTTAGCGTGAAGGGGAAGAGATGCAGTCTGATGGCATCGATGGAGACCCCCGGCATCTGAAATGTGGCGCACTTCGACAAGAATAATTGGATGTGGTAGTGGGGATTTTCATGGGCATTCCCATGAAATGGATCCTGCTGCATCAGGACCACTAATCCAGTCTTCAGCTCAAAGTTCTTGTCAGCCGCCAACTCTGACATGGCAATGGATGAGGTCGTAGAAGAGGTCTTAGGCCGAAGCCTATCTCGAATAGAAATTATCCTTGCCATCCTTGCCGCTAATTGGTCCGCAGTTTCCGGGTTGGTCATAAACCTCCCTTCCGGATTTTGTCTCCTTTCCGCTCTAAGTCTCCGCGCGGTACGTTCGATCTCGGGGTCAAATAATATAGCTTCAGGGTCCGCCGTAGATCTCGTGTACATGCACAGGGAAAACAGAGTTTCAAAGAAATGATTAGTACCGTGGAAGGGTTAGGTAAAAATAAAGAAATTAAAATAATAATAATAATAATAAAAAAGGAAATAGCTAGGGTGGAAAGATCAAACGCAATCGCCTCCCCGGCAACAGCGCCAAAAACTTGGTCGCACCCCGGATACACACCCGGAGCGACGGTTGTAGTTTTACCGCAAGCGCACGGTATAGCGGCGAGCGGGATATCGAACACAGGGACGACGAATGACCGTGCTTGTTCCAATCAACCTGGCTATTTAAGAAGAGAGAAATTTGCCTTGGGCGATCCTGTCACAAGCGTCAGACAAAGTGTGGAAATATCAAATCAAATAAAGAACGTCTAGGGAATGGGGAATTCCCGCTACTCACCGTATTTCGTAAATGTGGTTCATCGGTATCAAAATTGCTAGAATAAGATTTTGGATGAACTAGTTGCAACTGAATGTAGAACCAAGCTCACGCTCTCGCGCTGTTGCCGGTCTATAGCTATCCTAGGTTTGGGTCCAATCTCTTGCAAACCCTAGCCTAGGGAAGCTAGCATTAGGATCAACATCATCGTTCAATCGCGCACCGAGCCCAATCTCTTGCAAACTCGGCTCGCGATCTAGGTTGGGATAGTTCCTACCCGTCCAATCTCTTGCAAACAGGTATTGGCACGGAATTGCAACCGGAAACCCTAGTATCGGTCCAATCTCTTGCAAACCGATACTTCGGAAATTCGATTCCAACCCAATTCGGATTTCTAGGGTTTCTTATCGAATTGGGATCCAATCTCTTGCAAATCCCAATCGGTATGAACTCCTAGCTATCCGTAGTAAATCGATCCCAAACTAATCCCTAAACAACAATTCTAGCAAAATCTCTACCAATTCATCACAAATATGAAATTGGGCTTGTAGGGTTCATCCCCACGCCCCAAGACGTGGAGACTACTCGCAATTCATAGCACAAATACAAGAATAATCAATTAAATAAGCAAAAGAATTCATCACAATATTGAGATAAGCAATAAAAATAGAATTTTTAGAGGGGAGAGATGCAAACCAATGTAGTTCTTCAATTAATCCAACAAATATCAACTTTTCTTTCCTCTCCAATCTCATGAATAAAGCTAAAAAGTTAATATAAAAAGGCTACAAAAATCTAAGAGAAAAAGCTCTCCTAAACTAGGGTAAAAACAGGGGTTAAAATACCCCCCAAAATCGCCCAAAAACTGTGACCAAAATACCACTGCGCAGCCTGAAATCCGCAATTTTCGCTACAGGCAGCGCGCCGCACTCGGCCGAGTGACAAAAGTCGCTCGGCCGAGTGAGAAACCCTGTAATTTTCCAGTAAGTCGGGGCCTTCAGGGGTCTTCTCCTCGGGAGTCGCTCGGCCGAGTGAGTTGTCGTCACTCGACCGATGGCTTCATGGTACTCGGGCGGACGGGATTAACCACTCGGCCGAGTGGGTCTTCTGAAGCTCAGGCAGCCGAAAAACAGTAACTTGGCGATTTTTGAATGGCCTCGTCTGGGCGCCACTCAGACGGACGGGATCTCGTCACTCGGCCGATGTGGTCTCCATCGCTCGGCCGAGTGCACATATAAATCGTATCCGATCTGGTCGGTAGAGCGGTGTCTCGCTGGTCGGCCGAGTGGCTCCTCCACTTGGCCGAGTGGGACACAAAAAATGCTCAATCAGCTTGTTTTGGCCTCCTCGTCGCTCCTGCGATGTCCGTTCTTCTTCCGCTCCTCTCCAACAACAAAATACCCCTTGGGGAGGTCGTCGGTGACCGTCTAGAGTAAGCGCATCTCGAGATCACTCCAAATCGCGCCAAATCACCTGAAATGTGACAAAAACAACAAATCGTGAAAAGCATCGCAATATCGTCGATATATCGTGAAAAACATGATTTGGGCGATCTAAATGGCATGCAAACGTGCGGGAAAAAAGTGTAGAATAAGGAGTGATCAGTGTTCTGAGGAAGAGACTGACGACTGCCCCTGTTCTTGCTGTGCCTGATTGCAGTGGAGGATTCGAGATCTTTTGCGATGCTTCTGGCAAGGGTCTCGGTTGTGTTTTGCATCAGCATGGACATGTGGTGGCTTGTGCTTCACGTCAGCTCAAGGTTCATGAGAAGAATTACCCGACGCATGATTTGGAGTTGGCTGCTGTTGTGTTTGCTCTTAAGATTTGGAGGCACTTCCTGCTGAGTGAGAAAGTGAAAATCTTCACCGATCACAAAAGCTTGAAGTATATTTTTACTCAGAAGGAGCTCAACATGCGGCAGCGTCGATGGTTGGAGCTCATGGTGGATTATGAGATTGATTTGCAGTATCACCCTGGCAAGGTGAATGTGGTTCCTGATGCGCTGAGTAGGCTTCCAGCGGTGATGATTTTGACCTCACAGTGGAGATTGCAGCAGGATTTTTGCGAGTCTGGTGTGGAGATTGTTCTTCCTGGGGAGGCTTCTTCGTTGATGAGTATGCAGATTCAGTCGACGATTGTGGATCGGATCAAGGCTGGCCAGGCTGAGGATTCGAAGCTGGTGAAGATTCGGGAGCAGGTGGAAGCCGGTCTGCGGACTGACTTTCTGATTCATGAGGATGGCTCGCTGAGGTTTGGAGCCAGGTTGTGTGTACCAGCTGGAGATATTAGAGAGGAGTTGGTGGTGGAGGCACACAGTTCGCCGTATTTTGTGCATCCTGGTGGCACCAAGATGTACAAGGATCTTCGTCTGAACTATTGGTGGCATGGTATAAAGAGGAGCGTGGCTCGGAGTGTAGCCAAGTGTTTGGTTTGCCAGCAAGTGAAGGCGGAGCATCAGCGTACGGCCGGGTTGCTGCAACCGCTTCCGATTCTGGAGTGGAAGTGGCAACACATCACTATGGATTTCGTGACTGGACTACATCAGAGTCCGAAGCAGAACGACGCGATTTGGGTGATCGTAGACCGATTGACCAAATCCGCGCACTTTATTCCATTCCGAGTAGGACAGTCCACTGAGGCGCTAGCGAGGAGATACATGGAGGTAAATTCTTTTACTCTCCGTTTCTGTTTCCTTTTCCTAGCTTAGATAGTAATGTAATGTGAATCGTGCAGGAGATTGTACAACTTTATGGACTCCCCGTGAGTATCGTGTCGGACAGAGACACGAGGTTCACATCTCAGTTCTGGCAGAGTTTGCAGAAGAGTTTAGGTACGCGTCTGAGTTTCAGCACGGCGTACCATCCACAGACGGATGGCCAGTCCGAGAGGACGATTCAGATCTTGGAGGACATGCTGAGGACGTGCATGTTGGATTTCAAGGGTTCATGGGAGGACCATCTACACTTGGTAGAGTTCTCTTACAACAACAGCTACCAGGCGTCCATTGGCATGGCGCCTTTCGCCGCATTGTATGGGAGGAAATGTCGATCGCCATTGAGTTGGGATGACGTTGGCGATAGGGAGCTGTTGGGACCTGAGATGATTGTGGAGGCTATGGATGTTGTCAGGAACATTCGGGAGAGGTTGAGGATTGCTCAGGACCGTTTTAAGCATTGGGCGGATGCTAAACGTCGTCCTTTGGAGTTTCAGCCTGGGGATCATGTGTTTTTGAGGATTTCCCCGAATCGTGGAGTGATTCGCTTTGGGAATCGAGGGAAGTTGAGCCCGCGATACATTGGACCGTTTAACATTCTGGAGAGAGTTGGCGAGGTAGCCTACCGCTTAGCCTTGCCGCCATCTTTGGAGGGAGTTCACAATGTTTTCCATGTGTCGCAGCTTCGTCGATACATTAGCGATCCATCTCATGCTGTGGATTTCAAAGAGATTACCGTTCGCCCTGATATGACGTATGACCAGCAGCCAGTGCAGATTCTAGACAGGCGTCAGAAGTCACTTCGGAACAAGGTTGTCAATCTTGTGAGGGTGATGTGGCGACATGGCTCGCCTGGAGAGTCTACTTGGGAGAATGAGGATGAGATGCGAGAGCGTTTCCCACTTTTGTTCCCGGACACGTGAGTGTTGGGAAATTCCGAGGACGGAATTTTTCTTAAGTTGGGGATGATGTAACGACTGGTTTTCATGTATCTGGATTAATTATATTATATATATATGTTATGGTGGATTTTCTCCTTATGCGTGGTTTTCATCTCCGTAGCTTTCACTTTCGATCGTTTCGTCGTGATTTTCTAGCTTCTTCCGTAGAATCGTCGCTTTTGGAGTAAGTCATTCGTGACGGGCTTCATATCGGTCATATCTTATTGTTAGATCAAGCCTAGGAGTCTTAGGAATCGATCCCGGAGCTTCGCGCTCCATTTCGGAACTTTCTGTGCACGTTAGCCGGTACAAGAAGGGGAACCGACCGACAAGATGACGATTTAGTCGGTCGGCAAACCTTCATGGACCGACTAGTGGGCTTTGTTAATTACTCAGGAGTTACTGTTTATCGTTAGTCGGTCTAAGAACATTTGTCGACCGACTAGGTTGCAAACTAGTCGGTCATCAATCGTTTTTTAACCGACTAGCTCTATGATCATTTTTGATACCAAGTACTATTCATTCTTAGTCGGTCTAAGAACGTTCGTCGACCGACTAGATGAGAAACTAGTCGGTCAGTAGTTGTTCTTTGACCGACTGAATCTAAATCCTATTTTTGTACAGGAGTTACTGTTTACACTTAGTCGGTCTGCGTTGGTCAACCGACCGACTAGTTCCCAAACTAGTCGGTCAGTGGTTGCTCTTTGACCGACTAATCAGTGTCGAAACCCTAATTTCTGGGCAGCCGCCGGATTCCTCCTATAAATAGACCCGATCACTTTCACTTTCTTTCTTTTCTCCTGAGCCATTGTCTTCCCCAAATCCTTCTCCATCTTCCCCAAACCCTTCCTCCTTCATCTTAAGCCTATCTCCACCATCCCAAGCTCCATCTCACCTCCATTGGCCAAGCTTCAATCTCCTCTTTAAAACCCCCTTTAATCCATTTTCTCCAGATTTTCCCCATCATTTCAGATCTGAACCGTGTTTCCCGGATCGTCCATCCATTGCCGTGGTTGCTCGGCGTCGATCTTCCGCTTCTATACGGTAGTGTTCGATCCTTTAATGTTTTCACAACCCACATTGATATTGTGAAGCCCTAATAAAAATGGTTATTAGACATCATAGGATTCAATTAAGAAACCGGTTCTAGATATCTTTTCTAATGTTGTTTCTCTATAGCAGTGGTCCATTCACCGTAGATAACATTTGTGTGACGTGCTTGTCGACCGTCCTCGTCGGTATCAGGCAAGTGAAACTTGCATCTCTTGATTTGGGCCATGTCTTAAGCCATTGCCTTGCTTTAGCGTAAAAGAGACTAAACGATGAAAGGATAGCCGTCTGGACGCCATTGACCTAGCTTGACAACGAAGCTTGGTCCGTCACCTTCATCATGCTTGTATGTCACGTTTAATTTAAATTAACGGTATGCGAATATCTGTTCATGTCATTGCATTTTGCCTGTCATGTTTAAATTCAATTAAAGGTACGTGAATATCTGCTCATGTCATTGCATGCTTGAACACTCATCGTGATTGCGTAGCATCGCTACATACTAGTGCTACTTGTTCCGGCTAGGCACCCGTTTTGCGGGCACAACCCTAGGCCAATTACAAATCTGGCTCGTGGTCCAGAAAACGAGCTCAATACAGCCTGTGGGCAATAGGGCACTCGCCTGTGTGTGAGTGATCCCTTGTACTTGAATACAGCCTGCGGGCAATAGGGCGCTCACATGTGTGTGGGTGATCCCTTGTACTTGTTACTTGACAATGCCTGTCACACGTACCACTTGTTACTTGCTACTTTTACTTCACTTGTTACTTCCATACGATACTTGCCCTGCCATGCACCATACTTTAACTGCTAGGTTGTTAGTTTACATTTCCTTCAGTTTCCTTGCACAAGTCTTTCGACTTGCTGACATGTGCCCCTTTTCTATTTTGGGTGACATATGTTAGATCCCGAGCCTGAGTTCGTCGCTGAGGACGTGGTGTTTACTGACGCTGAGTCAGAACCCGCGTTGATCGAGGACTTCGTGGACACTGGAGATCAGTCTTAGTGTCCTCGTAGAGCTTTCCCTTTTGTTTTAGACTGCTTTTAGTTATCGGTGCGTAGCAGCCATACTATGTTGGTGTTTGTTTTGTTGGCCGTGTGTTAGGCCTTTAGACTTTTTCCTTTTAGCCTGATAGCTTTTCTGGATGTTGAACTTAATTTTCATGTTGGACAAATTCTGAGATTTGAGATTTTATTTCTGTCTCTCCTTGTGTTATTATTGTTGTTCCGTTTGTGGTTACCTGGACCTGCTTATGTTTTATTGACGCTTATCGGGTTTGGAACTTCACAGCTCCACTCTCGTGCGGACCTTTTCACGTCTCGCCTCCATTTTAGGGAAGCGGGGCGTGACAGTACAATGTCAAGATGACAAATTTGTTTATCCTGGTTTATACTTGTGATCCAAAATTTCAATTTATTCTAATTTAGTTAACTGATCATAGTTGTTCATTCATAAATAATGTGTGCTGCTTTCATATATATATATATATATATATATATATATATATATATATCTCTCTCTCTCTCTCTCTCTCTCTCTCTCTCTCTCTCTTACTCCACCTTTTTTCATATTACTTGATGGAGAAGCGAGGAGTGCATCAAATAAACGTCCGTAGAATGGGACGGGATTTGAAAATGATGAGGAAGGTTGCCATTTATCTAAGGGTTATGCAGGGGGAAAGGGGTCCAGGATTCGAAAGCATTACATTAACAAAAATAAATGCACTGGTCAAATTACTCATCGAAAGTACACATAATGTAAAGGTGGTTAATGTATAAGTTAGTTAGTGTTGTGCAGCGGAGCCTAGCTCTACCAACACAGCACATCGAAATACACAGGATAGTGGAGACCGATGACAAAAGTTCATCAACGCAAACAGAGCACAAAGAGAATTGCTTTTAGGACATGGACCGGTCAATGGGGAACACCGATGAGCTTTATTACGAAAGGGAAAGGACAATACAAAGTTTCTCTTTGTCCAACGAAGAAGAAGCATACAAGTCTCTCCCAAAAGATTACAATACAATCTCTCAAATTTGGCTCTCACAATCGCGGCTCTCACAAAAGATACAATATGTTCCACATGAACCCTAACCTAAAACCCCATATATATAACCCTAGGTTACAATATGTGTCATCATTGGTTAGGAATTCCTAAGGATACGGATCCCGACAATTACGGCATCCAATCCAATCGTCACTCCTACGCAATCAATAAGCCGCACACTAGTGTGCCCTCTGCCGCTTCCTAGTGGGCCGCATCTCAATGGGCTCCCTTCTACCGAATGACCTTCTTCTGTCTCGAATAATCGCCCGTGAACTAACACATAGAAGCCACCTAGTAATAGCACGAACACCAAATACTAGATGTATCCCAAATGCGAATTCCCGGCACTTTACGCAAGCGTACAATGTCAAGTAATAGTATAAAAGATATCGATCCCACTGGGAAGATAGAGATGTTATTGTCTTGGGCTATTTTTTAATCTCAGAATGTAGATAGCAGTCGGTTTCGAAAGATTGTATGTTTAGGAATGTGAGCAATTAATAAAGACTAGGGCTTTAGGACTCATCACTAGGATCGTCGGACGCCGATGCTTAGTTAAGACTCTTACGTTGCATTGATTTTATAGGGATTGTTGCATCTAAGATGTGAAATTCATGGCTCTAAGCACCATGAATCTAACGTATCGCATTAACCCGCAGACACACATAACACGTGCATTAAGAATCAACAATATTCACTCCACTCTCGTGGACGGAATGATCTCGGCTCACGCCACTCTCGTGGGTTAGAGCTTCGATGTATTTTGGTGGCTCTCATTGACGCAATGGCGGTAGCCGTCAATTAGTAATATAGTTCGTCGATGGATCCCAGCAAGACACGAGTCGGGCATGGTCACGAGTCCCAATTGTATCCACTAACTCCCTAATTAAGCCTATAGGATACTCCTTAAGCCAATCGATTCCACCGACCGTGGGCACGATCTCAGTACGAGTTCTGCTACAAACTTTACAAGATCAACCAAAATACTTCCTAGCTTTTTTATCAACACAACCTAAAAATCCTAACTTTGCATCTCAATCCTAAAATCCATGGGCTAATCCATTTTCCCTAGATAGAACTACTCACGCATCATAGAAATAACAACAAAATATTCAATAGATGCATCATGGCAATGGAAAACATCAAAAACAATAGAAAGTGTAGAGAATTAGTGCCAATGCGTCGTAGAGCAATAGCAATCCAAAGAGAATTAGAGAATAAGATTCCTTGCACGAAATAGCAATAAAATCCCAAGCTTTGCTTCATACAAAATAGCGACGTCACAAACTCTCGAAAACCTAATTAAAACTAAACTAAGAGTTTCTCTAAAGTTCCTATCTAAAAATAAAGCTTAAAAAATCCTGAAATACATAGGGTAGCAATCCCAAAAAATCTCAGAAAATTTGGGCACTTGGGCCTACAAACTAGGCTGGTCGCGTCGCGCTACTCGATCGAGTAGCGGAGCCTGCTCGGTCGAGTCAGCTACAGGCTCCGTTTGCTGAAGCTTCTGCGTTTGGCTGATACGGGCTACTCGGTCGAGTAGCCTCCCTACTCGATCGAGCTACAGTAGATCAAAACTTCCTCCAAAATGCTGCTCTGTTTCTTTTCGACTCAGGTCGAGTAGGTGAGCTGCTCGGTCGAGCTAGGGTGCCTGGGAGAAAAGCTCAAAATCTTCATCTGTTTGGTACGACTCGGGTCGAGTCGGATGTCTGCTAGGTCGAGTAGGTCGAAGCTGTTTCCTGTGCGATTTTTGTGTGTCAGCTCGACCAAGTAGCTGATGCTACTTGGTCGAGTCACCTTGAAAACTGAGCTGAATCTTCGCCATCTCCGATTCTCTTCTCCTCTTCTCCTCCAATCTTCTTCCATTCCTCAGCAAACTCTCATAGAGCCTTACTAATGACGTCTCAGACGTGCCGGATGTGTCAATGTCCCAAAATAGCTCCAATTCGCTCCAAAACTCTTGAAAATCCAAAAAGCTATACAAAACTTGAATATGTCGCTAAAAGCGCGATAATGTATGAAAATATGGAGTTTGGAGGCGAATATGTCATGAAATGATGCGAAAAAACATGTAAAATATGGCAATATCAAAATCCCCCAAGCTTACCTCTTACTCGTCCTCGAGGAAGACGAATACGAGGCTCACCGGGCGATAAAAATAAAAAATAGAAAAAGAATGGAAGATGGAATGGAGTGCTAGAGTATTTGGTCAAATCTCAAGCCATAGTGACGTATCACAATACTTCGAAAATGGATCGCATAATAATAAGAATTTCATATCTTAGCCAAACATATTACTTGTAAGCATTTAAGAACAAAGGAAGGTATTCTCTAAATTCATGCAATCAATTCATATCCACATCATGCAATTTATAGAGTATAGTATAAACATGTTGGCGGCACACTTTTCAATCAATAGAGATAAATGAAGCATATAAGAGTCATACGAAGCATGCATCTGAGAATAGAATAAGGACCATGTCACTCATATATTCATCTCAAATCATGAAAAATCTCCATAGCTAATATATTTCGCAAAGTCTGAGCATTATCAAATATCCCCAAATGTGCACAACTCCACTCTAATGGCATACTCACTCGTATAATCAAATGGATTCACCCCCAAGCTTAGCTTGATGCATCACATCCAATGAATAATGGAATTTTTGTGGCTTTTTCCCAAGTATTTGTGTAGCTCCAAATAACATGATATAGGATATATGTATGTATGTATGTATGTATGTATGTATGTATGTATGTATGTATGTATGTATGCATGTATGCATGCATGCATGCATGTATGTATGCATGTAAGAAGGAAAAATGAGGGTAGGGTGGGCGGGTGGTAAATAAACAAAAAATAATAAAATAAAAGTGAAACTATGCAAATAATAAAAGAAAAAGTGCATGACCTAATGCCTAAGATGCAAAAATATGAACAGGCAGGCATATGATGCAAATGATGACATGATGCAGGTAGAATATATGCAAATGCAAAATGATGGAATATAAACAGGCGGTGCAAAAAGGTCATCCCCCAAGCTATGCTAGGTCAGGGCCCCGAAGAGACAGATGGGCACAGAAGGTGAAGGCTCGACAGGTGTGTCGGCCGGTAAGGAAACAGAAGAGATAGTAGGCTCAGACAAAGGTGCAACAGTTGGAGTGTCAACAGGTGTAAGAACGTGTGTGTCGACAAAAGAAGTCTCCAACTGCGGTGCAGCCGACTCAACTGATGAAGTGACAGGCCCTACAGAAGCCTGAGAGTGGGGCACAGTGATCAGTGTAGGAGGGACAGAAGGGACAGGGTCTAGCCTGGGAGGAGGGGCTGGTGCAAGTATGACAGTGGGTGCACGCTGATGCCTAAGAATGTTAAAAATGGATGTGAGGTCATGCTCCACGGACTGCTGAAAAGTGGAGAGCGACGTCGCGAGGGTGTCAAAGGCAAGCCTCAGGGTGACAACCTCGATCTCCATCGTAGAAAGACGTGCATCTGTGGTGCGGGAGCTAAGGGGTGGGCGTGAACTGCTAGAGGCCACCCTCGTAGAGTGCCCACGGGCAAGGTGATACCTGGGGTCGGAACTGAAAGTCAAGGGAGGGCGGTCTAGCAGGGATCTCGGTGGAAGAGGATGTGCGTGGAATGGATCCGAGATCCGTTGGAGAGATAGAAGCAACAGAAGCATCAGGAATGGGAGACGTCGTGGCAACAAAAGTGGTGAAAGACACCACGACGCTCTCAGAGAAAACTGCTGATGCTGATACAGAAGTGGTGCCTGGTAGAGAAATTATCGACCCTAGAGTGGTAGGAAGGGAAGTGAGGAGGTCCACATGTGCGGGAAGAATGCTGGCAGCGAAGGGCTCTGAGATAGGTAAATCGGTATGCTCATGAGTGAAATGACTGCATGGCTTCGAAGGGGTGGAAGAAGTAAGATCTGGAGCGGCCGAAACAACCGTGCCCTCAGGTCCGGGCACGGAAGAGACAGAGGTAGTGACTTCTGGGGTAGAGGTGTCGACAGTCCCCGGGGTCTATACGGTGGTGGCAGGGGCGGAGGTGGTAGTGGGAGCACTGACAGAAGTGGGAACAGAAGTGCTCACTAGTGGAGGTGGGTGTGTAGGGTGGGCTGGCTCTGCTGCCATGAGGGGTGGTAATGTTAGGATCATCCTCGTTATAACTGAGCACCCAGTCGTCGATGTCGTTAGCGACTGGTGCTCTGGGTGGCTCCAGGATGTGGATGGGGGAAGAGGAAAAATACAGGGAGTGAGCCAGTCTAGCTGGACTGGGACGACATGGGTGAGGTCGGGACGGGGTAGGTAGAGGTACTGCTCACGGTGGGCGCCTAGAAGGTAAATCTAGTGATGCTCACCGTGCGGCCTGATGATGGACATATGGGTGAGCACATCTAACGTCAGGCGTGTAGGCTCGGTGGGAGTCGCCAGACGTGCATGGAGGGCAAGGCCGAGCATCTGGGCAAAAATAGTGAAAAATCCACCACATCAGATATCGGTGGCGACATGTGCGGTCTGATGGAGGCGATGACATAGCCAGTGTGCTGTGTCAGAGAGTAGGAAGGGGTAGAGGGTGCCGTCAGGGTGGAAGTGCAGAAGTCGAGTCATGCCCATAAGATGGGAAAGCTCAGGTAGGGAGAGTGTCCTGACCTCTGGTCTGGAAAAGAGAGTAGTGGCAAGGTAGCGAGGTGGCGCTGGGCGTAGCGGAGACAAGGGTGGACGATACAAGAGGATTTCTCCCGACTAGGGCGATATGCTCGCAGACCTATGATGCGATGCCAAAACTACTCGGCATCGAACGTGGTGGGGTCGAAGTTTGGGGAGAAAGCAAGTGTGCAGTCAGGGATGGCGAGAAAGTGGAAGTGGGCATGGATCATGGCATGCGTGACCACTACGTCACGGTCAAGAAGCCGGAAGCTAATACCATCACATGCTGGGGTAATGATAATAGAGCTCAACGCCTCAAGTGTGAGGCATGTGTAAGTGCGGGTGTGGATGGTGAGGAGGCGGTCAAAACCAATGACCTGATAAAGCCAGTGGACACCCTGAAGGAGTCCAATACGCTGGAGGGTGGGGATGTGAGCGAAGCGGGTGGGGACGATGGTGCGGTGGGACATGGCTAGGAAACGCTCGCGGTGAGCATCGTCCCTGAAGACGATATCGTACGTCCTCAGGGTGGGCGGTGGAGGAATAGGACGGGGTGGAGGAGCGGTGGTGGAGATGGGAGAAGTGGTAGTGTGGGTGGTGTGTGGGGCCTCTATGGCTAGAGGCACGAGTATAGCAGATCGTGACGAGTCGGACAAGGACGACGAATCGTCCAAGTACGACTCAGGTGTGGGTGAAGGGGAACGCCGTGGGCGTCGTGCAGGTCGAGAAGAGGATGGACCAGTGGTGGCCTTCCTCTTTGCCGACTGAGGCTTCCTCAGCCTAAGGAGAGGAGGCATCATGTAAGAGTGGCAAACTACGATGATATGGTAATAAAAATAAAGTGTGGAAGGAGTATACCAACACCAAGCGTAGCTGCGAAAGTGAAAGTAGAATGTGCACGTGCGAAGCCTCGAATCCAAGCTATCCCCCAAGCTGCTCCAAACCAAGCTCCTCGGATTTTCGAAGAAGCTCCTAGTGTACCTGCAATAAGATAATAAAATAATTTTAGAAGGCAATTAAGAAACTCAATCGGGTTTGGGGATCAAAAATTGAAAGAATTATGGTTGGTGGTGATTCGGACATGGGGGAGATGGGGGGGGGATGAGAGATGAGGGAGTTGGGGGAGATAGGGGGTTGCTCGCCCCGAGCACGGGGTGTGCTCGGGCAGCAGCTCGGGCGGCGGCTTGGGTGCACAGCTTTGGCGAGTTGCCGGAGCAATGTGGGCGGCTGCGTGGTTTGGGGGGAAAGAGAGAGATGGGCGGATGGGGGGAGAGAGAGAAAGATGGAAGGGGGCGGGGGGCACGATTGAAGCGTCGTTGATGCTGGGCAGTGCCTGCGACGCTGCTCTGACAGATCGCCAGAGCTAGGGATCGGGGGGGGGGGGGGTTAGGGTTAAAGAGATAGAGAGAGAGAGAGAGAGAGAGGGAGGGGGAGATATGGAGAGAGAGAGAGAGAGAGAGAGAGGGAGGGAGGGAGGGAGGGAGGGAGGGAGGGAGGGAGGGAGGGAGGGGGCGGGAGGGAGGGGGGGGGGGGAGGGAGGGAGGGAGGGAGGGAGGGAGGGAGGGAGGGAGAGAGAAAGAGAGAGAGAGAGAGAGAGAGAGAGAGAGAGAGAGCGAGAGAGAGAGAGAGGGGGCAGACCTAGTGCGGTGGTGGGTGGCACTCAAGCGGAGCGTGACGGCGATGGCGACGGTCCAATCAAGTAGGGCAGGGTTAGGGGAGCGATCATGGAGATTGGGGAAGTTAATTTTGAGTACGATTAGATTTAGACCGAGTCAAATTCAAATAAGTATAAGTCAAGCTCGGTTTGAATGTGGGGTCCAGCTGATTAAGTCACTGCTCGAGTCGAGCAGCAATAGCTGCTCGGGTCGAGCAGAAAAAAATATAAAAATATAAGAATTTAAGTTTAGAAATTTTGCCTTAGTACTTGACCGAGCAGCTTACTCAGCTAGGTCGAGCTGAATTAAAACATAGTGTTATTTTAGCTCTCTTTTGCACTCCCTGCAGCTCTGCCGAGTATGGTAGCTACTCGGTCGAGTCCATTAAGCTTTCCAGAGCGCCCTTTTAACACTTTGGGACTCTTCCTGTAGCTCGACCAAGTAGGGTGGCTACTCGGTCGAGTCGAATTAGAAACAGAGTGCTCTTTTTCGACCTGTTTGGGATCTGCTTGTAGATCGACCGAGTAGGGTGCTACTCGGTCGAGTCGCAATTAATTTTTAGAGTCACTTTTTGCGTGTTTCTCCATCTTTCTGCAGCTCTAACTGTAGCTCGACCGAGTAGGTTGCTTCTCGATCGAGTCGAATTTGATTTCCAGAGCCTGTTTTTGCCTTCTTTCTCCAATTCCCTGTAGCTCAGCCGAGTATGGTAGCTACTCGGTCGAGTCACCTATAACTCTTCCACTAAGCTTGTATTTCTCTAAGGTGCTCTTCCCTTGGTTCCTTCTCCTTCTTTTCATCGTTACGCTATTCAACCTGTAGAAGGGGGAACTCATCAAATTTTTCATGTTTTTGTATTTTTTTAGAATTAAAAACGTATTTATTTTGTTTTTGAATAAGAAAAGAAAACAAAAAGAAAAATGAAAACTAAGGGGAAGAAAGTCAGGTTGTCTCCCAATAAGCGCTTGTTTTAAGTCGTAAGCTCGACTTCCTCAAGATTTTCAACGAATGATGTTTGGCGCATACGAAATATGCCCGTCATGCTTTCCAATAATCTCGTGCGGTGGTATTTGGGGTGCCTCTTCGTGTCGGCCTTCAGCGGCCAAGGAGATAGTAGCCTCCGGTTCTTGATGGCAGAAGTGTATATCTGGGGGATCCTCGTCAAGGACTCGTAGATAGGCGACCATCGATTTGTTGTATACGACGTCGTCATCGTCGTCCAAGGTCATCTTCATTGGATCTTTGGAAATCTCATCCACGGTATGCTCATATGTAGCCTCGTCCTCCAAGAGATCAAGGTAGTTAGCATCTTCCAGCGGTGGGCGTTCCCTCATAGGATTTTGCAAGCGGAATTGGACATCAATATTTCCCACGTTCAGAGCTAACATCCCCTCGTGGACGTCGATCAAGACACCGGCCGTCACCATGAATGGACGACCCAAATTGATCTACAAACTACCTTTCTCCGGCATGTCCATAATCACAAAATCTACTGGCACACATAGCCCGAGCAGCATTTGAAGGATGATGTCGCGTGCGATGCCTACCAGATAGGTAATAGAGTGGTCTGCCAATTGAATGCTTAGATCGGTAGGCTCAAGCTCCGTCCCAGCATTTAGCCTCTTAAAGATGGAGAGCGGCATCAAACTAATGCTCGCTCCTAAATCGATCAACGCTCTACTAATAGGGGTGCCGTCAATGGAGCATGACTCTGTGAAACTCCCGGGATCTGGCAATTTCTTCGGTAGATGGTTCTTAATAACCGAGGTGCAATTATCCAAGAGCTTCACCTCTTCTTGTTTATGCTTCCCGTAATAAGATCCTTTAAGAATTTAGTGTATGTGGGGATTTCTGTGAGAGCGTCCATAAAGGGGATGTTTAGTTGTATGCCTTTAAGGAGCTGGGAGAACTTGGCGTATTTCTTCTCCATCTTCGCAAGTGCCAACCTTTCAGGATACGGAGTTGGAGGTCGGCTTGCCTTGTCTTTGGCGGCATCCTTTGGGATAGATTTGTTGGAAGTGGTAGTAACATCCACCGGTGCCGTGGTGGTGGTAGGCAAAGTAGAAGGCGAAGCCTCCCTTTCTTCAATAGCATGGGGCTCCTCTATAGCCTTTCCCTTGTCATTTTATGCAGTAGTAGCATCTCCATCTTGAGCATGAGTAGACGGCTTTCGGCTCAAATTGCTAGAAATCGGCACCATGACAGTGTCGGTAGTCTTTCCTCCTTTTGTGATAACTGTGACCACTGCATTCGCTTGGGCCCTAGGATTGGGCTCCGGTTGAGAAGGCAATCTCCATTGCATCTTCATGAATTGGGATATTTGGCCTTTAAGCTCATCGATGGAATCATTGATAGACTAGAAACTGACGAAACTCTCTGCAGTTATCTTTGATTGCCCACTCATGAAGGTGTCCAATGTTGCTTCGCGATTGGGCTTTGGATCCGCCGGTGCATATTGTTGTTGTTGACGGTAATTGTACCCCAGTGGTATGTAAGGCCCAGATGGCCTAAACCCCTATTGTTGCGAAGGCGCCCCTTGTTGCTGAGGTGGTGGTGGAGGTCTCTGCTGCTGAGGAGGTTGCAGTCCTCCATTCGGGTTACCATAATAAAATCCGGGATGATTTCTCGCCGCCGGATATTGCCATTGATTCCTCCCCTTTCCATCTACAAAGTGGTCTTGCTCAGCTTGCATGTCTGCTCATCATAGGGTCCTTCATTAGGAGCATAGCCTTGCTCCGCATAGCCTTCATATATGGGATAAGCTGGATATCTAGAAGTGGTTGGAATAGCATCCAACCGCTGTTCAATCCTCGCTACCTGTTTGCAAAGAGTTTCAATATGAATATCAAGATGGGTAGCGATTTTTACCTCAGGGGATTTGGTAGATGAGCGTTCGTCGTCCCACTACTGAGTATTTGCAGCCATTTGCTCCAGTAAAGATAAAGCTTCATCGGATGGCTTATACAAGAGAGCTCCTTGAGCGGAAGCGTCTATAATCATCTTTGTGCTTGGTTGGAGCCCGTTTTAGAAACTCTGGACAAGATCACACTCCACGACTCCATGGTGCGGGCATTGATGCTGTAGATCTTTAAATCTCTCCCAAGCCTCGTACAATAACTCCTGAGGAAGTTGCTTAAAATTTGAGATCGCTCCTCGAATCCTCACCGTTTTGGATGGTGGATAGAACTTGTTCACAAAGGCGGTAGCTGATCGGTCCATATTTTACACCTTTTTTCTGCATGTTTTCACGCCATTTCGATTGCTCATATTGCGATTTTCACGAGTATTCGACGATATTGCGTTATTTTTCACTATTTCTCGTTTTTGTCGGATTTCAGGAAATATGGAGCAATCGGGAGCAAAAATGAGGTTTAAGGACTTGCACATGTACCGGATCATCGCCCACGGCTCATTTGCAGACTTATCGGCGATGGAGGATGAGTGGAAGAAGAAAGAGCGTCGTAGGAGCGACAAGGAAGCAAAAATACAAAGATTGGGCATTTTCAGCATGCCACTCGGCCGAGTGAAGGAGTCACTCGGCCGAGCATCGACAGCCCGCTCGGCCGGCCAGGTTATTTGCTAGGGTTTTGGGAGAGTATTTAAGGGTTTTGTAGCCACCATTAGAGAGGATCCCCCATGTTTTCTTAGCCCCCCATATGTTTTTCTTAGGATTATTTTAGAGGTTAGGCCATGCCCTAGGCCCCCTCTTGGATCTAAAAGCTTGTATTTTGGATTGAAGATCTTCATCAAGCTAAGTATTTTCTTCTTTTTATTTGAATCTTTGTTTTTCTATCTTTTTGTATGCAAGCAATGATTTCTATTGATTCTCATATCCTTATTGCTATGCTAGAGTAGATTTGTTGTTCTAGGGTTTGGGGATGAACCCTATGGATCTAATTTCATATTTGTGATGAATAAATTTCTAAATTGCTAGAATTGCTAGGAGGTTAGGTTGTGATTGATTTACTACGGATAGCTAGGGATTTCCATCGATTTGGGATTTGCAAGAGATTGGATTCTAATCGATGGGAAGGCCTAGATATTCGATTTAGATTTACAATTGGATTTCTCTAGATTTGGTTTGCAAGAAATTGGACCAAAGCTAGGATTTTTAATTGTAAATCTATACCAATATTCGTTTGCAAGAGATTGGACGAATACGAACTATCACAACCTAGATCGTGACTCGAGTTTGCACGAGAGTGGGCTCGAGAAGCGATTGGACAATGATGTCGATCCTAATGCTAGTGGCTTAGGCTAGGGTTTGCAAGAGATTGGGCCATATCCTAGGTTCGCTATAGACCGGCAATAGCGCGAGAGCGTGAGCTTGGTTCTCTATTCAGTTACGACTAGTTCACCTCAACGCAAGTCTAGTAATATTGAGATTCACTATTCACAATGACGAATGACGGTCCGTAGTGGGGATTCCCTAGCCCTAGACACTTTTATTATATTGTATTTAAATCGATATTTGACCGATTTCTTTATCATCGACACCGACATCCACCACCATTTCCATTATATCATACCATAGCCATCTTCACCAATAAAACATTCGTAGTCAAACCAACCTAGGATAGATTGGAGCACAACAACACCTCCTCGTGTTCGATACCCGCTCGCCACTTTGCCGTGCGCTTGCGGTAAAACTACAATCGCCGTTCCGGGACGTGTATCCCGGGCGCGATCAAGTTTTTGGCGCCGTTACCGGGGAGGTGTTTCCCGTTGGGTGCCAATTTGTCACAATTAGGTTGATTAGACTACGAAAAAAAAATTAATTTAAAAAAAAGGGGAAATTTTCACCCCCGCCACCATTATTATCATTTCTATATTCTTTTGTGCCACTGATATCTTTTCTCCAGGTATTTATCTTTGTTGATCAGGTGCTATGGATTATACTACGTGGACCACAGATTTTGATCAGAGTGTTCAGATGGGAGATTACTATTTTGATCAGAGTGCTCAGATGGGAGATTACTATTATGATCAGAGTGCTCAGACGGGAGAATACTATTTTGATCAGAGTGCTCAGATGGGAGAATACTTTTTTGAGGAGATGCACTGGCCCGAGCTTGATGAGAGACAAAGGATCTTTTTTGATGAGATGCATGCACACCAGGTTGAAATGCAAGCCGGGCTTGAAAAGAGTAACCTTCTATTGGAACGGGTGAAGAGGCAACTTGAAATGAAAGCGCTCATGTTTAAGGTTGCGATGATTCCCAAAGATATCAGTTCTGTTCCTTCATCTTATGGGCAAGAAGCATCTCCAATCATATTACCAGAGCCAGAATGTGCCGCCGTCGATCCCACATCCTACAATACAGCTGTTGCATATGAAGAGTGGATGGACGAAGGTACATTGGAGGAAGCAGGAATTGAGCCACCAGCGCAGCCAGAGGAGGATGGATTTCAGAGATTATTGGAGGGTCTCTTGGAGTCAGTGAGGTTCACCGGTTCAGAGAGCATTACAGCAGGTGATGCATTTGAGCTACGATTTGCAGATTTTGTTATGAACCGTGTTTCAGCTGCAGGAACAATTGAGGAGGACATCCATGTCAGTCTTGAGGGGGATAGACTATAATTTCGGATTGCTTGCGTGCATTCCCCTCTACATGATACATCCCCACAAGCTGACACACCTGAGTAGCCAGCATCACCATCCCAGAGAGAGCCTACATTGATAGTTGATGAGAAGGCAAAGGAGCACACTATCGAGCCAGAGCATATTGCCGAGGAGGCCTCATATACGGAGCCAGAGCATGCTTTTGAGGAGGCCTTACACACAGAGCCAGAGCTTATCACCGAGGAGGTCGCGCATCGGGACGAGGACACATCCATTCATGAGGATCCCGAGCACTATTCTCCTCCATTAGAGCTCCCGCAGCCACCTCATCCTTCCACTGACGTTGAGGACTATCCCACAGAGCTTACTGCTCTCACTCAGGGAGATATTTTTACCCACTCTATTTCTGAATCATGTATTCCATTCGATATTTATTTTGATTCAGATATTTTTGACACGTCATACCTTTTGCAGCACACATACGATTATGGACCGGAGGTATGCTTGGACGTGTCACAGTTTGACGAGCCTATCGAAGAGGTCCACACCTATGATCCAGATTTACCTGAGCAGCTGAGAGAGGACACCACGGAGATAGCTATCAAAGAACAAGATGATATTGAATTATTTCCAGGGAAGTATCGTCCACCACTATTTATTTCATATATTTCTATAGACGATCCTCTTTGGAATACTTTTATCATGAGGGTGAAATTTTTGCAGCGAACTGATGCATCCTATTCTCTGCAGGGTACAGGTGGAGTCCTTGTAAGAATGCTGGAGGATGCATTGCTGGAGTTCGTTGGAGTCCGTGAACATACGCACCTGGCGGAGCCACGGAAAGAGCAGTTAGAGCAGTTGCCTGCATAGGCAAAGATACTGGATCCGCCTTTTGCTATAGGTGATATCAATCCAGTAGTGTAGAAATTTTATGCTTTCAATAAACACGAATCCTCTCGACATCGAGAGGACCGTATAGATTTGTTTGAATAAATATCACCTCATATAACGGCAACAAAAATCTTTTACACCCCAAACCCATTATATATATTAATTCCCCTCTCCATATTTTGATACGCCACATCCTTTTGCTCACCACATTCGAGCATTTCTTTCAAGTGAAACCTTACTTTCTTATTCGTTTGACTTGATCACGCTTTGCAAAGCCATGACATTTTTGGTCAAGTCATTTGAATAGGATTGTTCGGTATAAGCTTGGGGGAAGGTGCTCTCATGCATCATTGTATGTGCATGTAGTTGCATTAGGATTTCATGTCATTCATTTCATCATTTTTCATTCACCCCCCTTATTATTATCGTTGTTCCTCATATTCTTCCATTATGATCACATTGAGGACAATGTGCAGTTTAAGCTTGGGGGAGTGCATTTCCATGCCATTTAGATGCATTAGTTGCATTTTTACTTTATTTTAGGGTTTTTATAGAAATTTTTAAAAATTTTGCATCATATTTTTGATTTTTCCATCTTATTTTCCTTTTATGTGCGTTCATGCATCATGTTGTGTGCTTGTTTTTCTTTTCTTTCCTCTCTTTTATTTCTTTTATTTCTTTATTTTCTTTTCTCTTCTTCCGCTAGATGAATTTCGTATAATGATATCTCTTATTGCTTTAGCAAACATCACGATGATTATTATTCCTTGCCATGCTACTTAGAGTATTCCATAGTCTTGTTATTCACATGTGCTTGCAAATCTATTTCTCTTGATGATTCCTCTATATGAATGCATGATATTAATTGAAGCTGAATGTATGGATTAGTGTTTAGTATGCTTTTGTTGGAAATGCATCAAGATTCACGCATCATTAGTATATCGGAAGCACCAGTTTTATTGTCTTATTCACCTTCTGTTGCATGCCTGATATGGTTGTAAACTTTACTGCTTGACTTCACTTTTTATTGAGATGATTGAGAATATCCATGCTTACATATGTGTTTTAGTTGAAGTATTATTTTATTAAACCATTCGTGCACATCTTAAAGTGAACCGAGTGCTACATTATTTCTTTCTCTACATATATCTTTTTATTCTCTACATGTCACTTGAGTTCACCTCCTAAAGCTACTTATATCGCATCTATTTCCCAAAAATCCCCACAAAAGAAAAAGATTGCTCCAAAAATTCCAAAAAGCCAAAAAGGAGCCAAAAAACCAAAAATACAAATCAAATAGCTCCTACAAAAATCCAAAAATAAAAAATGAGAAACAAAATGTTCAAAAAGAAAAAAAAATGTTTCTCTACCTCATTATTGGAGACACAAAATACTTGGGAAAACCAAGGCAAAAATCCCATTTTCCACTATCATATTCCTTTAGATGTGATGCCTCAAGCTAAGCTTGGGGGGGGGGGGGGGTGAACTCGTTTGACCATATGAGTGAGTACGACATTAGAGTGGAGAGGTGCACGAATGAGGAAGTTTGATAATGCTGAAACTTAGCAAAATACTTTAGTTATGGAGATTTCTTATGAATCGATATAAATATGTGAATGCCATGATATATTCCATTCTCCATTGCATGTTTGGTGTGATTCTTATATGCTTCTGTTATAACTCTTGATTGAAAAGTGCATTGCCAACATTTGTATATTAAATCCTATGAAATGCATGACGTGGATATGAATTGATTGTATGAATTTAGAGAAGCCCTTTTGTTGTTCTTAAAAACTTGCAAGAACCATGTTTATGTAAGATTTGAAATCCTTATAGCATGTGATTCGTATTTTCCAAGTTGTCTTGATGTGTAGCTTATGGCTTGAGATCTGAGAGAAGAATCTAGCGACCCCTTCCACCTCGTGTTCTTTCGTTTTTATTTCATTTTCTTTATTTTCATCTCCCGAGTCCGTCTCTCTACTTATCTTCCTCGAGGACGAGTAAGAGGTAAGCTTGGGGGATTTTGATCGGTCCATATTTTACACCTTTTTTCTGCATGTTTTCACGCCATTTCGATTGCTCATATTGCGATTTTCACGAGTATTCGACGATATTGCGTTACTTTTCACTATTTCTCATTTTTGTCAGATTTCAGGAAATATGGAGCAATCGGGAGCAAAAATGAGCTTTAAGGACTTGCACATGTACCGGAGCATCGCCCACGGCTCATTTGCAGACTTATCGACGATGGAGGATGAGTGGAAGAAGAAAGAGCGTCGTAGGAGCGACGAGGAAGCAAAAATACAAATATTGGGCATTTTCAGCATGCCACTCGGCCGAGTGAATGAGTCACTCGGCCGAGCATCGACAGCCCGCTCGGCCGGCCAGATCGGACACGCAGCAGATTTAATATCAGCGTGCACTCGGCCGATTATCGACAGCCCACTCGGTTGAGTATGGAGACACCACTCGCCCGAGTGGCACACGAATGACGGCATCAAAAAGTCCAGACTTACTGTAATCCGTCAGACAAATTAGAGCTCCGACTCGGCCGAGTACCGAATGCCACTCGGTCGAGTGAGTAAAGCGACTCGGCCGAGTCACCTCCGAAGACAGACCCCCAAGACCCCCGACTTACTGGAATTTTACAGGGTCTATCACTCGGCCAAGTAGAGAAGCCCACTCGACCGAGTAGAGAAGTCCACTCGGCCGAGTGATGCCGAGGACACGCAGCGCCCAGATTTTCAGACAACCTCCTACTCTTTTGAAATCTTCTATCATTACAACCATCAAAGTATTTTTCTCATATTTTTTATGGATAGTAGACTTCATGACGGTTCCAACTCCGCCAAGAACGTGCCAATCGGAGGTCGGATGCAATCTGGAGAATTTCTACAAGTTGACGCTGCAGTGCTGGAATTTCCACTCGACCGAGTCACATATTTCACTCGGCCGAGTTGGCGACGGGCCCAGATTTTAAGTTGCGGTTTGGGATGTTTTTGGGCACGAATTTGAGGGGTTTTCTAGGGTTATTTGCTAGGGTTTTGGGAGAGTATTTAAGGGTTTTGTAGCCACCATTAGAGAGGATCCCCCATGTTTTCTTAGCCCCCCATATGTTTTTCTTAGGATTATTTTAGAGGTTAGGCCATGCCATAGGCCCCCTCTTGGATCTAAAAGCTTGTATTTTGGATTGAAGATCTTCATCAAGCTAAGTATTTTCTTCTTTTTATTTGAATCTTTGTTTTTCTATCTTTTTGTATGCAAGCAATGATTTCTATTGATTCTCATATCCTTATTGCTATGCTAGAGTAGATTTGTTGTTCTAGGGTTTGGGGATGAACCCTATGGATCTAATTTCATATTTGTGATGAATGAATTTCTAAATTGCTAGAATTGCTAGGAGGTTAGGTTGTGATTGATTTACTACGGATAGCTAGGGATTTCCATCGATTTGGGATTTACAAGAGATTGGATTCTAATCGATGGGAAGGCCTAGATATTCGATTTAGATTTACAATTGGATTTCTCTAGATTTGGTTTGCAAGAAATTGGACCAAAGCTAGGATTTTTAATTGTAAATCTATACCAATATTCGTTTGCAAGAGATTGGACGAATACGAACTATCACAACCTAGATCGTGACTCGAGTTTGCACGAGAGTGGGCTCGAGAAGCGATTGGACAATGATGTCGATCCTAATGCTAGTGGCTTAGGCTAGGGTTTGCAAGAGATTGGGCCATATCCTAGGTTCGCTATAGATCGGCAATAGCGCGAGAGCGTGAGCTTGGTTCTCTATTCAGTTACGACTAGTTCACCTCAACGTAAGTCTAGTAATATTGAGATTCACTATTCACAATGACGAATGACGGTCCGTAGTGGGGATTCCCTAGCCCTAGACACTTTTATTATATTGTATTTGAATCAATATTTGACCGATTTCTTTATCATCGACACCGACATCCACCACCATTTCCATTATATCATACCATAGCCATCTTCACCAATAAAACATTCGTAGTCAAACCAACCTAGGATAGATTGGAGCACAACACCACCTCCTCGTGTTCGATACCCACTCGCCACTTTGCCGTACGCTTGCGGTAAAACTACAATCGCCGCTCCGGGACGTGTATCCCGGGCGCGATCAGTAGCCAGATGCTCCCAAGTCGTGAAGGTATTAGACGGATGCGCTCGCAACCAATAAGATGCCTTGTCCCTCAGAGTGAATGGGAATAGCCTGAGCTTGATAGCATCTTCACTCATGTCCTTGGAATGGAATGTGTCGCACTTCGCCAAGAACGTGTCTATATGGTGGGTTGGGTTTTCGTGATGATGCCTGTGGAAGGGGTCTTGTTGGATGAGATTTATCAACCCTATCTTTAGCACAAAACTACCTGTTGCCAGCTGCGGTCTCAAGATGGAAGAAGCTCCTGTAAACTTTGGCTAAATATAGTCTAGGATGGACCCCTTGCATGGAGGAGAAGTATTTCCCTCCGTCATTGAATCTATAGTAGACTGACTCCTTTTCTCTGCTCTGAGACTTCTTGTAGTCTTTTTGATCTCGGTGTCAAATAATAATTCTTTGTCAAGACCCCCAAGGCGAGTGTTCATGCACAACAAGAGCTCAGAAAAATACCGTCAGTAGCAAAGTAATAAAGGAATAAAAAATATGGAAAGATACGAGATGATAAGATTTGCTAATAAATTCGTCAATAGAAAAATAATCCAAGTAACCCAGTTACCTTCCCCAGCAATGGCGCCAAAAACTTGATCACCTACGAACTAACATCTAGAAGACACCTAGCAATGGCACGAACGCCAAGCGCTAGATGTATTCCAAATGCGAATTTCCGACACTTTACGCAAGCGTACGATGTCTAGTAATAGTATAAAAGATATCAATCCCACAAGGAAGGTAGAGATGTTATTGTCTTGGACTATTTTTTAATCTCAGAATGTAGGTAGCAGTTGGTTTCGAAAGATTGTTTATTTAGGATTGTGAACAATTAATAAAGACTAGGGCTTTAGGACTCACCACTAGGATCGTCAGACGTCGATGCTTAGTTAAGACTCTTACGTTGCATTGGTTTTATAGGGATTGTCGCATCTAAGATGTGGAATTCATGGCTCTAAGCACCATGAATCTAACGTATCACATTAACCCGCAGGCACACACAACACGTGCATTAAGAATCGACAATATTCATGCCACTCTCGTGGACGGAATGATCTCGGCCCACGCCACTCTCGTGGGTTAGAGCTTCGATGTATTTTGGTGTCTCTCATTGACGCAATGGCGGTAGTTGTCAATTAGTAATATAGTTCGTCGGTGGATCCCATCAAGGCAGGAGCCGTGCATGGTCACGAGTCCCAATTGAATCCACTAACTCCCTAATTAAGCCTATAGGATACTCCTTAAGCCAAACGATTCCATCGACCGTGGGCACGATCTCTGTACGAGTTCTCCTACAAACTTTGCAAGATCAACCAAAATACTTCCCTTTTTACCAACGCAGCCTAAAAATCCTAACTTTGCATCTCAATCGTTAAATCCATGGGCTAATCCATTAGCCCTAGATAGAACTACTTACACATCATAGAAATAACAACAAAATATTCAATAGATGCAATGGAATTCATCACGACAATGGAAAACATCAAAAACAATAGAAAGTGTAGAGAATTGTTACCAACGCGTCGTAGAGCAATAGCAATCCAAAGAGAATTAAGAGAATAAGATTCCTTGCGCGAAATAGCAATAAAAATCCATGCATTGCTTCATACAAAATAGCGACTGCACAAACTCTCGAAAACCTAAATAAAACTAAACTAAGAGTTTCTCTAAAGTTCCTCTCTGAAAATAAAGCTAAAAACGTCCTTAAATACATAGGGTAGCAATCCCAAAAAATCTCAGAAAATCTGGGCACTTGTGCCCACAAACTAGGATGGTCGCATCGCGCTACTCAACCGAGTAGCAGAGCCTGCTCGGTCGAGTCAGCTACAGGCTCTGTTTACTGCTACTTCTGCGTCTGGCTGATATGGGCTACTCGATCGAGCTACAGTAGATCAAAACTTCCTCCAAAATGCTGCTCTGTTTCTTTTCGACTCGGGTCGAGTAGGTGAGCTGCTCGGTCGAGTTGCTTTGCTGCTCGGTCGAGCTAGGGTGCCTTGGAGAAAAGCTCAAAATCATCATCTGTTTGGTGCGACTCGGGTCGAGTCAGATGTCTGCTCGGTTGAGTAGGTCAAAGCTGTTTCCTGTGTGATTTCTGCATGTCAGCTCGACCGAGTAGCTGATGCTACTCGGTCGAGTCACCTGGGAAACTGAGCTGAATCTTCGCCATCTCTTGTTCTCCTCTCCTCCTCTCCTATAATCTTCTTCCATTCATCGGTAAACTCTCATGGAGCCTTGCCAATGACGTCTCGGACGTGCCTGATGTGTCCATGCCTCAAAATAGCTTCGATTCGCACCAAAACTCTTGAAAAGCCAAAAAGCTATACAAAACTCGAATATGGCATTAGAAGCGCGATAATGTATGAAGATATTGAGTTTGATGGCGAATATGTCATGAAATGATGCGATAAAAACATGTAAAATATGGACATATCACCGAATGACCGAAGTGCCGAGCCACACGTATGAGACTTCGATCGATGAGCCTCCATACGACCGTTCAATCGAACACGGACTCTAACCGCGTTACGACCGAACCACCCAATGCTGAGCGTTCGACCCTCAGACTCGAACTGACGACCGAATGACCAATTACACTGTAGAAGCAAAATTCCCAGCATCCTTGTATCTGACTTGTGCATTGTCTGATAGGTTGAATCCGAGCATAGTCAAGTTATCTCTGCACAAGGTAACTCGTCTGCAATACGACTGCTTCTCCTGTGTCGAATCGAGCCAACTTCTCTACAAATCTCCACCTTGACAAGATTCGAGCCTCCGTCCAACGGATGACCCTCACTGGCCTTGATAGAGCATCGTATGTCGTTCCCCCTATTTTGTTTTGAAGAACCAAATGTCCCAAAGGACCAAAGTGCTTCACCAAAGCTACGACGGTCTCCCCCTGAGATTGGCTTGACTCTTTCGATTCTCAAATTCCCCTAAGGGCTACGACTGGCTCCACCAAGCCCAATACCCCCTCCCGGGGTGGACAACATCTTCATTGAGGAACCACATTAAGCAAGTCCAAACAATGCTTGAACTTGACTCCCGGTACAACCTTCGTCAGCATGTATGCCGGATTGTCATTTGTTCCAATCTTTAGGAAGTTGATGTCGTCGTCTTCTTCTCTCACATAGTCCCTGACAAAGTGGAATCGAACGTCGATATGCTTGGTACGAGCATGAAAGACCTGATTCTTTGCCAAGTGCACTGCACTCTGGCTATCACAATGGACATCATACAGCTGTTGGTAGACTTCCAGATCATCTATTAAGCCCATCAGCCATATCGACTCCTTCACCTCTTCAGTCAATGCCATATACTCTGCCTGCGTAGTAGACATGGCCACCGTAGACTAAAGGATACTCAACCAACATATTGGAGCGCCCGACAGGGTGAAGATTGTAGCATGTCATCGATCGCCTCCCATCCAAGTCACCTGTATAGTCGAAATCAACATATCCTACAGTGTCCAGACCATGAACACTTTGGCTATATATCAGTCCGACGTCGACTGTACCATTGATGTAGCGCAAGATCCACTGCACTGCTCGCCAGTGCTCTCTCTCCGGGTTGTGCATGTATCTACTCATCATGCTGACAACATGTGATAGGTCAGGTCGAGTAAATACCATTGCGTACATCAAGGCCCCTACCGCATTGGCATATGATACACTTGTCATGAGCTTCTTCTCCTCTTCGTTCTTCGGACAATGCTCAATACTGAGCTTGAAGTGAGGTGTGAGCAGAGTAACTACGGTCTTCATCTTCTCACTGCCAAACTTCTGTATAACAGACTTCAAATAGCGACTTTGTAAAAGATGAACTGTACCTCCACTTCGATCTCTTGTGATCTCCATCCCAAGAATCCTCCGTGCCTTGCCCAGATCCTTCATCTCAAATGCAGATTCAACTGAGACTTCAATATCCGAATCTCCTCTTTATTAGATGAAGATATGAGCATATCATCGACAGCGTGGTGTATAATTATAATAAAGAATTTCTTTTTCTTATTTTAATGTAATGTAGTTTTGGCTAGTACTAGTACGAAATAACACTCACGGCCTCTACTCGTGTCCTAGCTCGTCTGAGAGCTAGATTCGAAAGAAGAAGATAGATGAAGGACCAGTCAACCAACTTCTGATAGAACACTCATTGACCATAGGGGCTGTGAACATACCCTTGATCATCCATCATAAAGCGTTCAAAACACTTATACCACTGCCCTGGTGATTGCTTCAACCCATAGAGTGAATTCTTCAATTGACATGCACGACCGTCACCACTCCCATAGCCATCGGGCTGAGCCATATAGATCTCCTCTTTGAGCTCTCCATGCAAGAATGCCATCTTGACATCCAGCAGCACCAGTTCAAGGTCAAACTGAGCAACCAACACCAAAATGATCTGAATCGAGCAATGCTTCACCACAGGAGGAAGACATCAATGTAGTTAATGCTTCACCATAGGAGGAAGACACCACAGGAGGCAAGCTTTGTAGCGAACATCTCCTGATTCGACCCCTTGCATCTTGGTGTAGACCTATTTACACCCAATTGCCTTCTTGCCCTTTGGAAACTCCACGAGATCCCATGTGTCGTTCTTAGCCAGTGATTCCATCTCTTCGTCCATCGCACTTCTCCACCGCTTTCGGTCTTCAGTTTTCTCCACATCAACAAATGAATTGGGAACATCGATACATACTGTAGGAAAGGAAAATGAAACCAACTCTGAGTACCTTGTAGGTTTCATTATATCATGCCTTGGCCTCGACACTGCTATGGAATCCTTCGACTGAACGACCCTTGTAGACAAGCTATCTCCATCAACTGAGCTTGCACCACTAACTACACCATCGACGGACTGGAGCCCGCCTTCTGCTCAATCTGGTGTGGGTCGATCCGAGTCTTCGATCGACCGTTTTTGAGTATCAGACACGTTGTTGAAAACCTGCTTCAATTATGTCTATTCGACCTCTACCTTTGGCTCATGCTCTTTTTTAGTAACGCCGACTCATCAAACGTTACGTCTTTGCTCAGGATCACCTTCCTCTATGTCAGACACCACAACCGATATCCATTGACACCATTACTGAAGCCCAAGAAGATGGCTTTCTTGGCTCGAGCATCGAGTTTGTCTTCCTTCACGACATAGTAACTTGGACAGCCCCAAACTAGAAGTGATCCATAGTCGAAAACTGGCTTTCTCGACCATACCTCAAAAGGAGGTTTTCTTTCCAATGTAGCAGTTGGTAGCCGATTGACCAAGTAGGTCGCATACGCCAGGGCCTCTACCCAGAATGCCTTCGATAGGTCAGCATTCGACAACATGCATCGAACTTTCTCCAGAAAAGTCCGATTCATCCTCTCTACTACCCCATTCTACTGCGGCATACCAGAAATGGTGTAGTTTCTTTGAATCCCTTCCAATCTGTAGAAATTCTAGAAGAGATCTGACCTATACTCATCACCATTGTCACTTTGCAGACACCTGACTCGCCGACCAATCTGAGTCTCGACCCGCTTCTTCCACTCGATGAAAGTGCTAAGAACTTAGTCCTTCGACTTCAGTGGAAACACTAATACCATGCGTGAGAAATCGTCGATGAACGACATAAAATAGTGTTTCCCTCCCCATGAGGCTGTTCTAGACGGGCCCCATATGTTGGTGTATACATAGTCAAGGACTGCCTTCGTACTGTGTATGTCCGTCCCAAATGAAGCACATGTCTGTTTCCCAAACACACAGTGCTCACAGAACTTGATCTTCCCGGTCTTGGCTCCTTTTAGATGATCTCCAATGATAAGCTTCTGCAAAGCTTTCTCGCCCACATGACCTAATCGCATGTGCCATAACATTGAGTCCTCCTCCTCAGCCTCATGAGCTATAGCCGATGTGCCAGCTATGAACGAACCATCCAAGTAATAAAGATTGCCTTGACGCTTCCCCTTCATCACGATTATTGCTCCTTGGGCCACCCTCAGAGCTCCATTCTCCATGGTCACACGACATCCCTTGGATTCGAGTGTACTGAGCGATATGAGATTACGCCTTCGATCGGGAACAAATCGCACCTCCTTGATGTCTCGTGTAACACCGTCGCCCATCCTCATCTGCATCTTCCCGACGCCTGCCGTGCTGCAAGCTCGGTCATCGCCCAACAAGACTGTACATTTACCACCTTCCCTGAAGGTCATAAAGTACTCTCGATGTGGCATCATATGGAACGAGCACCTAGAGTCGAGCACCCAACCCTCTGACATCATGCCCTCCGAAGCACCGATCAAAACATACTCCTTGAACTCAATGCCTTTCGCGACGTTGGCAGTTGCGTTGTACTTCTTCTCGATTTCGAGCAGTCTCTAACCCAATGTTCTCTTTCTTTACAGAAAGCACATTGGTCCTTTTCCACCTTGCGCCGATGTCCCCTTGTCTTGTTTCTGGACTTGGATCTGAAATACCCCATCATATCTCCATATTTCTCACCACTATGACCCCTTACGACTGTAAGAGCATCGCTCGAAGCTTGGTGGCAGGTGTCCCCATCGTTCTTCCCGAACTTGTTGCTCGTAAGAGCATTGGACACCTCTTCAAATATGATCGATTCCTTACCATAGTTAAGAACCGACACCAAGTATTCATACTTGATGGGTAAAGAGTTGAGGAGAATCATCGCCTTGTCTTCATCGTCGACCTTCACGTCGACGTTCCTTAAGTCAGTAAGAAGCTTGTTTTAGTAGTCGAGGTGTTCCTCCATAGAAACTCCATCGGCTAACTTCAAACCAAAAAGCTTCTTCTTTAAGTGTAGCCGGTTCTGTATGTTCTTCTTCATATACTTGTCGCTGAGCTCCTTTTAGAACTTTCTTGCACTGGTCTCCTCCATATATGGGTATTTCTTCTCCTTCGACAAATACATGCGGATGGTACCACATGCACTCCGATTTAGAGTTCTCCACTCCTGATCGGACATGCCCGTCGGCTTCTATTCGAATGCGATATCTTGGCCAAGTTGGTTTAAGATATCCATGACTTCGTATCTCCACATACTGAAGTTGATCTTTCCATCAAACTTCTCAATTTCAAACTTCGTATTAGACACGATGGTCCAAGAGGATGAAGAATACCCAGAAGTCGATGAATTTGAGGAATTGTCATTGCTACATCTACGCATCTTTGCCTTCTACGTTGATCTCCAACACCGTACAGCTCTGATACCAATTTGTGTGGTGGAGCCTAGCTCTACCAACACAGCACAATGGAATACACAGGATCGTGGAGACCGAGGACGAAAGATCAGGAACACAAACAGAGCACAACGAGAATTGCTTTTAGGCAGTGGACCGGACAAGGGGGAACACTGATGAGCTTTATTACGAAAGGGAAAGGACAATACAAATCTTTTCTTCGTCCAACGAAGAAGCACACAAGTCTCTCACAGAAGCTCACAATACAATCTCTCAAAGTTGGCCCTCACAATAGTGGCTCTCACAAAGAATACAATATGTTCCACACAAAACCCTAACCTAAAACCCCTTATATATAACCCTAGGTTACAATATGTGTCATCATTTGCTAGGAATTCCTAAGGATACAGATCCCAATAATTACGGCATCCAATCCAATCGATGCTCTTACGCAATCAATGCGCCGCACACTAGTGGGCCCTCTGTCGCTTCGTAGTGGGCCGCATCCCAATGGGCTCCCTTCGACCGAACGCCCTTCTTCTGTATTGAACGAACGAAGTGCCGTGCCACGCATATGAGCCTTCGACCAATGAGCCTCTATACGACCGTTCGACCGAACACAGCCTCTAACTGCGTTACGACCGAACAACCCAATGCTGAGCGTTCGACCCTCAGACTCGAACTGACGACCAAACGACCAACTGTGCTATAGAAGCCAAATGCCAGCATCCTCATATCTGACTTGTGCAGAGTCAGATAGGTCGAATCTGAGCGCAATCGAGTTATCTCTACACAAGGTAACTCGTCTGTAATACAGCTGATTCTCCTGTGCCGAATCGAGCCAACTTCTCCACAGTTAGCAACAACATGCCGGATGAAAGAACCAAATTGCATGCATATTTTGCTATCATATTCATAGAAAAGGGAAAGTTCTATTTGTCTTCTTTCATGAAGAACATAATTATTTCGATATTTGGAAGAATAATTCTCTGATCCTCTTTATATTTTTTGTTTATCATCTGGGCTTTGACCATCCATATATATAAATCGGGTCACAAATCATTGTAAGTGCAAAGAAGGAATACTAGCTAAATGATATCTAATACAACACATGTACACACTAAGACTCCAACTATGGTAAATCCACGTCAAGATGTTAAAACGGCCCACCCGGGCTGGCCCGGCCCGGGCCCGACCGGGCTTGGCTGGGCCAAAGGCCGGGCCGGCTCGTGCGGGGAGAGACCCCTGCCCAGCCCGACCCGCCGGCCTGGGCCAACTAATTTTAATTTTTAAAAAAAATTATAAAAAATCTGAAAAAATCTGAAAAAAATCTGAAAAAATTCAAATATTAAATATAAATGTAGTAAAAGTATAAGTAAGTTAAAAAATTATATATTACATGTAAAATTTTACGTGTTGGAAAAATATTAGTAACTTATAAAATAAATAGTGTAATTTATAAAAAAAATAAGTATCTTATAAATTTGTTATCTTATAAATTTGTTACTTATAAATTTATATAGTAAATGTAACATGTTATGTGTTAGAAAAATAAAAGTAACATATAAAATAAAAATATAAGAAAAATTTTTAATCCCGAAATTCTCGAAGGTCTCAGGTTGAACCTTTAAATTTTATTAATAGAAATCTTTTTTAGGTGGGACATACGTTGGTCATCCTTACCCCTCATACATTGCCAAAAAAGCAATCTAATACATGTAATAAAATGCTGATACAAGTAAATAAATTTAGCATCAAGTCTCTTTTTCTTCTTCTTCTTCAGAGTCTTCAGAAAGGTCAGTGTGATGTTGGGTCCTCGCTTCAGCCTTGAACCAATCCTTTGCACAAACCGCTGCTTCGACTATATCTGGCTTCAGCCGTGACCTCTTGTTGCTAAGAATACGACTACCTGCACTAAAAACAAACTCCGAAGCAACAATAGATATGGGACATCTAAAAAATCATGAGCTATGATGGAAAGAATTGGATAACTAATTTTATATTGTTTCCATCATGACAGAACATCAAAATTCTAACTATTCAAGTCTTCTTCAGTAAAAGGACAAGAATTTGACAAATACCTTGACAGTTCACTAGAAGAACTATTTGTGATAATTGTTGAGTATTGGTGCTTCATACCAATGTTATTTTGATGATGATCACAACATTATGTTGTTGCTAATGTCTCTCTTGTTTTAGTCTCATGTTAATCAAATGGAGAATATCATGATTTGGAGACTAATAGCTTGGTGCAAGGATGGACATCAAGAGAAGCTATGTTAAAGCATGGACAAGGGGTGCCAAAGCTTGGAGATGATGTGGAGCATCAAGGCATCTTGAATTGAAGCCATAGACTCTAAGGAAAGAAATGTCATCAATGTATTATTTCATTTATTGCTTTTCTCTTTTTGAGTCTAGGTTTAATGTAATGCCTTGAGAGATGGTCTACTCATTCATGAATTTGCATATAACTATCTTAGTAAGCCTTAGGATTATCATAGAATTCAACTCAATATGTTCATCATGCCAAATGACTCAATTGGAGTTTTCGGCTCTCCAACAGGCGACTAATGAAGGTCTTACATGCCACTAGGTGATTCCAGGTGCCTGTCGAGTCTTCTACATTCGACTGTTGTGCCCTAACTCAAGTTAACCATTTATTGACTCTTACTTAAGCTTTTGGAACAGTCGACTGAAGTGTAATTTAGAGTCTCCTGTCTTCCAACATGCACATGTTAATTGTTCTACAGTCATCTGTGCGCAACTTGTATTTTCTGGGCTTCATCCCAAAATTGCAAGTCAGTCAACTGATGAAGTATTTACAGTCGCCTGTCTATTTACAGTCGCCTGTTAATTACCCTACAGTCGTCTATGCGCAAGTTGCATTTTCTATGCTCTGTTTCCATCCTAAGTGACAGTCACATGCTGAAGGATATTCAGGTGCCTGCTCATTTTACAGGCGAATGTGTAGCATTCTACAGTCGCCTGTCCTGGCCCAGTTTATAGCCGTTGGGATTTTTAATATCCATTGACCAGTTGATTTTCTGTTTTTCATTAGTCGACTGTCAGTGCCGCAAATTGCCAAAATCTAGCCGTTGCAGATTTATTCATTTTGGCTTTTGGCTTGGGTTTGAGGGTTTCTTTTGGCTTCCTATATATAGGAGAGGGCTGAGTTCATTAGAACTTCTTGGAACTATTGAAAATATTTACAGTTTAATTAAGCCACTCTAAAACTCTCTCATTTCCCTCTTAGAGCTCATTATCTCCTTCATACATTGAAGTCAAGCTCAAGGGAAATCGTCCAAGTGCTTTCAAGATAATCTCATCACTTGGATTTTCTCTTACATGCCTAGCATTCATTAATGAGTAATTTCATCTCAAGGCATATGTAAGAGTATTTGTTTTACTTTGTGTTTTCATTGAAACCCTAGCTTTCTGTGTGAGAGCTAGCTACTCTCTGTGTGAGAGTATAACCTTCTGTGTGAGGGTTGGTTGAGATATCTATGTGTGAGAGTTTGAGTCTCTCTGTGTGAGAGAAAAAGTCTTTTTGTGCGAAAGTAAGGATTTCTCTGTGTGAGAATCCAAATCCTCTGTGTGAGGTATCTTTGTGTAAGATTGTATTCACTTCTCTGTGTGAGAATTATAGTGGATATTGGTGTGGCTGGACGTACCCAAGTTTGGGGAACCAGGGTAACATCTCGTGTTTGCATTTGGATTTTTGTGGTGTTTATATTTCTCTTGCATTTATAATTCCGTATTTGCAAGTTTAATTTTTAAATACGCAATTTGTGCCATTACACTATTCACCCTCCCTCTTGTGTGTTGTTGTTAGTATTGCAAGGGTAAGACGATCCTTACAATTGGTATCAAAGTGAGGTTATAGCATACTGCCACGATGGAATTCGACACTACATCTGTGTCTCATGAAGAAGGTCACTCTACCCTTCAACCCCCACTCTTCAACGAAACCAACTACCCAAGTTGGAAGATCAGGATGATGATCTACATGGAGGGTCAAGACCTATGGGACATCACAGAGTTGCCATTTGAAAAGCCTACTACACCTGCAGCTTCAAGGACAAAGGCAGAGAAGGACTCGATCAAATTCAATGCGAGTGCTATGAATGCATTCCATTGCGCCCTCACTGCAAATAAGTTCAACCGCATCTCCATGTGCAAAACGGCCAACGAAATTTGGCATACTTTGGAGATATGTCATGAAGGGACTTCAAAGGTAAAGAAATCTAAACAAACTGTGTTTAGATCTAAATATGAAATTTTTAAGATGCAGGAAGGAGAAAGCATTTTAGAAATATGCACATGGTTCACAGACATCGTGAACGCTTTGGAAGGTCATGGGAAGGTGATTTCCCAATAGGATCGTGTAGAGAAGATCATTGACTCGCTTACATCTCAGTGGGACTCAACGGCCAACGGGATTTTGGAGTCAAATGACATGTCCAAATACACCGTTGAGGAGTGCATTGGGAATCTCATGGCATATGAAGTGAAGCTTCAACACAAGAATGCGATTCAACCAACCAAACACGAGAAGCAAAAGGGGGTTGCATTCCATGCCAAGGAGGAGCCAATCAAGTGGAGGAAGAAATTCCATCGAGAAGCTTATAGTGAAGAAGATGAAGAAGATGAGGCTAGTGGAGATGAAATCAGGGAGCTTTCCAAGCAACTAAGCGCCTTCCTTAAAAGCTTGCAAGGTAAATCTTTTTCAAAGTTTGACTCTAATTCTAACAATCCCATTTGTTTCAATTATAGAGGAAAAGGTCATCTTTCCACTGAATGCCCTTCCAACCCCACCAAAGAGACTTACAAGGGTAAAAGGAAGAAGCATTGGAAAGGCAAGTCCAAGTTCAAGAACCAAAAGAAGGCGCTTGTCGGGACATTTAATGACTCAAGTGAGGATACATCAAGTGACGAAGAAGTGGATGACAAGGAGAAAGCTCACATGTGCTTTGAGGCATTTAATGTTTCTCCACCAATCTCCTCTAGCTCAGGTGATAGAGAAGTGGAGGCGTGGTTCAACCTCAATGAGGAAATGTGCATCATGATAAACGGGGAAGAGTCGTCGTTAAGCTCTAGCGAGAAAGAAGACGATGCGGAAATTGAGAAGGAAAAGATATCTTACAAGGAGCTCGAATACCGCTAGTTGTCTCTAAAGTGGCAAGTAAGTGCATCAACTCTTACAATAAATTAAGAATATAAGGATGCTAAGAGTAGATTGAATGAACTAGAATCTTCTAGTGTAAACAATAATGATATGCATATTTGTGACACTAGTGAGAGAGACACACTTCTCTCCCAAGTTAAGGAATTGAGCATGTTAAATGATAATTTAGTAGCTCAAAACCTTAGCTTAGAAACTCGCATTCAACAACTTACGTTGAAATGCAAAGAGGAATCCCGAAAGCTCAAAAGCTTTGTTTATTCTAGGGATTTACTTCACGGTTTGCTTGAAAAATAACATCCGGTAAACCATAGAGGAGGGTTGGGGTATATTCAAAATGTGGTACCTAAACCCACCTCTAATTCTTCTTATGGTGCAAATACAAGAAATATTGCAAACGCACATAAGAAGAATCACAATGCCTTCTTGTATAACAATAACACCAACAAGAAGTATGTAAATCACAAGGTGGTGAGGAATAATGAAAATCCTTCATTTTTTTGCTAAGAAGAGAAATCCTCACTTAATGCATGCTAAGAAAATATTTTCTACACCTAAGCATGCCACATCCACCCCTCTTGCAAAGGTTAAATCCTTATCTTGGAAATCCCTAAGTATTTGGATTCCTACTAAGGTTAGTGTGCAAGAGAGGGATAGCTATATCAACTCTTTGGTTAGGGATGTGATCACCGCATGTGATTACATTAGGAAATCAAACTACTCTTGGGTTTGGTTCCCTAATATTTAGGTTCCTCACACATATGCATATTGCATGGGTATTGTGCTTAAATCTTTATTTTCTAGCATACCCCATGTTTGTGTGTGTTCCATGATTTTGAAACTTTGTCAAATTATTTTTTTATGAAAATGGGACATTGGGGGAATACATTGTTATACATGCAAGTTTTTAATTATGTGTATGAAAATGGGGGAGTTATTATAGCTAATATGTTTAAAATTATTTTTTGAAAATATATTTTAACTCTCATTTGGGTTATGTTTGAGATCATTGTGTCAACAGGTGTCCTTTACGATTGATTATTATGGTTTCAAATTCAACCCATTGATATTGCCCTCATAGTTCATGTTATATTATATATTGGCAATGTCATTTGTATCAAGGATATTTGATTTTCCATATCTATGCTTTCATACACTTTAGGCCCATGGCTCCAAGTATTATTTACAATTGGTAAAGAGGATTATCTTTCTAGGTTAAAGATCTTTTATCCTTTTCCTTACAAATTGGTATTAGATCCTAGAAGTCAATAATTTGACCATTTCTATGATCTAGAGAGAGCATGTGATAGTGATTGATACCCACTAATTTTTATATTTGGTATCATACATCTCTTTATCTTTTGGCATATTGTCACATCTTTTTTTAGAATGACAAGGGGGATATTTTTGTTGTTCACCTTTTTGACAATGACAAGGGGGAGAGGTATATGCATTATGTAAATCATGTTTACCATACATATGCATTTGGGTAGAGAGATATATCACACACACACACACGCGCACATATGGGGAGAGACATGTGGGATTATGTAAACCACACATGTGGAGCATGTTATATAATTATTACAATTGGTTTATGTAATCCATGCCTATTATATGTCTCCATTGTTTCTTATTATTTCAATTGGTATAATGAGTACTTATAATTGTGTATCTTATTTTACAATTGGTGCATATAAGTTAGGGGAGCTCATTAGCATTGTGCTTTATTTCTTTATGTTTTACATAATGTGTGTCATCATCAAAAATGGGAGATTGTTAACTATTGGTGTTTCATACCAATGTTATTTTGATGATGATCACAACATTATGTTGTTGCTAATGTCTCTCTTGTTAGTCTCATGTTTATCAAATGGAGAATAGCATGATTTGGAGACTAATAGCTTGGTGCAAGGATGGACATCAAGAGGAGCTATGCCGAAGCTTGGAAAAGGGGTGCCAAAGCTTGGAGATGATGGGGAGCATCATGGCATCTAGAATTGAAGCCATAGACTCTAAGGAAAGCAATGTAATCCATGTATTATTTCATTTATTGCATTTCTCTTTTTGAGTCTAGGTTTAATGTAATGCCTTGATAGATGGTCTACTCATTCATGTATTTCCATATAACCATCTTAGTGAGCCTTAGGATTATTATAGATTCCAACTCAATAGGTTCATCATGCCAATGACTCAATTGGAGCCTCTGGCTCTCCAACAGGCGACTGATGAAGGTCTTACAGGCGACTAGGTGATTCCAGGCGCCTGTCGAGTCTTCTACAGTCGACTGTTGTGCCCCAGCTCAAATCAACCATTTCTTGACTCTTACGTGTTCTTTTGGAACAGTCGATTGAAGTGCAATTTACAGTCGCCTGTTTTCCAACATGCACCTGTTAATTGTTCTACAGTCTTCTGTGCGCAACTTGCAATTTCTGGGCTTCATCCCAATTTGCAAGTCAGTCGACCGATGAAGTATTTATAGCTGCATGTCTATTTACAGTTGCCTGTTAATTACTCTATAGTCATCTATGCACAAGTTGCATTTTATCTGCTTCGTTTCCATCCCAAGTAATAGTCTCCTGCTGAACGATATTCAGGCGCCTGCTCATTTTACAGGCGCCTGTGTGTAGTCTTCTATAGTTGCCTGTCCTGGCTCAGTTTACAGCCGTTGGGATTTTTAATAGCCGTTGACCAGTCGACTGTCTGTTGTTCATCAGTCGACTGTCGGTGCCGGACATTGCCAAAATCTAGCTGTTGCAGATTTATTAATTTTGGCTTTTTGCTTGTGTTTGAGGGTTTCTTTTGGCTTCCTATAAATAGGAGAGGGCTGAGTTCATTAGAAATTCTTGGAACTATTAAAAATCTTTAGAGTTTAATTAAGCCACTCTCAAACTCTCTCATTGCCATCTTAGAGCTCATTATCTCCTTCATGCATTTAAGTCAAGCTCAAGGGAAATCATCCAAGTGCTTTCAAGCTAATCTCATCACTTGGAGATCCTCTTTCATGCCTTGCATTCATTAATGAGTAAGTTCATCTCAAGGCGTAGGTAAGAGTATTTGTTTTACTTTGTGTTTTCATTGAAACTCTAGCTTTCTGTATGAGAGCTAGCTACTCTCTGTGTGAGAGTATAACCTTCTGTGTGAGGGTTGGTTGAGATATCTCTGTGTGAGAGTTTGAGTCTCTCTGTGTGAGAGCAAAAGTCTTTCTGTGCGAAACCAAGGATTTCTCTGTGAGAATCTAAATCCTCTGTGTGAGGTTCTCTGTGTGAGGTTCTCTGTGTGAGATTGTATTCACTTCTCTGTGTGAGAATTATAGTGGATATTGGTGTGGCTGAACATACCCAAGTTTGGAGAACCAGGGTAACATCTCGTGTTTGCATTTGGATTTTTGTGGTGCTTAAATTCTTCTTGCATTTATAATTACGCATTTGTAATTTTAATTTTTAAATACACAATTTGTGCCATTACACTATTCATCCCCTCTTTAGTGTGTTGTTGTTAGTATTGCAAGGGTAAGATGATCCTTACAATAACTGTTCTTTGCTTCTTCTTCCCCATAAGCAGACGGAGCCTGCTTGGAGCAGAAGATGATGCTTGAACAGTAGATGTGTGTGCAGAACTACCAAATCGTGTCTCATATACAGCAAAAATGGAGCTTAAGCTACTCTTAAAACTAGCTTTGTGTTCTTCTGCATCTATGTTCATGTTTTCATAAAATGTATCTAATAAGTCAAGTACACCTTCCTCCTTAACACGAGGATAAACAACTTAGCTAAAAAGTATATCAAAGGCACTGGATTCCAATACTTACAGATTTTACTCTCCATTTGTTCAATCATTGCTCTAAGGTTAGGAGTACTAGAGGTCTCATTATCTCTATGTTTTTGTATAACATCAGAAATCAACACTAATTGGTCTAAGCCTAGAATTGATGTAGGGTAGTAAACTCCAGAAAATTTGTTTGTTGACAAGTAGAAAATTTCAAAAAAAATCATAAAGTTCATCTATAATTAGCCACTCATAATCACTATTGTCATAATCATTATTATTTGCAAGGTGTGTACTTGCATACTCACTAAGTTGGGTTCTATTCAATTTCATGCAACACATCATTAGATACGTTGAATTCCACCTATGTGGACCACTAAATTTAAATGCTCTATATGGCAGCTGGTTACTACGACAAAACTGTCTGTATTCCTTCTTTTTTTGCGAATTAGTTGTAATTAATAACATAAGGTTTCTTGCCTTTTCATGATAAATAGAAGCAATTTTCAGTCTATCCTGAACTACTAAATTTAAAAGATGACATGCACAACGTTAATGAAAAATTAACCCATCTAGATCAGGGTTTAATTGACGTTTTAAATAAGTAATGACACTATTATTATTAGAAGCATTATCAAAAGTAAATGTGAGAATTTTTCTGCTATATCATACTCACGACAAATAGAAAGCAAAATCCTAGCAATAACTCCACCCGTGTATGCATACTCTAACACTTTAAATCCTATAATTCTTTTCTAAATTAGGAATTCGTGATCTACAAAATGGGCCTTAAGACATATGTAAGATCCACCCCATTTTGTAGCATATATATCAGAAGTTAAAGAGATCATAGATTCTAAATTAATAAAAAGCTGATGCATATGAGCTTTTCTTTCATGAAAAGCATTTATACAATCTTTTCTAAGAGTGTTCCTATACACTCTTCTAAATGCAAGGTTAAGTGCCATTTGGTGGAATCGCTCTAATTCAGATTTTACCATAATTTAATGGCAGTTCTTTGCTTAACACTAATCTAGCCATCTCTTTTCTCATATTTTCAGCAGAATATGAAAAACTAGAAAGAGAGGCAGATGATGCAGTTAAGTTTAAAGTGGTTTGTCTAGCATCGTTTTTAGCATGTGATTTCATATGTATTAATAGATGTGAAGCACCGGCAGTATGTGCGGCAAAAAAACTAGTTCTACGTATATTGCAAAAGGCACGAAGTTGTTCGATGCCATCTTTATCTTTAAACATTTCACGTGAAAAGTGATCTCAAACACTAGACTTTGGTCCCTTTTTGGGTTGTTTGTGTAGGCATATGTGAAGCAGGAGAAGATGTTTGTGCTGGTGAACTTGTGTAAGTGTGTGCAGCATGCGAAAAAGGAGACTGTGTAGTCTGTGGTATGACGGGGCAAGGATTATGATCGCGTCGGGATGTACTCCCAAAACAATATAGTTTTACCGCAAGTGCACATTCTAGTGGCGATCAGGTATCGTATCCACAAGCAGGTGGTGTTGGCTCCAATCTATCTTAGGTTGGCTCGACTACGAAGGTTTATTGTTGGAGATGGTTATGGTATGATGTAATGGAAACGGTAATGGATGTCGGTGTCGATGATAAAGAATTCGGTTGTGTATTCAATCAATAAAAATGTCTAGGGCCCAGGAATCCCCACTATGGATTTTCAAGTAATCAATGTGAGTTAGGAATTACCATGCACTTAAACTTGGTTTTAAGGTGAACTTGTCGCAACTCTATGGAGAACCGACGCATGGTGTCGCGCTTTTGTAGGTCTATAGCAATCTAAATTAGAGCCTCGCTGTCGCACAAGCCTAACCCAAACCACAAGCATTAAGATCGACAATTATGCCCAATCCCAACTCAAGCTCGCTGTCGTGCAACTTGAGTTCAGATCTAGATCGTGATAGTTCGTACTCGTTCACCATCGTGCAACGAATATGAGTATATGAGAACAATAAAAATTCTAGGTTTGGTCGTTATCACGCACTAAATCTAGGAAATTTTGATTGTAATCCTAAATCGAATATCTAGGGCTTTCCTTGGATCAAGATCCTCTGTCGTGCTCACGAGATCCAAGAGAAATCCCTATCTGTATGTAGTAAATCAATCAAGATCTAACTTTTCTAACATGCCTAATGTCATAGTAATTCATAGATCTCACAAGTCAAACATTATATCCATAGGGTTCATCCCTTTCCCTAGAACAAAGATCAACCAAGCATATCAATAATGATATAGAAATCAATAAAAGACATTGCTTGCATGTAAAAATATATCAAATTAAAGATTCAAATAACAATAACAAAGATACTTAGCTTTCATGAAGAATTCCAATCGAAATACAAGCTTTTAGATCCAAGAGGGGGCTTAGGGCATGACCTAACCTCTAAAAAAATCTCTAAGAAAATAATAGGAACTCTCCCTCTAATGAGGGCTACAATTCCTATATATAGTCTCCTCAAAACCCAAGCAAATAACCCAAGAAAAGCTGTGAAATTTGTGCCCAAAGTCAGCTTTGGCCGCAACTTAAGCTCTGGGCCCGCGCCTGCTCGGTCGAGTAGTACACAGCTCGGGCCGAGTAGCAATTTCAGCACTGCAGTGTCAACTTACAGAAATTCTCCAGATTTCATCTGACCTCGGATTGGCACGTTCTTAGTGACATTGGAACCATCATGAAGTCTACTATCCATAAAAAATATGAGAAAAATATTTTGCTAACTGGAATGATAGCAGATCTATAAAGAGTGAGAGGATATCTGAAAATCTGGGCGCTCATGCCACTCGGACGATTAGGATTTCTCACTCAGGCGAGTGGACTTCCTACTCGGTCGAGTAGGATCCACTACAGACCTCCAGAAAGTCAGAGAGTCGGCTTTGATTTCTTCAGAATTTCTGACTCCACTCGGTCGAGTGGAGTTCTTACTCGGTCGAGTGGAAATTACCACTCGGAGTACACTTTGACACTCAGGCTTGGCAGATGTCGGCGTATCCGTGTTACTCGGGCGAGTATGCTTCTTCACTCGGGAGAGTGGGTCATGTCACTCGGCCGAGTGGCCTGTTTCTGAACTCTGTTCTTCTCTTCCTTACCTCCTCGTCGATTCTTTCGATTTCCTTCTTCTTCCACTCATCCTCCAGTGCCTTTAGCTCCTTGATAAGGCCATATGCGATGCTCTGACACGCGTGTAGGTCCTCTAGGCTCATTTTTGCTCCCGATTGCTCCATATTTCCTGAAATCAGACGAAAACAAGAAATAGTAAAAAGTATCGAAATATCGTCGAATAATCGTGAAAATCGTGATATGGTCAATCGAAATGGCATACAAATATGCAGAAATAAAGTGTAAAATATGAGCCTATCAAAATCTCCCAAGCTTACATCTTACTCGTCCTCGAGGAAGAGAATACGAAGCTCACCGGGAGGTAAAAATAAGAAAACGAAAAAGAATACGAAGTGGAAGGGATCACTAGATTATTCTCTCAGATCTCAAGCCATAAGCTATACATCACAATACCTCGGAAAACACGAATCACATGCTATAAATATTTCATGTTTTACTTAAACATGGTACTTGCAGGCTTTTAAGAACAATAAAAGGGACTCTCGAAATTCATACAATCAATTCATATCCACATCACGTATTTCATAGAATTTAATATACAAATCATTGGCGACACACTTTTAAATCAAGAGTTATAACAGAAGCATATCAGAATCACACCAAGCATGCAACGACGAATGGAATAAATCATGGCATTCATATATTTATATCGAATCATAAGAAATCTCCATAACTAAAGTATTTTGCTAAGTTTCAGCATTATCAAACTTCTCCATTCGTGCACCTCTCCACTCTAATGGCGTACTCACTCATATGGTACCGTGAATTCACCCACCCCCAAGCTTAGCTTGAGGCATAATAACTAAAGAAATATGATGGTGGAAAATAGGATTTTTGCCTTGGTTTTTCCAAGTATTTTGTGGCTCCAATAATGAGATAGAGAAATATTTTTCTTTTTCTTTTTGAACTTTTTATTTCTCATTTTTCATTTTGGATTTTTGTAGAAGCTATATGATTTGTTTTTTTGGTTTATGGCTCCTTTTTGGCTTTTTGTACTTTTTGGAGCTAACTTTTTCCTTTTGTAGGGATTTTTGTGAAATAGATGCGACATAAGTAGCTTTAGGGGGTGAACTCAAGTGACATGTAGAAAATAAAAAGATATATATGGAGAAGAAAATGGTGTAACACTCGGTTCACTCTAAGATGTGCACACATGGTTAAATAAGATAATGCATCAACTAAACTCATATGTAAGCATGGATATTCTTAATCATTTCAATAAATAGTGAAGTCAAGCAGTAAAGAGTACAATCATATCAAGCATGCAACAGAAGGTGAATAAGACAATAAGGTAGATGCATCCGTTATACAATTGATGCGTGAATCTTGGTGCACTTCCAACAAAAGCCTACTAAACACTAATCCATACATTCAGCTTCAATTAATATCATGCATTCATGTAGAGGAATCATCAAAAGAATATATAAGCAAGCACATGGATAGCAGGATACTGAAATACTCCAAATAGCATGGCAAGAATAGTAAGTATCATGATGGCTACTAAAGCAATAAGAGATACCATTATAAGGAACATATCTAGCAAAAGGAGGAAATGAAAATAAAGAAATAAAAATAAAAGAGAGGAAAGAAAAAAACAAGCACACAATATGATGCATGAACACACATAAAAGGAAAATAAGATGGAAAAATAAAAAAGAAGATGCAAAAATTTTGGAAAATTCTAAAAACTCTAAAAACTCTAAAAATATAGTAAAAGGAAAACTAAATGGCATGAAAATGCACTCCCCCAAGATTAAACATCACATTGTCCTCAATGTGATCATAATGGAAGAATATGAGGAACACCGATAAATATGGGGGAATGAAAAATGATGAAATGAATGACATGAAATCCTAATGCAACTACATGCACATACAATGATGCATAAGAGGGTCTTCCCCCAAGCTTATACCAAACAATCCTATTCAAATTACTCGATCAAAGATGTCACGGCTTTGCTAAGAGAGATCCAGTCAAACGAATAAGAATGTGAGTATTCACTTGAAAGAGATGCTCGATGGGTGGTAAGCAAAAAGGATGTGACGCATCAAAATGTGAAGAGGGCAATTAATATAGCATAAAAAGGGTAGGGTATAAATGATTATTGTTGCCATCATATGAGGTAATATTTATTCTGAATAAACTAATCAAGAAAATCTATACGGTCATCTCGCTATCGAGAGGATTCATGTTTATTGAAAGCATGAAATACTACACTACTGGATTGATGTCACCTATGGCAAAAGGCGGATCCAGTATCTTTGTCAGTGCATGCAACTGCTCCAACTGCTCCTTCCATGGCTCTGCCAGGCGCGTGTGTCCACGAACACCAACGAACTCCAATAATGCATCCTCCAACATTCCCACAAGGACTCCACCTGCACCCTGCGATGAATAGGATGCATCAGTTCGCTGCAAAAATTTCACCCTCATAATAAAAGTATTACAATGAGGATCATCTATAGAAATATATGAAATAAATAGTGGTGGACGATACTTCCATGAAAATAATCCAATATCCTCTTGTGCTGTGATAGTTATCTCCGTAGTGCCCTCTCTCAGCTGCTCAGGTAACTCTCGATCATAGGTGTGGACCTCCTCGATAGGTTTGTTTATATATGACACGTCCAAGCATATCTCCGGTCCATAATCGTATGTGTGCTGCAAAAGATACGACATATCAAAAACATCCGAATCAAAATAAATATCAAATGGAATACATGATTCAGAAATGGAATGTGTAAAAATATCTCACTGAGTGGGAGAAATAGGCTCTGGTGAATGATCCTCAGCTAGATGTCCAGCCTCAGTGGAAGGTAGATGTGGCTGCAGAAGCTCAACTGCAGGTGGTCAAGACTCTGGATTTATCTGAATGAAGATATCATCGTCCCAAAGTGCTGCCTCATCAATGGTATGCTTTGGCTCTATATGTGAGACCTCCTCATCAATATGCTCTGGCTCGACAGAGTGCTCTTTTGCCTTTTATCAACTATCAATGTAGGCTCTCTCTGGAATGGTGATGCTGGCTGCTCATATGTGTCTACTTGTGGGGATGTATCATGTGGAGGAGAATGCCCGCAAGTAATCCAAAAATATAGTATATCCCCCTCAAGACTGACATGGACATCCTCCTCAATTGTTTCTGCAGCCGAAACATGGTTCATAACAAAATCTGCAAATCATAGCTCAAATGCATCACCTGCTGTAATGCTCTCTAAACCGGTGAACCTCACTGACTCCAAGAGGCCATCCAATAAGTCATGAAATGTGTCCTTGTAATGACTGGTTTTTTGTAATGACTATTATATAAATTATGGATGTTCTCTCCTTGTGTGCTTTTCTCCGTCAGACGTTTTCGTTCGGTTTCTTCTGATCTTTTATCTTCCGTAGCATATCTCGATGGGGCTTAGAGTAAGTATTCTTACGATGAGCTTCATAGCGTCCATATCTTAGATCTAGAGTGATCCTAGAGGCCATAGGAATATTCCCGAAGCTTCGCGCTTTGTTTCGGCACTTCTGGTGCATCTTAGTTGGTTCATGAAGGAGAGCCAACCGACTAGATTGCAAACTAGTCGGTCTGCACCACTTCACAGACCGACTAGTTCATCTTGTATATTTCAGCTAATTTACTGTTTACGTTTAGTCGGTCTAAGCACATGCTTCGACCGACTAGTTCCCAAACTAGTCGGTTAGAACTTGTACTCAGACCGACTAATTCTGAGTTCTTCTGTATAGCCGAGTTACTGTTTGTAGTTAGTCGGTCAAAGAACATCTACCGACCGACTAGTTCCCAAACTAGTCGGTTAGAGTTCCTTTTCTGACCGACTAAATCTCAGTACTTAATATCTATCTAATTTTACCCTTAGTCGGTCTATGAACAATCACCGATCGACTAGTTTCCAAACTAGTCGGTTGACGAGCCTTCACAGACCGACTAACTCTGTCTACCCTGTACCAACCCTGTTCACTGTTTGCTTTTAGTCGGTCTCAGTTGGACGACCGACCGACTAGTTCCCAAACTAGTCGGTCGACCACTCTTCACTGACCGACTAGTTTGCCCAGTAACCCTAGGTTAAGTCGTAGCCGCCGCACCTTTTCCTTATATAAACCCTCGACCATTTCTATTCTTCCTTCATATCTCCTAGCCGACAGTTCTTCTCCATCATCCCCCAACCTTCCTCTTGCCTTTCCTTCATCCTCCCGTGCTCCCTCTCCCCCTCCTTTGTGCCGGTAAATCCCCGTAGGCCGTCGGCCGACCCCGAAAACCCTAAATTCTCCTTTTTCTCCAGATTTTCCCCACAATCTCCCATCTCCAGATCTATTATTTAGCCAATGCGAGGAATTCTTTTTCAACTGTAGTTCTTCGGGATCGCTTCTTCTGTTGCCGTGCTAGATCCGATTTGGCGACGGCAATCTGGAAACCAGCGAGATCTTCTCCTACCTGCAGATTCGTAGGCGTCTCGACCTTCGTAAATGGTTAGTGTTCTACCATTAATTTCCCAAAACCCACACTGTAAATTAGAAAACCCTAATTAAAAATGGATTACTAGACGTCATAGGATTCCAATGCAATCGGGATTAGACTCTCAAATCTGATTGTCAGTTTTGCCATAACAGCGAATCCATCCCCGTAGAATAGCAATCTTGACTCGACGATCAAACAACCTCGGTACCAGGCAAGTGAAACTTGCCAACGTTGTTTTAGGCCTTGTTTTAGGCCATTACTTTGCTTTAACGTGAAAGAGACTAGACCGTGAAATGATAGCGGTCTAGGCGCAAATGCAAATTCTAACTTGACAACGAAGCTAGAATTGCCCTTGTCATGTCATGCATTGCCTATCATGTTTAATTTCTTTAACGGTACGCAAATTCCTATTCGAATATTTGTCATGTGCATCCATTTTACATGTCATCTGTTTGCATGTTGCATCATAGCATACGCTACAAATCCTTGTACAAATCCGTGTTACCGGCTAGGCACCCGTTATGCAGGCATAACCCTACGCCATACTTGTTAAAATACTTCCTGGCTTGTGATCCAGAAGAGAGCATTCCATGTTCGGGGGTAAAGCACTGGCTCGATACACGTGGAGGGGTAGGGATAAACGGTCACTTGAGCGTAAGAGTTGGCCCGTACAGCCACTCTAGCCAAAGGGCGGAATCTCTGTGCACGACGTGCTTACATACTTGTACTTGTCCTTTTGAATGTTAAATTGTTCCATGCCATGTTAAACGTTTCCATGCATGTTTACCTGCCATGCTATAAATCATGCCATGACATAAAATGCTGTTACTTTACTTGCTGTTCTCATTGCATAAAATGTCATGTCATACTATACTCTTGAACTGCTAGGTTGTTTCTACTTCCTTTAGTTTCCTTGCACAAAGTCTTGTAGACTTTGCTGACATGTGCCCCTTCTCGTTGGGTGACGCATGTTAGTTGCTCAGACAAAGATTGCTATTGAGGGCGACGAGTTCGTGGAGTTCGTGCCCGATTCTGTTGCTGACATTGAGTACGAGGACACCGGTGACCAGTCCTAGTGTTCCTTCGCAGTTCTTCCTTTAGTTGTTGTTGTTTGTCAGTGAGTAGCACCTTTGTGTTAGTTGTTTTCCTTGTTGGCCATGCTGGGCCTTTTCTTTTTGGACTCTTTTGTTAGCCTGGTGGCTTTTCTGGTTGTTGAAATATTATCTGGAATTGGAGATTTATAATTTATTATAATTGTCTCTTTTATTATTCTTGTCCTTGTTCCGTGTCACATTACAGGGATCTGCATGTTTATTCCAGACGCTTTACAGGATGGAGCCTCACAGCTCCAAGCCTGAGCGGGCCTCGTTATGCCTTGCCTCCATTTTAGGGAAGCGGGTAGTGACAGATTTTGTTGGTGGCCCATGCAGGTCTCAACTCTGTAACTGTGACTTAATCGAAACAACGATAGGAATTATAGAATGTCCGATAAACAATTTCGACACCGAGTCATAGGCTAAGAGTCTGATTTTATTTCGTTTTTCTGTGTCATTAGATGGTTGAAAGACAGAATACCCGTGCTGCTGGTGGTGTGCCCCCTCGCGTCAAGGAGCCGGATCGGGAGCCCACCAATGGGGAGATTATGCGGATGATGCATCAGATGATGCAGGTGCAGCAGGGGATGTTGCAGAATGCCCGGAATGTTCCGCCTGCTCGAGCAGCGCAGCCTGTCCAGAATGTCCCTCGCTTCGAGCCAGGAGCGAAGCAGTTTCGGGAGCTGGGCCCCGCTTACTTTGATGGGACCGAAGGACCTCTAGTTGCGGATGAGTGGACTAGGAACATGGAGGATAACCTGAAGATGTCGAAGGTTGACCTCATTGGATGGGTTGACTTGGCGAAGAGGCAGCTTAAAGATAATGCTCGGAACTGGTGGGATGCCGAGGAGGAGATGCTGGAGGAGCCGATATCTTGGGCTACCTTCAAGTCCAGATTCGATGAGGAGTACTTTTTGAAGGCTGCCAGGAGGGAGATGGCGCAGTACTTCATCGACCTGAAGCAGGGGAGCTTGACGGTGGATCAGTACCACCAGGAGTTCACCAGGCTGATTCGTTTTGCACCGAAGATGGTGCAGGATGCTAATGAGAGAGCCCGGAGGTTCCTGCAGGGGCTTTCTTTGGATCTGCAGAGCTTTGTGACTTCTTCTGATTTGGAGTCCTATCAGAAGGTGCTGGTTGCAGCGAAGAGGCAGGAGCAGATTGTGAACCAGAAGAGAGGATGCGCTTCTAGAGCTGGGAAGAGGCCTGTGGAGTAGGCCAGGGCAGTGATGAGACCAGGGTTCAGGCCCAATCAGCCGGTACAGTTCAAGTGGCCAGGAGGACCTCCTACTCTGATGACTTGCCATTTCTGTGACAAGACTGGGTATGTCAAAGATCAATGCCGGAAGATGTTGGGACAGTGCTTGGTTTGTGGTGATCCTGCGCATACCATGAAGGACTGCCCGAAGTCCAAGCAGCCTTGGAAGGGACCTGTTGCGGTCCAGCCGTTGCAGCAGAGGACACCTGTGCCTGCTGGGCATGGAGCGCCTCTCGTTTCGCAGAGGCAGGCTTTCCAGCAGGCTGTTCAGCCGAGGAGGCAGCCCTTCCTGATGACTGCAGTTGAGGCTGAGACCGAGGATGAGGTTATTGCAGGTAACCCTCAGTCTAGTTGTTCTTTTCCTAGTTAGCTCTGTTTGTTGGAATTTGTTTGGTTGCTTGTTATGTTTGCTAGTATAGAATTTGATTGTTAGACTGTCTGTTAGGTGTGATTTTGGGTTGAACATTCCCTGCACGAGTCCTCTTCAACTCAGGTGCATCGATGTGCATTATTTCCTGGAGCTTTGTGGAGAAGCATTCCTTGTTGACTTCCCCTCTTCCCTAGAGTTGAGATATCGTTACAGGAAATGGCGTGATCTCGGTGCATCGTGGTTGCAGTTCTTACCCTTTGGTGGTCTGTGGACATGAGCTCTACGCTGATTTCATCGTCCACAACATCATCAACTATGATGCCGTCCTCGAGATGGACTGGCATGGGAGTTTCTACGCCACGATCGATTGTCGGAGGAAGAAGGTGGTGTTCGAGATCCCTGGACATCCGGTGTTCGAGTTCAGCCGTGGCAGCAGTTCGCTTGGTCCGGTCAGGTTTCGGGCCAAACCGGTGGAGATCATTGCTATGCAGATGGAGCAGTGTAGACATGCGGTAGTGCGTGACTTCGACGACGTCTTTCCCGAGGAGATGTCTGGATTACCGCCCGATCGAACTCTCGAGTTTTCGATCGATCTCATTCCAGGAGCGCAGCCTATCACGAAGGCACCCTATCGCATGGCACCAGCAGAATTGGAAGAATTACGGAAGCAGCTGGACGATCTTCTTTAAAAGGGTTACATTAATCCCAGTGTGTCTCCGTGGGGAGCACCGGTCTTGCTGGTAAAGAAGAAGGACGGTTCACGTCGCATGTGTGTGGACTACCGGGAGTTGAATGCGGTGACCGTCAAGAATCGATATCCATTGCCTCGTATAGACGACATCTTTGATCAGCTTGGAGGATCGAGGGTGTTCTCTAAGTTGGATCTGAGGAGTGGTTATCACCAGCTGAAGGTGAGGAAGGAAGATGTTTCGAAGACAGCATTCAGGACGAAGTATGGACACTACGAGTTCGTGGTTATGCCTTTCGGTGTAACCAATGCGCCCGCAGTTTTTATGATTCTGATGAATCTGATCTTCTATGAATTTTTAGACAAGTTTGTCGTTATTTTCGTTGACGACATTCTGATCTACTCAAAGTCAGAGGAGGAGCATGCGTCGCACTTGAGGACAGTATTGGAGATCTTGAGGAAGCATCTGTTGTATGCTAAGTATTCCAAGTGCGAGTTTTGTCTGGACAGAGTTGCTTTTCTCAGGCATGTGGTGTCTGGAGATGGTATTTCGGTGGACCTCGAGAAGATTAAGGCTATCAGGGAGTGGCCTGTTCCGCAGTCAGCGTCTGAGATCCGGAGTTTCCTTGGATTGGCTGGTTATTATCGGCGTTTCATTAAGGACTTCTCCCGTATTGCCGAGCCGATGACCAGACTGATGCGGAAGGAGTATCTTATGTTTGGACTGATGATTGTGAGAAGGCTTTTAGTGTTCTGAAAGAGAGGCTGACGACTGCCCCTGTTCTTGCTGTGCCTGATCGGAGTGGAGGATTCGAGATCTTTTGCGATGCTTCCGGCAAGGGTCTCGGTTGCGTATTGCATCAACATGGGCACGTGGTTGCGTATGCTTCTCGTCAGCTTAAGGCTCATGAGAAGAGTTACCCGACACACGATTAGGAGTTGGCTGCTGTCGTGTTTGCGCTGAAGATTTGGAGGCACTTTCTGCTGAGTGAGAAGGTGAAGATCTTCACCGATCACAAAAGCTTGAAGTACATTTTTACTCAGAAGGAGCTCAACATGCGACAGTGTCGATGGTTAGAGCTCATAGCAGATTACGAGATTGATTTGCAGTATCACCCTGGCAAAGTGAATGTGGTCCCGGATGCGCTGAGTAGGCTTCCAGTGGTAATGTTGTTGACTTCAGAGTGGAGACTGCAGCAGGATTTTTGCGAGTCCGGTATTGAGATTGTTCTTCCTGGAGAGTCTTCTTCGTTGATGTGTATGCAGATACAGTCGACGATCATGGATAGGATCAAGGCTGGACAGGCTGGAGACCCGAAGTTGGTGAAGATTCGGGGTCTAGTGGAAGCCGGTCTGCGGACTGACTTCTTGTTCATGAGGACGGCTCGTTGAGATTCGAAGCCAGATTGTGTGTGCCAGCTGGGGACATCAAAGAGGAGTTGTTGGTGGAGGCGCATAGTTCGCCGTATTCTGTGCATCCTGGTGGCACCAAGATGTACAAGGATCTTTGCCTGAAATATTGGTGGCATGGTATGAAGAGGAGTGTGGCTCGGAGCGTAGACAAGTGTCTGGTTTACCAGCAGGTAAAGGCGGAGCATCAGCGTACGGCAGGGTTGCTACAACCGCTTCCGATCTTGGAGTGGAAGTGGCAACACATCACTATGGACTTTGTGACTGGACTGCCTCAGAGTCCGAAGCAGAATGACGCGATTTGGGTGATCGTAGACCGATTAACCAAATCCGCGCACTTTATTCCTTTCTGAGTAGGACAGTCCACTGAGGCGCTAGCGAGGAGATATATGGAGGTATATCTTTTTACTCTCCGTTTTAATTTCCTTTTCCTAGTTTAGATAGTGATGTAACGTGAATTGTGCAGGAGATCATATGACTTCATGGAGTTCCTGTGAGTATCGTGTCAGACAGAGACATGAAGTTCACGTCTCAGTTCTGGCAGAGTCTGCAGAAGAGTTTGGGTACGAGTCTGAGTTTCAGCACGGCGTACCATCCGCAGACGGATGGCCAGTCCGAGAGGACGATCCCGATCTTAGAGGACATGCTGAGGGCGTGTATGTTGGACTTCAAGGGTTCTTGGGAGGATCATCTCCACCTCATGGAGTTTGCCTACAATAACAGCTACCAGGCGAGTATTGGCATGTCACCTTTTGCCGTGCTATACGGGAAGAATTATCGATTGCCACTGAGCTGGGATGACATTGGAGATCGGGAGCTATTAGGACCTGAGATGATCGTGGAGGCTGTGGATGTTGTGAGGAACATACGGGAGAGGCTGAGGATTGCTCAGGACCGTTTTAAGCATTGGGCTGATGCTAAATGGCGTCCTTTGGAGTTTCAGCCAGGTGACCATGTGTTCCTGAAGATTTCCCCGAATCGAGGAGTGATTCGCTTTGGGAAACGAGGGAAGCTAAGCCCAAGATACATTGGACCGTTTGACATTCTGGAGAGAGTTGGCGAGGTAGCCTACCGCTTAGCCTTGACGCCATCTTTGGAAGGAGTTCACGATGTCTTCCATGTGTCGTAGCTTCGTCGGTACATCAGCGATCCATCTCATGCTGTAGATTTCTCGGAGATCACCGTTCGCCCCGATCTGACGTATGACCAGCAGCCAGTGCAAATTTTGGACAGGCGTCAGAAGTCACTCCGGAACAAGACAGTCGATCTTATTAGGGTGATGTGGCGGCACGGCTCGCCAGGAGAGTTTACTTGGGAGAGAGAAGATGAGATGAGAGAGCGTTACCCACTTTTGTTCCCTGACACGTGAGCGTTAGGAAATTTCGAGGATGGAATTTTTCTTAAGGTGGGGAGGATGTAACGACTGGTTTTTTTGTAATGACTATTATATAAATTATGGATGTTCTCTCCTTGTGTGCTTTTCTCCGACAGACGTTTTCGTTCGGTTTCTTCTGATCTTTTATCTTCTGTAGCATATCTCGATGGGGCTTGGAGTAAGTATTCTTACGATGAGCTTCATAGCGTCCATATCTTAGAGCTAAAGTCATCCTAGAGGCCATATGAATCTTCCCGAAGCTTCGCGCTTCGTTTCGGCACTTCTGGTGCATCTTAGTTAGTTCATGAAGGAGAGCCAACCGACTAGATTGCAATCTAGTCTGTCGGCACCACTTCACAGACCGACTAATTCATCATGTATATTTCAGCTAAGTTACTGTTTACGTTTAGTCGGTCTAAGCACATGCTCCGACCGACTAGTTCCCAAACTAGTCGGTTAGAACTTGTACTCAGACCGACTAATTCTGAGTTCTTCTGTACAGCCGAGTTACTGTTTGTAGTTAGTCGGTCAAAGAACATATACCGACCGACTAGTTCCCAAACTAGTCGGTTAGAGTTCCTTCTCTGACCGACTAACTCTCAGTACTTAATATCTATCTAATTTTACCCTTAGTCGGTCTATGAACAATCACCGACCGACTAGTTTCCAAACTAGTCGGTTGACGAGCCTTCACAGACCGACTAACTCTGTCTACCCTGTACCAACCCTGTTCACTATTTGCTTTTAGTCGGTCTCAGTTGGACGACCAACCGACTAGTTCCCAAACTAGTCGGTCGACCACTCTTCACTGACTGACTAGTTTGCCCAGTAACCCTAGGTTAAGTCGTAGCCGCCGCACCTTTTCCTTATTTAAACCCTCGACCATTTTTATTCTTCCTTCATATCTCCTAGCCGACATTTCTTCTCCATCATACCCCAACCTTCCTCTTGCCTTTCCTTCATCATCCCGTGCTCCCTCTCCCCCTCCTTTGCGCCGGCAAATCCCCGTAGGCCGCCGGCCGACCCCGAAAACCCTAAATTCTCCTTTTCTCCAGATTTTCCCCACAATCTCCCATCTCCAGATCTGTTGTTTAGCCGCTGCGAGGAATTCTTTTTCAACCGTAGTTCTTCGGGATCGCTTCTTCTGTTGCCGTGCTAGATCCGATTTGGCGACGGCAATCCGAAAACCAGCGAGATCTTCTCCTACCTGCAGATTCGTAGGCGTCTCGACCTTCGTAAACGGTTAGTGTTCTACCATTAATTTCCCAAAACCCACACTGTAAATTAGAAAACCCTAATTAAAAATGGATTACTAGACGTTATAGGATTCCAATGCAATCGGGATTAGACTCTCAAATCTGATTTTCAGTTTTGCCATAACAGCAAATCCATCCCCGTAGAATAGCGATCTTGACTCGACGATCAAACAACCTCGGTACCAGGCAAGTGAAACTTGCCAACCTTGTTTTAGGCCATGTTTTAGGCCATTACTTTGTTTTAGCGTGAAAGAGACTAGACCGTGAAATGATAGCGGTCTAGGCGCAAATGCAAATTCTAACTTGACAATGAAGCTAGAATTGCCCTTGTCATGTCATGTCATGCATTGCCTATCATGTTTAATTTCTTTAACGGTACGCAAATTCCTATTTGAATATTTGTCATGTGCATCCATTTTACATGTCATCTGTTTGCATGTTGCATCGTAGCACATGCTACAAATCCTTGTAAAATCCGTGTTACCGGCTAGGCACCCGTTATGCGGGCATAACCCTACGCCATACTTGTTAAAACACTTCCTGGCTTGTGATCCAGAAGCGAGCATTCCATGTTCGGGGGTAAAGCCCTGGCTCGATACACGTGGAGGGGTAGGGATAAACGGTCACTTGAGCGTAAGAGTTGGCCCGTACAGCCACTCTAGCCAAAGGACGGAATCTCTGTGCACGACGTGCTTACATACTTGTACTTGTCCTTGTGAATGTTAAATTATTCCATGCCATGTTAAACGTTTCCATGCCATGTTTTACCTGCCATGCTATAAATCATGCCAGGACATAAAATGCTGTTACTTTACTTGCTGTTCTCATTGCATAAAATGTCATGTCATACTATACTCTAGAACTGCTAGGTTGTTTCTACTTCCTTTAGTTTCCTTGCACAAAGTCTTGTAGACTTTGCTGACATGTGCCCCTTCTCTTTGGGCGACGCACGTTAGTTGCTGAGCCAGAGATTACTGTTGAGGGCGACGAGTTCGTGGAGTTCGTGCCCGATTCTGTTGTTGACGTTGAGTACGAGGACACCGGTGACCAGTCCTAGTGTTCCTTCGCAGTTCTTCCTTTAGTTGTTGTTGTTTGTCGGTGAGTAGCACCTTTGTGTTAGTTGTTTTCCTTGTTGGCCATGCTGGGCATTTTCTTTTTGGACTCTTTTGTTAGCCTGGTGGCTTTTCTGGTTGTTGAAATATTATGTGGACTTGGAGATTTATAATTTATTATAATTGTCTCTTCTATTATTCTTGTCCTTGTTCCGTGTCACATTACAGGGATCTGCATGTTTATTCCAGACGCTTTACAGGATGGAGCCTCATAGCTCCAACCCTGAGCGGGCCTCGTTACGCCTTGCCTCCATTTTAGGGAAGCAGGTCGTGACCGTCCTCCTTTGGTAGTCCATATGACTCAATTTCTCCATCAACCTGTCGTGTACTAATCCCATCTAGGAACGTATCAAAATCTGTGGCCCACATAATATCACTAATAACACCTGATCAACAAAGATAAATACCTGAAGAAAAATATCAGTGGCACAAAAGAATATAAAAATGATAATAATGGTAGGGGGATTTTTATTTCGTAGTCTAATCAACCTAATTGTGACAAATTGGCACCCAACGGAATACACCTCCCCGGCAACAGCACCAAAAACTTGATCGCGTCGAGATGTACTCCCAAAACAATGTAGTTTTACCGCAAACGCACGGTCTAGTGGCGAGCGGGTATCGTATCCATATGGAGGTGGTGTTGGCTCCAATCTATCTTAGGTTGGCTTGACTACTATGGTTTATTGGTGGAGAGGGTTATGGTATGATGTAATGGAAACATTAATTGATGTCGGTGTCGATGATAAAAAAATCGGTTGTGTATTCAATCAATAAAATTGTCTAGGGCTAAGGAATCCCCACTATGGATTTTCAAGTAATCAATGTGAGTTATGAATTACCATGCAATTAAACTTAGTTTTAGGGTGAACTTGTCACAACTCTATGGAGAACCGACGCACGCTGTCGAGCTTTTATAGGTCTATAGTAATCTAAATTAGAGCCTCACTGTCGTGCAAGCCTAACCCAAACCACTAGCATTAAGATCGACAATTATGCCCAATCCCAACTCATGCTCGCTGCCGCACAACTTGAGTTCAGATCTAGATCGTGATAGTTCGTACTCGTTCACCGTCGTGCAACGAATATGAGTATATGAGAACAATAAAAAAGCTAGGTTTGGTCGCTGTCGCGCATCAAATTTAGAAAATTTCGATTGTAATCCTAAATCGAATATCTAAGGCTTTCCTTAGATCAAGATCCTATGTCGACCTCACGAGATCCAAGAGAAATCCTTATCTATCCGTAGTAAATCAATCAAGATCTAACCTTTCTAACAAGCTTAATGTCATAGTAATTCATATATCTCACAAGTTAAACATTAGATCCATAGGGTTCATCCTGTTCCCTAGAACAAAGATCAACCAAGCATAACAATAATGATATAGAAATCAATAAAAGACATTGCTTGCATGTAAAAATATATCAAATCAAAGATTCACATAACAATAATAAAGATACTTAGCTTTCATGAAGAATTCCAATCCAAATACAAGCTGTTAGATCCAAGAGGGGGCCTATGGCATGGCTTTTAGATCCAAATATAACATCTAAAAAAAATCTCCAAGAAAATAATAGGAACTCTCCCTCTAATGACAGCTACAATTCTTATATATAGTCCCCTCAAAACCCTAGCAAATAACCCAAGAAACCCTATGAAATTCGTGCCCAAAGTCAGCTCTGGCCGCAACTTAAGTTCTGGGCTCGCGCCTGCTTGGCCGAGTAGAACACAGCTCGGGCCGAGTAGCAATTTCAGCACTGCAGCGTCAACTTGCAGAAATTCCCCATATTTCATCCGACCTTCGATTGTTGCGTTCTTGGTGGCGTTGGAACCGTCATGAAGTCTACTATCCATAAACAATATGAGAAAAATACTTTGCCAACTGGAATGATAGCAGATCTCAAAAGAGTGAGAGGCTGTCTGAACATCTGGGCGCTCATGCCACTCAGGCGAGTAGGATTTCTCACTCGGGCGAGTGGACTTCCTACTTGGCCGAGTAGGATCCACTGCAGACCTCCAGAAAGTCAGAGAGTCGTCTTCGATTTCTTCAGAATTTCTGACTCCACTCGGGCGAGTGGTGTTCTTACTTGGCCGAGTGGAAATTACCACTCGGTCGAGTACACTTTGGCACTCAGGCTTGGCAGATGTCGACATATCCGTGTTACTCGGGCGAGTACACTTCTTCACTCGGGTGAGTGGGTCTCGTCACTTGGCCGAGTGGCCTGTTTCTAAACTCTGTTCTTCTCTTCCTCGCCTCCTCGTCGATTCTTTCGATTTCCTTCTTCTTCCACTCATCCTACAGCACCGTTAGCTCCTTGATAAGGCCATAAGCGATGCTCTGACACGCATGTAGGTCCTCTAGTCTCATTTTTTTCTCTCGATTGCTCCATATTTCCTGAAATAAGACGAAAACAAGAAATAGTGAAAAGTATCAAAATATCGTCGAATAATCGTGAAAATACCGATATGAGCAATCGAAATGACATTCAAATATGCAGAAATAAAGTGTAAAATATGAGCCTATCAGATTACTAGATATATAGGTCTCATTTTCTTGTGTTTAAGCATCTTCCATAATACGGTCAAAGAAAGGTGTTGCTGAGTCTACCTCTCTATTGCGTAAGTACATTAGCATAATATTCTAGGTCGGCCGTGTCCTTAATTTTGAGGACACGGCCGACCTAGAATATTATGCTAGGTTAAACGTAATACTAAAGGAACCTGATTGACGTTTGATAGAGAGCGTCGGATGAAGACCCGGTATTTGCGCAGAATTGATCGTGAACGGAGCTTGAAGAGCCATGTAGCAGCGAGAGATCGAAGCGTAAAGAAACCGGTCGCAGCGAGAGTTGTGCGATGGATCGGGGCTTGAAAGAGCCCGGTAGTACGACTGGCGAGTAGCGAGAGTTCGGTTGGAGATTGCGGCACCGTAAGTGTGAGAGGGAAGCTTGATGAATGTTGAGAGAGTGAAGAGAGGTGTGTAGAAATTTAGAAAATAGGATGATAGAGAGAATTTGAGAGAGTGTATAAAGTAGAGTTGAGTGTAGAAATTGGAGGGGAGGTTGGGTATTTATATAGGAATATGATAGATCACAGGAGGGGAAAAAATAAAAATTATTTTTTTAATTAAAATGCCCAACATGCAAAATTATGCCCTTGGCAAATCCCGGGCCGGGCCGGGCCGGCCTGGTGGGCCGGGACCCCGCCCCAGCCCGGCCCCACCCCTGGCTATTATTTTTTTTGGCAACTATTTTTTTAGCAAACTGGTTATTAACAAATTAAGAAAGAATTTCGAGTGATTCTCAACCAGATTTTAAGGCCAAATTTTTTTCCCCTCCCCACACTGTCATTCAAAGTTCGTTGGCATATTCAACTCATCTCCTTTTCGTCAGAAGTTTTATCCACACATTGAAGTAGGTGTCGTGTGTTGAGAGTGTATGTGATGAGGAACAAAGCTTGAAAGTGATTATTACATTAAGAGAAAGGGAGAGAAAATGTAATCATGATTCCTCCATAACTAATATTAACTCTTAATCCCATTCTGGATTAATGTAATCATGAGATTTGTAATTATGAGGATGAGCTCCTCTTTCAAAGAAGGTAAGTCTCGATTATAAAGTATATAGTGCAAGATGCAATGCAACTACTATTAACCACACGATGATAATTACTTGAGAGCACGCTAGTAGGTTTTTGATATCAAGAACTGCTAGGCAAATTTCTTCTGATCAAATTGTAGAAAACTGAAATTGAAAATTCTGGTAGCCCTTTTTTTGCAGTTATTCTTTTTTAGCAAACCGAGTATTAATAAATTAGGAAAGAATTTCAAGTGATTTTCTGCCAGATTTTTGTGCCAGAAAATTATTTTCCCCATCCCATTCTTTTCTTCAAAGTTCGTTGGCATATTCAACTCGTCTCTTTTTCTTCACAAGTTTTATTTGGAGTTTTCGTGTGTTAAGAGTGTACATGATGAAGAACAAAGCACGCAAGTGATTATTACTTTAAGACAAAGAGAATGGATAAAATTAATTAATAGCATAACTCCTCCTTAACTAATAATCCCATTCCAGAATAATGTAATCATGAAATTCGTAATTATAATGATGAGCTCATGTTTCAAAAAATGTAAAGCTCGATTGTAAAGTCTATAGTGCAAGGTGAGATACACATACTAATAAAAACACAATGATGATTCCTTGAGATCACACTGGTAGGTTTTTGACACAGAGAACTGCTCGACGTATCTCTGTAAGGACCGTCTATGCCTCGCAGTGTGTGTGTGTGTGTGTGTGTGTGTGTGTGTGTGTGTGTGTGTAGGATGTGAATAGAGTAATGGCACAAATTGCATATTTAAAAATTAAACTTGCTAATGCGGAATTATAAATGCAAGAGGAATTTAAACACCACAAACAGCAAACGCAAACACAAGATTTTATCCTGATTCCCCAAATTTGGGTATGTCTAGCCATGCCAATTTCTACTATGATTCTCACAACCACAAGTGAATACAATCTCACACAGAGATACCTCACACAGAGGATTTGGATTCACACACACAGAAATCCTTGCTATTACACAGAGAGAATCAAACTATCACAAAGAGAGATCTCAACCAACCCTACACAAGGGTTATACTTTCACACAGAGAGTCACTAGCTCTCACACAGAAAGCTAGGGTTTCAAAGAAAACAAAGTAAAACAAATACTCTTACCTATGCCTTGATGATGAACGTACTTATATGAAGAAGAATGCATGGAAGAGAATCTCCAAGTGATGAGATTTATCTTTATTGCACTTGGATAATTTTTCTTGAGCTTGACTTCAGTGCATGAAGAAGAATAAGAGCTCTACGAGGGAAATGAGAGAGTTTGAAAGTGGCTTAATCAATCTCTAATGATTTGCAATAGTGACCAAGAAGTTCTAATGAACTAAGCCCACTTCTATATATATGAACCCTAAATAAACCCTTAAACCTATGCAAAAGCCCAAATGAATTAATCTGCCACGGCTAGATTTTGGCAGTTTACGCTTAGGACAGTCGACCAATGAATAAATGACAGCCGACTAGTCAACGGCTATAAAAATCTCAACGGCTATGATCTGAGCCAGTACATGCGACTGTAGTAAACTACACAGGCGCCTGTACTATAGAAAGATATTGAAAAACACCTTGGGGGGTGATGTGTCCATATTTTCCATACATCTACTGCATTATTTCATACCATATTCGCCATCCAAAGTTTATATTTTCATATATTATTGCGCTTCTAACGTTATATTCGAGTTTCGTATAGATTTGTGGATTTTCAGGAACTTTGGAGCGAATTGGAGCAATTATAGGATACTGATACATCCGAGACGTTCGAAGCATCATTGAACAGGTTCCATAGGTGTTCGGCAAGGTAAGGAAGAAGATTGGAGGAGAGGAGGAGAAGAGAGCGAGAGTTGAGAGCTCTAGAGGCAATTGGAGTCTGTTTCACAGGCTACTCGGTCGAGGCGATCAGTACTCGACCGAGCTGACATGAAGAAACTCCAACGAGAACGGACACGCCCCACTCGACTGAGTAAACAGCCAGCTCGCCGAGCTGCATCCAAACATAACGACTATTCTGAGCCATTCTTCAAACACTGTAGCTCGACCGAGCAGCCAAGCGTACTCAACCGAGCAGATCATCTACTCGACATGAGTCACCACCAAAAAGAACAATGTTTTGAGGAGAGTTCAGGCCTACTGTAGCTCGACTGAGTGGAGGGGCTGCTCGACCGAGTGGAGGGGATGCTCGACCGAGTGGAGGGGCTGCTTGACCGAGTAGCCCGCATCAGCCCAGAGCCAAAGAAGCAGTAAAGCGTAGCCGCATGTCAGCTCCATCGAGCGGCACTGCTCCTTACCCGAGCAGGGCATCACGACCAGACTAGTTTTGGGGCCCAAGTGCCCATATTCTTTGATTTTTGTGTGGTCCATACCCCTTGTATATAAGCACAATTTTTACCATATCTTAGAGAGCTTGATTAATTTCCGTATTTTAATTTCTAGTTTAGTTTTTTTAGAGAGTTCAACAAGCTGTCGCTATTTTGTAGAAGACAAAGTTGATATTTTTACTAGCTGCTTTTGATTGGAATCTTGGATCCTTAATTCTCCGAGTTTTGCTATCGCTCTGCAACGTTTTGGTAACGATCTTCTATCCTTATATGCTTTATTCGATGTCTTCTATTGCGATCATGAATTCTATTGCTTTCGTTAAATTCTCTATTGTGATTTCCATGATCTATAAGCAGTCTTATCTAGGGCTGCTGGATTAGCCCTTGGAACTTAGGATCTAGATGTAAAGTTAGGATTTTTAGGTTGTTTTGTGTAAAGGAGATGTGTTTTGGTTGATCTAGCCAAGTTTGTAGGAGATTCCTATAGGGCTTGTGACCACGATAGTGGCGCATGCTTCTTGGACGGATATCCTATGGACTTAATTAGGTAGTTAGTGAATCCAATTAGGGTTTATGACCACGATAGGGGCTCACACTTTGAAGGGATCTACCGACTTCCTATATTACTAATTGATGACTACATTGGTAGCATCAATGAGAGCCACCAAATCGTAGATCAAAGCTCTAATCCACGATAGTGGTACGAGTAGAGATTGAGAATAGTTGTCGATCATAATGCACGGATCGCGTGCAAGGCCATCCATGATGGTGGGGGTAAGCATGGGATACGTTAGACAAGTGGTACAACGATAGTTGGCCATGAGTTCTACATTCTTTGATGCGAGAATCTCCCCTTAATAAAGCCAATTCAACGTAAGAGTTCTAACCTAGAATCGATATCTGACGATCCTAGTGGTGACTCCTAACGCCCTAGTCGTTTATATTGATTAATTCTCCGAGGAAAGATAATTCTTGTGACAAACAAATTGAATACACCAGCGGACAACATTCTAAGATCTAGAAACTACCCAAGTCTATAAACATCACCTCCCTGTCGGATCGATATCTTTTATATTACAAATCTCTGACTCCGCGCACTTGCGGTAGTCTCTGGGGTTACAGTTCGGATGCATCTAGCCTTTGGCCTCGTTGTCGGAGATTTATCTCCGTGTGATTCGTGCTAGTATTAGGTGGGTTTTAGGTGTTAAAACTGGGTGCATTAAGTTTTTTGCACCGTTGCCTGGGAGGTAACGGTTATTACTTGGGTTTATTTCTTTATTGAAGAATTTGTTAGCAATTCTTACCATCTTCTACCTTTCCATATTTTTATTCTTTTTATTCCTTTGCTACTGACGGTTTTTCTCTTAGTTTGTTGTTGTGCATGAACACTCGCCTCAGGGGTTCTGACGAAGAATTATTATTTGACACTGAGATTGAAAAGACAACAAGAAGACTCAGAGCTGAAAAGAGGAATCAAATTTTCATAGAACCAATGACAGACGGTAATACTACTCCTCCACGTACTGGGTCCATTCAGGAACACATAAAGCCAAATCTATATAGTACATCTTCTATCTTGAGGCCCTAGCTGGCGGCATGAAGCTTTGAATTGAAGACCGGCTTCACCAACCTGATACAGCAAGACACCTTTCATTGGCATACACATGAGAACCCTAACCATCATATATACCTCTTCTTGGCAAAGTGCGACACCTTCCTTGCCAAAGACGTGAGTGGCGATGCAATAACGCTCAGATTATTTCCATTCACTCTGAGGGACAATGCCTCTTATTGGTTGAGGGCACACCCTCAAATATTTTCACAACTTGGGAACAGTTGGCCCTAGCCTTCGTTAACAAGTTCTATCCACCGTCCAAAACATTGAGGATCAGAGGGGCAATCACCAATTTTAAGCAACTCCCACATGAGTCGTTATATTAGGCATACGAGAGATTCAAAGATCTGCAGCATCAGTGCCCCCACCATGGAGTCCCAGAGTGTGACCTTATTCAGAGTTTTTATAATGGGCTCAAGCCAGATACTAAGATGATCATCGACGCCTCCGCTTAAGGCACTCATTTGGACAAGCTACCTGAGGAAGCCATATCTGTGTTGGAAAAAATGGCCTCTAACTAACAATGGAGCGATGAACGCTCAACACTGAAGGGTCCCGAGGTGAAGATAGCTACACATCTAGATGGGCAACTCGAGACCCTCTGCAAGTAGGTAGCAAGGATAGAACAGAGGTTGGATGTTATTCCCCCCGACTCCTAGAGCTCTGATATATGCTACACATGAGGACTATGTCGAGCAAGGGTATGCGCCGATTGAAGGTTCCTATGATGGAACAGACATACCATCAGAGCAAGTCCATTATATGTGAGGAGAGGGGAGAAATCAATGGCAAAATTCGGCGGTGATAAATCATCCCGGGTTTTCTTATAGCAACCCAAGTAGAGCATTGCAACCTCCAACCTAACAAATGCCACCACAACCTCCTTAGCAACAAGGGCCGCCTCCATAGCAACAACAGTTTGGTTTTAGGCCATCTAGGCCTTATAGACTGCCGGGGTACTACAGTCGCCCACCACAGCAATAATACCCACTGGCGGCCCTAAAACCCAATCTAGAGGCGACCTTGGATGCCTTTATGAACGGGCAAATGAAAATCAACGCCGAAAATTCAGCGCATTTTAGGAATCTAAACACCTCTATTGATGAATTGAAGGCCCAAATGTCCCAAATTATGAAGACTCAAGAGAGATTGCCCTCTCAGTCTGAGCCAAATCCTAGGAGGCAAGCCAACATGGTGGTTGTGATCACCTCGAGGGGAGGAAAGAGTATCGAACTGTAATGGTGCCGGTCTCTAAGAATGTGAGCCAAAAATCATCTATTCCTACTTAAGAGGAAGATATCACTACTATTTCAGCACCTACTATGGCCAAGGATGAGGAGAGAGCTACATAGGAGCCACATGCTATTGGAGAGAGGGAGGCTTTACCTTCTACCTTGCCTACTACCACTAGGCACCGATGGTTGCTACTACTTCAGAAAAACATATTCCAAAGGATGCCGCTAAGGACAAGGAGAGCCGACCTCCAACACCCTATCCTCATAGACTACCATGGAGAAGCTAGAGAAAAAGTGTGCCAAGTTTATAGAGCAACTCAAGGGAATCCATTTGAATATCCCCTATATGGACGTGCTCACGAAGATCCCAACTTATGCCAAATTCTTGAAAGACCTAATAGTGGGAAAGTGACGCACCCGTAAACTACACATAGGTTCCACCTGGCGGTGTCACGATCGCCAGGCGTGGTATGGCACCTAGGCTACAATTTCAGGCACAATCCGCAAGCGGACGGTGTCGAGTTATAGTATATAAGATGTCGAATCCCACAGGGACGGTGATAGTGTCGATTGGTTCTCAATTTATCTCTAAGTCTAGAAGTGGGGTAGCTGTCGGGGTAAGAGACTTGGTTTGGTTGTTGTTGTTATAATACTAATAAAAGGGACTAGAGCTTTAGGGATCACCACTAGGATCGTTGGGGGTTGATGTTGGGATATTATCCTTGCATTGCATTAGGGCTCGGGAATTAATCCCCCAATTCGTACCACTCTTGTGGGTTAGAATTGCGGGGCATTTCGGGGGCTCTCGTTGATGCAATGGCGGTAGCTGTGAATGTAGCAGTATAGTTCGTCGATGGATCCCCTCAAGGCACGAGCCGGGCATGGTCATGTGCCTTGATTGGATCCACCGATTTCCCTATTCGAATCCCTAGATACCCCTTAAGCACATTAATTCCACAGACCATGGGCATGATCATAGTACGGATTATCTATGGATTCGGTAGGATCTACCGAAATACAACCATAAATCCCCAATTCAACTTAAGGATCCAGATCTACATCTTCCCCTAGGATCCTAGGGCTAACCCATCAAACCTAGAAAGAATCTACTCATACATCGCAATAGTAACAGATGAAATCATTGTTCTCAGATACAAAAACATTATAGCAATCAGAGAAATATTAATAAAAGACTTACAGAAAAGAACTGATAAAGATTGCAGTTTTATAGATATGGGAAATTCCAAGATTCCAATACGCAAGAGTAATCAAGAACAAACTCAATAGTCACCCAATATTTGATCCAAAATCCCATTACAAAAATAAATCCCAGAATTCCCACAAAATCGCCTGAGCTCTGCTTCTAAAACTCTCCGAAAAATTCCCTAATGGAAGTCCTCCTTCAGTCCCCACACAGCTCCTCGCTCCCAGAATCGCGCGCATCACGGCCGTTTCAAAATATTCCGAAAATGGCCATGAGTTGCCGACTGAGTAGGTGACTCGGTCGAGTAATGAGCTGCTCGTTCGGTGGCTCGGGCCGAGCAGATGAGCTACTCGACCGGGCACTACAGAAATCTTCGAAGACGTTGCTCAGCCTACCCGGACCGAGTAAGCTCTACTTCGTCCGATTAGAAGTCAACTCGGTCGGCTGCTCGGGCCGCGTTGTGGCTTGCTTCGGCTTAGGGAGATTGAGGATACTCGACCGAGCAGTTGAGATGCTCGGTCTGAGTCAGTCCATATCAGCCCTCTTCTTAAAACTGATATGGCTCGGTCGAGCAGCTGAGCTGCTCGGACCGAGCATTTTCTGGGAAACTGCTGGGACTGCTGGGGCTGTCTCTCTCTCCTCTGCTCTCTCTTCTCCTCCAATGGCCCCAGAAGTGTGGCGAACTCCTCCAGAGCCTCGCCAATAAGCTCACGAGCACGTCGGATTTGTCCATACCCAGGTGGGGTCCAGAATCGCTCCAAAATCCCTGAAAACTCACAAAACACTACGAAACTCGAAAATATCGTCAAAAATGCAATATCGTAGTAAAATGAGGGATTTGGATGCGAAAATGGCATGAGATGCAATGGAATAATGATGTGAAAATAGTATAAAATGTGGACACATTAGAAAGTGCAAACATGAAGCGATGAATCTTTTGGATGGTTGCACCTCCATCATTAAGAACTCCCTACCTAAAAAGTTGCCGGATCCCAGAAGTTTTACGGTGCCATGCTCCATTGACGGCGACCCTATTGATAGAGCGTTGATCGATTTGGGAGCAAGTATTAGTTTGATGCCGCTCTCTATTTTCAAGTGGCAAAGTACGAGAACGGAACTTGAGCCTACCGGCATGAGCATCCAACTAGCGGACCAATCTATTACCTACCCGGTAGGCATTGCCTGAGATGTTATCGTACAAATACTGCCCAGGTTATGCATGCTGGTAGACTTCGTGATCATGGACATGTCAGAGAAGGGGAATTCTAAGATTATTTTGGGGTGACCATTCATGGCGACGGCCGGAGTATTGATTGACGTTCGTGAGGGAACGTTAAGTATGAACGTGGGAAATATTGAGGTCGAGTTCCAATTGCAGAAATCAATGAAGGACCATTTCCCATGTGAGGATGCAAGTTACCTTGAGTTTCTAGAGGACGAGTCTACTAATGAACACGCCATGGAGAAATTTTCTAGAGACCCCATGAGAGGAGCTTAGATGACGACGTCAACGTCGTACATGATAAGGCGTTGGCCGCCTACTTGAGCGTACTAGACCAGGAGCCACACGGTATACCATCGCACGATCAACAACCGGAGGCTACCATCTTCATGTCCACTTAGGTCCAATGAAGTGAGGCGCGCCAACTCCCACCCCACGGACTCATCGAGAAGCAAGACGGGCGTATTTCATATGTGCCCAACTTCATCGATCATCATTGAAAATATTGAGGGAGTACGAGTTGATCATCACTCGACAGAGCTGACACGAAGAAACTCCAGCGAAGATGGTATCCACGAACCGATCTTCACTTTTGCCGGCGTATTTCATATGTTTCCCAGGTTAATCGGTCGAGTCGATCATCACTCGACCGAGCTGACACGAAGAAACTCCAGCAAGAACGGACATGCCCCACTCGACTGAGCAGATAGCCAGCTCGACCGAGCTGCATCCAAATAGAACGACTATTCTGAGCCATTCTTCAAGCACTATAGCTCGACCGAGCTGCCAAGCGTACTCGACCCAGCAGATCATCTACTTGACCCGAGTCGCCACCAAACAGAATAGTGTTTTGAGGAGAGTTCAGGCCTACTGTAGCTCGACTGAGTGGAGGGGCTACTCGACCAAGTAGCCCATATCATCCCGGAGCCAAAGAAGCAGCAAGCGGAGCCGCATGTCAGCTCCACCGAGCGGCGTCGCTACTCGACCGAGTAGGGCGCCGCGGCTGGACTAGTTTCGGGGCCCAAGTGCCCATATTCTCTGATTTTTGTGGGGTCCATACCCCTTGTATATAAGCACATTTTTTACCCTATCTTAGAGAGCTTGATTAATTTCCTTAGTTTAATTTCTAGTTTAGTTTTCTTAGAGAGTTCAACGAGCCATTGCTATTTTGTAGAAGACAAAGTTGATATTTTTACTAGTTGCTTTTGCTAGGAATCTTGGATCCTGAATTTTCTGAGGTTTGCTATCGCTCTGCAACGTTTTGGTAACGATCTTCTATCCTTATATGCTTTATTCGATGTCTTCTAGTGCGATCATGAATTCTATTGCTTTCGTTAAATTCTCTATTGTGGTTTCCATGTTCCATGAATAGTCTTATCTGGGGCTGATGGATTATCCCTTGGAACTTAGGATCTAGATGTAAAGTTAGGATTTTTAGGTTGTTTTGGTGTAAAGGAGATGTGTTTTGGTTGATCTAGACAAGTTTGTAGGAGATTCCTATAGGGCTTGTGACCACGATAGTGGCGCATGCTTCTTGGACGGATATCCTATGGACTTAATTAGGTAGTTAGTGAATCCAATTAGGGTTTATGACCACGATAGGGGCTCACACTTCAAAGGGATCTACCGACTTCCTATATTACTAATTGATGACGTACGATAGTAGCATCAATGAGAGCCACCAAATCGCAGATCAAAGCTCAATCCACGATAGTGGTACGAGTAGAGATTGAGAATAGTTGTCGATCCTAATGCACGAATCGCGTGCAAGGCCATCCACGATGGTGGGGCTAAGAACACGATACATTAGACGAGTGGTACAACGATAGTTAGCCATGAGTTCTACATTCTTAGATGCGACAATCTCTCCTTAATAAAGCCAATTCAACGTAAGAGTTCTAACCTAGCATCGACATCCGATGATCTAGCGGTGACTCCTAACGCCCTAGTCATTTATATTGATTAATTCTCCTAGGAAAGATAATTCTTGTGACAAAAAAATTGAATACACCTGTTGACAACATTCAAAGATCTAGAAAATACCCAAGTCTATAAACATCACCTCCCTGTGGGATCGATATCTTTTATACTACAAAGCTATGACTCCATGCACTTGCGGTAGTCTCCGGGGTTACATTTCGGATGCATCTAGCATTTGGCTTCGTTGTCGGAGATTTATCTTTGTGTTATTCATGCCATTACTAGGTGGGTTTTAGGTGTTAAAACCGGGTGCATCAGGGGGTGAATAGGGTGTATGACACAAATTAAAAATCAATCACAATAACGGAGATAATTAGACACAGATATTTTTAACGGAGTGGCTCCCCGCCAAGTGTAACGACTGGTTTTCGTGTAATTGGATTATCTATATTAAAATATATGCTTGGTGGATTTTCTCCTTGGATGTGTGGTTTCGTCGCCATAGCCTTCACTTTCGATCGTTTTGTCATGATTTTCTAGCTCCTTCCTTCGACCGTCGATTTCGGAGTAGGTCATTCGTGACGAGCTTCAAATCGCTCATATCTTAGAGTATAAATCGATCCTAGAAGCCATAGAAATCTTCCCGAAGCTTCGCGCTTCGAATCGGCGCTTTTCGTGCACGTTAGTTGGTTCAAGAAGGAGAACCAACCGACTAGATCTCAATCTAGTCGGTCGGCAACCCTTAATGGACCGACTAGTGGGCTTTGATAATAATTCAGAAGTTACTGTTTATCGTTAGTCGGTCTAAGAACGTTGGTTGACCGACTAGGTTGCAAACTAGTCGGTCAGCAATGCTTCTTTAACCGACTAACACATCATCTAAATTTTAGTACCAATACTGTTCACTCTTAGTCGGTCTAAGAACGTTCATCGACCGACTAGATGTTAAACTAGTCGGTCAGTATTTGTTCATGGACCGACTAAATCTAAATCCTATTTTCGTTCAGAAGTTACTGTTTACACTTAGTCGGTCTGCGTTGGTCGACCGACCGACTAGTTGCCAAACTAGTCGGTCAGTGGTTGCTCTTTGACCGACTAATCTGTGTTAAAACCCTAATTTCTGGGCAGCCGCCAGCCCAACCTATTTATACCCATCCCAAACGTTTTCTTCTTCCACCACTCGACCCAAAACCCTAAAATCTCCCTCATTGAGCCCCCATCTTCCCCCAAGCACTATTCCTTCATTCCAAGCCCTAAATCCATCATCTAAACCCTCCATCAACTCTTTCCACCTCTCATTTTCCCCAAATCTCCATCAAATCCCCAAAATCCCCCAAAAACCCTAACTCTCCAAACTTCTCCAGTTGTTTCCAGATCTGGTCCTAGGGTTCTCCGGAATGTTTCTTCCGCTTCCTCTCGGTAAGAAATCGATCTCTCGATGTTTTCATAACCTATTTGTATTTTTATGAAACCCTAATGAAATTTCATGTTGTCTGATGATTGTTTCCCCAAAACAACGATTTCCCCCGTAGATTAGCATCCGCGAGACGAACCTTCGTGATCGTCATCCCCGGTGCTAGGCAAGTGAAACTTGCCACCTAGGGTTTACGCCATGTTTTAGGCCATTTTGCTTGTTGTAGGCATAAAAGAGGCTAGGCGACGAAATGATACTCGCCTAGGCACAAATTGGGGAACTAGCTTGACAACGAAGCTAGTTCCGACATATATCATGTTGCACAATTACCATGTCATGTTTACTTTCCATTAACGGTACGCGAATTAATTGTCATGTCATTGCATTCTTTAAGTGTTGCTGTGATTGCGTAGCTTCGCTACAATGCTTGTGTTCCTGGCTCGTGTTCCAGAAGCGAGCCCTGTAGTTGGAAACCCCAACGCTCGATATTGAATTGTGAAATAGGAAAACAAGCTCCCGTGCCGGGCAACCCTGGCTCACTTGCTGGGCTCATGTGCAGGGACCCTGGCTTGTTTACGTGTGGGATGGGGTAAGAGTTAAGCGGTCATTCAACTGGGAGTCTGCCTGATCCGCAACTGCAGTTGTAAGGCGTAAACTCTGGGTTTTGGGGTAGTTGTTAAGCGGCCACTCAGCGTGAATGTGAAACCGTTCAGCTGTAAGGCGTAAACATATACAAACAACGTGAAACGTGAATAGTGAATTGATTGAGATTGATAGTAGCTTGGCTACTCTTGTCCTGTCCCGATGATTGTTCTCTTGTACAAATTGTCTTGCCATGTCTTGATTGTGCATTCATGTTATAACTGCCATGTCATGCATACTATAACTGCTAGGTTGCTAGTTGCCTTACTTTCAGTTTCCTTGCCCAAGTCTTTTAGACTTGCTGACATGTGCCCCTTTACTCTTTTGGGTGACACATGTTAGATCCGGAGCCTGAGTACCTTGTTGAGGACGAGGTGTTTGCTGACGCCGAGCCCGAGCTTGTGTTTGACGGGGAGTACGTGGACACTGGGGACCAGTCCTAGTGTCTTCGTTGTGTTTTACTTTTATTTAGACAGTTGTTTTGTTATCGGTGCGTAGCACTTTTACTTTGTTATGTCGTTGCTTTTGTTGGCCTTGTTCTGGGCCTTTAGACTCTTCCTTTTAGCCTGGTGTCTTTTCTGGATGTTGGACTTATTTTCATGTTGGACAATTTATGAGATGTGAGATTTTATTTCAGTCTCTCCTTGTGTTATTATTGTTGTTCCGTTGTGGTTACAGGGATCTGCTTACGTTTTATTGACGCTTATCGGGTTTGGGGCTTCACAGCTCCACTCTCGTGCGGACCTTTTCACGTCTCGCCTCCATTTTAGGGAAGCGGGTCGTGACAGGTTTTGTTGGTGGCCCATGCAGGGCCTTCTGTAACTGCGATTATCAGAATAACGATAATAATATTAGAATGTCCAATGAACTAAGTTCGACATCCGAGTCATTAAGCTCTGAGTCTAATTTTGTCCCGTTTCTCTGGCGCTAGATGGCTAGAAGACGTCAGACCCACGCTGGTGGTGGATCTGCTCTGAAGGCTTGCTATTTCTGCGGCAAGACCGGGCACCTCAAGGGGTCGTGCAGAAGCTTTCTAGGTCAGTGTTTGGTTTGTGGTGGTGCTACTCATTCGGCGAAGGATTGTCGGCATGCAAATCGGCTGCGGAAGGCGTCGGATGGAGTTCCGCAGCAGCAAGCACCGGAAGCTGGGCCGAGTCGGAAGGTGTGCCATCATTGTGGCAAGATTGGTCATAAGAAGGAACATTGTCGGAAGTTTTTGGGCCAGTGTCTGGTTTGTGGGATGCTTCCCACGTCGCAAAGGATTGTCGGCATGCGGGACCGCTGCGGAGGGCACCTGTTGCAGCACAGCCGTTGCAGCAGCGAGCGTCTGTTCCTGCTGGTCGTGGGGCAGCCCTTGTTCCACAGAAGCAGGCTTTTCGGCAAGCTTTTCCGCTGAGGAGGCAGGCTTCCCTGATGGCTGTAGTTGAGGCCGAGACTGTGGGTGGGGTTATTGCAGGTAACCCTTAGTCTAGTTACCTTCTTCCTTTTGACAGTCTTGTTTGTTTGAATATGTTTGGTTGCTTGAATATGTTATGCTGCTAGAATGGAGTTTGATTGCTGGGTTGGTTGTTGAGTGTGATTTGGGTTTGCACGTTTCTGGCACGAGTCCTCTTGACTCTGGTGCATCAATGTGCATTGCATCCTGGTGCTTCATGTAGAAGCAATTCTTGATGCCCCCTTTTCTTAATATTTAATTCCTTCCTATTTGATCGAGTTAAAATCCCTTCGTAGATTTTGAAGTCTATTGGTTGAAAATTTTAATCTCGTAGCTTTTGCTAACCAATATTTCTCGTATTTTGGTTTTAAGAGCTTTACCACTATTTTGATTACTTTAGAATATCTTCCAAGATAAGTAGAATTTCAATTATTTTCATATATCAGTTCTATGTTCATTGAACTCGTACTTTAAGGTCTTGTATAAATCAGTTATTTGGCAAATCCGGGTCCCTCTTAAAAGTATTTTAAATGATATTTATTTGGAATTTCTCTTCAGTTTTAAAACTTGTAAGCATTTAGCATGGGCCTAAATTTTCACACTATAGTTGATCGGATTTCATTCTTCGAATTTCAAAATTTTACCGAAATATTATATTAAGCTCTACCGTAAAATATTTTCGGACCTCTCCGTTGCAAATCTTGACTTTTCTGAAGGTATCCCTTCAACTTCCTTTTCCTAAGTTTAAATTCGTTTGAAATTTTAATATTTATATATTTATACTTCATGCTCCTTCGTTGACTTAAAGATCTCTAAAGCTTTTGTCGAAAATTCGGAATACTAACCCATTGTATTTTGCCAGTCTATACCTTCTGTACCCATGAAAATACCTTGTCCCTTCTTATATAAATTTTATTCTGAACTGTGTCTTTATTTTTGCCCAATTCGATTTATAATTTTCCTTATCTTACTTATGCCATACAATTGACTCATCGCGTTTCCTTTAATATACTTTTCAAGTTACACATGATTTCAGCTTTCAACCAACCAAGGATATGTTCGACACTTTCTCTATTACAATTTTTGGGAAAATTACGTCTTCATAACTTTCTCACGATCTAGACCTTTCATAATTTGGTTTTAAAGCTTATTACAAATTTTGACAAACCTACTACTAAGTTTTCCGTTCACCACACATGCTTTTAGAATAATTTCTAAACTAAATTGAATTTCGAGTGTTTTCATATATCCGTATTAGGCCCATTAGCCCGTATGTTAATAGCTTTGTGTAAAACAATTTCTATTGGCAAATCCTGGCTACACAAAAAGGTAGTTTCAATATTAATTATTTGAGCTTTTTCCTGGCTTAAAGACTTTGTAAGTATTTGGCATGAGTTTAAAATTCTTTCGTTAATTTAATTTCGTTTCAAACTTTTGCCAACATTGCTAAATCACTGCCGTATAATATTTTCTAAAACTACGTCCTTAATGTGCGTACGAACGCTTTACTTCCTTTCATAATGATTTCTGTTAAGCCAATAAATCATTTCCTCTTATTATGTGCATTCAACTCAAACTTATTTCGAACAAGTGATTTTATCGATCCTCAAATATCGTTTATACGAAGGGGAACTCCAACTTTTCAAGATATGACCGTTATATACTTCTAGTGTTTTGACTTTCGCTATTCACGTATCATTTCCGAAAACTTATGAGAGTAATGTTTACATCTTTCTCCCCGCCTAAACAATACCTCCGTTCCACTTGATCCATTTACCTCCTTGTCCTCGCCCCACCTGAACCCATTTTTACGATCTTGTTTCGTTGCGCCATCTAATCTTGGTTTCCTTCCTTCTGCTTAGTTATTCCACTAGTGTTCGCAGTTATTTACGTCGCGTCAGTTAGTAGTGGGCCCTTAGATTTTTGGTGATGTTGTCATAGCGCATGTACCTAAGTTGAGTACGTAGGCTTAAAAAGTGTACCCCCTATAGTATGATGATGTTTGCCTATTGTGTGATATATATACGAACTCAGAGTTATTCATGATGTTATGAAATTGTAAGTGTGTTAATATTTATGGATACGTGCGAGGATAGCTATACCACTCTAGGGGCGTCTATGTATATAAGATTCTGTATTGGAATGTCTGAATAGAGTATATGTAGTTAGAGATACTTATGATGGTTGAAATAATATGATTGGTGAAACTATATGTATGCTGGGTGTGACTATAGGTAAATACTTTCATTAGGGAGAATATTGTGATTATAGGTGTGCTGAAGTTTGTAATAATATCATGGTATATGAAGTGATTGAAATATGTGATATTACCTGATTAGATATTAAGGGTGTTTGACACTAAGATATGTATGTGGTTATGTTGGTAGACGTGTATGCATTAGCTAGTATTGGCATATGTATGGATGTTATGTTATGTGTATGGAATTATTCTGCCATGATTTTGAGTCCCACTCAAGCTTGAGTGGATACACTCTATGTACATTGGTGTATTGTATGTGGTTGGTGTATAGTGATGGATGATGTATGTATAATGTTAGGATTTTTTGTGCCGGTTATGTTACGCACACGATTGTGGGTGGCTATACCAATATATAGTTATGTGAGTTGGTCTTGTGGTATAAGTTTTCACTAAGGACTTGGTTGCGTGAGTATATGTGCGCTAGTTAAACTAGGTGCGTAGATGTGCTAAGCATATAATGGTGTGATTGGTATATATATGAATGAAATATTAGCGTGTGTGGGTGTGCACCATGCATGGGTAAGTATGTGATAGTTATAGGAATTGGTGACTATGGTATGTGTGGTGTGTCGTGATTATAGCTATGGGACTATATATATGAAGTGGTAATACGGTGAAATGTGTGCATGCATTTGAATGATTATAAATTATGAAATCATAATGATGGTGAGTGTATATTAGATATAGTGAACTTGTTTTAACAATTGTATGGTGTGATTTCGCGTGTTGATTGTTTGGCGTATACTAGGAGATATAGGGACTAGTGTATTCTTATTGTCTTGTCCATAGGTAGTTACTTATACATGTAGATTCTGATGGTATTTCCTGGTGTGAAATTATTTTCGTATAAGTAAGAGAGACTTGGTTATTTTCGTATAGTGTGTAATAAGTGTTTTATAGTTATATAGAATATACTTGCATATACGAATGATTTGAACGCGTGAAGGGAGTAGTTTGACTATAATAAGTATAAGTGTACTTGGTGCGTGAATATATAATTATTTCCGTGGTGTTAATAATTGACTGCCTAGAGTATATATATAAGCTCTTGAAATGAATGTACTTGGTTGAAATTTTGATGCGGTATTGATTGAGGATAGTTACTAGGGTGACTAGATATAGCTATAGTTCGAAAGTCCGAGGACGGACTTTATTCTAAGGTGGGTAGGATGTAACGACTGGTTTTCGTGTAATTGGATTATCTATATTAAAATATATGCTTGGTGGATTTTCTCCTTGGATGTGTGGTTTCGTCGCCATAGCCTTCACTTTTGATCGTTTGTCGTGATTTTCTAGCTCCTTCCTTCGACCGTCGATTTCGGAGTAGGTCATTCGTGACGAGCTTCAAATCGCTCATATCTTAGAGTATAAATCGATCCTAGAAGCCATAGAAATCTTCCCGAAGCTTCGCGCTTCGAATCGGCGCTTTTCGTGCACGTTAGTTGGTTCAAGAAGGAGAACCAACCGACTAGATCTCAATCTAGTCGGTCGGCAACCCTTAATGGACCGACTAGTGGGCTTTGATAATAATTCAGAAGTTACTGTTTATCGTTAGTCGGTCTAAGAACGTTGGTTGACCGACTAGGTTGCAAACTAGTCGGTCAGCAATGCTTCTTTAACCGACTAACACATCATCTAAATTTTAGTACCAATACTATTCACTCTTAGTCGGTCTAAGAACGTTCATCGACCGACTAGATGTTAAACTAGTCGGTCAGTATTTGTTCATGGACCGACTAAATCTAAATCCTATTTTCGTTCAGAAGTTACTGTTTACACTTAGTCGGTCTGCGTTGGTCGACCGACCGACTAGTTGCCAAACTAGTCGGTCAGTGGTTGCTCTTTGACCGACTAATCTGTGTTAAAACCCTAATTTCTGGGCAGCCGCCAGCCCAACCTATTTATACCCATCCCAAACGTTTTCTTCTTCCACCACTCGACCCAAAACCCTAAAATCTCCCCCATTGAGCCCCCATCTTCCCCCAAGCCCTATTCCTTCATTCCAAGCCCTAAATCCATCATCTAAACCCTCCATCAACTCTTTCCACATCTCATTTTCCCCAAATCTCCATCAAATCCCCAAAATCCCCCCAAAAACCCTAACTCTCCAAACTTCTCTATTTGTTTCCAGATCTGGTCCTAGGGTTCTCCGGAGTGTTTCTTCCGCTTCCTCTCGGTAAGAAATCGATCTCTCGATGTTTTCATAACCTATTTGTATTTTTATGAAACCCTAATGAAATTTCATGTTGTTTGATGATTGTTTCCCCAAAACAGCGATTTCCCCCGTAGATTAGCATCCGCGAGACGAACCTTCGTGATCGTCATCCCCGGTGCTAGGCAAGTGAAGCTTGCCACCTAGGGTTTAGGCCATGTTTTAGGCTATTTTGCTTGTTGTAGGCGTAAAAGAGGCTAGGCGACGAAATGATACTCGCCTAGGCGCAAATTAGGGAACTAGCTTGACAACGAAGCTAGTTCCGACATATATCATGTTGCACAATTACCATGTCATGTTTACTTTCCTTTAACGGTACGCGAATTAATTGTCATGTCATTGCATTCTTTAAGTGTTGCTGTGATTACGTAGCTTCGCTACAATGCTTGTGTTCCTGGCTCGTGTTCCAGAAGCGAGCCCTGTAGTTGGAAACCCCAACGCTCGATATTGAATTGTGAAATAGGAAAACAAGCTCCCGTGCGGGGCAACCCTGGCTCACTTGTTGGGCTCATGTGCAGGGACCCTGGCTTGTTTACATGTGGGATGGGGTAAGAGTTAAGCGGTCATTCAACTGGGAGTCTGCCTGATCCGCAACTGCAGTTGTAAGGCGTAAACTCTGGGTTTTGGGGTAGTTGTTAAGCGGCCACTCAGCGTGAATGTGAAACCGTTCAGCTGTAAGGTGTAAACATCTACAAACAACGTGAAACGTGAATAGTGAATTGATTGAGATTGATAGTAGCTTGGCTACTCTTGTCCTGTCCCGATGATTGTTCTCTTGTACAAATTGTCTTGCCATGTCTTGATTGTGCATTCATGTTATAACTGCCATGTCATGCATACTATAACTGCTAGGTTGCTAGTTGCCTTACTTTCATTTTCCTTGCCCAAGTCTTTTGGACTTGCTGACATGTGCCCCTTTACTCTTTTGGGTGACACATGTTAGATCCGGAGCCTGAGTACCTTGTTGAGGACGAGGTGTTTGCTGACGCCGAGCCCGAGCTTGTGTTTGACGGGGAGTACGTGGACACTGGGGACCAGTCCTAGTGTCTTCGTTGTGTTTTACTTTTGTTTAGACAGTTGTTTTGTTATCGGTGCGTAGCACTTATACTTTGTTATGTCGTTGCTTTTGTTGGCCTTGTTCTGGGCCTTTAGACTCTTCCTTTTAGCCTGGTGGCTTTTCTGGATGTTGGACTTATTTTCATGTTGGACAATTTATGAGATGTGAGATTTTATTTCAGTCTCTCCTTGTGTTATTATTGTTGTTCAGTTGTGGTTAAAGGGACCTGCTTACGTTTTATTGACGCTTATCGGGTTTGGGGCTTCACAGCGCCACTCTCGTGCGGACCTTTTCACGTCTCGCCTCCATTTTAGGGAAGCGAGTCGTGACACCAAGACTCCGACCCCAAAACCTATGGGGATTTAAATCAACAAATCTAATCACACTTATGGGTTGTGATCTCACCGTACAAAGATATAGTTCAAAAGTTTAAGTGCAGAGATAGCTTCAGAATAAAGCTATTCACATTACAATCCCACAATAAAAACATATTCAAATAGCTTTAATACTGCAGTGAAAAATCAGAGAGATATCACCATGATGAAGTTTGTGAGTTTATGATCGCGTCGGTGCAAACAATTCGCATATCCGATGTTTGGATTGGGAGATATAGTCTTCAGAAGATGACTGCGCAAATCTGAAATCTGTTGTGGCTGTTCTGTGGAAAACGCTCAGACTTGATCTGTTTTTTAGAACTGAGCAGAGGATGGCAACCACCATTACAAAGAGTATGAAAGTTTGTTCCCGTAGGCAGAAATAGCGTGTCGATCCAACGTCTGGATCAGGAGATATGGACATTTCAATTTGACTACACAAATCTGGAATCGACAGTGACTGTTATGTAGAAAAATGACAGAATTGAATCTGATTGTGTGGACTGAACAGAGGAGACTATCATCGTTGTGAAGATCATAAAGTTGTTTTCGTATGGGCATAGACGACGTGTCGATCTGACAACTGGATCAGGAGATATGGGCGTACGAAGTCGACAGTGCGTAGAAATTTGCCCTTGCTAGTTGAATTTTGCACTTGCACACTATTTGTAGACACCCTGCTGGCCGTGAGTTGGATTGAAGATCTGGTGGGCTGAGAGTTTTTAAAGGAGCAAGCTTTTGAGACTTGGATTTTTTTGTAGAGAACAAGTTTACAGCAAGATGATTTCAATTTGGCAAACACATGAACCTAAATTTAGCTTGCAAATTGATTATCCTGCCACTAACTTGCAGCTGTAATAAGATTTCTTGGGGGATTTTTTTAAATGGCTGGCTTTGGGAAACTCTCATGTGCCTTGCGTGAGTTTTTATTGTTTTCTTTTAGCATCCTGAAATATGCGGCCACAAGGAGAGGCTTTAATAGTGGTTATTGGCCGGCTAGGGCTTCTTCATGTTTTGCCTTGTTTTTGGATGGGCATGGAATTTGAATTCAAGTAGGAGACCAACTCATTCCTATCAAGAATAGAATTACTCTTGGAATAAAATCCATTAAAATCCTTTGAGAATCCAATCAAATCTCCATCGTTGCCCAATTCAAATCTTCATCTTCAAAATTGATGATGTATGACTATTTTGAATTTCCTTTTTGCACAATTGTCCACATATAATATCAATTGTGCAAACAAAATTTCTTTTGCACGTTTACCACTGAAATCACTTAATGAAAAATGTTAGTCCAACATGAATTGTTTGTCATCATCAAAATTTACACGTATGACCTATCTAGTGGACTAAATAGGCAACAATCTCCACCTTTTTGATGATGGCAAACAAGCCTAGAAAAATAGAGAAACAATATTGAAGATAAAGACATATAGTTCTCATGACTATGGTCATCATACAAAGTTCCCCCTATCGATGTGCTCTCATGAAAAGTTGTGACAAGCTCCCCTCAAAATGTGCATCCTATTGGTAGCAACGATATATGAACTTCATGTTTGATGGTAACAAACGTGTGAGAATGTTTTTAACGTGTGCGATAAGTGTTTCAGGAATGGGAAAGCTTATAGATGCACAATGGGGGCTTGGTCAAAAGGAAGAGGGAATCCAAATCTTATTTGGATTGGTTCACATCTATGGGTGCACTATTCAAGTCTCTAACTAATCTAACTCAGATCCCATCTTTATTGGAAATCACCCTAGCACTAGGATTCTCCTGGCCGCAATCATCCAAGCCATTGGATCTTTCCATTGCCGCAAATCCTACCCTTTGAATCCCCTATTGCCGCACCAACTCCAAGCCCTCTCATATTTAGCCCATCATCTGAAAACCTCAAAAGGCCAAAACCTAAAGAGATATATTATCTTAAGAGCCGCAACTTTAAGGAACCAAGCAGCTCACGTGCGCACACTTTGAGGAATGAAAAAAATCAAAGAGGAAGAGCCGCAATTTTAAGAGAGCTCATCATCAAAAATTAAAAGGAACAGCCGCACAAAAATTCCCTTTGAAACCTAGAAAAGACGGCTGTCGTTTCTTTTATTCTCCCAAAAATATTCCCAGTAGCCGAAAATTTTGACCAAAACTCCTCTCACAGCCAAAATTTTGTTATTTTCTCTCTTCCTTGTTGATGTATCAAAGCTCTTCATCAAAAATCTTATAGGTAGGCAGATGTCCATATCCAATCATCAAAAAAACGCAGGCCGAATTGTTTTACCATTGCAAATCTCAAAAAATCCCAAGAGCATCAGTTTATTTTCTCCTTGAGGCAGCCGCAAGATTCTCAACCAAGCCGAAACTTTTCAAGCTGCACCTTCCAAGGAGTTGGGACTAGAGACAAGGGACTACTACATGTAAGACTGCTTCTGACCACACGCTGAACGACCGAGACACCAACGCCGCCACAAACTGAGCGATTCTAAACTCATACTTTACTATATTTTGTGATATTGGTGTTGTAATCTTTGTAGAACAATTTATTATCTTTTTGGAGACTTGGCTAGTTGGGACTAGTCAAGAGAGAGATTTACTAGGATTGTTACTGTTTGGGCACTTTGGTGAGTGCAGGTACTGAGAGCCAGGTGAGTGTAGAGTTGGTGTTCTAGCTACAGGTTGTACCAGTTAACTTTAATAATCTAGTATTGTTTTTGGGGCTGGACATAGGTCATTGGGATGATCGAACCAGGGTATATCTCATGTGCATGCTGTGACTGCTTTACTATACTCTGCGTCTGATTGATTGTGCTATAAATGCCTGAGATTTCGTGTGTGTTGCATGAATATTTTTATAAGCCTATTCAACCCCCCTCTAGGCTTAGATCCAAATCCAACAAGTGATATTAGAGCCAGTTTAGAGGATCTAGCCCAGTTGACCATGTCTATGGATATGTCTAATTCTGCTTTTGCTGAGGATCAGTCTATTTCCCATCCCCCTAAGTTTAACGGTGTTGATTTTTCTTATTGGAAAACTAGTATGAGGATATATTTACCTGTTGTTGATTATGATGTGTGGAGCATTATAGAAAAAGGTTATAAACATCCCACTATTAATTGATGATAATGAAATATTAAAACCAGAAGATAAGTGGGATGATCATGATAGGAAATGTTTTCCTTTAAATAATAAAGCGATGAATGCTTTGTTATGTTCTTTAGATAAAGCTAAGTTTAACCGTATATCTCAATGTCAAACTGCACAGGAAATTTGGCATACTTTGGAGGTGACTCATGAGGGTACATCACAGGTTAAGGAGTCCAGACTTGCATTACTCATCACTGAATATGAAAGCTTCCACATGCTTCCATCAGAGTCGATTAAGGAGATATTTGCGTGGTTCACAGACATCGTCTACAAATCTACCTCTCCTGGAAAGCCGTACTCGAGTCTGGAGCAAATCAGAAAGATCTTGAGAGCGTTGCCAAGCTCCTTCCGCCCCAAGATTACAGCTATTCAGGAAGCGAAGGATTTATCACAGATGAAAGTGGAAGACTAGATAGGGAACCTGATGTCCCATGAGCTGGAGCTGCAGGTCATTGAACTTAAAGAGAAAGATGAAATCAAGACTTCAAAGGCACTAGCCCTTCAGGCTAAAGAGGATGAAGATGGAGATGAAGAGGATGATTTTTGGTGAGAAGCTTCAAGAGATATATCAGAACAGGCAATGTGAGATCAGAGATGCTAAAAAGGTTTAACAAGTTTAATTCTGCAAATAAATTTTCTGAGCAGACTACTACTGATTCTGTTATATGTTTTAAATGGAAAAAGCAGGGACACTTCATGAAGCAATGTCCTCAATTAAAGAATAACATTGCAGATAAAAAAGGAAAGTCACTAGTGCTAACATGGCATACGTACAGCGAGGATGAATCTCAAGAGGAAGTTGCGCACTCCTCCCTTTGCCTGATGGGAGAACTAGACGAGGTAAAATCTCTAACCAAAGCTCAACTTGTGACTACTTTTAAAGAAATGTAAGATGAAATTCAAAGCTTGGAAGCAACTGTTGAGTTACTTGAATCCCATATATAGAAGTTTAAAAATGCCAACTTTGAACTGCAGCAAGACAACTATAACATGTCATTAGAAGTTGATCAAATAAAAGAAAAGCTTGCTGAATGTAATTCCACAATCAGTTCATTAAAAAGGGAAAATCTAGCATGCCTGCTGAAACTGAATGTCTTAATTGCTCTACTCTGCTTAAAGATATTAGCATGTTTAAACAAAATATAATTAAGCGAGAAGTTGAAAATGAATTGCAAAATGAGAAAATTTGCATGCTAATCAATGAAAACAAAGAGCTAGAAAAGAAGATGGTTAAAATGAAAAAGAGTGAGGAAGAGAACAAAAGGCCATTATTAGTAAATGTACCATGCTTGTTAATGAGAACATGTTCTTAAAATATAAAATATCTGATCTTGAATTGTCTATTAAAAAATTTGGTGTTGGAAAGCATTCATTAGACATTATTCTAGGAAATCAGATACATGGAAATAATAGGCGTGGTTTGGGCTATGGAAATAAAATTGATGAAAGGCCTATAATTAATAGAAAGTATCAAAAAGAAACTGGTATAGGAAGAAGTATGTTTGCTTAATGTTATACATATGGTGGTGTTGGTCATGCTTCTTATAATTGCAAGTATAGGAACACAAACATCAAATTTAAGCAAATTTGGGTTCCAAAAGGTAAAGTGACTAACACTAGTGGACCTATTTGGATTCCTAGGTCACACGTATCATGCTCTTCTTATATGTAAGGGACAACGGTGTGAGTGGTACTTAGACTCTGGCTGCTTAAGACACATGACACGTTATAATGAAAAGTTCCTTAGCCTTGCAAAGCATGAAGGAGGAAGTTTTACTTTAGGGGACAATGGAAAATGCAAGGTAATTGGTAAAGGTGTTGTAGGTAACGACACCTTTCAGCTTACAGATTTCCTATTGGTTGAAAAGCTTAATCATAACCTCATTTCTATCAGTCAACTGTGTGACAAAGGTATGAAAGTTGAATTTAATGCAAAACTTTTTAAAATCATTGATAGCTCCACAGGTGACACTATTATTACGGCAAATAGAAAGAATAATGTTTATAATCTTATGATTGAAGAACTAAATGTCTCTAAATGCTTGCTTGTAGGTGAAGAAGAGGCCACACTATGGCATAGACGATTAGCACATGCAAGCATGAGATTGCTAAAGAAGCTGGAAAGCAAAAATCTGGTAAGAGGACTATCACATCAAACATATGTGAATGGTAAGTTGTGCGTGGAATGCACAAAAGGTAAGCAAACTAGATATACTTTCTCTAGCATTAATGAAGTTGCCACCACACGCATATTGGAATTAGTGCACATGGACTTATTTGGTCCCACAGACATTGCTAGACTAGGAGGTAAAAGTATTGTTTAGTACTGGTTGATGATTTCTTTAGATATACATGTGTTTACTTCCTAGCCAAAAAATCAGACTCATTTGACAATTTTGAAAACTGTTGCATACATGTTTCTAATGAGAAAAATTCTTCCATTGTAAAAATTAGAAGCGATCATGGAGGTGAGTTTGAAAATGCTATTTTCGAAAAATTGTCATGAAAAAGGAATTTTACATGAATTCTCTTCTCCTAGAATACCTCAACAAAATGGGGTGGTCGAAAGAAAGAATCGCACATTAAAAGAGATGGCTAGGAGTATGTTAAATGAATATAGTTTACCTATGTCTTTTTTGGGCTGAGGCCATTAATACTGCATGCCATGTATACAATAGAGTTATGCTTAGACCTATACTAAATAAAACTTCTTATGAACTATGGCAAGACAACACCCCGAAATTTTCTTGCTTTAGAGTTTTTGGATGCACGTGATATATACTAAATACTGCAGATCAGCTTGGCATATTTGAATCCAAATCAGATGAGGGAGTGTTCGTGGGATATTCATCTAGGAGCAGAGCATACATGATTTATAATAAACGCACCCTTGCTATTATTGAATATATAAATGTTAAATTTGATGAATCTGATATAAATTCTTTGAATTGCAGGCAGAACGATGAAGAGGAAAATGTAGAACAAATCATTCCAATGAATAATGAGGAGCAACCTGAAAGAGAAGAGGAAACTGAAACTGCACAGCTGAAATAGAAGATGAAGTAGTTACCAGAGGAGAGCTAAGATTCAATCCAAACCACCCATCAGATTTGATTCTAGGTGAGCCTACGGCAGGTATTCGCACACGTTTCTCTTTTAGAGATCTTTGAGCTCTATGTATTTATGGTGATTTTATTTCTGAAATTGAGCCTAATAATATTGAAACTGATTTAGAAGAGGAAAGTTGGGTTTTGGCCATGCAAGATGAACTGAATCAATTTTTTAGAAATAATGTTTGGAAATTTGTGCCAAGACGCACTGATTATCTTATAGTTGGTACTAAATGGGTGTTTAAAAATAAGCACGATGAATCTTGTAATGTTATTAGAAACAAAGCTAGGTTGGTAGCTAAAGGTTATAATCAAATTGAAGGAATTGATGTTGAAGAGACTTTTGCACCAGTTGCTAGGCTTGAGTCCATTAGGATCTTGCTAGCTTTTGCAAGTTATAAAGGGCTCAAACTGAAACAAATGGATGTAAAAAGTGCCTTTCTTAATGGCTACCTAAAAGAAGAGGTATTTGTTGAGCAACCCCCAGGTTTTGAAAGCCATAATTTTCCAAACCATGTTTATAAATTAGAAAAAACTTTGTATGTTCTTAAGTAAGCTCCACGAGCTTGGTATAACCGTCTAAGCACATATTTGTTGGAAAATGATTTTAAAAAGGGGAGTGCTGACAATACATTATTCTTGATGCATAGTTTTGATGATTTTCTCATTGTGCAAATATATGTTAATGATATTATTTATTGTGCTACTAACGATCTCCTATGTCAAAAGTTTGAGAAAGTCATGCATGATCAGTTTGAAATGAGCCTTGTGCGAGAGCTGAAATATTTTCTGGGGTTCCAAGTAAAGAAAGGAAATGAAGGCATCTTTTTATCTCAAATCAAATACATCAACGAGCTTCTGAAATTTTTTGGGATGGAGAAGTCGAAAGGAATTGGAACGCCGATGTGCCCCAATACAAAAATGGACAAGGATGAACAAGGAGTTGCAGTGGAGCAAAAGCTATATCGAGGTATGATTGGTTCCTTGTTGTACTTGACTGCTTCTAGGCCTGATATAATGTTTGATGTGCTTGTGTGCACGCTTTCAATCAAACCCAAAAGAGTCTCATTTAAAAGCCATTAAACGGATCTTTATGTACCTAATTACAACACCTACTTTAGGCCTTTGGTATCCTTCTAGTGGTAATTTTGATTTGTTGGGTTATTCTGATACTGATTATGCGAGAGGCTTAACTGATAGAAAGAGCACTAGTGGCACTTGGTTTATGCAAGGACACTCTTTAGTATCATGGTCTAGCCGTAAGCAAAATAGTGTTGTATTATCCACTACTGAAGCAGAGTACATTGCATAAGGCAGCTGCTGTGCTCAAGTATTGTAGATGATGCAAACATTATCTGAATACAGACTAGATCTTAAAAGAGTACATCTTAGATGTGAAAGCAAAAGTTCCATAGATCTCCCTAATAATCTCATACACCACTCTCGTACTAAACATATTGACGTAAGACACCATTTTCTTAGAGATCACCTCACTAAAGAGGATGTGTCTGTTGAGTTCGTTCCCACGAAATCACAACTCGCAGACATATTCACCAGACCTTTAGTTGAGGCTCGCTTTTGTCGTCTTCGTCTTGAGCTTGGTATTATTGATAAAAATTAGTACGAAATTTCATGCTTTCTTGTGTGATTGAACTTTTTATAGTTTGTGTGCTAGTAGTTGCATTGTTTTGTGTGCATGATTTTTTTTGTTTGTGTGCATGTGTTTGCTTTAGTACTTCATGCATAAAAACAAAAACAAAAAAATTTTAAAACAAAAAAATAACAAAAAAATGGTGATTAAATGTGTATCTTTCTTTTTGATTCATTAAAATAAGTCCTCATGAATGATTTTCATATCTATGTAGAAATTAGTGTATTATTGCTTTTGCAACATGCACATGTTTATCTTTCTAAATATTCATGACATGATCAATGACTGAAAATAAATTGAGTTTTACACCTACTATTTCACTTCCACATGTATTATTATTGTTGCACATTTTGGAGATATCATTTATGAAGTATGGAAAGTGAACGTAGGAGAAAAACTTAACTGAAAATCTGAGGGATATGATATACATTGCCATGGATAAAAATTGAGCATTAAAAAAAACTATACTACAAGTATAAAAATGAAGAAGAAGGTTAATTGCTTCGAATGAAAAATGGATACAATCCCTGGCAACTGTATTACCCACGAGTATCCAACATAAGCTTTATGGGTAAACTTTAACGTTGGTGTATCTACTCATCAAGCAATGCCACCCCCACATCTAAGTGTCCTTATAGGCTATGTTTTGGGGTGTGGTACCTTAAACTCATTTTTAATGAGATGTGGAAAATTAATCCTAGGTGATAGAACGTTAAATGGAAAATGAGGATTGGTTTTGGTTGGCTTTCCTAAATGATTCTACTTAAGTGCTTCAATTTTAATCATCACACGTACATGTTAGTGTTGAATTCTTCGTTGTTTAATTTCATTGGATTATGACTTGATTATTCTGTGATGGTATGCATGCAATTGTTGGTAAAGGTTTATAATGCTCTCTTTTTGCATGTTATATGTTATTGACTTCGTGTTTCAACTTTTGATGATAACAAAGGGGAAGAAAAATTGGGAAGATTTGGTTCTATGATATGAATTGGTATTGGTATTGTGTGCTTTATTGGTTCTATGATATGAATTGGTATTGGTATTGTGTGCTTTAACTTGGTATTTGGTGCCATAACTTGGTATTTGATACTTGGTACTATGAATTGGTGTTGTGTGCATTGATATTTAATATTGATGCTCATGAAAATATGGATGCTTGATTAAGGGGGAGCATAAATAGGGGGAGCATGCATGTTGTTACCTTTGCACATCATTGTTTGCACACCATTATATATCATTGCATGTCACCCTCTATCGTCACACTTTCACACACACTATTTGAAAAGTTATTGCTCAAATTTTATACTTAGTTTGTCACTGATCACTCCATATTTTACACCTTTTTTCTGCATGTTTGCATGCCGTTTTGATTGCCCATATCGCGTTTTCCACGATTATTCGACAATATTGTGATGCTTTTCACTATTTCTTGTTTTTGTCGTATTTCAGGAGATATGGAGCGATTTGGAGTGATTTTGAGATCAAGAGGATTTGCACCCACTCCGGAGTGTCACCCACAGCTCTTTGAGGGCCATTCAGCGATGTAAGACGAGTGGAAGAAGAAGGAACTTTGTAGGAGCGACGAGGAGGAGAAACGAAGAAGATTGGGCATCTACATCATGTCACTCGACCGAGTAAAGTACTCACTCGGCCGAGAAAAGAAGCTCGCTCCGTCGACCAGACCGGACACACATAATAGAAGAATATCAGCATGCCCTCGGTCGAGTGACGATAGACCACTCAGCCGAGTATGGAGATCCCCTCGCCCGGGTGGCACGGGAAAATCCATCCAAAAAGAGGCCGACTTACTGGAAATCTACAATCGCCCTGAGAGTTCCGACTCGGCCAAGCATGGAATGCCCCTCGACCGAGTGAGTAAAGCAACTCGACCGAGTCACCTCCGAAGACAGACCCCTGAAAACCCCCGACTTACTGGAAATCACAGGGTTTGTCACTCGGCCGAGTGAGCCGTTCCGCCTGCTGCGTAAGTTGCGATTTCTGGGATGCGTAGGGGCAGTTTGGTCACGATTTTTTGGGCGATTTTAGGGGCTTTTGCTAGGGTTTTTAGGGGCTATATAAGGGGTTTGTCGCCATCATTTAGAGGGGGTTCCCAAAATGTTTTATTAGTGATTATTTTAGAGGTTAGGCCATGCTCTAGGCCCCCTCTTGGATCTAAAAGCTTGTATTTGGATTGAAGATCTTCATCAAAGCTAAGTATTTTGTTCGTGTTATTTGAATCTTTGTTTTTCTATCTTTTTGTATGCAAGCAATGATTTTTATTGATTCTCATATCGTTATTGCTATGCTTGAGTAGATTTGTTGTTCTAGGACATGGGGATGAACCCTATGGATCTAATTTCAGATTTGTGATGAATGAATTACTAAATTGCTAGAATTTCTAGGAGGTTAGGTTGTGATCGATTTATTACGGATAGCTAGGGATTTCCATTGATTGGGGTTTGCAAGAGATTGGATTCTAATCGATGGGAAGGCCTAGATATTCGATTTAGGTTTATAATCGAGACTCTCTAAACTTGGTTTGCAAGAGATTGGACCAAAGCTAGGATTTTTATTATAAATCTATACACATATTCGTTTGTAAGAGATTGGACGAATACGAACTATCACAACTAGATCGTAAGTCGAGTTTGCACGAGAGTGGGCTCGAGGGGCGATTGAACGATGATGTCGATCCTAATGATAGTGGCTTAGGCTAGGGTTTGCAAGAGATTGGGCCCTATCCTAGGTTGCTATAGACCGAAAATAGCGCGAGAGTGTGAGCTTGGTTCTCTATTCAGTTACGACTAGTTCACCCCAACACAAGCCTAGTAATAATGAGATTCACTATTTACAATGATGTATGATGATCCGTAGTGGGGATTCCCTAGCTCTAGACTCTTTTATTGTATTAAATTTGAATCGATACTTTATCCGCCTTCTTTATCACTGACACCGACATCCACCACCGTTTTCATTATATCATTCCATAACCATCTCCACCAATAAAACATTCGTAGTTGAGCCAACCTAGGATAGATTGGAACCAACACCACCTCCTCGTGTTCGATACCTGCTCGCCACTTGACCGTGCACTTGCGGTAAAACTATAATCGTTCTCCGGGTGTATATCCGGGGCCGACCAAGTTTTTGGTGCCGTTGCCGGGGAGGTGTTTCCTGTTGGGTGCCAATTTGTCACAATTAGGTTGATTAGACTTTTAAAAAAATTTAAAGAAATTTTCACCCCCGACACCATTATTATCATTTCTATATTCTTTTGTGCCACTGATATTTTTCTCCGGGTATTTATCTTTGTTGATCAGGTGCTATGGATTATACTACGTGGACCACAGATTTTGATCAGAGTGCTCAGATGGAAGAATACTATTATGATCAGAGTGCTCAGATGGGAGAATACTATTTTGATCAGAGTGCTCAGATGGGAGAATACTATTATGATCAGAGTGCTCAGATGGGAGAATACTATTTTGATCAGAGTGCTCAGATGGGAGAAAACTTTTTTGATGAGATGCATGCACACCAGATTGAAATACAAGCCAGGCTTGATAAGAGCAACCTTCAATTGGAATGGACGAAGAGGGTACTTAAAATGAATGCGCTCAAGCTTAAGGTTGCAGAGATTTCCAAAGATATTAGTTCTGCTTCTTCATATTATGGGCAAGAAGCATCACCGATCATATTGCCAGAGCAAGAATGTGCCGTCATCGATCCCACATCCTACGATACAACTATTGCATATAAAGAATGGATGGACGAAGAGGCCGTGGGGGAAGCAGAAATTGAGTCATTTGCACATCCAGAGGAGGATGCATTTCAGAGATTATTGGAAGGCCTCTTAGAGTCAGTGAGGTTCACCTGTTCAGAGAGCATTACAGCAGGTGATGCATTTGAGCGACGATTTGCAGATTTTGTTATGAACCGTGTTTCAGCTGCAGGAACAATTGAGGAGGACATCCATGACAGTCTTGAGGGGGATAGACTATATTTTTGGATTACTTGCGGGTATTCTCCTCCACATGATACTTCCCCACAAGTTGACACACATGAGCAGCCAGCATCACCATTCCAGAGAGAGCATACAGAGCATATTGATGAGAAGGCAAAGGAGCACACTGTCAAGCCAGAGCATATTGATGAGGAGTCCTTACACACAGAGCCAGAGCTTATCGCCGAGGAGGTCATGCATCGGGACGAGGACATAGCCATTCATGAGGATCCCGAGCACTACCCTCCTCCATTTGAGCTTCCGCTGCCACCTCATCCTTCCATTGACGCCGAGGACTATCCCACAGAACTTATGGCTCCCTTTCATGATACACATACATATGAACAAAAGGTACAATGGGATGTATACGAGGAGGAGAGCGAGGAGTTAGCACCCATGGACGCATATGAATATGATCAAGAGGTGCGCTGGGATGAGTCTGACGATGATGAGGAGCATCTTGATGAGGTCCACACCTATGATCTAGATTTACCTGCGCAACATAGAGAAGACACCATGGAGACAGCTATCACGGCACGTGAGGATATTGGATTATTTCCAGGGAAGTATCATCCACCATTATTTATTCCATATATTTCTATAGACGATCCTCTTTGGGATAATTTTATTACGAGGGTGAATTTTTTGCAGCGAACTGATGCATCCTATTCTCTGCAGGGTACAGGTGGAGTCCTTATGGGAAAGCTGGAGGATGCATTGCTGGAGTTCGTTGGAGTCCGTGGACACACGCATCTGGAAGAGCCACGGAAGGAGCAGTTGGAGCAATTGCCTGCACCGGCAAAGATACTGGATCCGCCTTTTGCTATAGGTGATATCAATCCAGTAGTGTAGAAATTTTTATGCTTTAAATAAATACGAATTCTCTCGACAGCGAGAGGATCGTATAGATTTGCTTGAATAAATATTACCTCCTATGATGGCAACAAAAATTTTTACACCCCAAACCCATTATATATATTAATTGCCCTCTTTATATTTTGATGTGTCACATCCTTTTTGCTCACCACCCATCGAGCATTTCTTTCAAGTGAATACTCACATTCTTATTCGTTTGACTCAATCTCGCTTAGCAAAGCCATGACATTTTTGATCGAGTCATTTGAATATGATTGTTTAGCATAAGCTTGGGAGAAAGCGCTCTCATGCATCATTGCATGTGCATGTAGTTGCATTAGGATTTCATGTCATTCATTTCATCATTTTTCATTCACCTCCCTCATATTTATCGTTGTTCCTCATATTTTTCCTTTTATGATCACATTGAGGACAATGTGAAGTTTAAGTTTGGGGGAGTGCATTTCCATGCCATCTAGTTGTACTTTTACTTTATTTTTAGGGTTTTTAAGAATTTTTTCAAAATTTTGCATCATCTTTTTGAATTTTCCATCTTATTTTCCTTTTATGTGTGTTCATGCGTCATGTTGTGTGATTGTTTTCCTTTTCTTTCCTTCTTTTATTATTTATTTCTTTATTTTCCTTTCTCTTCTTCAGCTAGATGAGTTTTGTATGATGATAAATCTTATTGCTTTACCAACCATCACGATGCTTATTATTCCTTGCCATGCTACTTTGAGTATTCCATAGTCTTGCTATCCATGTGCTTGCTTATATATTCTTTTGATGATTCATCTATATGAATGCATGATATTAATTGAAGCTGAATGTATTGATTAGTGTTTAGTATGCTTTTGTTGTAAATGCACCAAGATTCACACATCATTAGTATATCTGAAGCATCAATTTTATTGTCTTATTCACCTTCTGTTGCATGCCTGATATGGTTGTAAACTTTACTGCTTGACTTCATTATTTATTGAAATGATTGAGAATATCCATATTTACATATGAGTTTTAGTTGAAGTATTATTTTATTGAACCGTTCGTGCACATCTTAGAGTGAACCGAGTGCTACATTATTTCTTTCTCCACATATATCTTTTATTCTCTACATGTCACTTGAGTTCACCTCCTAAATTATTTTGTTGTAAATGCACCAAGATTCACACATCATTAGTATATCTGAAGCATCAATTTTATTGTCTTATTCACCTTCTGTTGCATGCCTGATATGGTTGTAAACTTTACTGCTTGACTTCATTATTTATTGAAATGATTGAGAATATCCATATTTACATATGAGTTTTAGTTGAAGTATTATTTTATTGAACCGTTCGTGCACATCTTAGAGTGAACCGAGTGCTACATTATTTCTTTCTCCACATATATCTTTTATTCTCTACATGTCACTTGAGTTCACCTCCTAAAGCTACTTATATCGCATCTATTTCCGAAAAATCCCTACAAAAGAAAAGGGTTGCTCCAAAAAGTCCAAAAAGCCAAAAAGGAGCCAAAAATCAAAAATACAAATCAAATTGCTACTACAAAAATTCAAGAGAAAAATTAGAAACAAAGTCCAAAATAAAAAAAATATTTCTCTATCTCATTATCGGAGCCACAAAAATGCTTGGAAAAACCAAGGCAAAAATCCCATTTTTCATTATTATATTCCTTTGGATGCGACACCTCAAGTTAAGCTTGGGGGGGTGAATTCATTTGACCAAATGAGTGAGTATGACCTTAGAGTGGAGACGTGCATGAATGAGAATATTCGATAATGCTTAGACTTTGCAAAATATATTAGATATGGATATTTTTCATGATTTGAAATAAATATGTGAATGCCATGACTCTTATTCTATTCTCTATTGCATGCTTGGTGTGTATCTTATATGCTTCATTTATAACTTTTGATTGAAAAGTGCATCGCCAATGAATTGTATATTATATTCTATGAAATTCATGATGTGAATATGAGTTGATTGCATGAATTTAGGGAGTCCCTTCATTTGTTCTTAAAAGCTTGCAAGTACCATGTTTAAATAAGATATGAAATCTTTATAGCATGAGATTCGTATTTTCTGAGTTATCAGGATGTGTAGCTTATGGCTTGAGATCTGAGAGAATAATCTAGCGACCCCTTCCACCTCGTTTTCTTTCTTTTTCATTTCATTTCCTTTGTATTCATGTCCAGAGTTCGTCTCTTTACTTATCTTCCTCGAGGACGAGTAAGAGGCAAGCTGGGGGATTTTGATCACTCTATATTTTACATCTTTTTTCTGCATGTTTGCATGCCGTTTTGATCGCTTATATCGTGTTTTCCACGATTATTCGACAATATTGCGATGCTTTTCACTATTTCTTGTTTTTATCGTATTTCAGGAGATATGGAGCGATTTCGAGTGATTTTGAGATCAAGAGGATTTGCACCCACTCCGGAGTGTCACCCACATCTCTTTTGAGGGCCATTCAGCGATGGAAGACGAGTGGAAGAAGAAGGAACTTCGTAGGAGCGACGAGGAGGAGAAACGAAGAAGATTGGGCATCTACAGCATGTCACTCGGCCGAGTGAAGCACTCACTCGGCCGAGCAAAGAAGCTCGCTCGGCCGACCAGACCGGACACACACAACAGAAGAATATCAGCATGCCCTCGGCCGAGTGACGATAGACCACTCGGCCGAGTATGGAGATCCCCTCGCCCAAGTGGCACGGGAAAATCCATCCAAAAGAGGCCGACTTACTGGAAATCTACAGTCGACCTGAGAGTTTCGACTCGGCCGAGCATGGAATGCCCCTCGGCCGAGTGAGTAAAGCCACTCGACCGAGTCACCTCCGAAGACAGACCCCCGAAAACCCCCAATTTACTGGAAATCTACAGGGTTTGTCACTCGGCCGAGTGACATTTGTCACTCGACCGAGTGAGCCGTTCCGCCTGCTGTGTAAGTTGCGATTTCTAGGCTGCGCAGGGGCAGTTTGGTCGCAATTTTGTGGGCGATTTTAGGGGCTTTTGCTAGGATTTTTTGGGGGCTATATAAGGGGTTTGTAGCCATCATTATAGGGGGTTCCCAAAATGTTTTATTAGTGATTATTTTAGAGGTTAGTCCATGCCCTAGGCCCCCTCTTGGATCTAAAAGCTTGTATTTGGATTGAAGATCTTCATCAAAGCTAAGTATTTTGTTCTTGTTATTTGAATCTTTGTTTTTCTATCTTTTTGTATGTAAGCAATGATTTTTATTGATTCTTATATCGTTATTGCTATGCTTGAGTAGATTTGTTGTTCTAGGGCATGGGGATGAACCCTATGGATATAATTTCAGATTTGTGATGAATGAATTACTAAATTGCTAGAATTGCTAGGAGGTTAGGTTGTGATCGATTTATTATGGATAGCTAGGGATTTCCATCGATTGGGGTTTGCAAGAGATTGGATTCTAATCGATGGGAAGGCCTAGATATTCGATTTAGGTTTATAATCGAGATTCTCTAGACTTGGTTTGCAAGAGATTGGACCAAAGCTAGGATTTTTATTATAAATCTATACACATATTCGTATGCAAGAGATTGGACGAATACGAACTATCACAACCTAGATCGTAACTCGAGTTTGCACGAGAGTGGGCTCGAGGGGCAATTGAACGATGATGTCGATCCTAATGCTAGTGGCTTAGGCTAGGGTTTGCAAGAGATTGGGCCCTATCCTAGGTTGCTATAGACCGGCAATAGCACGAGAGCGTGAGCTTGGTTCTCTATTCAGTTACGACTAGTTCACCTCCAACACAAGCCTAGTAATAATGAGATTCACTATTTTCAATGATGTATGACGATCCGTAGTGGGGATTCCCTAGCTCTAGACTCTTTTATTGTATTAAATTTGAATCGATACTTTATCCGCCTTCTTTATCACTGACACCGACATCCACCACCATTTCCATTATATCATTCAATAACCATCTCCACCAATAAAACATTCCTAGTCGAGCCAACCTAGGATAGATTGGAACCAACACCACCTCCTCGTGTTCGATACCCACTCACCACTTGACCGTGCGCTTGCGGTAAAACTACAATCGTTCTCCGGGTGTATATCCGGGGCCGACCAGTCATCATCAAAATGGGGAGATTGTTGGTAGCAACGATCTATGAACTTCATGTTTGATGATAACAAACGTGAGTGAGCGTTTTTAACATGTACGCTAAGTGTTTCAGGAATGGGCAAGCTTAAAGATGCATAATGGGGGACTTGGTCAAAATGAGGAGGGAATCCAAATCTCATTTGGATTGGTTCACATCAATGGGTGCACTATTCAAGTCTCTATCTAATCTAACTTAGATCCCATCTCTATTGGAAATCACCCTAGCACTAGGGTTCTCCTAGCCGCAATCATCCAAGCCATTGGATCTTTTCATTGCCGCAAATCCTACCCTTTGAATCCCCTATTGCCGCAACAACTCCAAGCCCTCTCATATTTAACCCATCATCTGACAACCTCAAAAGGCCGAAACCTAAAGAGATATATTATCTCAAGAGTCGTAACTTTAAGGAACCAAGCAGCTCACGTGCGCACGCTTTGAGGAATCAAAAAAATCAAAGAGGAAGAGCCGCAATTTTAAGAGAGCTCATCATCAAAAATTAAAAGGAGTAGTCGCACAAAAATTCCCTTTGAAACATAAAAGAGCTTTCTCTGACTTGACTCAGCTTGGTCTACTTGACTCAGCGGTTAGAGTATCGCTTTCATACGGCGAGAGTCATTGGTTCAAATCCAGCTGCCGTTTCTTTTATTCTCCCAAAAATATTCCCAGGAGCCGAAAATTTTGCCAAAACAGTTCATCTCTCACAGTCGAAATTTTGTTGTTTTCTCTCTTCCTTATTGAAAGTCTCAAAGCTCTTCGTCAAAAAATCATATAGGGAGGCCGCTACACTTTTGTCCATAGCCAATCATCAAAAAAACTCAGGCCAAATTGTTTTACCATTGCAAATCTCAAAAAATCCCAGAGCAGCAGTTTGTTTTCTCCTTGAGGCAGCCGTAAGATTCTCAACCAAGCCGCAACATTTCAAGCCGCACCTTCCAAGGAGTTAGGACTAGAGACAAGGGACTACTACTTGTCAGACTGCTTCTGACCATGCGTTGAACAACAGAGACACCAACGCCACCACAAACTGAGCGATTCTAAGCTCATACTTTACTATATTTTGTGATATTGTGTTGTAATCTTTGTAGAACAATTTATTATCTTTTTGGGGACTTGGCTAGTTGGGGCTAGCCAAGAGAGAGCTTTACTAGGATTGTTATTATTTGGACACTTTGGTGAGTGCTGGTACTGAGAGCCAGTTGAGTATAGAGTTGGTCCTCTAGCTACAGTTTGTACCGGTTAACTTTAATAATCTAGTATTGCTTTTGGGGCTGGACGTAGGTCGTTGGGATGACCGAACCAGGGTATATCGCATGTGCATGCTGTGACTGGTTTACTATACTCTGCGTCTGATTGATTGTACTATAACTGCCTGAGATTTCGTGTGGGTTGCATGAATATTTTTATAAGCCTATTTACCCCCTCTAGGTTTAGATCCAGATCTAACACATCTCTCCCCCTTGATCAATGCATTATTTTTCTACTCTCCCCATTTTGGCAGTTATCAAAAAAGGACACAAATACTACTGAACAATGTTAAGAATGAGGCGTGAAACAAGATTGGCATATCAGAGAAACAATAAATTGATGACGATGCTAATGCTTACTCCACATGAAATCAAACTATAATAAATGTCATGAGCATTGAAAGCATGTGTTCATTGTAAGAAACTAACAAGAAGATGTTGTATTATAAGACATTTTGACAATTTGAAGAGTGCTTAGAAACTAAGAGATCAAAATATAAGATTATCATAAACAATTTTTGAGCTTTCATTGCTATGGAATTTTCAATGAGTATAGTGTAGGGAGACACCAAGCAAGGGATACCAAGGTGTTAAATTTCCTGTCCTTTGGAATTGAGGTGAACTAAGTGTTACTTCATCAACCATATTTCATACGCATTGCTCAACAAACCCGCGAAATCCGGTAACTAGCCACCGGTATCAAATGTAACATATTTAAAAATGTTTTGCTAATCCTTTTTTTGAAATGCTCATTGCATTTTTTTAAATTACAATGTTGGTGTCTCAGAATAGTGATGCATGAAGGCATTGACATATTCGACTCCTACTATAAAATTTTTCATAGAGAATTAAGCACACAAAATAGTAAAGACAACATATAGGTTCAAAATCTTTATAATCTAAGCACCTCCAATTGTCTCCATATTTTATAAGACTCAATCAATCTATTTGATTCGTTCACTTTGGCATGCTAACAACTTTCACTTTTTCATTGATAATTCAAGCATGTGGATTTTACAAAAATATGGGGCATCATCATCAAAATCATATTAATGTTTCTAGGATGTCTAATATGGTTCATGTCAAATACTCAACCGAAGACAATAATATTCATGACGGACATGCATGCACATACAATGAATGAACGAACCCATTGTGATATAAATTAGTGTGCAATGTGTATAGGTTAGATACAATGTTTAATCATGTGTATGTGCATGGATTTGCATGTTAATGCTCAATTAGTGACATAATCCCAAACTCCCTTCGAATGAAGCAAAATTGTTTTTGGTTTAAGGGTTTGGTGAATATGGCAGCTAATTGTTTTAGGTATCAATATATCCTGAAGAGATGTCTTTCTTATCAACATGATCTTTAAGAAAGTGGTGACGAATATCAATATGTTTTGTCCTAGAGTGTAGAATAGGATTTTTAGATAGATCTATAGTACTCTTGTTGTCACACCAAATGGTTGTAGGTTGGAAAGTAAGATCTAACCTCTGAGGGTTTGTCTTATCCATAGAATTTGAGCACAATAACAACCCGTCGAAACATATTCAGCTTTGGTTGTACTCAATGCTATGGAGTTTTGCTTCTTGGAAAACCACTAAACAGGAGACATACCTAGTAGTTGGTAAGTGCACGCAGTACTTTTACGATCGGTCTTACTTCCCGCAAAATCCGCATCATAATATCGTACAAGCTCAAATGATGTGGAACAAGGATACCATAAACCAAAATCTAAAGTTCCTTTAACATATCTAATTATTTGTTTAACTAAAGAAAGATGGGACTCTTTAGGACAAAATTGAAACCGAGCACATAAACACACACTAAACATTATATCAGGCATACTAGCTGTCAAATATAATAGGCTACGAATAATACCTCGGTACAAGCGTTCATCCACTTTCTTACCATTTCGTCTTTATCCACTGTTGCTGTCGTTGACATGGGAGTAGAGCACTCCTTAGCATTTTCATGTCCAAACTTCTTTACTAGCTCCTTTGCATATTTTTCTTGATTGATGAATATTCCATCCTCACATTGTTTGATTTGCAATCCAAGCATGAATGTGAGTTCACCCATCAAGCTCTTATCAAATTTCCTAGACATACAAGTAGCAAATTCCTCACAGAGTAGATTGTTAGTAGCACCAAAAACGATATCATTAACATATATTTGCACTACAAGTAAATCTTTATTTTGATGTTTAACAAATAGAGTTTTATCCGCCTTTCCCAAGGAAAAATTGTTTTCAAGCAAAAACTGTAATGCCCTAGAAGGTACTGCACAAGTACTAGAGGGAGGTGAATAGTACTTTAAAATAATCAAGAGTCTAATTCCTAATTATTGTGCAAACACAAACAACTATGCGGAATAAATAAGAACAACAATAGAATCATAACGCAAACAAACGATGTAATGGGTTCGGATCCACCCAAGTCTCCCCGACTTGTTTCCGATGATCCTACGTCCCAGACACCCGGATCCCTTCCGGCTACTTGAGTTAGAGTCCACTAACTCAAGGTTCCACTAAACAACTTGTTGTAGAAACTACTATAAGATCAAACAATACAACGATTCGTTTCGTAACTCCCACAAACCGGGATCACGAACTTCTCTCACACAAACCGAGAGATAAACTCAATTAACAAATATAGTGAAATATAAATTGCTTACCACAAAATCCTATGCCTTGAGAAATACTTACGGATTTAGGGCAAGGAGAAATTGTGAGAAAGGATGATCACGAAACCCTAGCGCCACCAAGATGAACAGCGTGAGATGGCTAGGACGATGATGAAGATCGTGATTCAATTTCTCAGAGGAATGATCGCACACGATCTGAAAATCTCTTGAAAGGATTTAGGTCAAAAACGTGAGAGAGAGATTTTTCGAGAGGGAGAACTCTTAGCAATTGATAATCGAATGAATGAAAATTAGATCTGAAATCTCTCTCATAATAGAGAAATTTCCATGTTTGAAACGAGTCAAACTAATATGGAAAGAATCAAAACATATCAAGAAAAATCGTGAAAATAAAATCTCCAACGGCTGGACAATTAAAGCAGCTTAATCGGTCTAAGAAGGATCACTGACCGATTAGTTTGAGAACTAGTCGGTCGGTGTACCTTCTTGGACCGACTAGATGGTCGACAGAGAATTTAGTGAAATAGGGAGGATAAACTAGTCGGTCTAAGAAGAAACATCAACCGACTAGTTTGACAACTAGTCGGTCGGCGAACCTTCTTGGACCGACTAATTGGTCAATAGTAACTAGGCTGAAATACACAAGGATGGCTAGTCGGTTAAAGAAGACTTTCGAACCGATTAGATCATCTTCTAGTCCGTTGGTCCTTCTACTTGAACCAACTAAGATGCACACAGAACCATGAGAAGAAGCGATAAGCTACGGAAAACTTTCTAATGGCTTCTAAGGCAATCCTAGAGATAAGATACGATATATAAGAGGATAACTAAGGCAAGTACTACTCAAGGCTTAACATTCTAGAAGACAATAAAAAATAAATATTACAAGCCGTCTTCAAAAGCTTCTACATGAAGATTCTGAATCCCTTGACTTCATCAATACTCCTTGTGCTTCAACGAAGCTTTAAGCACATCGATCACACACTCTAAATAAGTCGTGGGACGTCGCTTGAGATCTACAAAGTAATTTGGCGACGATCTTCATAACTGCGCTCAAAGAGAATTAGTACCCAATATTTATGTTTGTTCATCATCAAAACCAAATCAGGGGATTCAATACTCAACATTCTCCCCCTTTTGGTGATGACAAACCAATATAAATATAAATCAATAATAATGAGATAAATGGAATTTACTTACTCCCCCTGCATTGATGACACGTTAGTTCCATATTTAACTAATAAACAGAAGCATCAATCAGCAGAGAAAATTATAACACATGATCCAACTATTGAAATATAGGATCGGAATCCATAGATTTTTATATCTTCACTCCCCCTGAATCTAACATATCCAATTAGATTCCCGGTAATGTTTAAATTATCATTTAGCACTAAGTCATTATTAATTCTCTCCCCCTTTGGCATTATCCAAAAAGAGCGGAAGGAAGGCAACGACAACATCCATGGATAAAGAGAAATATAAACAAAAGAGTCAAAGAATACGACGGCGGTCCTAATGACACCAAGGAAAAATATCGAAGAAAACAAGGTGTGTCAACTAGACTAGAGTCGAAAAGCGAAACCATAAATCATCAAAATACCATCAAATCATATGATTGATTACAGGAACAATCTCTCCAATATCAATATTCGAGCAAATTGAATGATGGAAAATAATTCATGTTTTCATGCAAACAAAGCTATAAAACCAACATAATCGACAAGCGACTAAGAAAACATCAGAGACATAAGTACAATGGCACACAGAGACGAACTGCAACAGGATGTATACTCATATATAGATACATCAAAAATGATACATCCAGACAACACAAGAATATATCAAACATCAACAGATAGCAGTATAAAGTACACAACACACAACAATCCAACATACATCAAAATGTATCACAAAACATCCAAAACAACCATAAAACCATAAATACGACGTGCAAAACGAAAAATCGATCATAAATCCATTATAAAGAGAGGATATCACAACAAATCTAGCATGAGCTTATGAATATTATTATCATACAAGATTATATAAAAATATGAATCCTAAATCTCGGATTCACCCATAATCCCTAATTCTCGACGTTACCACACAAAGGTATCTTCCTTGAGTGGTTTCATGAAAATATCGGCGATTTGCTTCTGGGTTTTAACGTACACTAATATGATGTCCTTTTTAGCTACACGATCATCTAGGAAATGGTGACGGACATCTATGTGTTTGGTACGGGAGTGGTGTACCGGATTCTTAGAGAGACATATTGCACTTAGGTTGTCCACCATGATAGGGCAAGTATCACAGTTTATACCGAAGTCTTTAAGTGTGTGTCTCATCCAAAGAACCTGTGCACATGCAGCACCAGCGGCGATATATTCTGCCTCGGTGGTTGAAAATGATACGGAATTCTACTTCTTGGAAAACCAAGAGACAAGGAAATTTCCTATAAATTGGCAAGTGCCACTAGTACTCTTCCTGTCGGATTTGCATCCAGCATAATCTGCATCACTATATGAGATTAACTCATATGTGCTTGACTTTGGATAGAATAATTCGTAGTCGAGTGTGTGACTTAAATAACGGAAAATATGTTTAACCGCTATTAAGTGTGATTCCAGGTTGTGACTGATACCTAGCATAAACACATACAGTAAACATTATATCTGGCATACTAGCAGTATGATATAATAAACTACTTATCATACCTCGATATAGACGAATGTCTACATCTTTGCTGCCCGTGTCTTTATCGAGATGTGTTGTGGCGCTCGTCGGAGTCTTCTTGCTAGAAGCATTCTCCATTCCAAATCGCTTTAGCAGCTCCACAGTGTACTTGGTTTGGTGGATGAAGATTCCATCGTTCATTTGACGAATTTGGAGTCCTAAGATATATTTGAGCTCACCCATGTGGCTCATCTCAAACTGATCCTTCTTGACATTAGAAAACTCTTCACAAAGAGTGAAGTAAGTAGCGTCGAAAATGATATCATCTACGTAAATTTGAACTAGAATAATATCATGATTTGCATACTTAACGAAAAGCATTGAATCAACCTCAGCCATTTTGAAACCCAAATCCAAAAGAAAGTTCTTTAACCGGTCATACTAAGCTCTAGGAGCTTGTCTTAGACCATAAAGTGCTTTCTTTAGTTTAAAAACGTGATTTGGAAAATTTTCATTTATAAAACCCGGAGGTTGAGAAACATATACTTCCTCAACGACATCTCCGTTTAAAAACACACTCTTTACGTCCATTTGAAAAAGTTTGAAATCTTTATGGCATGCAAATGACAATAATAGCCTAATAGATTCTAATCTAGCTACAGGTGCAAAAGATTCCTCGAAATCAATACCTTCATCTTGCCTGTAGCCTTGAGCAACTAACCGAGATTTGTTCTAGTTGACATTTTGGTTCTCGTCTGTCGTGTTCTTGAAGATCCACTTCGTTCCTATAACGTTGTGGTTCTTCGGAGGCAACAGAACTAGTTCCCAGACCTCATTCCTCTCAAACTGAATGAGCTCCTCTTCCATGGCTAGGATCCAAGAGCTATCTTCGCACGCTTCATTGATATTCTTTGGCTCCACGGAAGAGACAAAGGAACACTGAGCGAAGACGTTAACTTGTGATCTTGTTCTGACACCGTCTTCCATGTTGCCAATAACTTGCTCATGGGGATGGTCACGAACTGTTGGAAGCTTTCTGGGAACACCCTGGTCACTGGAAACATTCTCAAGAGAATCATTAGTAGGGTTAGTTTCAACAGAATCAATAGCATTAGATATATCAACATGGCCACTAACTGATTCCATAGTATCATCGTCATCGATAATTCTAGGAGGGACAAAATCTTCATTAAATGAAACATGAAGAGATTCCTCGATCGTTGAGGTTCTTTTGTTGTATATCCAGTAGGCGTTGCTACGGGAGGAATATCCAACAAATATCCCCTCATCGGATCTTGGATCAACTTTGTCCAAATTATCATACGTGTTCTTGATAAAACATTTTGAACCAAAAACTCTAAAATGTTTAACTTGAGGTAACCTACCAAACAACATTTCATAACAAGTTTGTTTAGCACCGGGCCTTAAGAGTATCCTATTAAACACATAGCAAGCGGTATGTACCGCTTCTGCCCAAAATTGATGGCCAAGGTGGCTATCATCAAGCATAGTGCGAGCACATTCCACTAGCGTCCTATTCTTTCTCTCAACAACACCATTTTGAGGGGGTGCGCGAGGGAAAGAAAAGGGGTGAGTAATACCAACCTCATCACAGAAGTTTGAGAAAGACTCGTTCTCAAATTCCACTCCATGATCACTACGAATAGTGACAATGGTGGTTCCAATGAGATTTTGTACTTTCTTGACAAAAACTGTGAAGTTTTCAAAAGCATCATTTTTATTAATTAAAGTAAATACCCAAGTAAATTTAGAAAAGTCATTAACGATGACACGTCCATATCGGGCATTTCCTAATGAAGCAACTCTAGTTGGCCCAAAAAGATCTAGATGTAAAAGTTCTAGAGGCCGTTTAGATGATATGCTTTTCTTAGGTTTGAATGACGATTTTGGAAGTTTGCCTCGTTGACATGAGTCGCAAAAGTTTTTCTTACTGAAGGAAAGCATAGGGAATCCTTTTATAGAATCTAGCTTGGATAGATTGAAAAGTTTCCAAAATTCTCATGACCAAAATGTCGATGCCATAAGTGTTGCTCACTTATGTTGGCAATAAGACATTGTTCATGGGAATTTGGAATATCTAATATATATAGATCCTTATGGCGTGTGCCAGAGAACAACACATTATTATTATCATATCTCAAAATATGGCACATTCCTTTCTCAAAGCTAAGTTTGTAACCCTTGTCACAAAGTTGGCTTATTGAGATTAGATTGTGATTTAAGCCTTTAACAAGGTAAACATCACTTATAAGGGGTTTAGAGGGGTTACCAACTTTTCCAACACCTATGATGGTTCCACTCTCGTTGCCTCCGAAGACCACTCGGTTTCCATTTTCAATGGGTACCACTTCAGATAGCAACTGAGCTTTACCAGTCATGTGTTTTGAGCACCCGCTATCAAGTATCCACCCGTTCTTGGAGCTAGATTTAGATTTGTTGCTCCTATTCTTTTTCTTGAGTACCTGAAGATAAAAATATTGTATCATGGTACCCAATGTCATTGGGTCCTAAGAATTAGACCTTTGGAAGCCAAGTCCAATTGGACTTAGCTTCCCAATGTAATCATCATTGTGCACGACATTCATAAAGTATGAGTTTATGTAGGCTTGTTTCTCATGCATGCTAGTGTCCTTCGGGCCCTAAATAGTGAATGTCTTGGGAGCCCTATTCCTATTGGGAGCATGCACATGTGGTTGATTTCTACGTGGTGTATGTGTTCTACGAAGAAGTGGCCTAGTGTATGCATGATGTGGATAAGCATGCGGCACATGATGAAATAGTGGTGGCAACATATGATACGGTGCATGATGGTAATCATTCATGTAATAATTATGTGGGTGAACATATGCATGTGGGGGAACACGTGCGTGAGTGTGTCTCACTTGGTGTGCACGTGCTCGTGGATGTGGAGCATAGAAATCATCATAAGTTTGAACTTGTGGAGTAGGAGGTGTGTTCCTACGTGGCATAGTATTTGTGTACATAAATGCATGGCCCTTCTTTGGAGGTCCAACCAAATTGGGTTTTTTTTTCCAAAAGGGGATGTGTACTTAGTGGAAGTACCATTGGTAGATGAACTACCCATGTGGTGTTTACTCCCACTAGTTGAGGCATTGGAGGATGGCCTTACAAAGGTGGTGGAAGATTTGGATGAATTTTCATTCTTATACCCCAAACCAATGCGATGATTGGCCGGAAGTAAGTCATTCAGAATATTATCCAAATGGTCCTTGCCTTTGTTGAATTTTTCTATTCGGCCTACTGTGGACTCATATTTCTCAGTGAGAGAAAGTATTTTAGTATCCAAAGTGGACACTTGCGTTGTGAGTTCACAAACACGTGACTTGAGATTTTCATTCTCAGTACTCAAAGTTGAGTTTCGAGAAATCAAATCGGTTATCTCGTGTTCATCCGAATACTCAAGGTTAACATGCTCAAGTTGAGACTTGAGATTTACAATCTCAGTTCTCAAGATTTCAACAATGGTGTCGTTGTTGGTGATGACAGGCTTAGGTGTGTTTTGAAGACTAGTTAGCTCATCTTTGATTTTAGTATGTCTATTTACCAATTTAGAATACTTAGACCAAATTTGTTCATTAGCTAATCTTAGGTCATCCATAGTTACCTCTTCACCTTTATCCTCGCTTTAATCTGAAGCGGTCTCTTGATCATGTTGCTCTCTTGCCATGAAGCACATGTGTGCTTTCTCCACTTGTTCTTCATCTGACTCTCCACTTGAGGAATCCTCTGTAAGGACCCTGTCTATGGGCAAAACACTAGAAGGGGGGTTGAATAGTGTTTATGCAAATTTAAAAGGAATTTACGCCAAATAAAATGCAATCCAACAAATAGTGCGGAATAGAAAAACAACCCAAAGAGAAACACACGCAAACGCAGTTATATTTCAAGGGTTCGGATTACCCAAGTCAACTCCCGAATACTCAAGTTAGAACCCTAACTTGAGGTTCCCTTAAAAACCCACTTGTACCAACCCTACAAGTGCAATCGAATACAATCGATGTCCTTGTCTCCCACAACCAGCGAGCAAGCAAAAACCACTCTCACAACCGAGAGCACAATTCAAATAAAGAAGTTTTGAAATCTGAAAGCAACACTTACAATCACTTATGCCTTGAAGTAGAACTTGAAGGAGAAGTGTGATGTGTGTTGAAGAACTCACTTGGAAGAGAGGAGAAAAGCCCTTTCTCTTGACTGCACCAAATGCCTAGAAGATCAATCTTTGGTTCTAGGTTGGAGAGCAAGAGAACAAGATTTGGAAATACTTAGGGCTTTGGATTTGAAAGCTTTGATCTTTGGAAATGAAAGCTTAAAAGATTTTACAATGAATGAGTAACCTTCCAATGAAACAGTAGAAGCTCTATTTATATCTTTCTCAAATCCACAAAACAGTTTAGGCAAAAACCCAATCGAAATCCGTGAGAAAAATCTCAACGGATATAATCTGAACTCGCGACAGTCGACTGTTGAACAATCCACAGTCGACTGTTGCACAGTCAGCAAGGGTATGTGAGAATTCATAACGGTAACTTACCACGTGCACAGTCGACTAATGAAGCAAAGACAGTCGTCTGTTAAACCAACATGCGACTGTACATTCTCCGACAGGCGACTGGCCGAGAGATGAGTAAGTTGACAAATACTGGAAATCTCACAAGATACAGGACAGACGACTGAATCAAGTAACACAGTCGACTGTTAATCAGAACAGGCGACTGTATAACCTTAAACAGACGACTGTCACAATCATGAAAAATTTCCAGAGAGCTGAATCAAAGAATTGATTTACAGAAAGGCGACTGTTGTAGCATAGACAGTCGACTGATCTAATAGACAGTCAACTGTATATACAGCTTAAGTCGACTGGCCGTAGAAGTGAGATCAAAACATAGTTTGGGCAAGGAGAGACAGGCGACTGTTGTACAACACACAGTTGACTGTCACAAGGACAGGCGCATGTGAATCGTTCAACAGTAGCCTGTGCGAAATAATCAGAGAAGGCCCAAAATTGCATTGTAATAGTCTGTGCATAACAGACGACTGTAGAACAAAACACAGTCGACTGTTTTTGAGACAGGCGATTGTAAACTGTTCAGCAGTCGGCTGTAATGAACAATCCTAGCACAAACATAAGAGAATTGAATTGAAATCAAAGGACAAAGGTCTAGAGATGTCCTATGACCGAAAGTAGATGTGTGTGAGTGCTCCATCAAAGTTCTACTTCTAAGCTACATACTAGAAGAGATAAAATAAAAATTACATTGACGAATAATCTCTTCTTTCCATCGTATGAGCTTGAAGTCTTTACGGAGCTTCAATCATCAATCTACGTTCATCCAATTCATATCATTTGCCTTCAATCACGTTTGTGAGTCATCCATTGCTAGTTGATCTTCATAGTAAGCTTAGGCAATGGATTAACTGCAAAATAGAGGCTTAGTCACAAGTATTTATGTTTGCTCATCATTAACACCATGTAGGGAGAAGTCCAATACTCAACATTCTCCCCCTTTTTGATGATGACAAACAAACATAAACAAAAAGATAAATAATTGTGCGTAATGTAAACTTACCCCCCTACATAGATGCCAATCAAGTTAGTCAACAAATATTAGAGCATCTACATAGCAATTGAATCAAATGAGTGAGATATGAATGAATTTAATTCAAGAAATCTAGGAAATAAAATCCCTATTCATTGTAATCTTACTCCCCCTGAATCTAAGGCAACGAAAATCTTAGATTCAAGCGTTAGAACATACTTAGCACATCCATTATGAATCTTGTATGTTTATTTCTCTCCCCCTATGGCATTATCCAAAAAGGTGGGAGCAAATAAGAACAACAATAATAGTGCTAAAATACGAATTAACAACAATAAAGGAGTATTAAGATATATCGAATCAAAAACTCATAAAATCTCATCATATACACATGTGAGTAATGGAATTGAAATCCAATATCAACATTTTAGATATTCGAAATGAAAATAATTTTCACAAATTCATCACATCAACGAAAGAGCATGAATTAACCAATATCAAATTCGTGTATTGTCTCAAAAGCACATCAAGAAGAGTGAAGCATACATAGAGACAATATATCATACATCACACATAAGTTAATCAATATAGCATAGTGTGACACAAGAGAGGGATGCAACATCATATATATAGATATAAAGCAGCTGAGTACATCATCGGATGGTCATCAACATGGCCATCCCAAAAAGATACATCATGATCAAAAAAAATAAATACATCATGACGACATCAAAGAGTATATCATCATACATATATAAAAGAGTCGCAGAAAGCATCATCCATCATACACAAACAAAACATATATCAGAATCAAAATAACATCACTCAAAATCATCGATCTAAGGGTGAGCGTCTCCAGGGGCTGCGGACGAGGAAGCAGGCTCTGAAGCAGCAGGAGTGTCCTCTGGAGGAGGGTCAGAAGGAGCAACAGAAGCAGCAGCAACAACATCCTGTGTAGAAGCAACACCAGGAGGCTCAACGACTTCAGAAGGCTGAGGAGGCACATGAGGCCGAGGAAGATACTGTCTCAAATCCTCAGGGAAGGGAATTCCCTGATGGAGGAGAGAGAGAGACAGCAGCCTGTAGATACCAGAGACCATCGTCAAAAGAGTATCCTGTGATGGTGGAGCAGATGATGATGAAGGAAAATCAGCTGGAGGCACAGTGGATGAGGATGGAGCTGAAGTAGTCTTCCTCTTCTTCGAGGCAGTCTGCAGAGCCGAAGAGGACTTCGACTTCGCAGAAGCGTCGAGGAGAGGGCCAAAGGGCATGGGCTCATAACGAGTCAAGTCAATACCAAAGTGACGGAAGACACGAGTCAAAAGACCACCAAAGGGAATGTGAGACGAGGAGGACGTGAACTCAACCTTGTCCATCCTGTCAAGGAGGACACCGGCCCAGTTCACGGGCATGCCAGAGAAAATAACATACATACACTTTAGTATATCCTGAGACGGCTGGTCGAACGATCCATATCTCGGCAGAATGTTGGACTTCACCACTAGGTGAACAGCCCAACCCCGTGCAGAGAACATGGATGATCTGACACCCGAATCAAGAGCTAAAGGAACCGCTCGAAACATATCCCGGAGAACAGACTGGTCAAGATCGTCAATCTCGGGAAAGCTGATATCAGAGGGGAGGGTGTTGGATATTGGACTCCCCGGATTTGGTTTTGGATGATGAACAAACATAAATATAATATGTACTAACACTTTGTGAGCGCAGTTATGGAGATCGTCGCCAAATTCACATGAATAACAATTACGACGTCTCAAGACTTCTCAAAGCACGTGATCGTATGCCTAAAGCTTCGTTGAAGCTTATGGACCTATTTAGAAGTCATGAAGATTCGATTGAAGCTATTGAAGACGGTATCGTCAAGTTTAATTTATAGTCTTTAAGCTTCTTTCGTAGAATGTTAAGCCTTGAGTAGGTCTTACGTTTTAAATCTTCATAACGCTCATATCTTAGCTCTAGGATCGTAGTAGAAGTCCATACAATTCTTCCCGAAGCTTCGCGCTTCGATTCGGGACTTCTTGTGCATGTTAGTTGGTTCAAGAAGAAGAACTGACCGACTAGATGGTGATCTAGTCGGTCAGCCAAGCTTCTTGGACCGACTAGTTCTTCTCAGTTAAATCATTGCTCTTTACTGTTTACAGTTAGTCGGTCTAAGTTGACTCACCGACCGACTAGTTTGTGAACTAGTCGGTCAGTGATGCTTCTGTGACCGACTAGTTGAGCTTTCCCTGAACATGCACATTTTCACTTGAGCTACTGTTTATCATTAGTCGGTCTGTGCTCATTGATCGACCGACTAGTTGATGAACTAGTCGGTCAACTTTTCTTCTTAGACCGACTAGTTTTGTTTACTGTTCATGCCAAATTTTTCACCATACTTACTGTTTTTTGTTAGTCGGTCTATGTTCATTTGGTGACCGACTATTTGGTGAATTAGTCGGTCAACATTTGTTCTTGGACCGACTAAGTCTAATTCTTCTCAGACTTCAGTTTTATCTGTTAGTCGGTCCACGTTGAGTAACCGACCGACTAGTTGTGAAACTAGTCGGTCAGTGACTCTTCTTAGACCGACTAGTTCCTTGTGTCTGTGCTTTGATCTTTTCTCTGTTCACCCATTAGTCGGTTTACGTTAATTGACCGACCGACTAGTTGATGAACTAGTCGGTCGGTGATTGTTCTTTGACCGACTAGTTGGGTTCAGAAAAGAGCCGTTGGAGCCCTAATTGAAACGTTTTTCTCTCTCTCTCTCCTCTAACCTATAAATACTTGTTGGGCTGCATTCATTGCTGCCAAGGCTGATATTTATGCAAGTTTAGAGTTCAAGAGAAATCAATCCAAGCTCATTCAAAGCTCATTCCCTCCATTCATTAATCTCTCCTAACTCTTACTTCCAAAGAGAGATTCATTGAGTGTGAAGCCTTCCAAGCCAAGTGCTTGATTCTAGGTCACCAACATCCCCAAAGCTCTCCATCGCTGTCCTACATCTTGGAGCTAGGGTTTGGTGCCACTTCTTCCTCAAAATCATCCTTGCCCTAATTCGTAAGCAATACTCAAGGCATAGGTATTTTGTTCGGTAAGAAGTTTCTTATTTCATTTCATATTTGATTTGTAAGATTCACTCTCGGTTGTGAGAGTGTGGTTGTGATCCCGGGTTGTGGGAGTCACAAATTACATTTTGTATGATTTGACTTGTGGAGGTTTTTCACAAGTATTTCATAGTGGAAATCTTGAGTTAGGGTTTCTAACTCAAGTATCCGGAGGGGATCCGGGTGGTTGGGACGTAGGATCACCGGGAACAAGTCGGGGAGACTTGGGTGGATCCGAACCCAGTAACATATTGTGTTTGATTTGTTATTATTGTTGTTGTCAATCAATTTAAGCTTCCGCAAATTGATTTGGTAGTTGTTTGCATTATAATTAGGAATTATACTCCTTGTTATTTTTAAAGTACTATTCACCCCCCCTCTAGTACTTGTGCAGTAGCTTGTAGGGCATTACATTTGGTATCAGAGCCAGATACACAGCTATGTCTGCCAACGACAACAAGACCGTGCGTCCACCTTCCAACTATGACACCTTCAGGAACCGTGAAGGAGCATCTTCGGTGATGGAAGGACATTCCTCTACGAGGCCTCCATTCTTCAACGGTACCAACTACGGGTACTGGAAATGTAGGATAGAAACCTTCCTCCGAAGTGCATCTTTATGGAGGACTACAATGAAGGAGTACATCGAGCCCGAAGAAGAAGACTTCGAGAAATGGACAACCGCGGAGGTCGCCGCGGAGGTAAGCAATGCCAAGGCAATGAACGCCTTGCAATGCGCATTGGAGCCCGAGGACTTCAATAAGATATGCACATGTAAGAGTGCATATCAAATTTGGAACTCCCTCCTCATACTTCATGAAGGGACGAGTCGGGTAAGAGACTCTAAACTCGTAGTTGTAAACAAAGACTACGAAATGTTTCATATGCAACAGGGCGAGAAGATGAAGGAGTATTACGCTCGCTTCGTTGACATCATAAACGAGTTAGAGGCTCTTGTCAAATCCTACACCCAAAAGGAGAAGTGTTCGAAGCTTATCGAAGGACTTCCTTCTTCTTGGGAAAAGCGCACCTTCGCCATCGAGGAAGGTAATGACATGAACAAGTACACCGTAGTTCAACTAATGGGTACTTTAATGTCATACGAGGTACACAAGGATAGCAAGCTCAAATTGCAGGAAAAGATGAAGTCCTACCTAAAGCAAGACGAGCCAAAGAAGAAGGCCATTGCTTTCAAGGCCGCTCCATCCATATCCACATCAACCGATGATGAAGACTCGGAAAACGAGTTGGACTTGGAGTCCATGGCACTCATGGCCAAGAAGTTCAACCGTTTCTTCCGAAAAGGTAACTTCAAGAACAAAGCTAAATTTGGTTCTACTAACGCCTCTTCCTCTCCTTTGTGTTTCAAGTGCAATAAGCCGGGACACATGAAAGCGGAGTGTCCCCTCAATAAGCACAAGGAAAAGTGGAAGGCGCCGAAGTATGACAAGTCCAAGAAGTACACGAAAGGAAACAAGAAGGGACTTGTCGGAGCTACCTTCACCGACTCCGATGATTCTTCAAGCGGAGAGTCGGACGATGAGCATGTGGAGCAAGCGCACATGTGTTTCATGGCAAGAGAGGAGCACGATCAAGGATCCTCCTCTTCCGATGATAGTGATGAAGAAAGCGATGAGGTAACCATGGATGACCTTAGGAATGCTAACTCTCAATTATGGTCAAAATACACTAAATTGGTAAATAGATATACTAAGGTAAAAGATGACTTAGCTAGCATTCAAACATCGCCTAAGACTATCATCACCAACAACGACACCGTTGTTGAAGAGTTAAGAAATGAGATTGATAATCTCAAATCTAAACTCGAACATGTTAGCATTGAGGATACGGAAGAACATAGGATAGAGGATTTGACTTCTCAAAACTCGACTTTGAGTATTGAGAACGAGAATCTTAAATCTCGTGTTTATGTGCTCACATCGCAAATATCCACTTTGGATATTTCTTTGCGTTCTCTCAAAGAGAAATATGAGGACACATTGGGCCGAATCAACAAATTCAACAAGGGTAAGGGCCACTTGGATAATATCCTAAAAGACTTACTTCCGGCCAAACACCACATTGGCTTGGGGTATATGATGGGAAATTCATCCAAGTCGGTCACTACTTTTGTAAGGCCAACTTCCGAAGCCTCAACGAGTGGGAGCAAACACTCTATTGGTAGTTCATCTACCAATGGTGCTTCCACCTCGTCCACACCCTCTTTTGGAAAGAAACCCACTTTGGGTGGACCTCCAAAGAAGGGGCATGCTTATATGTACACCAATACCATGCCACGTAGGAACACACGTCCTACTCCACCGGCTCACACATATGATGATTTCTATGCAACACATTCTCGGGCACGTGCACACAATGTGAGACACCCTCATGCACGTATTCCCTCACATGCATATGTTCACCCACAACATCATATGAATAATTCTCATCGTGCACCATTCCATCATGTTCCGTATGCCTATCCACAACATGCATCACGTAGAAATCAACGTAGCATGCATGCACCCAATAGGATGAGGGCTCCCAAGATTTTCACAATTTGGAGCCCAAAGGACACAAGCATGGACGAAAAACAAATGTATATGAATGCTTATTTTTCGGATGTTGTGCATAGTAGAAATTATGTGGGGAAGTCTAAGTCCAATTGGACTTGGCTTTCAAAGGTCTAATCTTTTGGACCCAATGACCTTGGGTACCATGATATGAAATTCTCTATCTTTAGGTACTCAAGGAAAAGAAAAAGACAAGGAGCAATAAGTTTAAATTTGGCTCCAAGGGAAATTGGATACTCGATAGCGGGTGTTCAAAACACATGACGGGTGACGCTAGTTTGCTCTCCGGAGTGGTTCCCATAGCAAATGGAAACCGCGTCGTATTTGGAGGCAACGAGAGCGGAACCATCATAGGTGTTGGTAAAGTGGGTAACCCTTCTAAACCCCTAATTAGTGATGTTTATCTTGTTAGTGGTTTAAATCACAATCTTATTTTAATAAGCAAACTTTGTGACAAAGGTTACAAAGTTAGCTTTGCGAAAGGATTGTGTCATATTTTAAGAAAAGATAATAATAAATTATTATTTTCCGGAACTCGTCATAAAGACATTTATATTTTGGATCTTCCTAAGTCATATGAACAATGCCTCGTTGCCAACACAAGTGAACAACACTTATGGCATCGACGCTTTGGACATGTGAACTTTGGAACACTTTATAAACTTTCAAAATTAAATTCCATTAAAGGTTTTCCGAAGCTTGTTTTTGGAAAGAAAAGCTTTTGTGATTGTTGTCAACGTGGCAAGCTTCCTAAATCTTCATTTAAACCTAAGAAAAGCATTTCTACTAAACGGCCACTAAAGCTATTACATCTAGACTTATTTGGGCCAACTAGAGTTGCTTCATTAGGAAATGCTAGATATGGACTTGTCATCGTAGATGACTATTCGAGATTTACATGGGTAGTTTCATTATGTAATAAAAATGAAGCTTTTGAAAACTTCACAATTTTTGTTAAGAAAGTACAAAATCTCTTAGGAACCACCATTGTCACTATTCGTAGTGATCATGGAGGTGAATTTGAGAATGAGTCTTTTGAGACATTTTGTGATGAAGTTGGTATTACTCACACCTTCTCTTTCCCTCGTGCACCTCCTCAAAATGGTGTAGTTGAGAGAAAGAATAGGACGCTAGTGGAGTGTGCTCGCACTATGCTTGATGATAGCCAACTTGGCCATCAATTTTGGGCGGAAGCGGTACACACCGCTTGCTATGTGTTTAATAGAATACTTTTGAGGCCCGGCACTAAACAAACTTGTTATGAATTGTTGTTTGGTAGGTTGCCTCAAGTTAAACATTTTCGTGTTTTTGGTTCGAAATGTTTTATTAAGAACACGTTGGTAGTTTGGACAAATTCGATCCAAGATCCGATGAGGGGATTTTTGTTGGATATTCTTCGCGTAGCAAATCCTACCGGATATTCAACAAACGAACCTCAACGATCGAGGAGTCGCTTCATGTATCATTTAATGAAGGATTTGTTCCAACTAGAATTTCAAATGAAAATGATTCTATGGATGTTTTATGTGATTCACTTGATAATTCTAAGTCTACTGATTCTATTGATTCTATTGAGACTAACCCAACTAATGAAGTTGTTGAGAATGTTCCTAGTGATCAAGGTATTCCCAAACGGCTTCATACCGTTCGTGACCATCCTCATGAGCAAGTCATTGGCAATATCCATGATAGTGTCAAGACGAGATCGCAAGTGAACTACTTCGCTCATTGTGCCTTTGCCTCCTCGATAGAGCCAAAGAATATTAATGAAGCATGCGAAGATAGCGCTTGGATCTTAGCCATGGAGGAGGAGCTCATTCAATTCGAGAGAAATGAAGTTTGGGAGCTTGTTCCATTGCCATCGAAGAACCACACCGTCATAGGGACAAAGTGGATCTTCAAGAACAAAACCGACGAAAACCAAGTCGTCGTCCGGAACAAAGCTCGGTTAGTTGCTCAAGGCTATCGACAAGAGGAAGGTATTGATTTTGAAGAATCCTTCGCTCCGGTAGCTAGATTAGAATCAATTAGATTATTATTGTCTTTTGCATGTCATAAGGATTTTAAATTATTTCAAATGGATGTTAAAAGTGCATTTTTAAACGGAGATGTCGTTGAGGAAGTTTACGTTTCTCAACCTCCGGGCTTCATAAATGAAAAATTTCCAAATCATGTTTTTAAACTAAAGAAAGCGCTTTACGGCTTAAGACAAGCTCCTCGAGCTTGGTATGATCGCCTAAAGAATTTTCTTTTGGATTTAAATTTTAAAATGGGAGAAGCCGATTCTACACTTTTTGTTAAGCATGCGAATAATGATATAATTTTAGTTCAAATATATGTTGATGATATCATTTTCGGTGCTACTAACTTTGCTCTTTGCGAAGAGTTTTCTAATGTTATGAAGGAACAATTTGAGATGAGCCACATGGGTGAGCTCAAGTTTTTCTTAGGTCTCCAAATTCGCCAAATGGACGATGCAATCTTCATCCACCAAACGAAGTATACGGTGGAGTTGCTAAAGCGATTTGGAATGGAGAGTGCTTCCGGGAAAAAGACTCCAATGAGCACGACAACGCATCTCGATAAGGATACGGGCGGTAAGGATGTAGACATTCGTCTATATCGAGGTATGATAGGTAGTTTGCTATATCTTACCGCAAGTAGGCCCGATATTATGTTCGCCGTATGCGTATGTGCTCGTTATCAATCTCAACCTAAGGAATCTCACTTAGTAGCGGTAAAGCGTATTTTTCGCTACCTAAGTTACACTTTAGATTTTGGATTACTTTATCCGAAATCTAGCACATATGAGTTAATCTCATATAGTGATGCCGATTATGCGGGATGCAAATCCGACAGGAAAAGTACTAGTGGCACTTGCCATTTTATAGGAAATTCTCTTGTCTCTTGGTTTTCCAAGAAGCAAAATTCCGTATCACTTTCAACCACCGAGGCGGAATATATTGCCGCCGGTGCCGCGTGTGCTCAAGTTCTTTGGATGAGACACACACTTAAAGATTTTGGTATTAATTGTGATACTTGCCCTATCATGGTTGACAACCAAAGTGCAATATGTCTTTCCAAGAACCCGGTACACCACTCCCGTTCGAAACACATAGATGTCCGACACCATTTTTTAGATGATCATGTTGCTAAAAAGGACATCATTTTAGTGTACGTTGAAACCCAAAAGCAAATCGCCGATATTTTCACGAAACCCCTAAAGGAGGACTCCTTTGTGCGGTTACGTCGAGAATTGGGGATTATGGGTGAATCCGAGATATAGGATTCATGTTTCATTCAATAATTTTGTATGCTATTATATTTGGCAATATCTCTTTCATGCTAGAATTATTGGATTTTTCGGAATTTATGTGATCTTTTTGATTTTTCGTTCGATTTGTGCGTAATCGTCAAATTTTAAGTTTTCGATGTTTAATGGGGTAGCTTAGATGATATTTCTTCTCTTGATCAGACCATCCTTTCAGAGATTTTCCATCAGGTCCCTCCTGCCATGATTGGCGTGCCATCTAAATCATTCAAGCCTAATGCGTGGGTCCTCAATCTGATTCTGAAGTCGTGCTTGCTTCCCAAGTACGGCTCCTCATCTTTACCATCCCAGCCATTTTTGAAGCTTATCTATGCGATCTTCATGGGGAGCTCGATTAATTAGGCTCGAATTATACTCGATAAGATTGATTCTTTCGAGTGTATTTGAAAGTCCAATAAATCGGCTCATATCCCATTTCCTTGCATGTTGACCCTCGTCTTTCGTCATTTTCGTGTCACGTTGCCCCGTGACGATGAGCGTCCCCTTGGTCCTCCCCTGAATGCGACGGCCGTCAAGAAATCTCTTGCGGCTCTTCGTCACGTTCAGAGGACGACACCTTCAGCGTCTGCCCCTGCCTCTACCAGTGCTTCTACTGCTCCCTCTGCCACCCTCGATGAGGTCGTTCGGTTGCTTCGTCGTCACGAGTCTCGCTTGGCTCGTACCGAGGAGGTAGTCGACCGTATTGCTCGTCTGCTGGGTGTTGATGTTCCTCCATCTGTTTCTGAGGATGAGGAGTTAGCTGACATGGCTGAGGAGGACGTTGAGGAGCTCTGTCGTGCTTCGACTCGTGCCCCCGAGGGCACTGCTGCTGGTGCTTCCACTTCCGGTGATGCTGTTGCTGCTTCTTCTGCTGGTGCACCCGAGAGCACACCTGTTGCCGCTACTCCTGTGGTGGATACTCCGACTGGTGCTCCCGAGGCCACTACGGTTGCTGCTTCAGATGTTGCCACTTCAGCCGTTCCTCCTGCTGATCTTCCGGACGTCTCTGCTGATCCAGTCACCTCTTCTGCTTCTGCTGAGCCTGCAGTTGCTTCCGGTCCTCCCGCTGCCTCTTGAGTTTCTCCGAGGCCTCTCCTGATGCTCATTGGATGATATATCATGTTGAGAGAGTTGTTGGGTAGGATAGTGTGGGTGGCTGTGTCTTTTGGATCTTTTTTGATGTCTTTTTGATATTTGTGATGATGTATTTTGATATGTGTGATGATGATGTATTTTTTTTTGTGGGCACTCCGATATTTTTGTCATATCATGATATTTTTGTTGTATGTCGGTGATGTACTTTGCTTCATTTCATATATATATATATATATATATATGCGTCACAGTTGACATTTCATTATACTGTTCAAAATTTATAATTTTTGTTATGTCTCTAATGTTCGATTTCGTCGCTCGACGATATTCACTTGGTTTTATAGAAATTTCTTCTATGGAAACATAGAATTGTTTTCCATGCACTAAATTAACCAAGAAATGTTGATATTGGAGAGTATATTCCATAACTCAATCCGTAATATTGATTTGAGTTTTGATGATTTCGTTTTACGATTTTTCGACGTTGGTAACTTTGACACGCCTTGATTCTATTCTTATTTTTCTCTTTGGTGTCACTGGAACCTTCGTCGTATTCTACGACTCCCGTGCTTTATAATTTGAGGCCATTGTTGTTGTCGTTGTTATCCTCCCGCTCTTTTTGCTTATGCCAAAGGGGGAGAGATATAATAATAACGATGTGCTAAATGAAAATTTAGAGCAATTTTCCAAGAATCTAACTTGATGTGTTAGATTCAGGGGGAGTTAAGATATATAAATGGATTTTCAAATCCGATATTTCAATAACCTTCTTTTGGTATTTCAATAATTCAACAATCGATTCTCATTTAATATACTTCACTCGTCTGCTTGATGCGTATCATTTTTTGTTTAAATTGGAATTAACGTGTCATCAATGCAGGGGGAGTAAGTAAATTTCATTTGAATTATTATTTTTGATTATTATTTATGTTAGTTTGTCATCACCAAAAAGGGGGAGAATGTTGGATATTGGACTCCCCGGATTTGGTTTTGGATGATGAACAAACATAAATATAATATGTACTAACACTTTGTGAGCGCAGTTATGGAGATCGTCGCCAAATTCACATGAATAACAATTACGACGTCTCAAGACTTCTCAAAGCATGTGATCGTATGCCTAAAGCTTCGTTGAAGCTTATGGACCTATTTAGAAGTCATGAAGATTCGATTGAAGCTATTGAAGACGGTATCGTCAAGTTTAATTTATAGTCTTTAAGCTTCTTTCGTAGAATGTTAAGCCTTGAGTAGGTCTTACGTTTTAAATCTTCATAACGCTCATATCTTAGCTCTAGGATCGTAGTAGAAGTCCATACAATTCTTCCCGAAGCTTCGCGCTTCGATTCGGGACTTCTTGTGCATGTTAGTTGGTTCAAGAAGAAGAACTGACCGACTAGATGGTGATCTAGTCGGTCAGCCAAGCTTCTTGGACCGACTAGTTCTTCTCAGTTAAATCATTGCTCTTTACTGTTTACAGTTAGTCGGTCTAAGTTGACTCACCGACCGACTAGTTTGTGAACTAGTCGGTCAGTGATGCTTCTGTGACCGACTAGTTGAGCTTTCCCTGAACATGCACATTTTCACTTGAGCTACTGTTTATCATTAGTCGGTCTGTGCTCATTGATCGACCGACTAGTTGATGAACTAGTCGGTCAACTTTTCTTCTTAGACCGACTAGTTTTGTTTACTGTTCATGCCAAATTTTTCACCATACTTACTGTTTTTTGTTAGTCGGTCTATGTTCATTTGGTGACCGACTATTTGGTGAATTAGTCGGTCAACATTTGTTCTTGGACCGACTAAGTCTAATTCTTCTCAGACTTCAGTTTTATCTGTTAGTCGGTCCACGTTGAGTAACCGACCGACTAGTTGTGAAACTAGTCGGTCAGTGACTCTTCTTAGACCGACTAGTTCCTTGTGTCTGTGCTTTGATCTTTTCTCTGTTCACCCATTAGTCGGTTTACGTTAATTGACCGACCGACTAGTTGATGAACTAGTCGGTCGGTGATTGTTCTTTGACCGACTAGTTGGGTTCAGAAAAGAGCCGTTGGAGCCCTAATTGAAACGTTTTTCTCTCTCTCTCTCCTCTAACCTATAAATACTTGTTGGGCTGCATTCATTGCTGCCAAGGCTGATATTTATGCAAGTTTAGAGTTCAAGAGAAATCAATCCAAGCTCATTCAAAGCTCATTCCCTCCATTCATTAATCTCTCCTAACTCTTACTTCCAAAGAGAGATTCATTGAGTGTGAAGCCTTCCAAGCCAAGTGCTTGATTCTAGGTCACCAACATCCCCAAAGCTCTCCATCGCTGTCCTACATCTTGGAGCTAGGGTTTGGTGCCACTTCTTCCTCAAAATCATCCTTGCCCTAATTCGTAAGCAATACTCAAGGCATAGGTATTTTGTTCGGTAAGAAGTTTCTTATTTCATTTCATATTTGATTTGTAAGATTCACTCTCGGTTGTGAGAGTGTGGTTGTGATCCCGGGTTGTGGGAGTCACAAATTACATTTTGTATGATTTGACTTGTGGAGGTTTTTCACAAGTATTTCATAGTGGAAATCTTGAGTTAGGGTTTCTAACTCAAGTATCCGGAGGGGATCCGGGTGGTTGGGACGTAGGATCACCGGGAACAAGTCGGGGAGACTTGGGTGGATCCGAACCCAGTAACATATTGTGTTTGCTTTGTTATTATTGTTGTTGTCAATCAATTTAAGCTTCCGCAAATTGATTTGGTAGTTGTTTGCATTATAATTAGGAATTATACTCCTTGTTATTTTTAAAGTACTATTCACCCCCCCTCTAGTACTTGTGCAGTAGCTTGTAGGGCATTACAGAGGGAACCAACAGAAGGAATCCTAAGAATAGTCCCTAATAGAGAGGGAGTGATCTGAATGTGGGTTCCCTGGACGACAGTATCAAGGATGTCGATAGTCGAGAACTCACCGCGAACGCGGTTCGCATAGAAGAGCTTCACCAGAAATGGGTAGGCTCTGGGGGACTCGCTCTGAGAGAAGAGAAAAAGATCAGCCAGGTGAGTAGCGGACAGAATGTCAGAGAGTCTCTCAGCAGTGAATGCGGAGAAAGCAATGTACCGCTCCCTAAGTAGGTTGATCCCTAGGAGAGAGTGAAACTTTGCCAGACAAAGGTCGTCTCGGCAAACGGGAACCACGGGATCAGAGGGGGGTACAGCAGGAGGCTCTTCAGATGAACTGGATGCAGAAGGAGACACATGAGGAATCTAAGCAGTAGGCTCACTGATGTGAACACCAGTAGGCTTGCGCTGAGGATGAATCAAGGGCTGAGCATCGCTCGAAGAAGAAGAAGGAGAATAACCCGGCGAAGATGAATGCACGGGTGACTGGGCATGCTTGGTTCGAGCTTTATAGGGTTTTTTCTCTTGGCAATGAGTTTCTTAGGAGCCCTAGGTTGTTTAGAAGAGATCTTCTCGTTTCCCTTAGGTTTAGGAGCAATGGAAACAAAAGAAGAAGAACTAAAGAAACAAAAGGAAACAACGAAGAACAAGAGAGAGAAAGCAAACCAACAGAGGGAATACAGACGATCGCAGAGAAGAAGATCAACGACAACGGTAGAATACAATCGACAGCGACGATTAAGAGGAGATCGACGGTTGAAGAAGCGAACACGATCTTTTTGTGGAGAAAAACGAGCGGGAAGTTGAGGGGTCGAAGCGGAGGAGAGAGAAAATCGACGTGGGGAGATGATCGCGTCGACTGAATATAAAATAGGGGAAATCAATCTGAGCCGTTGGATCAAGGAATCGACGGCTCGGATCAAATCACATGAACCGACACAGCAGGAGACAGTCGACTGGAGAACAAAAGTCAGTCGACTGTATGAAGTGATAAAATTAAAGCTCAGAGTGAAGGGCAGTCGATTGGCAAGTATAATGCAGTCGCCTGTCCACTGGACAGTCGACTGACATATACTCAACAGTCGGCTGGCCGAGAATTAATACAGATCACAAGAATAACAGAGAACATTGTAAAAATTCGACAGAGAGTACAGTCACCGGATGACTAAATTGCAGTCGCCTGTTAAACTAACAGTCGACTGTAAAACAGTCATCAGTTGGCTGTGCGAAAGATATCAATTTTCATATGGAGGATATAGAGTAGGGCAGTCGACTGTCAAAAGAAAAACAGTCGTCTGTCCTGGTCCAAAAATGCACAGTGAGATAGAATTCCAGAGAATAAGAACACTCACCCTAGGACCTATACTCTAATCACAAATACATCTTAAAATCATTATGAAAACAATAAATCTATTGAAACACAAATTATTCTAATCAACTTCGAAAACTCATGAAATCAAATAAGTCACAATTGCCTTTCTTAATTTCATAAAACAATAACGCATATGAAGAAAGACAATCAAAAAGATATGAGCTCAATAAGGAGTTATAGCATGAAAATTGAGCTTCTAGATTTCAGATTCACCCATAATTCCCAATTCTCCACGCAACCTCACAAATGAATCTTCTTTAATAGGTTTAGTGAAGATATCGGCAATTTCTTTTTGGGTTTCAATGTACTCTAAGATGATGTCCTTCTTAGCTACATGATCATTTATAAAATGGTGTCTCACGTCTAAGTGTTTGGTACGGGAGTGGTGTATCGGATTCTTGGAAAGACAAATAGCACTTTGGTTATCAACCATGATAGGGCAAGTATCACAATTGACACCATAGTCACTAAGAGTGTGCCTCATCCAAAGAACTTGTGCACATGCAAGACCCGCTGCAATATATTCCGCTTCAGTCGTGGACAATGACACCGAATTCTGTTTCTTAGAGAACCAAGAAACTAAAAAATTTCCTAAGAAATGGCATGTGCCACTAGTACTTTTCCTGTCGGACTTGCATCCGGCAAAGTCGGCATCACTATATGAGATTAACTCATACGTGCTAGACTTAGGGCAAAGTAACCCATAATCTAGGGATTGATTGAGATAACGAAATATTCGTTTAACTGCAATCAAGTGTGACTCCTTAGGTCTTGCTTGATATCTAGCACATATACATACGGAAAACATGATATCGGGCCTACTAGCGGTTAAGTAAAGTAAGCTACCGATCATACCTCGATATAGACGAACGTCTACATCTTTTCCGCTTTCATCCTTGTGTAGATGAGTAGTAGTACTCATGGGAGTCCTTTTGCTTGAAGACGATTCCATCCCGAATCGCTTAATAAGCTCCCCTGTGTACTTTGTCTGATGTATGAAAGTGCCATTCTGCATTTGTCGAATTTGCAATCCGAGGAAGTAGGTGAGCTCTCCCATGTGGCTCATCTTAAACTCATCCTTCATAGACTTGGAAAATTCTTGACAAAGATTAAAGTTAGTAGAACCGAAAATAATATCATCTACATAAACTTGAATCAAAAGAATGTCATTTTCATAATCTTTAATGAAGAGTGTAGAATCAACTTCTCCCATTTTAAAACCTAAATTCAGAAGAAAGGTCTTAAGGCGATCATACCAAGCTCTAGGAGCTTGTCTCAATCCATACAATGCTTTCTTAAGTTTGAAAACATGGTTTGAAAATTTCTCATGAATAAAACCGGGAGGTTGAGAAACATAGGCTTCTTCATTTACAAATCCATTTAAAAATGCACTTTTAACATCCATTTGAAATAATTTAAAATTCTTATGGGATGCAAAAGATAAAATCAACCTAATAGCTTCTAATCTAGCTACGTGGGCAAAGAATTCTTCGAAATCAATACCTTCCTCTTGCCGGTAGCCTTGAGCTACTAACCTTGCTTTGTTCCGTGTGATTACCTCGTTTTCATCCGTCTTGTTCTTGAAGATCCATTTGGTCCCAATAGCTTGGTGACCACTTGGAAGAGGTACAAGTTCCCAAACTTCATTTCTCTCGAATTGCGCTAGTTCTTCTTCCATTGCCACTATCCAAGAGCTATCCTCACAAGCTTCTTGAATGTTCTTTGGCTCAATGGTAGAGACGAATGCGCAATGGGAGAATTCTTCAATTCTTGATATCGTTCGAACACCCACACCAATATCTCAAATAATTTGGTTATGGGGATGGTTGCGAACGGTTGGATAAGCTTTGGGTAAACCTGGATCACTATGAACAACTTCAACAACTTCGTTAGAAGTGTTAGTCTCAACAATATTATCATTAATTTTAACATTATTAAGAGAATCACAAAGAATATCTACATTATCATCATCAACATGAGGAAAGTCAAAATCTTCATAAAAAGATACGTGAAGTGATTCCTCAATCGTTGAAGAAGTTTTGTTGTATATCCGGTAGGCTTTGCTACGTGTGGAATATCCAACATAAATTCCTTCATCGGATCTTGGCTCAAATTTGTCTAAATTACCAAAGGTGTTCTTTATAAAACATTTTGAACCAAAGACACGAAAATATTTCACTTAAGGCTTTTTATCGTAAAACAACTCAAAACAAGTTTTGTTTGTTCGGGGTCTCACTAGGATTCTATTGAGCACATAACATGCCGTGTGCACCGCTTCTGCCCAAAATTGTAGTCCTAAATGACTATCATGGAGCATAGTGCGAGCACACTCAATAAGAGTCCTATTCTTTCTTTCGACAACACCATTTTGTGGTGGTGCACGAGGAAAGGAAAAGTTATGAGTTATCCCGGAGTCATCACAAAACTTAGTAAAAGACTCATTCTCAAATTCCCCTCCATGATCACTACGAATAGTGATAATGGTGGATCCTAAAAGATTCTGAATCTTCTTTGCAAATTTGGTAAACTCTTCATGAGCTTCATTCTTATTAGTTAAGAATGAAACCCAAGTAAATCTAGAAAAGTCGTCAACGACAACTAGTCCATAATGAGCATTACCTAAAGAAGCGGTTCTAGTTGGCCCAAATAAATCTAGATGAAGAAGTTCTAGGGGCCTCTTAGAAGTAATCCCTTCTTAAAGCTTAAATGAAGATTTACTTAGTTTACCTCTTTGACAAGAATCACAAAAGTTTTTCTTATTAAAAACAATCTTGGGAAAACCTTTGACTAGATCATGCTTAGCTATCTTATATAAGTGCTTGAAGTGAACATGACCAAAACGGCGATGCCATAATAGTTGTTCATTTGTGTTAGCAACTAAGCAATGTTCTACGGTTTTAGGCAAGCTTAAATAATAAATATTTTTATGCCTACTACCGAAAAATAAAACATGTGAATCACAATCAACAATAGTACACAATCCTTCTCCGAAGTTAACCTTGTAACCTTTGTCACAAAGTTGACTTATGGAAATGAGGTTGTGACATAAACCACTAACAAGATAAACATTAGTAATTAGGGGTTTGGAAGGATTACCAACGATACCTACTCCAATGATGGTTCCCTTTTGATTTCCTCCAAAAGTGACCGTTGCACCATCTTTGATGCTAATCACTTCGGAGAGCAATGAGGGATCTCCCGTCATGTGTTTGGAGCAACCGCTATCAAGAATCCATCCTTTCCCTTTAGAGCTAATAAGGCATTTATTGCTCTTCTTCTTTCTCTTGGGTACCTATATAATATACCATAAGCTTATGGTACCCAATGTTTGTTGGGTCCAAGGGGATTAGCCCTGTGGAGGCCAAGTCCAAGTGGACTTCCGCTTCCCAACATAGTTACTATTTCTAATTATATCATGAAAGTAGGAATCAACATAAGCATTTCTAACATTTAGACTAGTGTTCTTAGGACCCCAAATAGTGTACATCTTGGGAGTCCTATTCCGAGTTGCATGCATATGAATTGGATTTCTATGTGGTGCATGCTTCTTAGGAACATGATTTCTAGCATAGATATGAGGTGAAGGATATGCATTGTACATTCTTGAATGATATGTATTCTTGGGAACATGCATATTATATGAAGCATATTGATCATGCGTGACATGTGGAGAGTTAGCATACATGAAAGAATGATGCGTATGAGCATATGGGTGTGTGGGAGCACGTGCATGAGTATTTCTCATGTGTGGTTGTGTACGTGTCCGTGGGTGCGGAGCATAAAATGTGACATGATTATCCACTTGTGAAGTAGGATGTTTCCTACGTGGATGAGTATTAGTGTACATATAAGCATGGCCTTGCTTTTGGTTTCCACCCTTAGTGGGTTTCTTGCAAAAAGGAAGAAAAGGTGATGTGGTGACATTCTTGGTAGGATTGCTACCTATAGTGTCTTTGACACCACTTGTGGATGCATCGGAGGAAGGCCTCACAAAATCTATAGTGACCCAACTATAGGAGGTGCGATCATTAGATGCATTCGCTTTTACAAATCCAAGGCCAACACGATGTGTGGCTGGAAATTGATTTGCAAGCAAATCATCCAATTGTCCTTGTCCCTTATTGAATCTCACAATACGGGAGGACATGAGCTCATATTTCTCCTTTAAAGAAGAAATGTTGGTATCCAAGGTGGACACCCGTGCTTTGAGCTCATGCACTTGGGTTTTAAGAGAATCATTCTCTAATCCCAATTGTTTGTGGCGTGTAACTAGATCACTATTATCCATGGGATGTGTTTGATCTAGTTAAGATTTGAGGGAATTCACCTCATCTCTCAATGTGACCTTTTGAGAAGCTAAGTTTGCTTTCTCAAGGGTTAAAGTATCAACAATGGTGTCATTGTTGATAATGCATGGAATGGATGACTTGCTAACTTTTGATTTCTTTAAGCTAGAGTATCTAAGCATTAAAGATTGGTATTTAGCAAATAGTTCTTCATTAGCTATGCGAAGTTCATCCATTGTTACCTCGGTGTTATCCGTATCGGAATCACTCTCATCCGAGAGTGGGTCTTCAAGTGCCATGAAACACATGTGGGTGCTCTCACCCTTCTCATCATCGAAATCGCTTGATGAGTCATCACTTGAGTCATCAAAGGTACTGACGAGTCCTTTCTTCTTGTCTTTCTTGTTCTTGTTGGACTTGTGGTTGTAACGGCTGGTTTTGTATGATGGCTATGATTTTTATATATATGCGATTGTTCGTCTTCTTTCTTTACTTCCCCGCATCCACATCTTAGGATAGGACCCCTCTCGGAACTCATTAGAATCATCCCGAAGCTTCTCGTCTCATTTTGGCGACTTCCCGTGCAAGTTAGCCGGTTCACGTTAAGGAACCGACCGACTAGATGTCCACCTAGTCGGTCGGCAACTCCTTATGGACCGACTAGTTCTTGTCAGGCTTTTTTCTTGAAGTTACTGTTTTCTCTTAGTCGGTCTAAGTTCAACCGCCGACCGACTAGTTTTCAAACTAGTCGATCAACACTCCTTCGCAGACCGACTAAGTACTGAGATCATTTTTCGCATCAGGTTACTGTTTACCGTTAATCGGTCAAAGAACGAAAACCGACCGACTAGTTGACGAACTAGTCGGTTAGGTATCCTTCCCAGACCGACTAACTTTCAAAAATATGTTGTTGCCATTTTTCATCTTTAGTCGGTCTATGAACACTGGCCGACCGACTAGGTTGCAAACTAGTCGGTCGACGAGCCTTCACAGACCGACTAACTCTATTAATTTACAATAGCCTTGTTCACGGTTTGGGTTTTAGTCGGTCACAGTTATATGATCGACCGACTAGTTCCCAAACTAGTCGGTCGACCACCCTTCTCTGATCGACTAGTTGACCCCGAAACCCTAATTTCTGTGCTAGCCGCCGTTTTGTTTTCTTATTTAAACGAGGCTCTCCCTTTCATTTCTTCAAATTATTTTCAGTCTCCCTCTTCCCCAATCATACTGTCCTACCACCCGCGACCTTCCCTTGTTCATTCCTCCATCCTTACGCCTTCCAACCTCCCCAAAGCTCTTCCTCTCTTCTTTTTTCCCTCTTCTTTTGCCCTAGCGCGGAGATCTCGTCTCAGATCCAATAGCGACGACGCCGGGAGACGCTGAAATCTTCAACACCACCGACGATCAACATTCCTCGCTGCGCTACCCGCGGCCTAGGGATTTCCGGACGGCGCAAAACTTCCATCTTTCCAGATTCGACGCCGGATCTTCGTGCAAACGTCAATTTCAGGTTAGTGCCCTAAATTCGTAGTAACCCACACCATAGGTGATCAAACCCTAATTAAAATCAGCAACCTAATCAAACTAAGTTTATTTTCCACTGATCTTTAAAACGTTGTACAAACCGTAGAAATCGACGAATGGACATTATGCCTGCACACGTAGGATAGATCGTCGATTAGGTTAATTATATTAAAAATATGATTTTTGATTAAATAGGATAGACCCGATAATCTAGACACTACCCTAATAGGGATTAATGAATCTCGATCTGACACCGTCGCCGTGTCACGATTTTCAGACACTTTTCCGCCAATGAGACTATTGGACGAGGCGTACCAGGGAGACGACGCGCTCGCCACCACAGGCAAGTGTATCACTTGCGTTCTTGGCCATGTTTAGGCCTTCACCTTGTTAGGGATTGTTGATTTAGAAACTTGAGAACCGGACGTGAAATGATAGCGTCCGGGACGCCCTTGACGACTCGGATTTGACAACGAAATCTGAGTCCAACAACAATTTCTGACATCATAGGATTTGACATGCGTGTGCGTGAGTTGTGGACACCCTAGTACAACCCCTCCCTGTTTTGTCGTGTCTTGTCCCTTACCGTCTGCACAGCCCGCTGGGCAATAGGGCACTCGCCAAGCCAGAGCGAGTGATCCCTTGTACTAGTTTCACAGCCCGATGGGCAATTGGGCACCTGTCAAGCTAGAGCAGGTGATCCCATGTACCGCTACACAGCTCAGGGAGCAATTGGGTACTTGTCAAGCTAGAGCAAGTGATCCCATGTCTTGTCACGATTCTTGGGGTTATGGGGTAGGGTTGAGCGTGCAAGCGGCAAGAGGGATTGATCCCCCTCGAACCGATCAGGCGTGAACCCTTTCGTGTCTTGTCTTGTCTTGTCGTGTCTGGCTTCCCGTGTTCCGTCTTGTCTTGACACCTGTAGGCTAGTCCCGTAGTCCATAGCACTCGCTGTGACTACCACTTGTCTTGTTTACTTGTCTGTGGTGTTTTTCTTTCTGTTGTAAGAACCTCAGCATGTTAATCAACCAGTAAAATGTTGTAAGTAATTGGTACACTTGTAGTTTGGTCTAATCCTTTCTTGTAGACCTTACCTGACGTACAGTTCCTTCTTCTGGTGCTGTACGTCAGGGATTGAGCCAGAGTACATAGAGGAGACTGACTTGCCAGCCGACGTGGAGCCAGAGAGCGTCGATCCCGAGTACGACCCTGAGGAGGATCAGAGCTAGTGACTGTTGGTATCAGATTCCAGAGGCGATATTATTCTTGTTGGGTGTGTAGCACCTTTTATGTTTCTTTGACTAGGTTGGGTGCTTGCACCATTAGTTTTACTTTTCTGCTGTTGTAGCCCTTCGGGCGTTGAGACTTGGCACTTCGATATGTTGGAATAAAATCTGTGATGTTCTTTTCCTTCTTGTACTTTTATTGTTCTGTACTAACATGCAGGGACCTGTACCTTTGTCTTGGTACCACACAGACGCTTATTGGGTCAGGGCTCCTCAAGCTCTGGCCTAAGCAGGCCTCGTCACGCTTCGCCTCCGCCGTTTTGGGAAGCGGGGCGTGACAGGTTTTAGTGGTGGCCCATGCAGGTCCACGTCCCATCTTTCTGCAAGTACAGAAAAGTAAGGGTAAGGACATTCACTTTTGATATTCAAACATTGTACGAGTTTAACCTTCGTCTTTCTTCCAATAGGATGGCCGGACGACGCGTTACCCGATCGGGAAACTTGGGCGACGGAGTTTCGTTAGAGCAGGGCGGAGAGTTCCGTCAGTTTCTGGGTGTGATGAGGGAGATGCTGGATGTTCAGCATCAGCTGGTTCAGAAGTCTCAGCGTGCTGCCCAGGCTCCACCTGTTGCACCACCTCCACCCCCGCCCGCTCCGCGAGCTGCTCCAGGAGTGAAGCAGTTCAATGAGCTGCAGCCGAAAACTTTCTCTGGGAAGGAAGGACCTCTGGGTGTCGATGAGTGGATCCAGAGCACTGAGGAGAAGTTGGTTGCTGCTAAGATTCCAGATGAGATACGTGTGGAGATCGCGAAGATGCAGCTGACTGAGATCGCCCGAAACTGGTGGCGTATTGAGGAGAGGCGTCTGCAGAAGCCTGTGGAGTGGAAGACTTTTTGCCGCATGTTCAAGGAGAAGTACTTCACCAAGGCGGCTAGGAGAGAGCTGATGGGCAGATTTGTGGATCTGAAGCAGAAAGACATGACGATCGATGAGTACGAAGCTGAATTTGAGATGCTGAGCCGATTTGCCCCGCACATGGTGAAGAAGGAGGAGAACTGAGCTGAGCGGTTCCGTCAGGGACTGCGTCTGAAGATTCAGGCTTCGATGTCTTCGGCGAGTTTCTCGACTATGAGAGAGGTGCTTGATGCTGCGAAGAATCATGAGGTCATAGCACTTCTGCCTGACACTCCAGAGGACAGAGGAAAGCGCCCTATGGATCAGTACCGGCCACCTGCCAGGCCGATTATGAGGCCAGTCCAGACTGTGCCATTCAAGCGACCTGGAGCACCAGTGCCACAGAGCAAGGGTCCCTGCCATTTCTGCGGCAAGCCCGGACATGTTCAGACCAACTGTCGGAGAAAACTGGGATTGTGTCTACTTTGTGGAGAGCTTCGCATGCTGCGAAGGACTGTCCTAGAGCCCGCGCTGCTGTTGTTGGAGCGCCAGCCCCGTTGCAGATGAGGGCACCTGCTCCGGTTCAGAGAGGACCTGCCATTCGTGGGCCACCCTTGGTGCCACAGAGGCAGCTTTACCAGCGGGCGGTGCAGCCCCCGAGGCCGGCCTATACCATGACCGCTGTGGAAACCGAGGAGCTGGATGGAGTGATTGCAGGTAACATCTTGACCTGGCCTTCTCATTTCATAATTATATTGTATTGATAGTTTAGTTAGAGTTGTCTGTTCGTTTGATTGTTAGAGTAGCGTTTGACCTTAGATCCTTGATTTCTTAGGCACCATTCTTGTGTCCTCTCACCCCGCTTTGGCTTTGTTTGACTCCGGTGCATCTATGTGCATCTTATCCCGGAAGTTTGTAACAAGGCACCTTATTCCTACCCATGCGCTCCCTAAGTGTTGGGACATCACTACTGGGAACGGAGTAGTGACGGTGAATTTGGGATGTCGGTCGATTCCCTTAGTGGTTAGTGGACATGAGCTATATGCAGATTTCATCGTCCACGATCTGCCGCATTTCGATGTCGTCCTTGGCATCGATTGGCTGGGAGATTTCCATGCTTCGATCGATTGTCACAGCAAAAGGGTGGTTTTTCAGATTCCAGGTCATCCGGAGTTCGAATTCCGAAGCCGTGATGAGTCGCTTGGGCCCATCAGATTTTGGGCCAAGCCGGAGGTGCCGGTGATGGCAGCGTTGCAAATGGAGATGGAGATTGACCGACCAGCGGTTGTCAGAGACTTTGACGACGTCTTTCCGGAGGATATCTCGGGTCTGCCACCCGACAGAGCCTTGGAGTTCGGTATCGATCTAATGCCGGGTGCGCAGCCGATATCAAAGGCACCGTATCGGATGGCTCCTGCAGAGCTTGAGAAGCTGCGGAAGCAATTGGATGAGTTGTTGCAGAAGGGTTTCATCCACCCTAGTGTGTCACCGTGGGGTGCACCTGTCTTGCTTGTGAAGAAGAAGGATGGGTCCCGCAGGATGTGCGTGGACTATCGAGGATTGAATGATGTCACCGTGAAGAATAAGTATCCGCTACCGCGCATCGACGACATATTTGATCAGTTGGGAGGTTCGAGAGTCTTCTCGAAGTTGGACTTGAGGAGTGGATACCATCAGTTAAAAGTTAAGAAGGATGACGCCCCGAAGACAGCCTTCCGGACGAAGTACGGGCACTATGAGTTTGTGGTAATGCCATTCGGCGTGACCAATGCTCCAGCTGTGTTCATGAATCTTATGAACTTAATTTTCTACGACTTCCTGGATAAGTTTGTCGTTATTTTCATTGACGACATTCTTATTTACTCGAAGTCTGAGGAGGAGCACAGCTGTCATCTGAGGACAGTACTGGAGACGCTGAGGCGACACAAATTGTATGCCAAGTATAGCAAGTGCGAGTTCTGGCTGGACAGAGTCGCGTTCCTGGGACACGTGGTGTCTGGCAATGGCATATCTGTGGATCCGGAGAAGGTCAGAGCAATCAGAGATTGGCCGACGCCGCGGTCAGCATCCGACATCAGGAGTTTTCTTGGTCTAGCAGGCTATTATCGGCGGTTCATCAAAGCTTTCTCGAGGATTGCGGAGCCAATGACGAAGCTGACAAGGAAGGATGAGGAGTTTCTGTGGTCTGATGCTTGTAAGGAGGCTTTCAGTATCTTGAAGGCAAGATTGACCACGGCACCAGTTTTGACAGTACCGGATCGGAGCGGAGGTTTTGAAGTTTATTGTGATGCATCGGGGAAGGGCCTGGGATGCGTTCTGCATCAGCATGGCCACGTGGTCGCGTACTCTTCTCGTCAATTGAGAATTCACGAGAAGAATTACCCGACGCATGATCTGGAGTTGGCAGCAGTGATATTTGCGCTGAAGATTTGGAGGCATTTCTTGCTGGGTGAACGCGTAAAGATTTTTACTGACCATAAGAGCTTGAAGTACATATTCACCCAGAATGAGCTCAACATGCGTCAGAGACGATGGTTGGAGCTCATGGCTGACTACGAGATAGATTTGCAGTACCATCCGGGGAAGGTGAACGTTGTGCCGGACGCTTTGAGTAGACTTCCTACGGCTATGGTGTATACTGCCGACTGGAGGATTCAGCAGGAGCTGAAGGAGATGGATTTGGAGGTTGTCCTACCTGGTGTGATTCACACTTTCATGAATTTGCAGATTCAGTCCACGATTGTGGACCGGATCAAGGCAGCACAGGCAGGAGATCCGAAGTTGCAGAGGATCAGGAGGCAGGTCGAGGCTGGACTGCGTACGGAGTTCGCGATTCATGAGGATGGATCGCTGCGGTACGGCAGCAGACTCTGCGTACCTGCGGGAGATGTTCGCGAGGAGCTCTTGAGTGAGGCTCATAGCTCTCCTTATTCTATACATCCTGGTGGCACCAAGATGTATAAGGATCTCCGACAGAATTACTGGTGGATTGGCATGAAGAGAAGTGTGGCACGGAGCGTTGCCAAGTGTTTGGTATGCCAGCAGGTGAAGGCCGAGCATCATCGTACTGCTGGGTTGCTGCAACCGCTTCCTATTCCAGAGTGGAAGTGGCAACATATTACGATGGATTTCGTGACTGGTTTACCTCGGACCCCGAAACAGAACGACGCAGTCTGGGTGATCGTAGATCGGTTGACTAAGACTGCGCATTTCATTCCTTTCCGAGTAGGCCAGTCTACGGAAGCTTTGGCGAGGAAGTATCTAGAGGTAAAATTTCTTCTTTTACTTCTTTGATTTTCCTCCTTGAATAGTTGTGACGTAGGCCGTGTACGTGCAGGAGATCGTACGCTTACACGGGGTCCCAGTGAGCATCGTGTCTGACAGAGATACGAGGTTCACATCTCAGTTCTGGAGAAGTCTGCAGGAGCATTTGGGTACGAGTCTGAGTTTCAGCACGGCGTACCACCCGCAGACCGACGGCCAGTCCGAGAGGACTATCCAGATTCTGGAGGATATGCTGCGAGCTTGCACACTCGACTGGAAGGGATCTTGGGAGGACCATCTCCATTTGGTGGAGTTTTCTTATAACAACAGCTACCAGGCGAGCATTGGCATGGCGCCGTTTGCTGCCTTATATGGGAGAAAATGTCGATCTCCGCTGAGCTGGGATGACGTTGGAGATCGGGAGCTGTTGGGTCCAGAGATGATTGTTGAAGCTGTGGATGTCGTGAGAGACATCAGGGAGAAGCTCAGAGTTGCACAGGATCGCTTTAAGCATTGGGCGGATGCCAAGAGGAGACCGTTGGATTTTCAGCCTGGAGATCACGTTTTCTTGAAGATTTCTCCGAACCGCGGAGTTATTCGTTTCGGGAAGAAAGGGACGCTGAGCCCGAGGTTTATTGGGCCTTTTGATGTGCTGGAACGTGTGGGAGCGGTGGCCTACCGCCTTGCTCTGCCACCATCTTTGGTGGGTGTTCACGACGTTTTCCACGTATCCCAGCTACGTCGGTACGTCAGTGATCCGTCGCACACGGTGGATTTCTCGGAGATCACGGTCCGTCCGGACCTGACCTACGACCAGCAACCCGTGCAGATTTTGGACCGTCGACAGAAGCAGCTGAGGAACAAGGTAGTCGACTTGGTGAGAGTGATGTGGCATCACGGATCGCCTGGAGAGTCTACATGGGAGAGAGAGGATGAGATGAGAGAGCGTTACCCTCACCTATTCTGAAAGAAATTCCGAGGGCAGAATTTTCTTAAGGTGGGTAGGATGTAACGGCTGGTTTTGTATGATGGCTATGATTTATATATATATGCGATTGTTCGTCTTCTTTCTTTACTTCCCCGCATCCACATCTTAGGATAGGACCCCTCTCGGAACTCATTAGAATCATCCCGAAGCTTCCCGTCTCATTTTGGCGACTTCCCGTGCAAGTTAGCCGGTTCACGTTAAGGAACCGACCGACTAGATGTCCACCTAGTCGGTCGGCAACTCCTTCTGGACCGACTAGTTCTTGTCATGCTTTTTCCTTGAAGTTACTGTTTTCGCTTAGTCGGTCTAAGTTCAACCGCCGACCGACTAGTTTTCAAACTAGTCGATCAACACTCCTTCGCAGACCGACTAAGTACTGAGATCATTTTTCGCATCAGGTTACTGTTTACCGTTAATCGGTCAAAGAACAAAAACCGACCGACTAGTTGACGAACTAGTCGGTTAGGTATCCTTCCCAGACCGACTAACTTTCAAAAATATGTTGTTCCCATTTTTCATCTTTAGTCGGTCTATGAACACTGGCCGACCGACTAGGTTGCAAACTAGTCGGTCGACGAGCATTCACAGACCGACTAACTCTATAACTTTACAATAGCCTTGTTCACGGTTTGGGTTTTAGTCGGTCACAGTTATATGATCGACCGACTAGTTCCCAAACTAGTCGGTCGACCACCCTTCTCTGACCGACTAGTTGACCCCGAAACCCTAATTTCTGTGCTAGCCGCCGTTTTGTTTTCTTATTTAAACGAGGCTCTCCCTTTCATTCCTTCAAATTATTTTCAGTCTCCCTCTTCCCCAATCATACTCTCCTACCACCCGCGACCTTCCCTTGTTCATTCCTCCATCCTTACGCCTTCCAACCTCCCCAAAGCTCTTCCTCTCTTCTTTTTTTCCCTCTTCTTTTGCCCTAGCGCGGAGATCTCGTCTCAGATCCAATAGCGACGACGCCGGGAGACGCTGAAATCTTCAACACCACCGACGATCAACATTCCTCGCTGCGCTACCCGCGGCCTAGGGATTTCCGGACGGCGCAAAACTTCCACCTTTCCAGATTCGACGTCGGATCTTCGTGCAAACGTCAATTTCAGGTTAGTGCCCTAAATTCGTAGTAACCCACACCATAGGTGATCAAACCCTAATTAAAATCAGCAACCTAATCAAACTAAGTTTATTTTCCACTGATCTTTAAAACGTTGTACAAACCGTAGAAATCGACGAATGGACATTATGCCTGCACACGTAGGATAGATCGTCGTTAGGTTAATTATATTAAAAATATGATTTTTGATTAAATAGGATAGACCCGATAATCTAGACACTACCCTAATAGGGATTAATGAATCTCGATCTGACACCGTCGCCGTGTCACGATTTTCAGACACTTTTCCGCCAACGAGACTATTGGACGAGGCGTACCAGGGAGACGACGCGCTCGCCACCACAGGCAAGTGTATCACTTGCGTTCTTGGCCATGTTTAGGCCTTCACCTTGTTAGGGATTGTTGATTTAGAAACTTGAGAACCGGACATGAAATGATAGCGTCCGGGACGCCCTTGACAACTCGGATTTGACAACGAAATCTGAGTCCAACAACAATTTCTGACATCATAGGATTTGACATGCGTGTGCGTGAGTTGTGGACACCCTAGTACAACCCCTCCCTGTTTTGTCGTGTCTTGTCCCTTACCGTCTGCACAGCCCGCTGGGCAATAGGGCACTCGCCAAGCCAGAGCGAGTGATCCCTTGTACTAGTTTCACAGCCCGATGGGCAATTGGGCACCTGTCAAGCTAGAGCAGGTGATCCCATGTACCGCTACACAGCTCAGGGAGCAATTGGGCACTTGTCAAGCTAGAGCAAGTGATCCCATGTCTTGTCACGATTCTTGGGGTTATGGGGTAGGGTTGAGCGTGCAAGCGGCAAGAGGGATTGATCCCCCTCGAACCGATCAGGCGTGAACCCTTTCGTGTCTTGTCTTGTCTTGTCGTGTCTGGCTTCCCGTGTTCCGTCTTGTCTTGACACCTGTAGGCTAGTCCCGTAGTCCATAGCACTCGCTGTGACTACCACTTGTCTTGTTTACTTGTCTGTGGTGTTTTTCTTTCTGTTGTAAGAACCTCAGCATGTTAATCAACCAGTAAAATGTTGTAAGTAATTGGTACACTTGTAGTTTGGTCTAATCCTTTCTTGTAGACCTTACCTGACGTACAGTTCCTTCTTCTGGTGCTGTACGTCAGGGATTGAGCCAGAGTACGTAGAGGAGACTGACTTGCCAGCCGACGTGGATCCAGAGAGCGTCGATCCCGAGTACGACCCTGAGGAGGATCAGAGCTAGTGACTGTTGGTATCAGATTCCAGAGGCGATATTATTCTTGTTGGGTGCGTAGCACCTTTTATGTTTCTTTGACTAGGTTGGGTGCTTGCACCATTAGTTTTACTTTTCTGCTGTTGTAGCCCTTCGGGCGTTGAGACTTGGCACTTCGATATGTTGGAATAAAATCTGTGATGTTCTTTTCCTTCTTGTACTTTTATTGTTCTGTACTAACATGCAGGGACCTGTACCTTTGTCTTGGTACCACACAGACGCTTATTGGGTCAGGACTCCTCAAGCTCTGGCCTAAGCGGGCCTCGTTACGCTTCGCCTCCGCCGTTTTGGGAAGCGGGGCGTGACAGTGGTACTTTGGTGCCTTCCACTTTTCTTTGTTCTTTACCATTGGGCAATCTCTCTTGATGTGCCCTGGCTTATTACACTTATAACAAAGAAAGGAAGTAGCATTAGTAGATTCAAAACATTTGTTGGAGGGAAATTTACCTTTGCGGAAGAAGCGTTGGAACTTCTTCGCCATTTGGGCCATTTCACCCAAATCCATCTCGTTATCGGATTCATCACTTTCGGAGGATGACGAATTGGCGTTGAATGCCAAAGCTTTCTTCTTGGCCTCCGAGGGATTAATCATGGCTCGAATCTTCAATCGGTTATCCCGTCTTATTTCGTAAGACATAAGAGTCCCGATGATATTCACCACGGTGTAGTTATTCAAGTCATTGACCTCCTCAATGGCAATTGCTCGTCTTTCCCATTTGGATGTCATCCCCATGATGATCTTCCTTACCTTTTCAGGTTCGGTGTAGATTTGGACAAGGGCTTCCAATTCGTTTGTGATGTCGGTAAAGCGTCCGTACATCGACGCAATGCTCTCATTTTCCTGCATGTGAAACAAGTCGAAGTTTTGCACGGCAATATATAACTTTGAAAGCTTTACCTTATTCGTTCCCTCGAGGGTAACGATGAGATGGTTCCAAATTTGATATGCACTCTTACATGTGCATGTCTTGTTGAACTCATTCAGGTCCAACGCACAATGAAGAGCATTCATTGCTTTAGCGTTGTTGACTTCGGCGGACTTCTCGGAAGTCATCCATTTCTCAAAATCATCTTCGGAGGGCTCGACGTACTCCTTGTGGAGAGTTCTCCAAAGAGAAGCACTCCTAAAGAATGTCTCCATCCTACACTTCCAATAACCAAAGTTAGTACCATTGAAACGTGGAGGACGTACCGTAGATTGACATTCGAAAAGTGTGGACGCTCCATCACGGTCGTGATTGTTGTACGTAGGCGGCAGAGGAACGTTGTTGTTGTTGGATGCCATAAATAAAACCTTGTGCTCTGATACCAATTGTAAGGACCCTGTCTATGGGGAAAACACTAGAAGGGGGGGTTGAATAGTGTTTATGCAAATTTAAAAGGAATTTACGCCAAATAAAATGCAATCCAACAAATAGTGCGGAATAGAAAAACAACCCAAAGAGAAACACACGCAAACACTGTTATGTTTCAAGGGTTCGGATTACCCAAGTCAACTCCCGACTTGTTCCCGGTAATCCTACGTCCCTACCACCTGGATACCACCGAATACTCAAGTTAGAACCCTAACTTAAGGTTCCCTTAAAACCCCACTTGTACCAACCCTACAAGTGCAATCGAATACAATCGATGTCCTTGTCTCCCACAACCAGGGAGCAAGCAAAAACCACTCTCACAACCGAGAGCACAATTCATATAAATAAGTTATAAAATTTGAAAGCAACACTTACAATCACCTATGCCTTGAAGTAGAACTTGAAGGAGAAGTGTGATGTGTATTGAAGAACTCTCTTGGAAGAGAGGAGAAAAGCCCTTTCTCTTGACTGCACCAAATGCCTAGAAGTTCAATCTTTGGTTCTAGGTTGGAGAGCAAGAGAACAAGATTTGGAAATACTTAGGGCTTTGGATTTGAAAGCTTTGATCTTTGGAAATGAAAGCTTTAAAGATTTTGCAATGAATGAGTAACCTTCCAATGAAACAGTAGAAGCTCTATTTATATCTTTCTCAAATCCACAAAACAGTTTAGGCAAAAACCGAATCGAAATCCGTGAGAAAAATCTCAACGGATATAATCTGAACTCGCGACAGTCGACTGTTGCATAGTCAGCAAGGGTAGGTGAGAATTCATAACGGTAACTTACCACATGGACAGTAGACTGATGAAGCAAAGACAGGCGTCTGTTAAACCAACAGGCGACCGTACATTCTCCGACAGGCGACTGGCCGAGAGATGAGTAAGTAAGACAAATACTGGAAATCTCACAAGATACAGGACAGACGACTGAAGCAAGTAACACAGTCGACTGTTAATCAGAACAGGCGACTGTATAACCTTAAACAGACGACTGTCACAATCATGAAAAATTTCCAGAGAGCTGAATCAAAGAATTGATTTATAGACAGGCAACTGTTGCAGCATAGACAGCCGACTAATCTAATAGACAATCAACTGTATATACATCATAAGTCGACTGGCCGTAGAAGTGAGATCAAAACATAGTTTGGGCAAGGAGAGACAGGCGACTGTTGTACAACACACAGTCGACTGTCACAAGGACAGGCGCATGTGAATCGTTCAACAGTAGCCTGTGCGAAATAATCAGAGAAGGCCCAAAACTGCATTGTAATAGTCTGTGCATAACAGACGACTGTAGAACAAAACACAGTCGACTGTTTTTGAGACAGGCGACTGTAAACTGTTCAACAGTCGGCTGTAATGAACAATCCTAGTACAAACAAAAGAGAATTGAATTGAAATCAAAGGACAAAGGTCTAGAGATGTCCTATGACCGAAAGTAGATGTGTGTGAGTGCTCCATCAAAGTTCTACTTCTAAGCTACATACTAGAAGAGATAAAAGAAAAATTACATTGACGAATAATCTCTTCTTTCCATCGTATGAGCTTGAAGTCTTTACGGAGCTTCAATCATCAATCTACGTTCATCCAATTCATATCATTTGCCTTCAATCACGTTTGTGAGTCATCCATTGCTAGTTGATCTTCATAGTAAGCTTAGGCAATGGATTAACTACAAAATAGGGGATTAGTCACAAGTATTTATGTTTGCTCATCATTAACACCAAGTAGGGAGAAGTCCAATACTCAACATCCTCTTCCGATTCGGTGAATGTACCGACAAGCCCTTTCTTGTACTCCTTCTTGTACTTTCTTGACTTGTCGAACTTGGGTGCCTTCCACTTCTCCTTTTGTTTGTTGAGAGGACAATCGACCTTCATGTGTCCTGACTTATTGCATTTGAAACACAAAGGAGCAGAGGCATTAGTAGAACTAACTTTAGATTTGTTCTTGAAATTACCTTTTCGGAAGAACCGGTTGAACTTCTTTGCCATGAGGGCCAAAGATTCCTTGTCCAACTCATCTTCCGATTCTTCACTATCGGTAGGTGTGGTTGGGACGGCCTTGAAAGCAATCCCCTTTTTCATTGGCTCTTCTTGCTTCAAGAACGCCTTCATCTTGTCCTGCATCTTGATCTTGCTATCCTTTCATACCTCATTAGACATCAAGGTACCCATTAGTTGAACAACAGTATATTTGGACATATCATTACCTTCCTCGATAGCGTTAGTTCATTTTTCCCAACTCGAAGGAAGTCCGTCAATGATCTTAGCGACCTTCTCTTCTTGGGTATAGGTCTTTCCAAGGGCTTCCAACTCGTTGGTTATATCCACGAAGCAAGCATAGTACTCTTTAGTTCTTTCACCCTGTTCCATGTGAAATAACTCGAATTCTTTGTTAGCAATAGTGAGTTTAGAGTGTTTTACCCTGCTCGTTCATTCGTGTAAGATTAGGAGTTGGTTCCAAATCTGATATGCACTCTTAAAGGTGCATATCTTGTTGAAATCTTCAGGCTCCAGTGCACATTGTAAGGCATTCATTGCCTTGGCATTGTTCACCTCCGCGGCGATCTCCATGGCGACCTCCGCGGCAGTCCACTTGGTCTTCTTCAGTGGGCTCAACATACTCCGTTAACGTGGCTCTCCACAGTGATGTGCTCCGGAGGAAATTTTCCATCTGGCATTTCCAGTACCCATAGTTGGTACCGTTGAAGTGAGGAGGCCTAGTTGAGGAGTGTCCTTCGATCACTGAAAAGGCTCCTTCACGATTCTTGTAGGGGCTGTAGTCGGAAGGTGGTCGAACGGCCTTATTGTCGTTGTTTGTCATAGCTATGAACTTGGCTCTGATACCAAATGTAATGCCCTGGAAGCTACTGCACAAGTACTAGAGGGGTGGTGAATAGTACTTTAAAATAATCAAGAGTCTAATTCCTAATTATTGTGGAAACACAAACAACTATGCGGAATAAATAGGAACAACAATAGAATCACAACGCAAATAAACGATGTAATGGGTTCGGATCCACCCAATTCTCCCCGACTTGTTCCCGGTGATCCTACGTCCGAGACACCCAGATCCCTTCCGGCTACTTGAGTTAGAGTCCACTAACTCAAGGTTCCACTAAACAACTTCTTGTAGAAACTACTACAAGATCAAACAATACAACGATTCATTTCGTGACTCCCACAAACCGGGATCACGAACTTCTCTCACACAAACCGAGAGATAAACTCAATTAATAAATATAGTGAAATATAAATTGCTTACCACAAAATCCTATGCCTTGAGAAATACCTACGGATTTAGGGCAAGGAGAAATTGTGAGAAAGGATGATCACGAAACCCTAGCGCCACCGAGATGAACAGCGTGAAATGGCTAGGACGATGATGAAGATCGTGATTCAATTTCTCAGAGGAATGATCGCACACGATTTGAAAATCTCTTGAAAGGATTTAGTCAAAAACGTGAGAGAGATATTTTTTGAGAGGGAGAACTCTTAGCAATTGTTAATCGAATGAATGAAAATTAGATCTGAAATCTCTCTCATAATAGAGAAATTTCCATGTTTGAATCGAGTCAAACTAATATGGAAAGAATCAAAACAGATCAAGAAAAATCGTGAAAATAAAATCTCCAACGGTTGGACAATTAAAGCAGCTTAATCGGTCTAAAAAGGATCACTGACCGATTAGTTTGAGAACTAGTCGGTCAGTGTACCTTCTTGGACCGACAAGATGGTCGACAGAGAATTTAGTGAAATAGTGAGGATAAACTAGTCGGTCTAAGAAGAAACATCAACCGACTAGTTTGACAACTAGTCGGTCGGCGAACCTTCTTGGACCGACTAATTGGTCAACAGTAACTAGGCTGAAATACATAAGGATGGCTAGTCGGTTCAAGAAGACTTTCCGACCGATTAGATCATCTTCTAGTCGGTTGGTCCTTCTACTTGAACCAACTAAGATGCACACAGAACCATGAGAAGAAGCGATAAGCTACGGAAAACTTTCTAATGGCTTCTAAGGCAATCCTAGAGATAAGATACGGTATATAAGAGGATTACTAAGGCAAGTACTACTCAAGGCTTAACATTCTAGAAGACAATAAAAAATAAACATTACAAGCCGTCTTCAAAAGCTTCTACATGAAGATTCTGAATCCCTTGACTTCATCAATACTCCTTGAGCTTCAACGAAGCTTCAAGCACATCAATCACGCACTCTAAAGAAGTCTTGGGATGTCGCTTGAGATCTACAAAGTAATTTGGCGACGATCTTCATAACTGCACTCAAAGAGAATTAGCACCAAATATTTATGTTTGTTCATCATCAAAACCAAATCAGGGGAATCAATACTCATCATTCTCCCCCTTTTTGGTGATGACAAACCAATATAAATATAAATCAATAATAATGAGATAACTGGAATTTACTTACTCCCCCTGCATTGATGACACGTTAGTTCCATATTTAACTAATAAACAGAAGCATCAATCAGCAGAGAAAAGTATAACACATGATTCAACTATTGAAATATAGGATCTGAATACATAGATTTTTATATCTTCACTCCCCCTGAATCTAACATATCCAATTAGATTCACGGTAATGTTTAAATTATCATTTAGCACTAAGTCATTATTAATTCTCTCCCCTTTGGCATTATCCAAAAAGAGCGGAAGGAAGGCAACGACAACAACCATGGATAAAGAGAAATATAAACAAAAGAGTCAAAGAATACGACGGCGGTCCTAATGACACCAAGGAAAAATATCGAAGAAAACATGGTGTGTCAATTAGACTAGAGTCGAAAAGCGAAACCATAAATCATCAAACTACCATCAAATCATATGATTGATTACAGGAACAATCTCTCCAATATCAACATTCGAGCAAATTGAATGCATGGAAAATAATTCATGTTTTCATGCAAACAAAGCTATAAAACCAACATAATCGACAAGCGACGAAGAAAATATCAGAGACATAAGTACAATGGCACACAGAGACGAACTGCAACAGGATGTATACTCATATATAGATACATCAAAAATGATACATCCAGACAACACAAGAATATATCGAACATCAACAGATAGCAGTATAAAGTACAAAACACACAACAATCCAACATACATCAAAATGTATCACAAAACATCCAAAACAACCATAAAACCATAAATACAACGTGCAAAATGAAAAACCGGTCATAAATCCAGTATGAATAGAGGATATCACAGCAAATCTAGCATAAGCTTATGAATATTATTATCATACAAGATTATATAAAAATATGAATCCTAAATCTCGGATTCACCCATAATCCCTAATTCTCGACGTAACCATACAAAGGTATCTTCCTTGAGTGGTTTCGTGAAAATATCGGCGATTTGCTTCTGGGTTTCAACGTACACTAAAATGATGTCCTTTTTAGCTACACGATCATCTAGGAAATGGTGACGTACATCTATGTGTTTGGTACGGGAGTGGTGTACCGGATTCTTAGAGAGACATATTGCACTTAGGTTGTCCACCATGATAGGGCAAGTATCACGGTTTATACCGAAGTCTTTAAGTGTGTGTGTCATCCAAAGAACCTGTGCACATGCAGCACCGGCGACGATATATTCCACCTCGGTGGTTGAAAATGATACGGAATTCTACTCCTTGGAAAACCAAGAGACAAGGGAATTTCCTATAAATTGGCAAGTGCCACTAGTACTCTTCCTGTCGGATTTGCATCCAGCATAATCTGCATCACTATATGAGATTAACTCATATGTGCTTGACTTTGGATAAAATAATCCGTAGTCGAGTGTGTGACTTAAATAACAGAAAATATGTTTAACCGCTATTAAGTGTGATTCCTTAGGTTGTGACTGATACCTAGCACAAACACATACTGTAAACATTATATCTGGCCTACTAGCAGTATGATATAATAAACTACCTATCATACCTCGATATAGACGAATGTCTACATCTTTGCCGCCCGTGTCTTTATCGAGATGTGTTGTGGCGCTCGTCGGAGTCTTCTTGCTAGAAGCATTCTCCATTCCAAATCGCTTTAGCAGCTCCACCGTGTACTTGGTTTGGTGGATGAAGATTCCATTGTTCATTTGACGAATTTGGAGTCCTAAGATATATTTGAGCTCACCCATGTGGCTCATCTCAAACTGATCCTTCTTGACATTAGAAAACTCTTCGCAAAGAGTGAAGTAAGTAGCGTCGAAAATGATATCATCTACATAAATTTGAACTAGAATAATATCATGATTTGCATACTTAACGAAAAGCATTGAATCAACCTCAGCCATTTTGAAACCCAAATCCAAAAGAAAGTTCTTTAACCGGTCATACTAAGCTCTAGGAGCTTGTCTCAGACCATAAAGTGCTTTCTTAAGTTTAAAACGTGATTTGGAAATTTTTCATTTATAAAACCCGGAAGTTGAGAAACATATACTTCCTTAACGACATCTCCGATTAAAAACACACTCTTTACGTCCATTTGAAAAACTTTGAAATCTTTATGGCATGCAAATGACAATAATAGCCTAATAGATTCTAATCTAGCTACAGGTGCAAAAGATTCCTCGAAATCAATACCTTCATCTTGCCTGTTGCCTTGAGCAACTAACCGAGCTTTGTTCTAGTTGACATTTTGGTTCTCGTCTGTCTTGTTCTTGAAGATCCACTTCGTTCCTATAACGTTGTGGTTCTTCGGAGGCAACAGAACTAGTTCCCAGACCTCATTCCTCTCAAACTGAATGAGCTCCTCTTCCATGGCTAGGATCCAAAAGCTATCTTCAGACGCTTCATTGATATTCTTTGGCTCCATGGAAGAGACAAAGGAACACTGAGCGAAGACGTTAACTTGTGATCTTGTTCTGACACCGTCTTCCATGTTGCCAATAACTTGCTCATGGGGATGGTCACGAACTGTTGGAAGCTTTTTGGGAACACCCTGGTCACTGGAAACATTCTCAAGAGAATCATTAGTAGGGTTAGTTTCAACAGAATCAATATCATTAGATATATCAACATGGTCACTAACTGATTCCATAGTATCATCGTCATCGATAATTCTAGGAGGGACAAAATCTTCATTAAATGAAACATGAAGAGATTCCTCGATCGTTGAGGTTCTTTTGTTGTATATCCAGTAGGCTTTGCTACGGGAGGAATATCCAACAAATATCCCCTCATCGGATCTTGGATCAAATTTGTCCAAACTATCATACGTGTTCTTGATAAAACATTTTGAACCAAAAACTCTAAAATGTTTAACTTGAGGTAACCTACCAAACAACAATTCATAACAAGTTTGTTTAGCACCGGGCCTCAAGAGTATCCTATTAAACACATAGCAAGCGGTATGTACCGCTTCTGCCCAAAATTGATGGCCAAGGTGGCTATCATCAAGCATAGTGCGAGCACATTCCACTAGCGTCCTAGTCTTTCTCTCAACAACACCATTTTGAGGGGATGCGCGAGGGGAAAAAAAGTGGTGAGTAATACCAACCTCATCACAGAAGTTTGAGAAAGACTCGTTCTCAAATTCCCCTCCATGATCACTACGAATAGTGACAAGGGTGGTTCCAATGAGATTTTGTACTTTCTTGACAAAAACTGTGAAGTTTTCAAAAGCATCATTTTTATTAATTAAAGTAAATACCCAAGTAAATTTAGAAAAGTCATTAACGATGACAAATCCATATCGGGCATTCCCTAATGAAGCAACTCTAGTTGGCCCAAAAAGATCTAGATGTAAAAGTTCTAGAGGCCGTTTAGAGGATATGCTTTTCTTAGGTTTGAATGACGATTTTGGAAGTTTGCCTCGTTGACATGAGTCGCAAAAGCTTTTCTTACTGAAGGAAAGCTTAGGGAATCCTTTTAGAGAATCTAGCTTGGATAGATTGAAAAGTGTTCCAAAATTCGCATGACCAAAATGTCGATGCCATAAGTGTTGCTCACTTATGTTGGCAATAAAACATTATTCATGGGAATTTGGAATATCTAATATATATAGATCCTTATGGCGTGTGCCAGAGAACAACACATTATTATTATCATATCTCAAAATATGGCACATTCCTTTCTCAAAGCTAACTTTGTAACCCTTGTCACAAAGTTGGATTATTGAGATTAGATTGTGATTTAAGCCTTTAACAAGGTAAACATCACTTATAAGGGGTTTAGAGGGGTTACCAAATTTTCCAATACCTATGATGGTTCCACTCACGTTGCCTCCGAAGACCACTCGGTTTCCATTTTCAATGGGTACCACTTCGGATAGCAACTGAGCTTTACCAGTCATGTGTTTTGAGCACCCGCTATCAAGTATCCACCCGTTCTTGGAGCTAGATTTAGATTTGTTGCTCCTCTTCTTTTTCTTGAGTACCTGAAGATAAAAATATCGTATCATGGTACCCAATGTCATTGGGTCCTAAGGATTAGACCTTTGGAAGCCAAGTCCAATTGGACTTAGCTTCCCAATGTAATCATCATTGTGCACGACATTCATAAAGTATGCGTTTATGTAGGCTTGTTTCTCATGCATGCTAGTGTCCTTCGGGTCCCAAATAGTGAATGTCTTGGGAGCCCTATTCCTATTGGGAGCATGCACATGTTGTTGATTTCTACGTGGTGTATGTGTTCTACGAAGAAGTGGCCTAGTGTATGCATGATGTGGATAAGCATGCGGCACATGATGAAATAGTGGTGGGAACATATGATACGGTGCATGATGGTAATCATTCATGTAATAATTATGTGGGTGAACATATGCATGTGGGGGAACACGTGCGTGAGTGTGTCTCACTTGGTGTGCACGTGCTCGTGGATGTGGAGCATAGAAATCATAGGTGTGAACTTGTGGAGTAGGAGGTGTGTTCCTACGTGGCATAGTATTTGTGTACATAAATGCATGACCCTTCTTTGGAGGTCCAACCAAATTGGGTTTTTTTTCCCAAAAGGGGATGTGTACTTAGTGGAAGTACCATTGGTAGATGAACTACCCATGTGGTGTTTACTCCCACTAGTTGAGGCATTGGAGGATGGCCTTACAAAGGTGGTGGAAGATTTGGATGAATTTTCCTTCTTATACTCCAAACCAATGCGATGATTGGCCGGAAGTAAGTCATTCAGAATATTATCCAAATGGTTCTTGCCTTTGTTGAATTTTTCAATTCGGCCTACTGTGGACTCATATTTCTCAGTGAGAGAAAGTATTTTAGTATCCAAAGTGGACACTTGCATTGTGAGTTCACAAACACGTGACTTGAGATTTTCATTCTCAATACTCAAAGTTGAGTTTCGAGAAATCAAATCGGCTATCTCGTGTTCATCCGAATCCTCAAGGTTAACATGCTCAAGTTGAGACTTGAGATTTACAATCTCAGTTCTCAAGGTTTCAACAACGGTGTCGTTGTTGGTGATGACAGGCTTAGGTGTGTTTTGAAGACTAGTTAGCTCATCTTTGATTTTAGTTTGTCTATTTACCAATTTAGAATTATTAGACCAAATTTGTTCATTAGCTAATCTTAGGTCATCCATAGTTACCTCTTCACCTTCATTCTCGCTTTCATCTGAAGCGGTCTCTTGATCATGTTACTCTCTTGCCATGAAGCACATGTGTGCTTTCTCCACTTGTTCTTCATCTGACTCTCCACTTGAGGAATCCTCTGTAAGGACCCAGTCTATGGGGAAAACACTAGAAGGGGGTTTGAATAGTGTTTATGCAAATTTAAAAGGAATTTACGCCAAATAAAAAGCAATCCAACAACTAGTGCGGAATAGAAAAACAACCCAAAGAGAAACACATGCAAACGCAGTTATGTTTCAAGGGTTCGGATTACCCAAGTCAACTCCCGACTTGTTCCCAGTAATCCTACGTCACTACCACCCGGATACCACTGAATACTCAAGTTAGAACCCTAACTTGAGGTTCCCTTAAAACCCCACTTGTAGCAACCCTACAAGTGCAATCGAATACAATCGATGTCCTTGTCTCCCACAACCAGGGAGCAAGCAAAAACCACTCTCACAACCGAGAGCAAAATTCAAATAAAGAAGTTATGAACTCTGAAAGCAACACTTACAATCACCTATGCCTTGAAGTAGAACTTGAAGGAGAAGTGTGATGTGTGTTGAAGAACTCTCTTGGAAGAGAGGAGAAAAGCCCTTTCTCTTGACTGCACCAAATGCATATAAGATCAATCTTTGGTTCTAGGTTGGAGAGCAAGAGAACAAGATTTGGAAATACTTAGGGCTTTGGATTTGAAAGCTTTGATATTTGGAAATGAAAGCTTAAAATATTTTGCAATGAATGAGTAACCTTCCAATGAAACAGTAGAAGCTCTATTTATTTCTTTCTCAAATCCACAAAACAGTTTAGGCAAAAACCCAATCGAAATCCGTGAGAAAAATCTCAACGGATATAATCTGAACTCGCGACAGTCGACTGTTGAACAATCCACAGTCGATTGTTGCACAGTCAGCAAGGGTATGTTAGAATTCATAACGGTAACTTACCACGTGGACAGTCGACTGATGAAGCAAAGACAGTCGTCTGTTAAACCAACAGGCGACTGTACATTCTCCGACAGGCGACTGGCCGAGAGATGAGTAAGTTAGACAAATACTGGAAATCTCACAAGATACAGGACAGACGACTAAAGCAAGTAACACAGTCGACTGTTAATCAGAACAGGCGACTGTATAACCTTAAACAGACGACTGACACAATCATGAAAAATTTCCAGAGAGCTGAATCAAAGAATTGATTTACAGACAGGCGACTGTTGCAACATAGACAGTCGACTGATCTAATAGACAGTCAACTGTATATACAGCATAAGTCGACTGGCCGTAGAAGTGAGGTCAAAACATAGTTTGGGCAAGGAGAGACATGCGACTGTTGTACAACACACAGTCGACTGTCACAAGGACAGGCGCCTGTGAATCGTTCAACAGTAGCCTGGGCGAAATAATCAGAGAAGGCCCAAAACTGCATTGTAATAGTCTGTGCATAACAGACGACTGTAGAACAAAACACAGTCGACTGTTTTTGAGACAGGCGACTGTAAACTGTTCAGCAGTCGGCTGTAATGAACAATCCTAGAACAAACAAAAGAGAATTGAATTGAAATCAAAGGACAAAGGTCTAGAGATGTCCTATGACCGAAAGTAGATGTGTGTGAGTGCTCCATCAAAGTTCTACTTCTAAGCTACATACTAGAAGAGATAAAAGAAAAATTACATTGACGAATAATCTCTTCTTTCCATCGTATGAGCTTGAAGTCTTTACGGAGCTTCAATCATCAATCTACGTTCATCCAATTCATATCATTTGCCTTCAATCACGTTTGTGAGTCATCCATTGCTAGTTGATCTTCATAGTAAGCTTAGGCAATGGATTAACTGCAAAATAGGGGATTAGTCACAAGTATTTATGTTTGCTCATCATTAACACCAAGTAGGGAGAGGTCCAATACTCAACATTCTCTCCCTTTTTGATGATGACAAACAAACATAAACAAAAAGATAAATAATTGTGCGTAATGTAAACTTACTCCCCCTACATAGATGCCAATCAAGTTAGTCTACAAATATTAGAGCATCTACATAGAAATTGAAGCAAATGAGTGAGATATGAATGAATTTAATTCAAGAAATCTAGGAAATAAAATCCCTATTCATTGTAATCTTACTCCCCCTGAATCTAAGGCAACGAAAATCTTAGATTCAAGCGTTAGAACATACTTAGAACATCCATTATGAATCTTGTATGTTTATTTCTCTCCCCCTATGGCATTATCCAAAAAGGTGGGAGCAAATAACAACAACAATAATAGTGCTAAAATACGAATTAACAACAATCAAGGAGTATTAAGATATATCGAATCAAAAACTCATAAAAACTCATCATATACACATGTGAGTAATGGAATTGAAATCCAATAGCAACATTTTAGATATTTGAAATGAAAATAATTTTCACAAATTCATCACATCAACGAAAGAGCATGAATTAACCAATATCAAATTCGTGTATTGTCTCAAAAGCACATCAAGAAGAGTGAAGCATACATAGAGACAATATGTCATACATCACACATAAGTTAATCAATATAGCATAGTGTGACACAAGAGAGGGATGCAACATCATATATATAGATATAAAGCTGCTGAGTACATCATCGGATAGTCATCAACATGGCCATCCCAAAAAGATACATCATGATTAAAAAAAATAAATACATCATGACGACATCAAAGAGTATATCATCATACATATATAAAAGAGTCGCAGACAGAATCATCCATCATACACAAACACAACATATATCAGAATCAAAATAACATCACTCAAAATCATCGATCTAAGGGTGAGCGTCTCCAGGGGCTGCGGACGAGGAAGCATGCTCTAAAACAGCAGGAGTGTCCTCTGGAGGAGGGTCAGAAGGAGCAACAGAAGCAGCAATAGCAGCATCCTGTGTAGAAGCAACACCAGGAGGCTCAACGACTTCAGAAGGCTGAGGAGGCACATGAGGCTGAGGAAGATACTGTCTCAAATCCTCAGGGAAGGGAATTCCCTGATGGAGGAGAGAGAGAGAGACATCAGCCTGTAGATACCAGAGACCATCGCCAAAAGGGTATCCTGTGATGGTGGAGCAGATGATGATGAAGGCAAATCAGATGGAGGCACAGTGGATGAGGATGGAGCTGAAGTAGTCTTCCTCTTTTTCGAGGCAGTCTGCAGAGCCGAAGAGGACTTCGACTTCGCAGAAGCGTCGAGGAGAGGGCCAAAGGGCATGGGCTCGTAACGAGTCAAGTCAATACGAAAGTGACGGAAGACAAGAGTCAAAAGACCACCAAAGGGAATGTGAGACGAGGAGGACGTGAACTCAACCTTGTCCATCCTGTCAAGGACACCGGCCCAATTCACGGGCATGCCAGAGAAAATAACATACATACACTTTATTATATCCTGAGACGGCTGGTCGGACGATCCATATCTCGGCAGAATGTTGGACTTCACCACTAGGAGAACATCCTAACCCCGTGCAGAGAACATGGATGATCTGACACCCGAATCAAGAGCTAAAGGAACCTCTCGAAACACATCCCGGAGAACAGACTGGTCAAGATCGTCAATCTCGGGAAAGATGATATCAGTGGGGAGGGAACTGACAGAAGGAATCCTAAGAATAGTCCCTAATAGAGAGGGAGTGATCTGAATGTGGGTTCCCTGGACGACAGTATCAAGGATGCCGGTAGTCGAGTACTCACCGCGAACGCGGTTCGCATAGAAGAGCTTCACCAGAAATGGGTAGGCTCTGGGGGACTCGCTCTGAGAGAAGAGAAAAAGATCAGCCAGGTGAGTAGTAGACAGAATGTCAGAGAGCCTCTCAGCAGTGAATGCGGGGAAAGCAATGTACCGCTCCCTAAGTAGGTTGATCCCTAGGAGAGAGTGAAACTTTGCCAGACAAAGGTCGTCTCGACAAACGGGAACCAGGGGATCAGAGGAGGGGTACAGCAGGAGGCTCTTCAGACGAACTGGATGCAGAAGGAGACACATGAGGAATCTAAGCAGTAGGCTCACTGATGTGAACACCAGTAGGCTTGCGCTGACGATGAATCAAGGGCTGAGCATCGCTCGACGAAGAAGAAGGAGAATAACCCGGCGAAGATGAATGCACGGGTGACTGGGCATGCTTGGTTCGAGCTTTATAGGGTTTATTTCTCTTGGCAATGAGTTTCTTAGGGGCCCTAGGTTGTTTAGAAGAGATCTTCTCTTTTCCCTTAGGTTTAGGAGCAATGGAAACAAGAGAAGAAGAACTAAAGCAACAAAAGGAACAACGAAGAACAAGAGAGAGAAAGCAAACCAACAGAGGGAATACAGACGATCACGGAGAAGAAGATCAACGACAACGGTAGAATACGATCGACATCGTCGATTAAGAGGAGATCGATGGTTGAAGAAGCGAACACGATCTTTTTGTAGAGAAAAACGAGCGGGAAGTTGAGGGGTCGAAGCGGAGGAGAGAGAAAATCGACGTAGGGAGATGATCGCGTCGACTGAATATAAAATAGGGGAAATCAATCTGAGCCGTTGGATCAAGGAATCGACGGCTCGGATCAAATCACATGAACCGACACAGCAGGAGACAGTCGACTGGAGAACAAAAGTCAGTTGACTGTATGAAGTGATAAAATTAAAGCTCAGAGTGAAGGGCAGTCGATTGGCAAGTATAATGCAGTCGCCTGTCCACTGGACAGTCGACTGACATATACTCAACAGTCGGCTGGCCGAGAATTAATACAGATCACAAGAATAACAGAGAACACTGTAAAAATTCGACAGAGAGTACAGTCGCCGGATGACTAAATTGCAGTCGCCTGTTAAACTAACAGTCGACTGTAAAACAGTCTTCAGTCGGCTGTGCGAAAGATATCAATTTTCATATGGAGGATATAAAGTAGGGCAGTCGACTGTCAAAAGAAAAACAGTCGTCTGTCCTGGTCCAAAAATGCACAGTGAGATAGAATTCCAGAGAATAAGAACACTCACCCTAGGACCTATACCTAATCACAAATACATCTTAAAATCATTATGAAAACAATAAATCTATTGAAACACAAATTATTCCAATCAACTTCGAAAACTCATGAAATCAAATAAGTCACAATTGCCTTTCTTAATTTCATAAAACAATAACGCATATGAAGAAAGACAATCAAAAAGATATGAGCTCGATAAGGAGTTATAGCATGAAAATTGAGCTTCTAGATTTCAGATTCACCCATAATTCCTAATTCTCCACGCAACCTCACAAATGAATCTTCTTTAATAGGTTTAGTGAAGATATCGGCAATTTCTTTTTGGGTTTCAATGTACTCTAAGATGATGTCCTTCTTAGCTACATGATCATTTATAAAATGGTGTCTCACGTCTAAGTGTTTGGTACGGGAGTGGTGTATCGGATTCTTGGAAAGACAAATAGCACTTTGGTTATCAACCATGATAGGGCAAGTATCACAATTGACACCATAGTCACTAAGAGTGTGCCTCATCCAAAGAACTTGTGCACATGTAAGACCCGCTGCAATATATTCCGCTTCAGTTGTGGACAATGACACCGAATTCTGTTTCTTAGAGAACCAAGAAACTAAAAAATTTCCTAAGAAATGGCATGTGCCACTAGTACTTTTCCTGTCGGACTTGCATCCGGCAAAGTCGGCATCACTATATGAGATTAACTCATACGTGCTAGACTTAGGGCAAAGTAACCCATAATCTAGGGATTGATTGAGATAACGAAATATTCGTTTAACCGCAATCAAGTGTGACTCCTTAGGTCTTGCTTGATATCTAGCACATATACATACAGAAAACATGATATCGGGCCTACTAGCGGTTAAGTAAAGTAAGCTACCGATCATACCTCGATATAGACGAACGTCTACATCTTTTCCGCTTTCATCCTTGTGTAGATGAGTAGTAGTACTCATGGGAGTCCTTTTGCTTGAAGACGATTCCATCCCGAATCGCTTAATAAGCTCCCCTGTGTACTTTGTCTGATGTATGAAAGTGCCATTCTCCATTTGTCGAATTTGCAATCCGAGGAAGTAGGTGAGCTCTCCCATGTGGCTCATCTCAAACCCATCCTTCATAGACTTGGAAAATTCTTGACAAAGATTAAAGTTAGTAGAACCGAAAATAATATCATCTACATAAACTTGAATCAAAAGAATGTCATTTTCATAATCTTTAATGAAGAGTGTAGAATCAACTTCTCCCATTTTAAAACCTAAATTCAAAAGAAAGGTCTTAAGGCGATCATACCAAGCTCTAGGAGCTTGTCTCAATCCATACAACGCTTTCTTAAGTTTGAAAACATGGTTTGGAAATTTCACATGAATAAAACCGGGAGGTTGAGAAACATAGACTTCTTCATTTACTAATCCATTTATTAAAATTCTTATGGGATGCAAAAGATAAAAGCAACCTAATAGCTTCTAATCTAGCTACGGGGGCAAATGATTCTTCGAAATCAATACCTTCCTCTTACCGGTAGCCTTGAGCTACTAACCTTGATTTTTTTCGTGTGATTACCTCGTTTTCATCCGTCTTGTTCTTGAAGATCCATTTGGTCCCAATAGCTTGGTGACCACATGGAAGAGGTACAAGTTCCCAAACTTTATTTCTCTCGAATTGCGCTAGTTCTTCTTCCATTGCCACTATCCAAGAGCTATCCTCACAAGCTTCTTGAATGTTCTTTGGCTCAATGGTAGAGACGAATGCACAATGGGAGAATTCTTCAATTCTTGATCTCGTTCGAACACCCACACCAATATCTCCAATAATTTGGTTATGGGGATGGTTACGAACGGTTGGATAAGCTTTGGGTAAACCTGGATCACTAGGAACAACTTCAACAACTTCGTTAGAAGTGTTAGTCTCAACAATATTATCATTAATTTTAACATTATTAAGAGAATCACAAAGAATATCTACATTATCATCATCAACATGAGGAAAGTCAAAATCTTCATAAAAAGATACGTGAAGTGATTCCTCAAACGTTGAAGAAGTTTTGTTGTATATCCGGTAGGCTTTGCTACGTGTGGAATATCCAACAAAAATTCCTTCATCGGATCTTGGCTCAAATTTGTCTAAATTACCAAAGGTGTTCTTTATAAAACATTTTGAACCAAAGACACGAAAATATTTCACTTAAGGCTTTTTATCGTAAAACAACTCAAAACAAGTTTTGTTTGTTCGGGGTCTCACTAGGATTCTATTGAGCACATAACATGCCGTGTGCACCGCTTCTGCCCAAAATTGTAGTCCTAAATGACTATCATGGAGCATAGTGCGAGCACACTCAATAAGAGTCCTATTCTTTCTTTATACAACACCATTTTGTGGTGGTGCACGAGGAAAGGAAAAGTTATGAGTTATCCCAGAGTCATCACAAAACTTAGTAAAAGACTCATTCTCAAATTCTCCTCCATGATCACTACGAATAGTGATAATGGTGGATCCTAAAAGATTCTGAATCTTCTTTGCAAATTTGGTAAACTCTTCATGAGCTTCATTCTTATTAGTTAAGAATGAAACCCAAATAAATCTAGAAAAGTCGTCAACGACAACTAGTCCATAATGAGCATTACCTAAAGAAGCGGTTCTAGTTGGCCCAAATAAATCTAGACGAAGAAGTTCTAGGGGCCTCTTAGAAGTAATCCCTTCTTTAAGCTTAAATAAAGATTTACTTAGTTTACCTCTTTGACAAGAATCACAAAAGTTTTTCTTATTAAAAACAATCTTAGGAAAACCTTTGACTAGATCATGCTTAGCTATCTTATATAAGTGCTTGAAGTGAACATGACCAAAACGGCGATGCCATAATAGTTGTTCACTTGTGTTAGCAACTAAGCAATGTTCTACGGTTTTAGGGAAGCTTAAATAATAAATATTTTTATGCCTAATACCGAAAAATAAAACATTTGAATCACAATCAACAATAGTACACAATCCTTCTCCGAAGTTAACCTTGTAACCTTTGTCACAAAGTTGACTTATGGAAATGCGGTTGTGACATAAACCACTAACAAGATAAACATTAGTAATTAGGGGTTTGGAAGGATTACCAACGATACCTACTCCAATGATGGTTCCCTTTTGATTACCTCTAAAAGTGACCGTTGCACCATCTTTGATGCTAATCACTTCGGAGAGCAATGAGGGATCTCCCGTCATGTGTTTGGAGCAACCTCTATCAAGAATCCATCCTTTTCCTTTAGAGCTAATAAGGCATTAATTGCTCTTCTTCTTTCTCTTGGGTACCTATATAATATACCATAAGCTTATGGTACGCAATGTTTGTTGGGTCCAAGGGGATTAGCTCTTTGGAAGCCAAGTCCTAGTGGACTTCCGCTCCCAACATAGTTACTATTTCTAATTACATCATGAAAGTAGGAATCAACATAAGCATTCCTAACATTTAGACTGGTGTTCTTAGGACCCCAAATAGTGTACATCTTGGGAGTCCTATTCCGAGTTGCATGCATATGAGTTGGATTTCTATGTGGTGCATGCTTCTTAGGAACATGATTTCTAGCATGATATGTATTCTTGGGAACATGCATATTATATGAAGCATATTGATCATGCATGACATGTGGAGAGTTAGCATACATGAAAGAATGATGCGTATGAGCATATGGGTGTGTGGGAGCACGTACATGAGTATTTCTCATGTGTGGTTGTGTACATGTCCATGGGTACGGAGCATAAAATATGGCATGATTATCCACTTGTGAAGTAGGATGTTTCCTACGTGGATGAGTATTAGTGTACATATAAGCATGGCCTTGCTTTTGGTTTCCACCCTTAGTGGGTTTCTTGCCAAAAGGAAGAGAAAGTGATGTGGTGACATTCTTGGTAGGATTGCTACCTATAGTGTCTTTGACACCACTTGTGGATGCACCGGAGGAAGGCCTCACAAAATCTATAGTGACACCACTATAGGAGGTGCGATCATTAGATGCATTCGCTTTTACAAATCCAAGGCCAACACGATGTGTGGCCGGAAATTGATTTGCAAGCAAATCATCCAATTGTCCTTGTCCCTTATTGAATCTCACAATACGGGAGGACATGAGCTCATATTTCTCCTTTAAAGAAGAAATGTTGGTATCCAAGGTGGACACCCGTGCTTTGAGCTCGTGCACTTGGGTTTTAAGAGAATCATTCTCTAATCCCAATTGTGTGTGGCGTGTAACTAGATCACTATCATCCATGGGATGTGTTTGATCTAGTTGAGATTTGAGGGAATTCACCTCATCTCTCAATGTGACATTTTGAGAAGCTAAGTTTGCTTTCTCAAGGGTTAAAGTATCAACAATGGTGTCATTGTTGATAATGCATGGAATGGATGACTTGCTAACTTTTGATTTCTTTAAGCTAGAGTACCTAAGCATTTAAGATTGGTATTTAGCAAATAATTCTTCATTAGCTATGCGAAGTTCATCCATTGTTACCTCGGTGTTATCCGTATCGGAATCACTCTCATCCGAGAGTGGGTCTTCAAGTGCCATGAAACACATGTGGGCGCTCTCACCCTTCTCATCATCGAAATCGCTTGATGAGTCATCACTTGAGTCATCAAAGGTACCGACGAGTCCTTTCTTCTTTTCTTTCTTGTTCTTGTTGGACTTGTGGTACTTTGGTGGCTTCCACTTTTCTTTGTTGTTTACCATTGGGCAATCCCTCTTGATGTGCCCTGGCTTATTACACTTATAACAAAGAGAGAAAGTAGCATTAGTAGATTCAAAACGTTTGTTGGTGGGAAATTTACCTTTGCGGAAGAAGCGTTGGAACTTCTTCGCCATTTGGGCCATTTCACCCAAATCCATCTTGTTCTCGGATTCATCACTTTCGGAGGATGACGAATTGGCGTTGAACGCCAAAGCTTTCTTCTTGGCCTCCGAGGGATTCATCATGGCTCGAATCTTCAATCGGTTATCCTGTCTTACTTCGTAAGACATAAGAGTCCCGATGAGATTCACCACGGTGTAGTTATTCAAGTCATTGACCTCCTCAATGGCGATTGCTCGTCTTTGCCATTTGGATGTCATCCCTGTTGGATCTGGATCCTAGCCTAGAGGGGGGTGAATATGCTAATAAAAAATTCTCGTGCAACCCACGAGAAATCACACGCAGTTAAGAGCACAACCAGAGTAATGAAAAGCAGACACAGAGTACACAGCAGATTTACCCTGGTTCGGTCGTCCCAACGACCTACTCCAGCCCCCAAAGCTAATACTAGATTGAATAGTGCAATAGGTACAAAGTCACAAGTTAGAGCACGCTCAGAGCACCCTCTACGTCTCTACACTCGCCGGACTCTCAGTACCCCACACACAGTGTTTCCTCTCACTATCAATCCTAGCAAAGCTTTCTACCAGCTAGTCCCAAACTAGCTGGGTCCCACTTGTCTAGTCCCAACTAGACAAGTCCCAAAATAGTCACAGAAAAATGGTAAAAGTTTCCCCTACAGAGAACGTTACACTAAGACACAAATAAAAGAGTTTAGAGTTTAGAAATGCTCAGTTTGTGTCTGTGTAGGCGTCTCTGTCAATCGGCACGTCGTCAGCTCCAATCTGACGCAAACGGTGTCTCAATCCGACTCCTGGATGTCAAGTTATGCACTGGTCTGTGCACAAAGCAATTTCAGTTCAATCCCTTATAAACTGTCGGTATGTGCGAGTAGCAGTTCCCTTTAAAAGAAGTGGTCGATGCACATGGGAAATCAGGTCAGCTTAATACGTCTTCGGTCTGTGCGCAGAGGGACTCCTAATTAATTCTCACAATGATCTCAGCCGTTCATTTGATTTTCTTTTGCGGTTGATGAACCCTCCACGTCAGCAGGCAAAGCGAAACGAACTCGTTTCGATTTCTTTCGTCCTCTACGATCTCAGCCGTCCGATATATTTTCCTTGCGATCTCAACCGTTGATTTTGTTTCATGCGCAGCTCGCATACGTCAGCTCTCGTTCCGGTGGTTGCAACCCTAGGGCATGCAGGCGAACGGCGGAGTTCGTGTTTATTCAGCGGCGACGGTGGTCTTCAACGGTGGCGACTTTGTCACGACAACTCGGAGCAGCAACGAGATTTCGATGGCGACGAGGGTTGCAGCAATGGCGACTCCGAGCTCCTCTTCGACAGCGGCGAGGAAGTCACGGCGGCGACTTCGCTCGATGGCGATGGCAGCGGCAACTCCGAGGGTTGAATTTGTCTTCTTCAGGAGCGGTGATCTTCTTCGAGTTCTTTGCTTCTCCAGCCTTCGTTTCTGCGGGCTTTGAGGATGGTAGCGACTGTGAAGCTAGTTTCTCTCCGACGTGCTTCGTCTGCAGCGATGAAACCCCGACAGCGACTTCTCCAACTTGCAGCAGCCTCTACAGTGCTTCGCTGCGTTGTTCAATGGCGACGGCGGTCTCCTATAGGCGTCGTCCCTTCGTTTTCATGCACGACATCGATGGCGTACTACTCGTGCAGCGGCTTCGAAGAGTGATGCACCGACGAGCTCTCCGGTATGGCGACGACGGCTTCTTCGTACAGCGAGCAACGTTTTTCTTCGACGGATGGCGGCTTCTTCTTGGGGCGGCTTCGTTTGCACGGGGAGGAGTTCTGCTGACTTGTTTCTCCTTCTCAATAGCACACTGATGGCTCTCCAAAGCAGGCAGATGGTGTTGAGATGAAGCTTTGGCCTTGGATCTTTGATGAAGCTTGGGAAATTTTGTAGTCTCGATTGTGGATGTATCAGCCTCTTGTAGTCTTTAGTATTGAGGAGGGCTTTGGAAATTTTGTTTGACAGCCGCACAAAGTATTAGCCCCTCAACTATTGATTGTTGCCACCTCTTTATATTTTTTTGTATTGCCGCAGCTTCTAATTTTTGTAGCTCACCTCACTTTTTGCAATCCTAGGGATGATGCCCTTAAATAGGTCATGAGCTAGGGTTTTGACCAATAAGATTTGCAATTTGAATTGTGGATTTGATGCCATCTTCAATAGGTATTTGAATAGAAAATGGATTGCCATGGGATTCGGATGAGACCAAGATAGGTAATGACTTGGTTTAGATGTGGGTGAATCCAAATGAATCATCTCTCCCAATATTGACCAAGTCCATACTTATCTCACATTGGACATAGTCCTCATTGCTTTTCATTGACCAAGTCAAACTTCTTTGTGCACACACGCTCCATCTCTCCCAATGTGCTATACGAATAGCAATTCCGCCAAATATCGAAAGTATATCATTTTGCCAGGCCTGAAACATTCTGAGCACACACATTAGATATACCGACACGTTTGTCATCATCAAACCAAGTTCCTAGATCGTTGCTTCCAACAATCTCCCCCTTTTGATGATGACAAACCCACAAAAGATTTGATCAATAGAAATGAGTGTGTGAAGTGTGTTGAAGGGTGTAATGCAATATAAATCATGAGATGAATATTCAAGCACTACAACATGACATGCACGAACTAATAACAAATACAATAGCATGCTCCCCCTTCTCTCAAGCTCCCCCTTCACCATATAATACCAAAGCTGTCACAATCTTTTCTTTTCTTTCTCACCCTTTGTAATCACCAAAAGTGGATTAATGAAGTCACAAATATATATTCCATGCAAAAATAAATCATTATTAAATGTGGCAAGCAATTTGCATGAGTATTCCAAATAATAGACAGTTCAAGTTCATAGAATTTCGTAACAAGACTTCTCCACCTTTGTGTAAGTGTAGTGATATAGACAATAAAGTACAAGAGGAGATTCAATATCAGAAAATCAACCAAATCAATCCACATTTCCCAATTATCATGAATATCACTAGGATTGATTTTTCCCACCTCATCAAAGATGAGTTCAAGTTACCGAACCCCAAAACATGGCCTAAAAGGACTTTTAAATGCGGGGTGGCATTGCTTGACGAGTTATATACACCAACGCTAATGATTACCCATGTAGCATAAGTTGGATACTCATGGGTTGTGTTTTAGCCATGAAGTGTATCCATTTTTCATACGGAGCAAATATCGTTTTTTTTCAATTCTTTTGTGCTCAATTTTAATTCATGGCTATACACTTCATATCCCTTAGAAAATTTCAGAAATTAATCATTCCTACATTCACTTTCCATTATTCTTCAAAAGAATCTCCAAAAGTACTAAAAAGTCAAATATCGTGAAAGTGCAAATGTAGGTGTAGGAGTCAAGTTTAAAACTTATGAGACATGTCATGGCTACTAAAAAGAATAACATCATGTTCATGTAGCTACAACAATAATGAATTGACTTCTACAAGGGATAGATTGATCATTCAAACAATACCACTTAAGAGATTCATAAGCGGATTCAATAAGCACATTTTTTTTGTTTTTGATTTTTCAATTTTTTTTTCAGAAATAAAAACATTAAAAAACATCCATGCAAGCACACAAAACAAAGTAAATCAAGCACACACGCAAATCTATGAAGGTATGCAATGAAATGCAAAGAGGGAAAGAAAATTATACCTTCTCGTCGCTTTTTGACGAAGGAGCTAAAAGAATGAAACATTGAATTTAACGCTCCTCACCAAAACTCCATCACACCTACATGAAAGGTGTTAAGTGTGACCTTGGAATCCAACAAGGTCCACTAGTGTTAGCCATTATTGTTTTAGGAACCCACACTTGTTTAAACTTGATTTTAGTGTTCCTAAATTTACAATAGTATGAAGTATGGCCTACACTATCACAAGTAAAGCACTTTGCATATAAGTTCTTCGCAATAGATGGTGCATTGTGGAATTTTTTGAATTTTGACTTTTCAACGTTTTTCGAACCAAATCCAAGTCCTCTTCTATTATTGCCATATAATTGATTCTCTAAAATAGTATCCAACGATTGTTTTCCCATAGAGAATTTCTTAATGGCTAATTCAATATTAGAGACTTTGGATTTTAACAATCTATTTTCTTCCACAAGCAACATGCATTTACTTATAAAAGCTCTCTTGTTTTCCTCTTCCTTCTTTTCAAATTCAACCATTTTTCTTTTAAAATCATTATCCAACATGCAAAATTTATCATTAAGCTCTCTAATAACATAGTCTTTTTCAGTTTCGAGCTTAATCAAATCAAGTTTAAGCAGAATTTATTCATCAAGGAAGGACAAGAGAGACAAGGTGCTTCATCATTAAAACTGGATTTTTCTTTTTTCAGACTATCAATAGTAGAGTCACGTGCAACAATATCAATTTTGAGTTTTTCAATCTCTTTAGACATTTCATATTCAGATTGTTGCATTTCAAAGTTCTCATTTTGATAATCATCTATAGTGGATTCAAGCTCTACTATTTTATCTTGCATTTCTTTACAAAGAGTAAGGAGTTTAGTTTTACTACCAGAGGTTACCTCATTGTGTATTCCCATCAATGCCATGCATGAATGGGCTTCGTGTTCCTCCTCCTCGCTCTCAGCTTCGCTATCCATGTCCCAAGTAAGCACCTTGGATTTTCCCTTTTCTTTAGCTACCTGAGCTGTCTCATGTGGGCAATCCCTCATTCGATGTCCTCTTTTCTTGCATTTAAAAGAAGTCATTTTATTAGTAGTATTCTGATCATAATTTTGCTTAGAAGACTGAAAAAAGTTAGAGCGATTAAACCTGGGTGCCATTTCTGCTCTTCCTTGCTTGGTCTGGACAAACTTTCTGAAATTTCTGACCATTAACGCTATGTCATCATCATCATCTTCACTTTCGTCAGCTTTCAGAGCAAGTGGCTTGGTAGCTTTCTCTTTTTCCTCAGGTTTCTCCCTTTCATCAATATTTTGCAATTCAAGCTCGTGGGACATTAGATTACCTATTAAGTCCTCCACCCTCATCTGTGACAAATCTTTCGCTTCTTGGATGGCAGTGACTTTAGGCCTGAAAGAGCTTGGCAGTGCTCTTAATATCTTTCTCACCTGCTCAAGGATAGAATATGGCTTACCGAGCGAACTAGATTTGTAGACAATGTTGGTGAACCTCGCAAACATTTCTGATATCGTCTCTGATGGTAGCATGCGAAATCCCTCGTATTCCGTGCTCAGAAGTGCAAGTCTAGACTCCTTCACCTATGACGTTCCCTCGTGCGTCACCTCCAAAGTATGCCATATTTCCTGCGCAGTTAGACAATGTGAGATGCGATTGAATTCAGATTTATCTAATGCACAAATAAGAGCACTCATAGCTTTAGCATTTAAAGAATAAAGCTTCCAATCATTATCATCCCACTTATCATCAGGTTTAGGCATCTCAGTATTTTCAATTTTGATAACATGTGATTTATATCCTTTTTCAACAATTTGCCAAGCTTTATAATCAATAGAAATAAGATATATTTTCATGCGATTTTTCCAGTAAGCATAATCTCCTCCATTAAATCTAGGTGGTCGGGAAATAGACTGACCCTCAGCAAAAGCACTATCAATGTGGTCCATGGTCAACTAGGCTAGATCTACTAAACTGGCTTTGATACCACTTGTTGGATCTGGATCCTAGCCTAGAGGGGGGGGTGAATAGGCTAATAAAAAATTCTCGTGCAACCCACGAGAAATCACACGCAGTTAAGAGCACAACCAGAGTAATGAAAAGCAGACACAGAGTACACAGCAGATTTACCCTGGTTCGGTCGTCCCAACGACCTACTCCAGCCCCCAAAGCTAATACTAGATTGAATAGTGCAATATGTACAAAGTCACAAGTTAGAGCACGCTCAGAGCACCCTCTACGTCCCTACACTCGCCGGACTCTCAGTACCCCACACACAGTGTTTCCTCTCACTATCAATCCTAGCAAAGCTTTCTACCAGCTAGTCCCAAACTAGCTGGATGCCACTTGTCTAGTCCCAACTAGACAAGTCCCAAAATAGTCACAGAAAAATGGTAAAAGTTTCCCCTACAGAGAACGTTACACTAAGACACAAATAAAAGAGTTTAGAGTTTAGAAATGCTCAGTTTGTGTCTGTGTAGGCGTCTCTGTCAATCGGCACGTCGTCAGCTCCAATCTGACGCAAACGGTGTCTCAATCCGACTCCTGGATGTCAAGTTATGCACTGGTCTGTGCACAAAGCAATTTCAGTTCAATCCCTTATAAACTGTCGGTCTGTGCGAGTAGCAGTTCCCTTTAAAAGAAGTGGTCGGTGCGCATGGGAAATCAGCTCAGCTTAATACGTCTTCGGTCTGTGCGCAGAGGGACTCCTAATTAATTCTCACAATGATCTCAGCCGTTCATTTGATTTTCTTTTGCGGTTGATAAACCCTCTACGTCAGCAGGCAAAGCGAAACGAACTCGTTTCGATTTCTTTTGTCCTCTACGATCTCAGCCGTCCGATATATTTTCCTTGCGATCTCAGCCGTTGATTTTGTTTCATGCGCAGCTCGCATACGTCAGCTCTCGTTCCGGTGGTTGCAACCCTAGGGCATGCAGGCGAACGGCGGAGTTCGTGTTTATTCAGCGGCGACGGTGGTCTTCAACGGTGGCGACTTCGTCACGGCGACTCGGAGCAGCGACGAGATTTCGATGGCGACGAGGGTTGCAGCAATGGCGACTCCGAGCTCCTCTTCGACAGCGGCGAGGAAGTCACGGCGGCGACTTCGCTCGATGGCGATGGCAGCGGCAACTCTGAGGGTTGACTTTGTCTTCTTCGAGAGCGGTGATCTTCTTCGAGTTCTTTGCTTCTCCGGCGTTTGTTTCTGCGGGCTTTGAGGATGGTAGCGACTGTGAAGCTAGTTTCTCTCCGACGTGCTTCGTCTGTAGCGATGAAACCCCGACAGTGACTTCTCCAACTTGCAGCAGCCTCTACAGTGCTTCGCTGCGTTGTTCAATGGCGACGGCGGTCTCCTATAGGTGTCATCCCTTCGTTTTCATGCACGACGTCGATGGCAGACTACTCGTGCAGCGGCTTCGAAGAGTGATGCACCGACGAGCTCTCCGGTATGGCGACGACGGCTTCTTCGTACAGCGAGCAGCGTTTTTCTTCGACGGATGGCGGCTTCTTCTTGGGGGGGCTTCGTTTGCACGGGGAGGAGTTCTGCTGACTTGTTTCTCCTTCTCAATAGCACGCTGATGGCTCTCCAAAGCAGGCAGATGGTGTTGAGATGAAGCTTTGGCCTTGGATCTTTGATGAAGCTTGGGAAATTTTGTAGTCTCGATTGTGGATGTATCAGCCTCTTGTAGTCTTTAGTATTGAGGAGGGCTTTGGAAATTTTGTTTGACAGCCGCACAAAGTATTAGCCCCTCAACTATTGATTGTTGCCACCTCTTTATATTTTTTTGTATTACCGCAGCTTCTAATTTTTGTAGCTCACCTCACTTTTTGCAACCCTAGGGATGATGCCCTTAAATAGGTCATGAGCTAGGGTTTTGACCAATAAGATTTGCAATTTGAATTGTTGATTTGATGCCATCTTCAATAGGTATTTGAATAGAAAATGGATTGCCATGGGATTTGGATGAGACCAAGATATGTAATGACTTGGTTTAGATGTGGGTGAATCCAAATGAATCATCTCTCCCAATATTGACCAAGTCCATACTTATCTCACATTGGACATAGTCCTCATTGCTTTTCATTGACCAAGTCAAACTTCTTTGTGCACACACGCTCCATCTCTCCCAATGTGCTATACGAATAGCAATTCTGCCAAATATCGAAAGTATATCATTTTGCCAGGCCTGAAACATTCTGAGCACACACATTAGATATACCGACACGTTTGTCATCATCAAACCAAGTTCCTAGATCGTTGCTTCCAACAATTCCCAATATGATCTTCCTTACCTTTTCAAGTTCGGTGTAGATTTGGCCAAGGGCTTCCAATTCGTTTGTGATGTCGGCAAAGCGTCCGTACATCGACGCAATGCTCTCATTTTCATGCATGTGAAACAAGTCGAAGTTTGCAGGCAACATATAACTTTGAAAGCTTTACCTTATTCGTTCCCTCGTGGGTAACGTTGAGATGGTTCCAAATTTGATATGCACTCTTACATGTGCATGTCTTGTTGAACTCATTCGGGTCCATCACACAATGAAGAGCGTTCATGAGGAATCTAAGCAGTAGGCTCACTTATGAGGAATCTAATCTAAGCAGGAGCACTAGGTTGTTTAGAAGAGATCTTCTCTTTTCCCTTAGGTTTAGGAGCAATGGAAACAAGAGAAGAAGAACTAAAGCAACAAAAGGAAACAACGAAGAACAAGAGAGAGAAAGCAAACCAACAGAGGGAATACAAATGATCGCGGAGAAGAAGATCAACGACAATGGTAGAATACGATCGACAGCGACGATTAAGAGGAGATCGACGGTTGAAGAAGCGAACACGATCTTTTTGTAGAGAAAAATGAGCGGGAAGTTGAGGGGTCGAAGCGGAGGAGAGAAAAAATTGATGTGGGGAGATGATCGCCTCGACTGAGAGCCTCTAACTCGTTTATTATGTCAACGAAGCGAGCGTAATATTCCTTCATCTTCTCGCCCTGTTGCATATGAAACATTTCGTAATCTTTGTTTACGACTACGAGTTTAGAGTCTCTTACCCTACTCGTCCCTTCATGTAGTATGAGGAGGGAGTTCCAAATTTGATATGCACTCTTACATGTGCATATCTTATTGAAGTCCTCGGGCTCCAATGCGCATTGCAAGGCGTTCATTGCCTTGGCATTGCTTACCTCCGCGGCGACCTCCGCGGTTGTCCATTTCTCGAAGTCTTCTTCTTCGGGCTAGATGTATTCCTTCATTGTGGTCCTCCATAAAGATGCACTTCGGAGGAAGGTTTCCATCCGGCATTTCCAGTACCCGTAGTTGGTACCGTTGAAGAATGGAAGCCTTGTAGAGGAATGTCCTTCCATCACCGAAGATGCTCCTTCACGGTTCCTGAAGGTGTCATAGTTGGAAGGTGGACGCAAGGTCTTATTGTCGTTGGCAGACATAGCTAAGTATCTGGCTCTGATACCAAATGTAATGCCCTACAAGCTACTGCACAAGTACTAGAGTGGGGGTGAATAGTACTTTAAAAATAACAATGAGTATAATTCCAAATTATAGTGCAAACAACTACCAAATAAATTTGCGGAAGCTTAAATTGAATGACAACAACAAAATTAACAATGCTAACAAAAGATGTTAATGGGTTCGGATCCACCCAAGTCTCCCCGACTTGTTCCCGGTGATCCTACGTCCCAACCACCCGGATCCCCTCCGGATACCTAGGTTAGAAACCCTAACCCAAGATTTCCACTATGATATCTTGTGAAAAACCTTCACAAGATCAAATCATACAAGCAATGGCAATAGTGAATCCCACAACCCGGGATCACAACCTTCTCTCACAACCGAGAGAATCAACAAGCAATATAAACAAGTTTATAATGAAATAAACAATCTTACCAAAAAATCCTATACCTTGAGTTTTTCTTACCCAAATAGGTGAAAGGAAGGATTTGAGGAAGATGAAGTCACCAAGACCTAGCACCAAGGAAATGACCAGCAATAGGTGCCTAGGAGAGATTTGGAGACTTGATTCAAGCTAGAGCTTGAAGGGCTCACCAAGAACAAGCTTCTCTCAATATGGATTCTAGATCTAGAAAGTGAGAGAATGGGTTTCTTGTGAGGAAGAGAGCTTTGGAAATGAGTGAGAATGGCTATCTCTTTCTATCTCAATGAATCTCTTAATGGCAGCTCTAACCTAGAGAGAAATGACCTCGGTTCGTATTTATAGGGTCCCATAAAAACAAGTTAGGTCAATTTCCAACGGATAGAAATCTGAGGCAACTAGTCGGTCAAAGAACAACCACTGACCGACTAGTTCATCAACTAGTCGGTCAGTCAAACAACATGGACCGACTAAGAGAGGAACTGAGAAGAGATAGAAATTCAGACCTAGAAATCTAGTCGGTCCAAGAAGACATTCTGACCGACTAGTTTCACAACTAGTCGGTCAGTCAGTGAACGTAGACCGACTAAGAGGCATAATGAAATAGTCTGAATACAAATTGACTTAGTCGGTCCAAGAACAAAAGTTGACCGACTAGATTATCAACTAGTCGGTCACCAAACGTTCTTAGACCGACTAACGATAAACAGTAGCTTAGGAGAAATTTAGTATGAACAGTAAGTCACAACTAGTCGGTCAAAGAAGCATCACTGACCGACTAGTTCACAAACTAGTCGGTCGGTGAGTCAACGTAGACCGACTAACTGTAAACAGTAAGTTGCAAGAAATTAAGGAAGAAAACTAGTCGGTCCAAGAAGCTTTGCTGACCGACTAGATCACCATCTAGTCGGTCAGTACTTCTTCTTGTACCAACTAACATGCACAAACAAGTCCGAATCGAAGCGCGACGCTTCGAGGAAGTTAGAATGAACTTGTACTAAGATCCTAGAGCTACGATATGAGCGTTATGAAGATAGAATCGTAAGATATACTCAAGGCTTAACATTCTATAGATCGAAGCTAAAAGACTATAAATAAAACCTTAATAAACGGTCTTCGAGAGCTTCGATTAATTCTTCATGACTTCCAAAACGGCGCAAGAGCTTCAACGAAGCTTTAGGCATGAATACGTGCTTTGAGAAGTCTTGAGATGTCGCTTTGATTGTTCGCGTGAATTTGGCGACGATCTCCAATACTGCGCTCACAAATTGTTAGTTCATGAATTATTTATGTTTGCTCATCATCCAAAACCAAATCCGGGGAGTCCAATATTCAACATTCTCCCCCTTTTTGGTGATGACAAACCAACATAAATAATAATCAAAAATAATGATTCAAATGAAAAATACTTACTCCCCCTACATTGATGACACGTTAATTCCAAAATGAATATATATGAATTGCATCAATCAGACGAGTAAGATAAATAAAGAGAATCGATTTTTGAAATATCGGATTTTGAACATCCTTATATATATCTTAACTCCCCCTGAATCTAACATATCAAACTAGATTCATGGAAATTGAGTTAAATTTTCATTTGCCCTATTTATTATCATTATCTCTCCCCCTTTGGCATTATCTCAAAAATGGGGGGCATACAACGACAACAACTAGGAAATGGGAAATCCAACATCGGGAGTCGTAGACAATGACGATGGACCTAATTGACACCGAGGGAAAAGTGTGGTAATCAAATCAAGGTGTGCCAAAGTGTCCATTATCAAAAAGAGATAATTAAAATCATCAAAAATACCAAATTTTTATTCATTTCTTGAATAAAGAAACATACTCTCCAATATTCAATATTCTTGGTTAAATTGGTGCATGGAAAACAATTCTATACAATTATAGAATTTCAATCTATTTAACCAATTTTTTTTAATCGTCGAGCGACGATTTCACATAGCATGGACATTGAATGAGAATTAATGTGCACGACGAAGAAAAACAAAGTGAACATCGATGTATATATATATAGAAACATCATGAGTACATCCAAAAAGATATCACATCGAGGACATCGAATACAACATACCATAGATATAAACATCAAAATATACAACAACATCATCAGAACACCATCATCAACATCCAAAATAAAAATACAACACATACACCGACATCCAACATATCAAAATACAACAAATCAACACCCAAACTCCATCCTAACCCAAAACACTCTCAATAAGATATATCATCCAATGAGCAGTGGAGAGTCCTCGAAACTGACGATCACAAGGAAGTGGCTGGATCTGCAGGCTCCGTGGGTCCAGTCGACGGAGTGGACTCAGGCTCTGCAGGGAGGAGAGGCGTGTCAACAGACGGGATCGTCGGGGCAGGTGTGGAAACGACGACGGGCTCAACAGCTGGGGTCTCAACAGGAGTAACAGCAGGTAAGATAGGAGCAGGCTCGTCAACAGGATCAGCAGCAGCCTCAGAAGTCTGAACAACTGATGCAGAAGTCTCTGGAGCACCGGAAGTGGTGCCAACTCCAGGAGCAGATGTGGTAGCAGCAGCAGCAGTAGTGGCCTCATCGCCACGAGCCAAGGAAGTGACAAGATCGTCAATATCCTCATCGTCCATCTCCTCGGCCTCAGAAACGGAAGGAGGAAGGTCAATGCCCATCATACGAGCCATACGGCAGACGACCTCCTCGGTACGAGCCAAACGCGACTCGTGCCGACGAAGAAGGCGTACGACATCATCTAATGTGGAAGGAGGAGTGGGGGCAGCAGCAGCTGAGGGAGTGGCCTGGGAAGCAGATGTGGTCGACCTCTGCACGTGACGAAGCGCCGCAAGAGATTTCTTAACGGCCATCGCGTTCAGAGGAGGACCCAAAGGACGCTCATCGTCAGGAGGGAGATGGACACGGAAATGACGGAAAACCAGGGTCAATAGACACGGGTAAGGGATATGCACAGATTTATTGGTCTTGCGAATACACTCGAAAGAGTCCATCTTATCGAGTATAACGCGAGCCTAATTAATCTCGCAACCCAAGAAAAGAGCGTAAATCAGCTTGAGAAATGGCTGGGATGGCAGAGAAGATGAGCCGTACTTGGGAAGCAAGCACGACTTCAGAATGAGATTTAGCACCCATGCATTAGGTTTGAACGACTTCGAAGGAACACCAATGAGGGCAGGAGGGATCACATGGAAGATATCAGAAAGAACGGACTGATCCAAGGAAGAGATATCATCAACAGAAATATCCGACAGAAGGAGACCAGACGACGAACAACCAAGTACCTCCCCCAAGATTTCGGCCGTGATAACTATAGGAGTTCCCAAGACAGTAGTCTCGATGGAGTGACTCTCATCGTAGTGGCCTCGGACACGATTGGCGTAGAATAATTTGACCAGGCGAGGATATGGTCTAGGGTTCGCCTTAGGGTCGAATCGAAGGTAATCAAGGAGCCCACTATAAGAGAGGAGGTCAGCTAAGCCAAGGAAATCTGAAAACTGAACATAGTGCTCCAATAGCATCGGGCAGTGTTCAATACGGTTGTAGGCCGCTAGACACATAGGGCCGTCGCGACACAACGATATGTCAACACCACCCGCTGGCATTGGGCCCTTTCCCTTAGGCTGGCGAGTCATAGGACGAAGTGGAGGAGTAGGTTCCCTATGGCCAGACTCATCCTCAGGTATAAACTCAGTATCGGAATCAGGAGGAGTAGAGGGAGTGTGGAGAGTGGGCTTTCTAGACTTAGATAGTTTACCGGGTTTGACCGTCGCCGTCCTCTGCTTCTTCAGAGGAGGCGAAGACGGAGAAGCTTGGGTAGATTTAGCACGACGCTTGGGCTTAGACGGATTCCTAGGGTTAGAAGGCTCTACAGTCATGGGGGAAGTCCCAGATGAAGTAATAGGGATCCTCGTCTTTGCCATGATCGTGGCACGACGAGAACAATCAAGCGAAGCTACACAAACCCTAGAGCTGAAAAAAAATTGAAATTATCAAGCCCTAGATGCAAAGTCGACAAGCCCTAGGATTAAATTCGAAACCCTAGAAGTGAAATCAAGCTAGATCAAACCCTAGAATAGGAATAGAGACCTAGGAGGGGGAGATATACCTAGGAGGAGGAGTCGACGGCGGCGGACGGCGGAGATGGCCGGAAAATTGGCCGGAGAGACGTCGGAAGTCGAAGGGTCTCGAGAGGTTTTTGGGTTTTTGCGGGCTGGAGAAGAGAAGAATACCGACTAAAACAAAGTTTAGTCGGATAAAAATGAGATAAGTCGGTTGGGAATGCGAAATGACACGTTTGCCATATCACACTTAGTCGGTCACAGTTCAAGCACTGACTGACTAGATTACGATCTAGTCGGTCGGTCAATGAGCTTGAACCGACTAAGTCGAAACAGAGGCAAACAGAAATTTTTAGGGCTCGAGTTAGTCGGTCGCAGTATACTCACTGACCGACTAGTTTTCAATCTAGTCGGTCGGTAAGTGTAATGTGACCGACTAAAGAACGAAAATGACAATAGATAGATTAAAGCTTGAACTAGTCGGTCTGAGTTCACTAGCTGACCGACTAGATGAGCATCTAGTCGGTTGGATAATGAACTGAAACCGACTAGAAGACTCCAAAAGTTGAAAAATGAGTTCTCTTCATAAACCACTTGGATGAAACAACTTAACACTCTCATTAGTCATCTAAATTACCCCATAAAACGTCGAAATCTTAAACACGACATTCAAATACGAATTCGAGCAAAAATTCAAACATATCACATAAAATCCCCAAAAATTCAATAAATCTAGCATGAACGAAATATCGCGAAATCTAATAGCATGCAAGATAATTGAATGAGATATGAATCCTATATCTCGGATTCACCCATAATCCCCAATTCTCGACGCAACCGCACAAAGGAGTCCTCCTTTAGGGGTTTCGTGAAAATATCGGCGATTTGCTTTTGGGTTTCAACGTACACTAAAATGATGTCCTTTTTAGCAACATGATCATCTAAAAAGTGGTGTCGGACATCTATGTGTTTTGATCGGGAATGGTGCACCGGATTCTTTGAAAGACAGATAGCACTTTGGTTATCCACCATGATAGGGCTAGTATCACAATGAATACCAAAATCCTTCAGTGTGTGTCTCATCCAAAGAACCTGGGCACAAGCGACACCAGCGGCAATATATTCCGCCTCGGTGGTTGAAAGTGATACGGAATTTTGCTTCTTGGAAAACCAAGAGACAAGAGAATTTCCTAGAAAATGGCAAGTGCCACTAGTACTTTTCCTGTCGGATTTGCATCCCGCATAATCGACATCACTGTATGAGACTAACTCATACGTGCTAGATTTTGGATAAAGTAATCCAAAATCAAGTGTATAACTTAGATAACGGAAAATACGTTTTACCGCTACTAAGTGAGACTCCTTAGGTTGAGACTGATAACGAGCACATATGCATACGGCAAACAAAATATCGGGCCTACTTACGGTAAGATAAAGTAAACTACCTATCATACCTCGATATAGACGAATGTCTACATCCTTACCGCCCGTATCCTTGTCAAGATGCGTAGTCGTGCTCATTGGAGTCTTTTTCCCTGAAGCATTCTCCATTCCAAATCGCTTAAGCAACTCCACCGTATACTTCGTTTGGTGGATGAAGATTGCATCGTTCAATTGGCGAATTTGGAGACCTAAGAAATATTTGAGTTCGCCCATGTGGCTCATCTCAAATTGTTCCTTCATAACATTAGAAAACTCTTCGCAAAGAGTGAAGTTAGTAGCACCGAAAATGATATCATCAACATAAATTTGAACTAATAAAATATCATTATTCGCATGCTTAACAAAAAGTGTAGAATCGTCTTCGCCCATTTTAAAATTCAAATCCAAAAGAAAATTCTTTAGGCGATCATACCAAGCTCGAGGAGCTTGTCTCAAACCATAAAGAGCTTTCTTTAGTTTAAAAACATGATTTGGAAATTTTTCATTTATGAAGCCCGGAGGTTGAGAAACGTAAACTTCCTCAACAACATCTCCGTTTAAAAATGCACTTTTAACATCCATTTGAAATAACTTAAAATTTTTATGGCATGCATAAGACAATAATAGTCTAATTGATTCTGATCTAGCTACCGGAGCGAAGGATTCTTCGAAATCGATACCTTCCTCTTGGCGATAGCCTTGAGAAACTAACCGAGCTTTGTTCCGGACGACGACTTGGTTTTCGTCGGTTTTGTTCTTGAAGATCCACTTTGTCCCTATGACGGTGTGGTTCTTCGATGGCAAAGGAACAAGCTCTCATACCTCATTCCTCTCGAATTGAATGAGTTCCTCCTCCATGGCAAGGATCCAAGCACCATCTTCGCAAGCTTCAACTATATTCTTTGGCTCTATTGATGAGGCAAAGGCACTATTGGCGAAGTGGTGGACTTGCGATCTCGTCTTGACACTATCATGAATATTGCCAATGACTTGCTCATGGGGATGGTCGCGAACGGTATAAAGCCGCTTGGGAATACCTTGATCACTAGGCACATTCTCAACAACTTCATTAGTCGGGTTAGTCTCAATAGAATCAATTGAATCAATAGACTTAGAATTTTCAAACGAATCACATAAAACATCCATAGAGTCATCATCATTTGAAATTCTAGAAGTAGTAAAATTCTCATTAAAAGAGACATGAAGTGATTCCTCGATCGTAGAGGATCTTTTGTTGTATATCCGGTAGGCTTTACTACGTGAGGAATACCCAACAAATATCCCCTCATCCGATCTCGGATCAAACTTGTCCAAATTATCATATGTGTTTTTAATAAAACATTTTGCGCCGAAAACACGAAAATGTTTAACTTGAGGCAATCTACCAAACAACAATTCATAGCAAGTTTGTTTGGTGCCGGGCCTCAAAAGTATTCTATTAAACACATAGCAAGCGGTGTGTACCGCTTCCGCCTAAAATTGATAACCAAGTTGACTATCTTCGAGCATAGTGCGAGCACACTCCACAAGCGTTCTATTCTTCCTCTCAACAAGACCATTTTGAGGAGGTGCGCGAGGGAAAGAAAACGTGTGAGTAATTCCAAGATCATCACAAAAATTTGAGAAAGACTCATTCTCAAATTCACCCCCATGATCACTACGAATAGTGACAATGGTGGTTTCGATGAGATTTTGTACTTTCTTCACAAATATTGTGAAGTTTTCAAATGCTTCATTTTTATTACATAAGAAAAATACCCATGTAAATCTTGAATAATCATCAACGATGACTAGTCCATATCTTGCATTTCCTAAGGAAGCAACTCTAGTTGGCCCAAATAAATCTAGATGCAATAGCTCTAGTGGCCGTTTCGTAGAAATGCTTTTCTTAGGTTTAAATGAAGATTTAGGAAGCTTGCCACGTTGACAAGAATCACAAAAACTTTTCTTTTCAAAAACGAGCTTCGGAAAACCTTTAATGGAATTTAATTTTGAAAGCTTATAAAGTGTTCCAAAGTTCACATGTCCAAATCGTCGATGCCATAAGTGTTGTTCACTTGTGTTGGCAACGAGACATTGTTCATATGACTTAGGAAGATCCAAAATATAAATATCTTTATGGCGTGTGCCGAAAAATAATAATTTATTATTATCATTTGAAATATGACACAATCCTTTCGCAAAGCTAACTTTGTAACCTTTGTCACAAAGTTGGCTTATTGAAATAAGATTATGATTTAAACCATTAACTAGATAAACATCACTAATTAAGGGTTTAGACGGGTTACCCACTTTACCAACACCGATGATTGTTCCGCTCTCGTTGCCTCCAAATACGACGCGATTTTCATTTGCAATGGGAACCACTCCGGAGAGCAATTGAGCGTCACCCGTCATGTGTTTTGAACACCCGCTATCGAGTATCCAATTCCCTTTGGAGCTAAATTTAAATTTGTTGCTCCTTTTCTTTTTCTTTTCCTTGAGTACCTAAAGATAGAAACTTTCATATCATGGTACACAAGGTCATTGGGTCTTCAAACGTTAGACCTTTGGAAGCCAAGTCCAATTGGACTTAGACTTCCCCACATAATTTCTACTATGCACAACATCCGAAAAATAAGCATTCATATATACTTGTTTTTCATCCATGCTTGTGTCCTTTGGGCTCCAAATAGTGAAAATCTTGGGAGCCCTCATCCTATTGGGTGCATGCATGCGACGTTGATTTCTACGTGATGCATGTTGTGGATAGGCATAAGGAACATGATGGAATGGTGCACGACGAGAATTATTCATATGATGAGGTGGGTGAACATATGCATGTGTGGGAACACGTGCGTGAGGGTGTCTCACATGGTGTGCACGTGCCCGAGAATGTGTTGCATAAAAATCATCATATGTGTGAGACGGTGGAGTAGGACGTGTGTTCCTACGTGGCATGGTATTGGTGTACATATAAGCATGCCCCTTCTTTGGAGGTCCACCCAAAGTGGGTTTCTTTCCAAAAGAGGGTGTGGACGAGGTGGAAGCACCATTGGTAGATGAACTACCAATAGAGTGTTTGCTACCACTCGTAGAGTCACCGGAAGTTGGCCTAACAAAAGTAGTGACCGACTTGGATGACTTTCCCAAAGTATACCCCAAACCAACATGGTATTTGGCCGGGAGTAAGACACTTAGGATATTATCCAAATGGCACTTACCCTTATTGAATTCATTTATTCGGCCTAATGTGTTCTCATATTTCTCGGTGAGAGAACGAAAAGAAGTATCTAAAGTGGATACTTGCGATGTGAGCACATAAACACGAGATTTAAGATTCTCGTTCTCAATACTCAAAGTCGAGTTTTGAGAAGTTAAATCCGCTATCCTATGTTCTTCCGGATCATCAATGCTAACATGTTCAAGTTTAGATTTGAGATTAACAATCTCATTTGTTAACTCTTTAACAACGGTGTCGTTGTTGGTGATGATAGTCTTAGGCGAGGTTTGAATGCTAGCTAGGTCATCTTTTACTTTAGTATATCTATTTACTAATTTAGTGTATTTAGACCATAAATGAGAGTTAGCATCCCTAAGATCATCCATAGTTACCTCATCGCCTTCGTCGTCGCTATCATCGGAGGAGGAAGATCCTTGATCATGCTCCTCTCTTGCCATGAAGCACATGTGCGCTTGCTCCACTTTCTCATCGTCCGATTCTCCGCTTGAGGAATCCTCGGAGTCGGTGAATGTTGCTCCGACAAGTCCCTTTTTGTACCCCTTTTTGTACTTCTTCGACTTGTCGAACTTCGGCGCCTTCCACTTCTCCTTTTGCTTGTTTTGAGGACAATCCGCTTTGATGTGTCCTGGCTTATTGCATTTAAAGCACAAAGGTGGAGAGGTGTTAGTAGAAGTAAATTTAGATTTTTGTTTGAAGTTACCCTTTCGGAAGAAGCGATTGAACTTCTTTGCCATGAGTGCAACGGATTCCATGTCCATTTCTTCTTCCGAGTCCTCATCATCGGTAGAGGTGGATGAAGCCGCCTTGAATGCAATCGCCTTTTTCTTAGGCACGTCTTGGTTCAAATAGGACTTCATCTTTTCTTGTAACTTCGCCTTGCTATCTTTGCGTACCTCGTATGACATCAAAGTACCCATCAATTGAACTACGGTATACTTATTCATGTCATTACCTTCGTCGATGGCGAAGGTACGTTTCTCCCAAGAAGAAGGAAGTCCTTCGATAAGCTTTGAGCACTTCTCCTTTTGAGTGTAGGACTTGCCGAGGGCCTCTAACTCGTTTATTATGTCAACGAAGCGAGCGTAATATTCCTTCATCTTCTCGCCCTGTTGCATATGAAACATTTCGTAATCTTTGTTTACGACTACGAGTTTAGAGTCTCTTACCCTACTCGTCCCTTCATGTAGTATGAGGAGGGAGTTCCAAATTTGATATGCACTCTTACATGTGCATATCTTATTGAAGTCCTCGGGCTCCAATGCGCATTGCAAGGCGTTCATTGCCTTGGCATTGCTTACCTCCGTGGCGACCTCCGCGGTTGTCCATTTCTCGAAGTCTTCTTCTTCGGGCTCGATGTATTCCTTCATTGTGGTCCTCCATAAAGATGCACTCCGGAGGAAGGTTTCCATCCGGCATTTCCAGTACCCGTAGTTGGTACCGTTGAAGAATGGAGGCCTTGTAGAGGAATGTCCTTCCATCACCGAAGATGCTCCTTCACGGTTCCTGAAGGTGTCATAGTTGGAAGGTGGACGCAAGGTCTTATTGTCGTTGGCAGACATAGCTAAGTATCTGGCTCTGATACCAAATGTAATGCCCTACAAGCTACTGCACAAGTACTAGAGTGGGGGTGAATAGTACTTTAAAAATAACAATGAGTATAATTCCAAATTATAGTGCAAACAACTACCAAATAAATTTGCGGAAGCTTAAATTGAATGAAAACAACAAAATTAACAATGCTAACAAAAGATGTTAATGGGTTCGGATCCACCCAAGTCTCCCCGACTTGTTCCCGGTGATCCTACGTCCCAACCACCCGGATCCCCTCCGGATACCTAGGTTAGAAACCCTAACCCAAGATTTCCACTATGATATCTTGTGAAAAACCTTCACAAGATCAAATCATACAAGCAATGGCAATAGTGAATCCCACAACCCGGGATCACAACCTTCTCTCACAACCGAGAGAATCAACAAGCAATATAAACAAGTTTATAATGAAATAAACAATCTTACCACAAAATCCTATACCTTGAGTTTTTCTTACCCAAATAGGTGAAAGGAAGGATTTGAGGAAGATGAAGTCACCAAGACCTAGCACCAAGGAAATGACCAGCAATAGGTGCCTAGGAGAGATTTGGAGACTTGATTCAAGCTAGAGCTTGAAGGGCTCACCAAGAACAAGCTTCTCTCAATATGGATTCTAGATCTAGAAAGTGAGAGAATAGGTTTCTTGTGAGGAAGAGAGCTTTGGAAATGAGTGAGAATGACTATCTCTTTCTATCTCAATGAATCTCTTAATGGCAGCTCTAACCTAGAGAGAAATGACCTCGGTTCGTATTTATAGGGTCCCATAAAAACAAGTTAGGTCAATTTCCAACGGATAGAAATCTGAGACAACTAGTCGGTCAAAGAACAACCACTGACCGACTAGTTCATCAACTAGTCGGTTAGTCAAACAACATGGACCGACTAAGAGAGGAACTGAGAAGAGATAGAAATTCAGACCTAGAAATCTAGTCGGTCCAAGAAGACATTCTGACCGACTAGTTTCACAACTAATCGGTCAGTCAGTGAACGTAGACCGACTAAGAGGCATAATGAAATAGTTTGAATACAAATTGACTTAGTCGGTCCAAGAACAAAAGTTGACCGACTAGATTGTCAACTAGTCGGTCACCAAACGTTCTTAGACCGACTAACGATAAACAGTAGCTTAGGAGAAATTTAGTATGAACAGTAAGTCACAACTAGTCGGTCAAAGAAGCATCACTGACCGACTAGTTCACAAACTAGTCGGTCGGTGAGTCAACGTAGACCGACTAACTGTAAACAGTAAGTTGCAAGAAATTAAGGAAGAAAACTAGTCGGTCCAAGAAGCTTTGCTGACCGACTAGATCACCATCTAGTCGGTCAGTACTTCTTCTTGTACCAACTAACATGCACAAACAAGTCCGAATCGAAGCGCGACGCTTCGAGGAAGTTAGAATGAACTTGTACTAAGATCCTAGAGCTACGATATGAGCGTTATGAAGATAGAATCGTAAGATATACTCAAGGCTTAACATTCTATAGATCGAAGCTAAAAGACTATAAATAAAACCTTAATAAACGGTCTTCGAGAGCTTCGATTAATTCTTCATGACTTCCAAAACGGCGCAAGAGCTTCAACGAAGCTTTAGGCATGAATACGTGCTTTGAGAAGTCTTGAGATGTCGCTTTGATTGTTCGCGTGAATTTGGCGACGATCTCCAATACTGCGCTCACAAATTGTTAGTTCATGAATTATTTATGTTTGCTCATCATCCAAAACCAAATCCGGGGAGTCCAATATTCAACAATTCTTGGTAGGATTGCTACCTATAGTGTCTTTGACACCACTTGTGGATGCACCGGAGGAAGGCCTCACAAAATCTATAGTGACCCAACTATATGAGGTGCGATCATTAGATGCATTCGCTTTTAAAAATCCAAGGCCAACACGATGTGTGGCCGTAAATTGATTTGCAAGAAAATCATCCAATTGTCCTTGTCCCTTATTGAATATCATAATACGGGAGGACATGAGCTCATATTTCTCCTTTAAAGAAGAAATGTTGGTATCCAAGGTGGACACCCGTGCTTTGAGCTCGTGAACTTGGGTTATAAGAGAATCATTCTCTAATCCCAATTGTGTGTGGAATGTAACTAGATCACTATTATCCATGGGATGTGTTTGATCTAGTTGAGATTTGAGGGAATTCACCTCATCTCTCAATGTGACATTTTGAGAAGCTAAGTTTGCTTTCTCAAGGGTTAAAGTTTCAACAATGGTGTCATTGTTGATAATGCATGGAATGGATGACTTGCTAACTTTTGATTTCTTTAAGCTAGAGTATCTAAGCATTAAAGATTGGTATTTAGCAAATAGTTCTTCATTAGCTATGCGAAGTTCATCCATTGTTACCTCGGTGTTATCCGTATCGGAATCACTCTCATCCGAGAGTGGGTCTTCAAGTGCCATGAAACACATGTGGGCGCTCTCACCCTTCTCATCATCGGAATCGCTTGATGAGTCATCACTTGAGTCATCAAAGGTACCGACGAGTCCTTTCTTCTTGTCTTTCTTGTTCTTGTTGGACTTGTGATACTTTGGTGCCTTCCACTTTTCTTTGTTGTTTACCATTGGGCAATCCCTCTTGATGTGTCCTGGCTTATTACACTTATAACAAAGAGAGGAAGTAGCATTAGTAGATTCAAAACTTTATTTGGAGGAAAATTTACCTTTGCAGAAGAAGCGTTGGAACTTCTTCTCCATTTGGGCCATTTCACCCAAATCCATCTCGTTCTCGGATTCATCACTTTCGGAGGATGATGAATTGGCGTTGAACGCCAAAGCTTTCTTCTTGGCCTCCGAGGGATTCATCATGGCTCGAATCTTCAATCGGTTATCCCGTCTTACTTCGTAAGACATAAGAGTCCCGATGAGATTCACCACGGTGTAGTTCTTCAAGTCATTGACCTCCTCAATGGCGATTGCTCGTCTTTCCCATTTGGATGTCATCCCCATGATGATCTTCCTTACCTTTTCAGGTTCGGTGTAGATTTGGCCAAGGGCTTCCAATTCGTTTGTGATGTCGGTAAAGCGTCCGTACATCGACGCAATGCTCTCATTTTCCTGCATGTGAAACAAGTAGAAGTTTTGCACGGCAACATATAACTTTGAAAGCTTTACCTTATTCGTTCCCTCGTGGGTAACGATGAGATGGTTCCAAATTTGATATGCACTCTTACATGTGCATGTCTTGTTGAACTCATTCGGGTCCAACGCACAAAGAAGAGCGTTCATTGCTTTAGCGTTGTTGACTTTGGCGGACTTCTCGGAAGTCGTCCATTTCTCGAAATCATCTTCGGAGGGCTCGACATACTCCTTGTGGAGAGTTCTCCAAAGACAAGCACTCCTAAGGAATGTCTCCATCCTACACTTCCAATAACCAAAGTTAGTACCATTGAAACGTGGAGGAAATACCGTAGATTGACCTTCGAAAAGTGTGGACGCTCCATCACGGTCGTGATTGTTGTACGTAGGCGGAAGAGGAACGTTGTTGTTGTTGGATGCCATAGATAAAACCTTGCGCTCTGATACCAATTGTAAGGACCCTGTATATGGGGAAAACACTAGAAGGGGGGTTGAATAGTGTTTATGCAAATTTAAAAGGAATTTACGCCAAATAAAATGCAATCCAACAAATAGTGCGGAATAGAAAAACAACCCAAAGAGAAACACACGCAAACACAGTTATGTTTCAAGGGTTCGGATTACCCAAGTCAACTCCCGACTTAGTCCCGGTAATCCTACGTCCCTACCACCCGGATACCACCGAATACTCAAGTTTGAAGCCTAACTTGAGGTTCCCTTAAAACCACACTTGTAGCAACCCTACAAGTGCAATCGAATACAATAGATGTCCTTGTCTCCCACAACCAGGGAGCAAGCAAAAACCACCCTCACAACCGAGAGCACAATTCAAATAAAGAAGTTATAAAATCTGAAAGCAACACTTACAATCACCTATGCCTTGAAGTAGAACTTGAAGGAGAATGGTGATGTGTGTTGAAGAACTCTCTTGGAAGAGAGGAGAAAAGCCCTTTCTCTTGACTGCACCAAATACCTAGAAGATCAATCTTTGGTTCTAGGTTGGAGAGCAAGAGAATAAGATTTGGAAATACTTAGGGCTTTGGATTTGAAAGCTTTGATCTTTGAAAATGAAAGCTTAAAAGATTTTGCAATAAATGAGTAACCTTCCAATGAAACAGTAGAAGCTCTATTTATAGCTTTCTCAAATCCACAAAACAGATTAGGCAAAAACCCAATCGAAATCCGTGAGAAAAATCTCAACGGATATAATCTGAACTCGCGACAGTCGACGGTTGAACAATCCACAGTCGACTGTTGCACAGTCAGCAAGGGTAGGTGAGAATTCATAACGGTAACTTACCACATGGACAGTCGACTGATGAAGCAAAGACATGCGTCTGTTAAACCAACAGGCGACCGTACATTCTCCGACAGGCGACTGGCCGAGAGATGAGTAAGTTAGACAAATACTGGAAATCTCACAAGATACAGGACAGACGACTGAAGCAAGTAACACAGTCGACTGTTAATTAGAACAGGCGACTGTATAACCTTAATCAGACGACTGTCACAATCATGAAAAATTTCCAGAGAGCTGAATCAAAGAATTGATTTACAGACAGGCGACTGTTGCAGCATAGACAGTCGACTGATCTAATAGATAATCAACTGTATATACAGCATAAGTCGACTGGCCGTAGAAGTGAGATCAAAACATAGTTTGGGCAAGGAGAGACATGCGACTGTTGTACAACACACAGTCGACTGTCACAAGAACAGGCGTCTGTGAATCATTCAACAGTAGCCTGTGCGAAATAATCAGAGAAGGCCCAAAACTGCATTGTAATAGTCTGTGCATAACAGACAACTGTAGAACAAAACACAGTCAACTGTTTTTGAGACAGGTGACTGTACACTGTTCAGCATTCGATTGTAATGAACAATCCTAGCACAAACAAAAGAGAATTGAATTGAAATCAAAGGACAAAGATCTAGAGGTGTCCTATGACCGAAAGTAGATGTGTGTGAGTGCTCCATCAAAGTTCTACTTCTAAGCTACATACTAGAAGAGATAAAATAAAATTTACATTGACGAATAATCTCTTCTTTCCATCGTATGAGCTTGAATTCTTTACGGAGCTTCAATCATCAATCTACATTCATCCAATTCATATCATTTGCCTTCAATCACGTTTGTGAGTCATCCATTGCTAGTTGATCTTCATAGTAAGCTTAGGCAATGGATTAACTATAAAATAGGGGATTAGTCACAAGTATTTATGTTTGCTCATCATTAACACCAAGTAGGGAGAAGTCCAATACTCAACGTCCTCTTCCGAGTCGGTGAATGTACCGACAAGCCCTTTCTTGTACTCCTTCTTGTACTTCTTGACTTGTCGAACTTGGGTGCCTTCCACTTCTCCTTTTGTTTGTTGAGAGGAAAATCGACCTTGATGTGTCCTGGCTTATTGCATTTGAAACACAAAGGAGCAGAGGCATTAGTAGAACTAACTTTAGATTTGTTCTTGAAATTACCTTTTCGGAAGAACCGGTTGAACTTCTTTGCCATGAGGGCCAAAGATTCCATGTCCAACTCATCTTCTGATTCTTCACTATCGGTAGGTGTGGTTGGGACAACCTTGAAAGCAATCCCCTTTTTCTTTGGCTCTTCTTGCACTACTACAAAAAGGACCTTTAATAGCACACCTTTAATAGCGCTTGCCAATTATAAGCGCTGTTAATTAGAGGCACATATATTTGACAGCGCTTCTTTTTGCAAGCGCTGTTAAAGGTCGGAGAATAGACAGCGCTTCTTTCTGTAAGCGATGTTAAAGGTCCGACAATAGACAACGCTTATTTCTGCAAGCGCTGTGTATTAGAGACACAGATAATACACAACGCTTGTAGAAAGAAGCGCTGTTAAATGTCAGACAATAGACAGCGCTTATTTCTACAAGCGCTGTTAAAGGTCCAAATAGACAGCGCTTCTTTAGAACAAGCGATGTTAAAAGTCCCAATAGACAGCGCTTGTTTAATACAAGCGCTGTTAAAGGCCACCCTTTAGCAGTGCTTGCACAAACAAGCGCTGTTAAAGGGGGGCCTTTAACAGCGCTTGCATAAACAAGCGCTGTTAAAGGCCCCCCCCCTTTAACAGCGCTTGTTTGTGCAAGCGCTGTTAAAGGGTGGTCTTTAACAGCGTTTGTATTAAACAAGCGCTGTTAAAGGTATTATACATTCACGGGTTAATGTAAGTTGTAAGTTGTCATAGAAAATGACAACTGTATGAGTTTAATGGAAGCATTTTTTAGATCTAAACCTAAAAAATGCTTCCATTATCGAATACATACAGCCTTCAGGTTTGGAGTATCATTTCTGTATGAGTTTTGAGTGCAATAAGCAAAATCATAAGGACTGTACGGGGAAATTTGGGTGCAAGAAAGGGACCAGAGAAATCTAGAAAGGGATCCACAAAGGAAGGCGCTATTGAGTGATCATAGTTAATTTTAAAAAGGGGGATGATTAGTCAACGTTGTAAATAGTTAGGTTTGTCCGGTCACGCATTAATGCGAACTAAACAGGATGCGGAGAGCCCGAATGCAGCCGGCTGAGAAGAGAAACAAACACAATTTTGCGGGGCGAGCGTTTCCCCTGGATTTGATTTCTTGTCTGCTAGTAATTGACTTCCGAACACGTTTAATTTGGGAGGATTAACGTTTTTGCATTGGTGGAGATTATATATTGTCTGCTAGTAATTGATTGCCGAACATGTAATGATTAATGGCAAAACAGGAAAATGATCACATTAGTCATTCCATACTTTCTCGTTCTTACATTTTTTCCCTTTTTGGCATATAATCATAACATACACCTTCTATACATATGGGTGTATTTAGTCTTCCTCTTTGCATTTAGCATTTGACAACATTGATGTTGATGAGGATGTCTTGTAAATACTTTATTTTACCTTATTAATTTTGTGTGTAAACCGACCACTCTCCCCATACCTTCTCCCACGTTTTACCCACATACCCCTTTCTAACCTACTCTAACAAATAGAACCATAAACGTAGGACCACTAGCAACAGCATCCCCTATTTTTTTAAGCCATAGAGTCCTGCAATTATAACCCTAGGCTAAACTGTAAACCGACCACCCCTAGGCCTCACATGCTCAGCCTTTAAGCCCTACAAATAATATATTAAACCCTAGCTCCCCCTTCTATCTCATAGCCGCATGCCCTATGAAGAAAACCCAGGCCGCCATCACTTTTCTTCCCCTCTCCCTCCGACCAAAACGCTGCAAGACACCTCCCTCTCTCCCCCACGAAGTTGACAGCCACCACGGCGGCCATCTCCAACCACCTCGCCGAACTCCACAACCTCGCGCAATCCCGCCTGCAGACCGCCGGTGACCGAGGCTCCCATCGACGACGAGCTAGTCGACACCACCGCCTCCTTGCCCCAACCTCGCCCCACGCCTTCGGAGTCGCCAGGTGTCTCCGACCACCCCGCCTCCGTTCAGGCGAAGCCCAGAGACGATGCATCTCTCTCCAACCCAGCGCCGGTGACCCCGCGATCTCCTCCGCCCCTGTAGCAACCGCCACAACCCCCGGCGCCTCGCAGACCCCCTCACAGCGCCGCCACCCTCGTGCTCTTCGGCCAGCCCCATACCCACGAAACCCACGACCTTCTTCCGACGCTTCTCCGGCGCTCGCGATCGCCGTGTTTCACCTCCTCCGCAAGGCCGCGCCCTCCACCTTGACGTGAACGCAAGAGGAAGTAAGGGTTAGTAACTACTTACATACGTAAATTATGTAATGCGATTGTATAAGTTGAGTAGCATAGGTTAGTAGGCAGCCCGAGTCCCTATGTGTTGTGTGTGCACAGTCGTACCATGTGAGGGTTGGTGAGATTTGTTTTACATAAAGTTACTGCGTATGTTTAATACAACTTACATTAACCCGTGAATGTATAATACCTTTAACCCGTGAACTGCATATGTTCAATGATTACAAGGTCTTTAACAGATAGATATGAAAATGTAAGTTGTCATAGAAAATGTAAGTGATATATTCTGTGTTCTGACGGATTTTGGACTTACAAGGTGCCAGTCGGGAGGCGCTATGACTGGAGACGGGGCTTCCACTAGTTTCAAGTCGAGTTCAAGCAAGCATCCACGATGGTAGTTTATGACTAAATCGTCTGGCTGAAGATCATACTTGGCTTTTCTCCCACTGTTTTCCGTTTTGTATGAAATGTTGTGTGTTTTTGGAGAACTTGAGTAATGTCCAAACAATTTGAAGACACGGACAGGGATCATACTGTTAGCTGAATTATGTTGGATATTTTTTTTTTCAAATTATGTGGTGTCAATACTTGCCCTCAAAATTCACAGCTTGGAGTAATCTTTTTCATTGTCGTTTTCTATTTCACGGGACTAAGAAATATATGTTTCGAAATGGCCTGCTTTTTGAGTGCAGAACATGTGGTGCATATCGTGTCAAACCGTGTAGATCTTCAAATTGAAGCTACGTGTTGCAATTCATATGTGGACATCAACTATGCAACTCTCGACTTTTGCTTCCTTTCCGGCACTAACAAGCGCTGTTAAAGGCCCCCCTTTAACAGCGCTTGCACTATAGAAGCGCTGTTAAAGGCCCCCTTTAACAGCGCTTGCACAAACAAGCGCTGTTAAAGGGGGGCCTTTAATAGCGCTTGCACTAAAGAAGCGCTGTTAAAGGCCCCCCTTTAACAGCGCTTGCACTAACAAGCGCTGTTAAAGGCCCCCCTTTAACATCGCTTGTTTGTGCAAGCGCTGTTAAAGGGGGGCCTTTAACATCGCTTGCACTAAAGAAGCGCTGTTAAAGGCCCCCCTTTAACAGCGCTTGTACTAACAAGCGCTGTTAAAGGCCACCCCTTTAGCAGCGCTTGCACAAACAAGCGCTGTTAAAGGACCCCTTTAACAACGCTTGTAAAGCGCTATTAAAACCAGCCCCCCTATAGCAGCGGCGAGATAGACAGCGCTTGTAAAGCGCTATTAAAGGCCTTATTTAAGCGCTGTTAAAGGTCCATTTTGTAGTAGTGTTGCTTCAAGAACGCCTTCATCTTGTCCTGCATCTTGATCTTGCTATCCTTTCGTACCTCATTAGACATCAAGGTACCCATTAGTTGAACAACAGTATATTTGGACATATCATTACCTTCCTCGATAGCGTAAGTTCGTTTTTCCCAACTCGAAGGAAGTCCGTTAATGATCTTAGCGACCTTCTCTTCTTGGGTATAGGTCTTTCCAAGGGCTTCCAACTCGTTGGTTATATGCACGAAGCAAGCATAGTACTCCTTAATTCTTTCACCCTGTTCCATGTGAAATAACTCGAATTCTTTGTTAGCAATAGTGAGTTTAGAGTGTTTTACCCTGCTCGTTCCTTCGTGTAAGATTAGGAGTTGGTTCCAAATCTGATATGCACTCTTAAAGGTGCCTATCTTGTTGAAATCTTCAGGCTCCAGTGCACATTGTAAGGCATTCATTGCCTTGGCATTGTTCACCTCCGCGGCGACCTCCACGGCGACCTCCGCGACAGTCCATTTGGTCTTCTTCAGTGGGCTCAACATACTCCGTTAACGTGGCTCTCCACAGTGATGCGCTCCGGAGGAAATTTTCCATCCGGCATTTCCAGTTTTCATAGTTTGTACCATTGAAGTGAGGAGGCCTAGTTGAGGAGTGTCCTTCGATCACTGAAAAGGCTCATTCACGATTCTTGTAGGGGCTGTAGTCAGAAGGTGCTCGAACGGCCTTATTGTCGTTGTTTATCATAGCTATGAACTTAGCTCTGATACCAAATGTAATGCCCTAGAAGCTACTGCACAAGTACTAGAGGGGGGTGAATAGTACTTTAAAATAATCAAGAGTCTAATTACTAATTATTGTGGAAACACAAACAACTATGCGGAATAAATAGGAACAACAATAGAATCACAACGCAAACAAACGATGTAATGAGTTCGGATCCACCCAAGTCTCCCCGACTTGTTCCCGGTGATCCTACGTCCCAGACACCCGGATCCCTTCCGGCTACTTGAGTTAGAGTCCACTAACTCAAGGTTCCACTAAACAACTTCTTGTAGAAACTACTACAAGATCAAACAATACAACGATTCGTTTCGTGACTCCCACAAACCGGGATCACGAACTTCTCTCACACAAACCGAGAGATAAACTCAATTAATAAATATAGTGAAATATAAATTGCTTACCACAAAATCCTATGCCTTGAGAAATACCTACGGATTTAGGGCAAGGAGAAATTGTGAAAAAGGATGATCACGAAACCCTAGCGCCACCAAGATGAACAGCGTGAAATGGCTAGGACGATGATGAAGATCGTGATTCAATTTCTCAGAGGAATGATCGCACACGATCTGAAAATCTCTTGAAAGGATTTAGGTCAAAAACGTGAGAGAGAGATTTTTCGAGAGGGAGAACTCTTAGCAATTGATAATCGAATGAATGAAAATTAGATCTGAAATCTCTCTCATAATAGAGAAATTTCCATGTTTGAAACGAGTCAAACTAATATGGAAAGAATCAAAACAGATCAAGAAAAATCGTGAAAATAAAATCTCCAATGGCTGGACAATTAAAGCAGCTTAATCGGTCTAAGAAGGATCACTGATCGATTAGTTTGAGAACTAGTCGGTCGGTGTACCTTCTTGGACTGACTAGATGGTCGACAGAGAATTTAGTGAAATAGGGAGGATAAACTAGTCGGTCTAAGAAGAAACATCAACCCACTAGTTTGACAACTAGTCGGTCGGCGAACCTTCTTGGACCGACTAATTGGTCAACAGTAACTAGGCTGAAATACACAAGGATGGCTAGTCGGTTCAAGAAGACTTTCCGACCGATTAGATCATCTTCTAGTCGGTTGGTCCTTCTACTTGAACCAACTAAGATGCACACAGAACCATGAGAAGAACCGATAAGCTACGAAAAACTTTCTAATGGCTTCTAAGGCAATCCTAGGGATAAGATACGATATATAAGAGGATAACTAAGGCAAGTACTACTCAAGGCTTAACATTCTAGAAGACAATAAAAAATAAACATTACAAGCCGTCTTCAAAAGCTTCTACATGAAGATTCTGAATCCCTTGACTTCATCAATACTCCTTGAGGTTCAACGAAGCTTCAAGCACATCGATCACGCACTCTAAAGAAGTCTTGGGACGTCGCTTGAGATCTACAAAATAATTTGGCGACGATCTTCATAACTGCGCTCAAAGAGAATTAGTACCCAATATTTATGTTTGTTCATCATCAAAACCAAATCAGGGGAATCAATACTCAACATTCTCCCCCTTTTTGGTGATGACAAACCAATATAAATATAAATCAATAATAATGAGATAAATGGAATTTACTTACTCCCCCTGCATTGATGACATGTTAGTTCCATAATTAACTAATAAACAGAAGCATCAATCAGCAGAGAAAAGTATAACACATGATCCAACTATTGAAATATAGGATCGGAATCCATAGATTTTTATATCTTCACTCCCCCTGAATCTAACATATCCAATTAGATTCACGGTAATGTTTAAATTATCATTTAGCACTAAGTCATTATTAATTCTCTCCCCCTTTGGCATTATCCAAAAAGAGCGGAAGGAAGGCAACGACAACAACCATGGATAAAGAGAAATATAAACAAAAGAGTCAAAGAATACGACGGCGGTCCTAATGACACCAAGGAAAAATATCGAAGAAAACAAGGTGTGTCAACTAGACTAGAGTCGAAAAGCGAAACCATAAATCATCAAAATGCCATCAAATCATATGATTGATTACATGAACAATCTCTCCAATATCAACATTCGAGCAAATTGAATGCATGGAAAATAATTCATGTTTTCATGCAAACAAAGCTATAAAACCAACATAATCGACAAGCGACGAAGAAAACATCAGAGACATAAGTACAATGGCACACAGAGACGAACTGCAACAGGATGTATACTCATATATAGATACATCAAAAATGATACATCCAGACAACACAAGAATTTATCGAGCATCAACAGATAGCAGTATAAAGTACACAACACACAACAATCCAACATACATCAAAATGTATCACAAAACATCCAAAACAACCATAAAACCAAAAATACGACGTGCAAAACGAAAAACCGGTCATAAATCCAGTATAAATAGAGGATATCACAACAAATCTAGCATGAGCTTATGAATATTATTATCATATAAGATTATATAAAAATATGAATCCTAAATCTCGGATTCACCCATAATCCCTAATTCTCGACGTAACCACACAAAGGTATCTTCCTTGAGTGGTTTCGTGAAAATATCGGTGATTTGCTTCTGGGTTTCAACGTACACTAAAATGATGTCCTTTTTAGCTACATGATCATCTAGGAAATGGTGACAGACATCTATGTGTTTGGTACGGGAGTGGTGTACCGGATTCTTAGAGAGACATATTGCACTTAGGTTGTCCACCATGATAGGGCAAGTATCACAGTTTATACCGAAGTCTTTAAGTGTGTGTCTCATCCAAAGAACCTGTGCACATGCAGCACCGACGGCGATATATTCCGCCTTGGTGGTTGAAAATGATACGGAATTCTACTTCTTGGAAAACCAAGAGACAAGGGAATTTCCTATAAATTGGCAAGTGCCACTAGTACTTTTCCTGTCGGATTTGCATCCAGCATAATCTGCATCACTATATGAGATTAACTCATATGTGCTTGACTTTGGATAGAATAATCCGTAGTTGAGTGTGTGACTTAAATGACGGAAAATATGTTTAACCGCTATTAAGTGTGATTCCTTAGGTTGTGACTGATACCTAGCACAAACACATACTGTAAACATTATATCTGGCCTACTAGCAGTAAGATATAATAAACTACCTATCATACCTCGATATAGACGAATGTCTACATCTTTGCCGCCCGTGTCTTTATCGAGATGTGTTGTGGCGCTCGTCGGAGTCTTCTTGCTAGAAGCATTCTCCATTCCAAATCGCTTTAGCAGCTCCACCGTGTACTTGGTTTGGTGGATGAAGATTCCATCGTTCATTTGACGAATTTGGAGTCCTAAGATATATTTGAGCTCACCCATATGGCTCATCTCAAACTGATCCTTCTTGACATTAGAAAACTCTTCGCAAAGAGTGAAGTAAGTAGCGTCGAAAATGATATCATCTACGTAAATTTGAACTAGAATAATATCATGATTTGCATACTTACCGAAAAGCATTGAATCAACCTCAGCCATTTTGAAACCCAAATCCAAAAGAAAGTTCTTTAACCGGTCATACTAAGCTCTAGGAGCTTGTCTCAGACCATAAAGTGCTTTCTTAAGTTTAAAAACGTGATTTGGAAATTTTTCATTTATAAAACCCGGAGGTTGAGAAACATATACTTCCTCAACGACATCTCCGTTTAAAAACACACTCTTTACGTCCATTTGAAAAAGTTTGAAATCTTTATGGCATGCAAATGACAATAATAGCCTAATAGATTCTAATCTAGCTACAGGTGCAAAAGATTCCTCGAAATCAATACCTTCATCTTACCTGTAGCCTTGAGCAACTAACCGAGCTTTGTTCTAGTTGACATTTTGGTTCTTGTCTGTCTTGTTCTTGAAGATCCACTTCGTTCCTATAACGTTGTGTTTCTTCGGAGGCAACAAAACTAGTTCCCAGACCTCATTCCTCTCAAACTGAATGAGCTCCTCTTCCATGGCTAGGATCCAAGAGCTATCTTCGCACGCTTCATTAATATTCTTTGGCTCCACGGAAGAGACAAAGGAACACTGAGCGAAGACGTTAACTTGTGATCTTGTTCTGACACCGTCTTCCATGTTGCCAATAACTTGCTCATGGGGATGGTCACGAACTGTTGGAAGCTTTCTGGGAACACCCTGGTCACTGGAAACATTCTCAAGAGAATCATTAGTAGGGTTAGTTTCAACAGAATCAATAGCATTAGATATATCAACATGGCCACTAACTGATTCCATAGTATCATCGTCATCGATAATTCTAGGAGGGACAAAATCTTCATTAACTGAAACATGAAGAGATTCCTCGATCGTTGAGGTTCTTTTGTTGTATATCCGGTAGGCCTTGCTATGGGAGGAATATCCAACAAATATCCCCTCATCGGATCTTGGATGAAATTTGTCCAAACTATCATACGTGTTCTTGATAAAACATTTTGCACCAAAAACTCTAAAATGTTTAACTTAAGGTAACCTACCAAACAACAATTCATAACAAGTTTGTTTAGCACCGGGCCTCAAGAGTATCCTATTAAACACATAGCAAGCGGTATGTACCGCTTCTGCCCAAAATTGATGGCCAAGGTGGCTATCATCAAGCATAGTGCGAGCACATTCCACTAGCGTCCTATTCTTTCTCTCAACAACACCATTTTGAGGGGGTGCGCGAGGGAAAGAAAAGGGGTGAGTAATACCAACCTCATCACAGAAGTTTGAGAAAGACTCGTTCTCAAATTCCCCTCCATGATCACTACGAATAGTGACAATGGTGGTTCCAATGAGATTTTGTACTTTCTTGACAAAAACTGTGAAGTTTTCAAAAGCATCATTTTTATTAATTAAAGTAAATACCCAAGTAAATTTAGAAAAGTCATTAACGATGACAAGTCCATATTGGGCATTCCCTAATGAAGCAACTCTAGTTGGCCCAAAAAGATCTAGATGTAAAAGTTCTAGAGGCCGTTTAGAGGATATGCTTTTCTTAGGTTTGAATGACGATTTTGGAAGTTTGCCTCGTTGACATGAGTCGTAAAAGCTTTTCTTACTGAAGGAAATCTTAGGGAATCCTTTTATAGAATCTAGCTTGGATAGATTGAAAAGTGTTCCAAAATTCGCATGACCAAAATGTCGATGCCATAAGTGTTGCTCACTTATGTTGGCAATAAGACATTGTTCATGGGAATTTGGAATATCTAATATATATAGATCCTTATGGCGTGTGCCAGAGAACAACACATTATTATTATCATATCTCAAAATATGGCACATTCCTTTCTCAAAGCTAACTTTGTAACCCTTGTCACAAAGTTGGCTTATTGAGATTAGATTGTGTTTTAAGCCTTTAACAAGGTAAACATCACTTATAAGGGGTTTAGAGGGGTTACCAACTTTTCCAACACCTATGATTGTTCCACTCTCGTTGCCTCCGAAGACCACTCGGTTTCCATTTTCAATGGGTACCACTTCGGATAGCAACTGAGCTTTACCAGTCATGTGTTTTGAGCACCCGCTATCAAGTATCCACCCGTTCTTGGAGCTAGATTTAGATTTATTGCTCCTATTCTTTTTCTTGAGTACCTGAAGATAAAAATATCGTATCATGGTACCCAATGTCATTGGGTCCTAAGGATTAGATCTTTGGAAGCCAAGTCCAATTGGACTTAGCTTCCCAATGTAATCATCATTGTGCACGACATTCATAAAGTATGAGTTAATGTAGGCTTGTTTCTCATGTATGCTAGTGTCCTTCGGGCCCCAAATAGTGAATGTCTTGGGAGCCCTATTTCTATTGGGAGCATGCACATGTGGTTGATTTCTACGTGGTGTATGTGTTCTACGAAGAAGTGGCCTAGTGTATGCATGATGTGGATAAGCATGCGGCACATGAAGAAATAGTGGTGGCAACATATGATACGGTGCATGATGGTAATCATTCATGTAATAATTATGTGGGTGAACATATGCATGTGGGGGAACACGTGCGTGAGTGTGTCTCACTTGGTGTGCACGTGCTCGTGGATGTGGAGCATAGAAATCATCATAAGTGTGAACTTGTGGAGTAGGAGGTGTGTTCCTACGTGGCATAGTATTTGTGTACATAAATGCATGACCCTTCTTTGGAGGTCCAACCAAATTGGGTTTTTTTCCAAAAGGGGATGTGTACTTAGTGGAAGTACCATTGGTAGATGAACTACCCATGTGGTGTTTACTCCCACTAGTTGAGGCATTGGAGGATGGCCTTACAAAGGTGGTGGAAGATTTGGATGAATTTTCCTTCTTATACCCCAAACCAATGCGATGATTGGCCGGAAGTAAGTCATTCAGAATATTATCCAAATGGTCCTTGCCTTTGTTGAATTTTTCAATTCGGCCTACAGTGGACTCATATTTCTCAGTGAGAGAAAGTATTTTAGTATCCAAAGTGGACACTTGCGTTGTGAGTTCTCAAACACGTGACTTGAGATTTTCATTCTCAGTACTCAAAGTTGAGTTTCGAGAAATCAAATCGGCTATCTCGTGTTCATCCGAATCCTCAAGGTTAACATGCTCAAGTTGAGACTTGAGAATTACAATCTCAGTTCTCAAGGTTTCAACAACGGTGTCGTTGTTGGTGATGACAGGCTTAGGTGTGTTTTGAAGACTAGTTAGCTCATCTTAGATTTTAGTATGTCTATTTACCAATTTAGAATACTTAGACCAAATTTGTTCATTAGCTAATCTTAGGTCATCCATAGTTACCTCTTCACCTTCATCCTCGCTTTAATCAGAAGCGGTCTCTTGATCATGTTGCTCTCTTGCCATGAAGCACATGTGTGCTTTCTCCACTTGTTCTTCATCTGACTCTCCACTTGAGGAATCCTCTGTAAGGACCCTGTCTATGGGGAAAACACTAGAAGGAGGTTGAATAGTGGTTATGCAAATTTAAAAGGAATTTACGCCAAATAAAATGCAATCCAACAAATAGTGCGGAATAGAAAAACAACCCAAAGAGAAACACACGCAAACGCAGTTATGTTTCAAGGGTTCGGATTACCCAAGTCAACTCCCGACTTGTTCCAGGTAATCCTACGTCCCTACCACCCGGATACCACCGAATACTCAAGTTAGAACCCTAACTTGAGGTTCCCTTAAAACCCCACTTGTAGCAACCCTACAAGTGCAATCGAATACAATCGATGTCCTTGTCTCCCACAACCAGGGAGCAAGGAAAAACCACTCTCACAACCGAGAGCACAATTCAAATAAAGAAGTTATGAAATCTGAAAGCAACACTTACAATCACCTATGCCTTGAAGTAGAACTTGAAGGAGAAGTGTGATGTGTGTTGAAGAACTCTCTTGGAAGAGAGGAGAAAAGCTCTTTCTCTTGACTGCACCAAATGCCTAGAAGATCAATCTTTGGTTCTAGGTTGGAGAGCAAGAGAACAAGATTTGGAAATACTTAGGGCTTTGGATTTGAAAGCTTTGATCTTTGGAAATGAAAGCTTAAAAGATTTTGCAATGAATGAGTAACCTTCCAATGAAATAGTAGAAGCTCTATTTATATCTTTCTCAAATCCACAAAAAAGTTTAGGCAAAAACCCAATCGAAATCCGTGAGAAAAATCTCAACGGATATAATCTGAACTCGCGACAGTCGACTGTTGAATAATCCACAGTCGACTGTTGCACAGTCAGCAAGGGTATGTGAGAATTCATAACGGTAACTTACCACGTGGACAGTCGACTGATGAAGCAAAGATAGTCGTCTGTTAAACCAACAGGCGACTGTACATTCTCCGACAGGCGACTGGCCGAGAGATGAGTAAGTTAGACAAACACTGGAAATCTCACAAGATACAGGACAGACGACTGAAGCAAGTAACACAGTCGACTCTTAATCAGAACAGGCGACTGTATAACCTTAAACAGACGACTGTCACAATCATGAAAAATTTCCAGAGAGCTGAATCAAAGAATTGATTTACAGACAGGCGACTGTTGCAGCATAGACAGTCGACTGATCTAATAGACAATCAACTGTATATACAACATAAGTCGACTGGCCGTAGAAGTGAGATCAAAACATAGTTTGGGCAAGGAGAGACATGCGACTGTTGTACAACACACAGTCGACTGTCACAAGGACATGCGCCTGTGAATCGTTCAACAGTAGCCTGTGCGAAATAATCAGAGAAGGCCCAAAACTGCATTGTAATAGTTTGTGTATAACAGATGACTGTAGAACAAAACACAGTCGACTGTTTTTGAGACAGGCGACTGTACACTGTTCAGCATTCGGCTGTAATGAACAATCCTAGCACAAACAAAAGAGAATTGAATTGAAATCAAAGGACAAAGATCTAGAGGTGTCCTATGACCGAAAGTAGATGTGTGTGAGTGCTCCATCAAAGTTCTACTTCTAAGCTACATACTAGAAGAGATAAAATAAAATTTACATTGACGAATAATCTCTTCTTTCCATCGTATGAGCTTGAAGCCTTTCCGGAGCTTCAATAATCAATCTACGTTCATCCAATTCATATCATTTGCCTTCAATCATGTTTGTGAGTCATCCATTGCTAGTTGATCTTCATAGTAAGCTTAGGCAATGGATTAACTGCAAAATAGGGGATTAGTCACAAGTATTTATGTTTGCTCATCATTAACACCAAGTAGGGAGAAGTCCAATACTCAACATTCTCCCCCTTTTTGATGATGACAAACAAACATAAACAAAAAGATAAATAATTGTGCGTAATGTAAACTTACTCCCCCTACATAGATGCCAATCAAGTTAGTCAACAAATATTAGCGCATCTACATAGCAATTGAAGCAAATGAGTGAGATATGAATGAATTTAATTCAAGAAATCTAGGAAATAAAATCCATATTCATTGTAATCTTACTCCCCCTGAATCTAAGGCAACGAAAATCTTAGATTCAAGCGTTAGAACATACTTAGCACATCCATTATGAATCTTGTATGTTTATTTCTCTCCCCCTATGGCATTATCCAAAAAGGTGGGAGCAAATAACAACAACAATAATAGTGCTAAAATACGAATTAACAACAATCAAGGAGTATTAAGATATATCGAATCAAAAACTCATAAAATCTCATCATATACACATGTGAGTAATGGAATTGAAATCCAATATCAATATTTTAGATATTCGAAATGAAAATAATTTTCACAAATTCATCACATCAACGAAAGAGCATGAATTAACCAATATCAAATTCGTGTATTGTCTCAAAAGCACATCAAGAAGAGTGAAGCATATATAGAGACAATATATCATACATCACACATAAGTTAATCAATATAGCATAGTGTGACACAAGAGAGGGAGGCAACATCATATATATATAGATATAAAGCAGCTGAGTACATCATCGGATGGTCATCAACATGGCCATCCCAAAAAGATACATCATGATCAAAAAAAATAAATACATCATGACGACATCAAAGAGTATATCATCATACATATATAAAAGAGTCGCAGACAGCATCATCCATCATACACAAACAAAACATATATCAGAATCAAAATAACATCACTTAAAATCATCGATCTAAGGGTGAGCGTCTCCAGGGGCTGCGGACGAGGAAGCACGCTCTGAAGCAGCAGGAGTGTCCTCTGGAGGAGGGTCAGAAGGAGCAACAGAAGCAGCAGCAGCATCATCCTGTTTAGAAGCAACACCAGGAGGCTCAACGACTTCAGAAGGCTGAGGACGCACATGAGGCTGAGGAAGATACTGTCTCAAATCCTCAGGGAAGGGAATTCCCTGATGGAGGAGAGAGAGAGAGACAGCAGCCTGTAGATACCAGAGACCATCGCCAAAAGAGTATCCTGTGATGGTGGAGCAGATGATGATGAAGGCAAATCAGTTGGAGGCACAGTGGATGAGGATGGAGCTGAAGTAGTCTTCCTCTTCTTCGAGGCAGTCTGCAGAGCCGAAGAGGACTTTGACTTCGCAGAAGCGTCGAGGAGAGGTCCAAAGGGCATGGGCTAGTAACGAGTCAAGTCAATACCAAAGTGACGGAAGACACGAGTCAAAAGACCACCAAAGGGAATGTGAGACGAGGAGGACGTGAACTCAACCTTGTCCATCCTGTCAAGGAGGACACCGGCCCAGTTCACGGGCATGCCAGAGAAAATAACATACATACACTTTAGTATATCCTGAGACGGCTGGTCGGACGATCCATATCTCGGTAGAATGTTGGACTTCACCACTAGGTGAACAGCCCAACCCCATGCAGAGAACATGGATGATCTGACACCCGAATCAAGAGCTAAAGGAACCTCTCGAAACATATCCCGGAGAACAGACTGGTCAAGATCGTCAATCTCGGAAAAGCTGATATCAGTGGGGAGGGAACCGACAGAAGGAATCCTAAGAATAGCCCCTAATAGAGAGGGAGTGATCTGAATGTGGGTTCCCTGGACGACAGTATCAAGGATGCCGGTAGTCGAGTACTCACCGCGAACGCGGTTCGTATAGAAGAGCTTCACCAGAAATGGGTAGGCTCTGGGGGACTCGCTCTGAGAGAAGAGAAAAAGATCAGCCAGGTGAGTAGCGGACAGAATGTCAGAGAGTCTCTCAGCAGTGAATGCGGGGAAAGCAATGTACCGCTCACTAATTAGGTTGATCCCTAGGAGAGAGTGAAACTTTGCCAGACAAAGGTCGTCTCGGCAAACGGGAACCAGGGGATCAGAGGGGGGGTACAGCTGGAGGCTCTTTAGACGAACTGGATGCAGAAGGAGACACATGAGGAATCTCAGCAGTAGGCACACTGATGTGAACACCAGTAGGCTTGCGCTGACGATGAATCAAGGGCTGAGCATCGCTCGACGAAGAAGAAGGAGAATAACCCGACGAAGATGAATGCACGGGTGACTGGGCATGCTTGGCTCAAGCTTTATAGGGTTTCTTTCTCTTGGCAATGAGTTTCTTAGGATCCCTAGGTTGTTTAGAAGAGATCTTCTCTTTTCCCTTATGTTTAGGAGCAATGGAAACAAGAGAAGAAGAACTAAAGCAACAAAAGGAAACAACGAAGAACAAGAGAGAGAAAGCAAACCAACAGAGGGAATACAGACGATCACGGAGAAGAAGATCAACGACAACGGTAGAATACGATCGACAGCGACGATTCTTGGAAAGACAAATAGCACTTTGGTTATCAACCATGATAGGGCAAGTATCACAATTGACACCATAGTCACTAAGAGTGTGCCTCATCCAAAGAACTTGTGCACATGCAAGACCCGCAGCAATATATTTCGCTTCAGTCGTGGACAATGACACCGAATTCTGTTTCTTAAAGAACCAAGAAACTAAAGAATTTCCTAAGAAATGGCATGTGCCACTAGTACTTTTCCTGTCGGACTTGCATCCGGCAAAGTCGGAATCACTATATGAGATTAACTCATACGTGCTAGACTTAGGGTAAAGTAACCCATAATCTAGGGATTGATTGAGATAACGAAATATTCGTTTAACCGCAATCAAGTGTGACTCCTTAGGTCTTGCTTGATATCTAGCACATATACATACGGAAAACATGATATCGGGCCTACTAGCGGTTAAGTAAAGTAAGCTGCCGATCATACCTCGATATAGACGAACGTCTACATCTTTTCCGCTTTCATCCTTGTGTAGATGAGTAGTAGTACTCATGGGAGTCCTTTTACTTGAAGACGATTCCATCCCGAATCGCTTAATAAGCTCCCCTGTGTACTTTGTCTGATGTATGAAAGTGCCATTCTCCATTTGTCGAATTTGCAATCCGAGGAAGTAGGTGAACTCTCCCATGTGGCTCATCTCAAACTCATCCTTCATAGACTTGGAAAATTCTTGACAAAGATTAAAGTTAGTAGAACCGAAAATAATATCATCTACATAAACTTGAATCAAAAGAATGTCATTTTCATAATCTTTAATGAAGAGTGTAGAATCAACTTCTCCCATTTTAAAAACTAAATTCAAAGAAAGGTCTTAAGGCGATCATACCAAGCTCTAGGAGCTTGTCTCAATCTATACAACGCTTTCTTAAGTTTGAAAACATGGTTTGGAAATTTCTCATGAATAAAACCGGGAGGTTGAGAAACATAGACTTCTTCATTTACAAATCCATTTAAAAATGCACTTTTAACATCCATTTGAAATAATTTAAAATTCTTATGGGATGCAAAAGATAAAAGCAACCTAATAGCTTCTAATCTAGCTACGGGGGCAAAGGATTCTTCGAAATCAATACCTTCCTCTTGCCGGTAGCCTTGAGCTACTAACCTTGCTTTGTTCCGTGTGATTACCTCGTTTTCATCCGTCTTGTTCTTGAAGATCCATTTGGTCCCAATAGATTGGTGACCACTTGGAAGAGGTACCAGTTCCCAAAATTCATTTCTCTCGAATTGCGCTAGTTCTTCTTCCATTGCCACTATCCAAGAGCTATCCTCACAAGCTTCTTGAATGTTCTTTGGCTCAATGGTAGAGACGAATGCGCGATGGGAGAATTCTTCAATTCTTGATCTCGTTCGAATACTCACACCAATATCTCCAATAATTTGGTTATGGGGATGGTTCCGAACGGTTGGATAAGCTTTGGGTAAACCTGGATCACTAGGAACAACTTCAACAACTTCGTTAGAAGTGTTAGTCTCAACAATATTATCATTAATTTTAACATTATTAAGAGAATCACAAAGAATATCTACATTATCATCATCAACATGAGGAAAGTCAAAATCTTCATAAAAAGATACGTGAAGTGATTCCTCAATCGTTGAAGAAGTTTTGTTGTATATCCGGTAGGCTTTGCTACGTGTGGAATATCCAACAAAAATTCCTTCATCCAATGTTGGCTCAAATTTGTCTAAATTACCAAAGGTGTTCTTTATAAAACATTTTGAACCAAAGACACGAAAATATTTCACTTAAGGCTTTTTATCGTAAAACAACTCAAAACAAGTTTTGTTTGTTCGGGGTCTCACTAGGATTCTATTGAGCACATAACATGCCGTGTGCACCGCTTCTGCCCAAAATTGTAGTCCTAAATGACTATCAAGGAGCATAGTGCGAGCACACTCAATAAGAGTCCTATTCTTTCTTTCTACAACACCATTTTGTGGTGGTGCACGAGGAAAGGAAAAGTTATGAGTTATCCCGGAGTCATCACAAAACTTAGTAAAAGACTCATTCTCATATTCTCCTCCATGATCACTACGAATAGTGATAATGGTGGATCCTAAAAGACTCTGAATCTTCTTTGCAAATTTGGTAAACTCTTCATGAGCTTCATTCTTATTAGTTAAGAATGAAACCCAAGTAAATCTAGAAAAGTCGTCAACGACAACTAGTCCATAATGAGCAATACCTAAAGAAGCGGTTCTAGTTGGCCCAAATAAATCTAGATGAAGAAGTTCTAGGGGCCTCTTAGAAGTAATCCCTTCTTTAAACTTAAATGAAGATTTACTTAGTATACCTCTTTGACAAGAATCACAAAATTTTTTCTTATTAAAAACAATCTTGGTAAAACCTTTGACTAGATCATGCTTAGCTAACTTATATAAGTGCTTGAAGTGAACATGACCAAAACGGTGATGCCATAATAGTTGTTCACTTGTGTTAGCAACTAAGCAATGTTCTATGGTTTTAGGCAAGCTTAAATAATAAATATTTTTACGCCTAATACCGAAAAAATAAAACATTTGAATCACAATCAACAATAGTACACAATCCTTCTCCGAAGTTAACCTTGTAACCTTTGTCACAAAGTTGACTTATGGAAATGAGGTTGTGACATAAACCACTAACAAGATAAACATTAGTAATTAGGGGTTTGGAAGGATTACCAACGATACATACTCCAATGATGGTTCCCTTTTGATTACCTCCAAAAGTGACCGTTGCACCATCTTTGATGCTAATCACTTCGGAGAGCAATGAGGGATCTCCCGTCATGTGTTTGGAGCAACTGCTATCAAGAATCCATCCTTTCCCTTTAGAGCTAATAAGGCATTTATTGCTCTTCTTCTTTCTCTTGGGTACCTATATAATATACCATAAGCTTATGGTACCCAATGTTTGTTGGGTCCAAGGGGATTAGCCCTTTGGAAGCCAAGTCCAAGTGGACTTCTGCTTTCCAACATAGTTACTATTTCTAATTACATCATGAAAGTAGAAATCAACATAGGCATTCCTAACATTTAGACTAGTGTTCTTAGGACCCCAAATAGTGTACATCTTGGGAGTCCTATTCCTAGTTGCATGCATATGAGTTGGATTTCTATGTGGTGCATGCTTCTTAGAAACATGATTTCTAGCATAGATATGAGGTGGAGGATATGCATTGTACATTCTTGAATGATATGTATTCTTGGGAACATGCATATTATATGAAGCATATTGATCATGCATGACATGTGGAGAGTTAGCATACATGAAAGAATGATGCGTATGAGCATATGGGTGTGTGGGAGCACGTACATGAGTATTTCTCATGTGTGGTTATGTACGTGTCTGTGGGTGCGAAGCATAAAATGTGTCATGATTATCCACTTGTGAAGTAGGATGTTTCCTACGTGGATGAGTATTAGTGTACATATAAGCATGGCCTTGCTTTTGGTTTCCACCCTTAGTGGGTTTCTTGCCAAAAGGAAGAAAAGGTGATGTGGTGACATTCTTGGTAGGATTGATACCTATAGTGTCTTTGACACCACTTGTGGATGCACTGGAGGAAGGCCTCACAAAATCTATAGTGACCCAACTATAGGAGGTGCGATCATTAGATGCATTCGCTTTTATAAATCCAAGGCCAACACGATGTGTGGCCGGAAATTGATTTGCAAGCAAATCATCTAATTGTCCTTGTCCCTTATTGAATCTCACAATACGGGAGGACATGAGCTCATATTTCTCCTTTAAAGAAGAAATGTTGGTATCCAAGGTGGACACCCGTGCTTTGAGCTCGTGCACTTGGGTTTTAAGAGAATCATTCTCTAATCCCAATTGTGTGTGGCATGTAACTAGATCACTATTATCCATGGGATGTGTTTGATCTAGTTGAGATTTGAGGGAATCCACCTCATCTCTCAATGTGACATTTTGAGAAGCTAATTTTGCTTTCTCAAGGGTTAAAGTATCAACATTGGTGTCATTGTTGATAATGCATGGAATGGATGACTTGCTAACTTTTGATTTCTTTAAGCTAGAGTATCTAAGCATTAAATATTGGTATTTAGCAAATAGTTCTTCATTAGCTATGTGAAGTTCATCCATTGTTACCTCGGTGTTATCCGTATCGGAATCACTCTCGTCCGAGAGTGGGTCTTCAAGTGCCATGAAACACATGTGGGTGCTCTCACTCTTCTCATCATCGGAATCGCTTGATGAGTCATCACTTGAGTCATCAAAGGTACCGACGAGTCATTTCTTCTTGTCTTTCTTGTTCTTGTTGGACTTGTGGTACTTTGGTGCCTTCCACTTTTCTTTGTTGTTTACCATTGGGCAATCCCTCTTGATGTGCCCTGGCTTATTACACTTATAACAAAGAGAGGAAGTAGCATTAGTAGATTCAAAATGTTTGTTGGGGGGAAATTTACCTTTGCGGAAGAAGCGTGGAACTTCTTCGCCATTTGGGCCATTTCACCCAAATCCATCTCGTTCTCGGATTCATCACTTTCGGAGGATGACGAATTGGCGTTGAACGCCAAAGCTTTCTTCTTGGCCTCCAATGGATTCATCATGGCTCGAATCTTCAATCGGTTATCCCGTCTTACTTCGTAAGACATAAGAGTCCCGATGAGATTCACCACGGTGTAGTTATTCAAGTCATTGACCTCCTCAATGGCGATTGCTCGTCTTTCCCATTTGGATGTCATCCCCATGATGATCTTCCTTACCTTTTCAGGTTCGGTGTAGATTTGGCCAAGGGCTTCCAATTCGTTTGTGATGTCGGTAAAGCGTCCGTACATCGACGCAATGCTCTCAATTTCCTGCATGTGAAACAAGTCGAAGTTTTGCACGGCAACATATAAATTTGAAAGTTTTACCTTATTCGTTCCCTCGTGGGTAACGATGAGATGGTTCCAAATTTGATATGTACTCTTACATGTGCATGTCTTGTTGAACTCATTCGGGTCCAACGCACAATGAAGAGCGTTCATTGCTTTAGCGTTGTTGACTTCGACGGACTTCTCAGAAGTCGTCCATTTCTCGAAATCATCTTCGGAGGGCTCGACGTACTCCTTGTGGAGAGTTCTCCAAAGAGAAGCACTCCTAAGGAATGTCTCCATCCTACACTTCCAATAACCAAAGTTAGTACCATTGAAACGTGGAGGACGTACCGTAGATTGACCTTCGAAAAGTGTGGACGCTCCATCACGGTCGTGATTGTTGTACATAGGCGGAAGAGGAACGTTGTTGTTGTTGGATGCCATAGATAAAACCTTGCGCTCTGATACCAATTGTAAGGACCCTGTCTATGGGGAAAACACTAGAAGGGGGGTTGAATATTGTTTATGCAAATTTAAAAGGAATTTACGCCAAATAAAATGCAATCCAACAAATAGTGCGGAATAGAAAAACAACCCAAAGAGAAACACACGCAAACACAGTTATGTTTCAATGGTTCGGATTACCCAAGTCAACTCCCGACTTGTTCCCGGTAATCCTACGTCCCTACCACCCTGATACCACTGAATACTCAAGTTAGAACCCTAACTTGAGGTTCCCTTAAAAACCCACTTGTAGCAACCCTACAAGTGCAATCGAATACAATCGATGTCCTTGTCTCCCACAACCAGGGAGCAAGCAAAAACCACTCTCACAACCGAGAGCACAATTCAAATAAAGAAGTTATAAAATCTGAAAGCAACACTTACAATCATCTATGCCTTGAAGTAGAACTTGAAGGAGAAGTGTGATGTGCGTTGAAGAACTCTCTTGGAAGAGAGGAGAAAACCCTTTCTCTTGACTGCACCAAATGCCTAGAAGATCAATCTTTGGTTCTAGGTTGGAGAGCAAAAGAACAAGATTTGGAAATACTTAGGGCTTTGGATTGAAAGCCTTGATCTTTGGAAATGAAAGCTTAAAAGATTTTGCAATGAATGAGTAACCTTCCAATGAAACAGTAGAAGCTCTATTTATAGCTTTCTCAAATCCACAAAACAGTTTAGGCAAAAACCCAATCGAAATCCGTGAGAAAAATCTCAACGGATATAATCTGAACTCGCGACAGTCGACTATTGAACAATCCACAGTCGACTGTTGCACAGTCAGCAAAGGTAGGTGAGAATTCATAACGGTAACTTACCACGTGGACAGTCGACTGATGAAGCAAAGACAGGCGTCTGTTAAACCAACAGGTGACCGTACATTCTCCGACAGGCGACTGGCCGAGAGATGAGTAAGTTAGAAAAATACTGGAAATCTCACAAGATACAGGACAGACGACTGAAGCAAGTAACACAGTCGACTGTTAATCAGAACAGGCAACTGTATAACCTTAAACAGACGACTGTCACAATCATGAAAAATTTCCAGAGAGCTGAATCAAAGAATTGATTTACAGACAGGCGACTGTTGCAGCATAGACAGTCGACTGATCTAACAGACAATCAACTGTATATACAGCATAAGTCGACCGGCCGTAGAAGTGAGATCAAAACATAGTTTGGGCAAGGAGAGACATGCGACTGTTGTACAACACACAGTCGACTGTCACAAGGACAGGCGCCTGTGAATCGTTTAACAGTAGCCTATGCGAAATAATCAGAGAAGACCCAAAACTGCATTTTAATAGTCTGTGCATAACAGATGACTGTAGAACAAAACACAGTCGACTGTTTTTGAGACAGGCGACTGTACACTGTTCAGCATTCGGCTGTAATGAACAATCCTAGCACAAACAAAAGAGAATTGAATTGAAATCAAAGGACAAAGGTCTAGAGATGTCCTATGACCGAAAGTAGATGTGTGTGAGTGCTCCATCAAAGTTCTACTTCTAAGCTACATACTAGAAGAGATAAAATAAAATTTACATTGACGAATAATCTCTTCTTTCCATCGTATGAGCTTGAAGTCTTTCCGGAGCTTCAATAATCAATCTACGTTCATCCAATTCATATCATTTGCCTTCAATCACGTTTGTGAGTCATCCATTGCTAGTTGATCTTCATAGTAAGCTTAGGTAATGGATTAACAAAAAATAGGGGATTATTCACAATTATTTATGTTTGCTCATCATTAACACCAAGTAGGGAGAAGTCCAATACTCAAACATCCTCTTCCGAGTCGGTGATTGTACCGACAAGCCCTTTCTTGTACTCCTTCTTGTACTTTCTTGACTTGTCGAACTTGGGTGCCTTCCACTTCTCCTTTTGTTTGTTGAGAGGACAATCAACCTTGATGTGTCCTGGCTTATTGCATTAAAAACACAAAGGAGCAGAGGCATTAGTGGAACTAACTTTAAATTTGTTCTTGAAATTACCTTTTCGGAAGAACCGGTTGAACTTCTTTGCCATGAGGGCCAAAGATTCCATGTCCAACTCATCTTCCGATTCTTCACTATCGGTAGGTGTGGTTGGGACGGCCTTGAAAGCAATACCCTTTTTCTTTGGCTCTTCTTGCTTCAAGAACGCCTTCATCTTGTCCTACATCTTGATCTTACTGTCCTTTTGTACCTCATTAGACATCAAGGTACCCATTAGTTGAACAACAGTATATTTGGACATATCATTACCTTCCTCGATAGCGTAAGTTCGTTTTTCCCAACTCGAAGGAAGTCCGTCAATGATCTTAGCGAGCTTCTCTTCTTGGGTATAGGTCTTTCCAAGGGCTTCCAACTCGTTGGTTATATGCACAAAGCAAGCATAGTACTCCTTAATTCTTTCACCCTGTTCCATGTGAAATAACTCGAATTCTTTGTTAGCAATAGTGAGTTTAGAGTGTTTTACCCTGCTCGTTCATTCGTGTAAGATTAGGAGTTGGTTGCAAATCTGATATGCACTCTTAAAGGTGCATATCTTGTTGAAATCTTCTGGCTCCAGTGCACATTGTAAGGCATTCATTGCCTTGGCATTGTTCACCTCCGTGGCGACCTCCGCGACGACCTCCGCGGCAGTCCACTTGGTCTTCTTCAGTGGGCTCAACATACTCCGTTAACGTGGCACTCCACAGTGATGCGCTCCGGAGGAAATTTTCCATCCGGCATTTCCAGTACCCATAGTTGGCACCGTTGAAGTGAGGAGGCCTAGTTGAGGAGTGTCCTTCGATCACTGAAAAGGCTCCTTCACGATTCTTGTAGGAGCTGTAGTCGGAAGGTGGTCGAACGGCCTTATTGTCGTTGTTTGTCATAGCTATGAACTTGGCTCTGATACCAAATGTAATGCCCTGTAAGCTACTGCACAAGTACTAGAGGGGGGGGGGGGTGAATAGTACTTTAAAATAATCAAGAGTCTAATTCCTAATTATTGTGGAAACACAAACAACTATGCGGAATAAATAAAAACAACAATAGAATCACAACGCAAACAAACGATGTAATGGGTTCGGATCCACCCAAGTCTCCCCGACTTGTTCCCGGTGATCCTACGTCCCAGACACCCGGATCCCTTCCGGCTACTTGAGTTAGAGTCCACTAACTCAAGGTTCCACTAAACAACTTCTTGTAGAAACTACTACAAAATCAAACAATACAACGATTCGTTTCGTGACTCCCACAAACCGGGATCACGAACTTCTCTCACACAAACCGAGAGAAAAACTCAATTAATAAATATAGTGAAATATAAATTGCTTACCACAAAATCCTAGGCCTTGAGAAATACCTACGGAGTTAGGGCAAGGAGAAATTGTGAGAAATGATGATCACGAAACCCTAGCGCCACCAAGATGAACAGCGTGAAATGGCTAGAACGATGATAAAGATCGTGATTCAATTTCTTAGATGAATGATCGCATACGATCTGAAAATCTCTTGAAAGGATTTAGGTCAAAAACGTGAGAGAGAGATTTTTCGAGAGGGAGAGCTCTTAGCAATTGATAATCGAATGAATGAAAATTAGATCTGAAATCTCTCTTATAATAGAGAAATTTCCATGTTTGAAACGAGTCAAACAGATATGGAAAGAATCAAAACAGATCAAGAAAAATCGTGAAAATAAACTCCAACGGCTGGAAAATTAAAGCAGCTTAATCGGTCTAAGAAGGATCATTAACCGATTAGTTTGAGAACTAGTCTGTCACGACCCGCTTCCCTAAAATGGAGGCGAGACGTGAAAAGGTCCGCACGAGAGTGGAGCTGTGAAGCCCCAAACCCGATAAGCGTCAATAAAATATAAGCAGGTCCCTGTAACCACAACAGAACAACAATAATAATACAAGGAGAGACTGAAATAAAATCTCACATCTCAAATATTGTCCAACACGAAAATAAGTTCAACATCCAGAAAAGCCACCAGGCTAAAAGAAAAGAGTCTAAAGGCCCAGAACAAGGCCAAAAAAAGCAACAACATAACCAAGTATAGGTGCTACGCACCGATAACAAACCAACTGTCTAAACAAAAGGGAAACACAACGAAAACACTAGGACTGGTCCCCAATGTCCACGTACTCCCCGTCAAACACAAGCTAGGGCTCGGCGTCAGCAAACACCTCGTCCTCCACAAGGTACTCAGGCTCAGGATCTAACATGTGTCACCCAAAAGAGTAAAGGGGCACATGTCAGCAAGTCTAAAAGACTTGGGCAAGGAAACTGAAAGTAAGGCAACTAGCAACCTAGCAGTTTAGTATGCATGACATGGCAGTTATAACATGAGTGCACAATTAAAACATGGCAAGACGATTTGTACAAGAGAACAATCACCGGGACAAGACAAGACAAGACAAGAGTAGCCACGCTACTATCAATCTCAATCAATTCACATCGTTGTAGGTGTTTACGCCCTTCGCTGAATGGTACAACATTCAGACCGATCGGCACTAAACACAATTCACGTTTCACGGTTGTTTTGTAGATGTTTACGCCCTTCGCTGAATGGTACAACATTCAGACCGATCGCCACTAAACACAATTCACGTTTCACGGTTGTTTTGTAGATGTTTACGCCCTTCGCTGAATGGTACAACATTCAGACCGATCGGCTCTAAACACTACCCCACCCCAAAGAGTTTATGCCTTACAATTGCAGTTCTTGATCAAACAGACCCCCAGTTGCCTGGCCGCTTAACCCTTACCCCATCCCGCACTAAACAAGCCAGGGTCCCTGAACATGAGCCCAGCAAGTGAGCCAGGGTTGCCCCGCACGGGAGCTTGTTTCTTAGTTCACAATTCAATATATCGAGCGTTGGGGTTAGCAACTCATTATGCTCGCTTCTGGTCACGAGCCAGGAACACAAGTAGTGTAGCGATGCTACGCAATCACGGGATCACCAAGAGAATGCAATGACATGACATTTAATTTGCGTACCGTTAATGGAAGTAAACATGACATGGTAGTTGTGCAACACGCTAAATGTCGGAACTAGCTTCGTTGTCAAGCTAATTCCCCAATTTGCGCCTAGGCGAGTATCATTTCGTCGCCTAGCCTCTTTTACGCCTACAACAAGCAAATGGCCTAAAACATGGCCTAAACCCTAAGTGGCAAGTTTCACTTGCCTAGCACCGGGGATGACGACCACTTCGTCACACGGATGCTATGCTACGGGGGAAACGCTGTTATGGGGGAAACAAACATCAAACAACATGAAATTTATTAGGGTTTCATAAAAATATAAATAGGTTATAAAAACAACGGTAGATCGATTTCTTACCGAGAGGAGGCAGAAGAAACACTCCGGGGAACCCTAGGATCAGATCTGGAAAAGATTGGAGAAGTTTGGGGAAACTAGGGTTTTGGGGGATTTGGGGATTTTGATGGATTTTGATGGAGATTTGGGGAAGATGAGAGGTAGATAGAGTGAATGGATGGTTTGGATGATGGATTTAGGGCTTGAAATGAAGGAATGAAGCTTGGAGGAAGATGGGGGCTCAAGAGGGAAGATTTTAGGGTTTTTGGTCGTGTTGGAGAAGATGAAATCGTTTGGGTTGGGTTTAAATAGGTTGGGCTGGCGGCTGCCAAGAAATTAGGGTTTTAACACTGGTTAGTCGGTCAAAGAGCAACCACTGACCGACTAGTTTGGCAACTAGTCGGTCGGTCGACCAACGCAGACCGACTAAGTGTAAACAGTAACTCCTGAACGAAAATAGGATTTAGAGTTAGTCGGTCCATGAACAAGTACTGACCGACTAGTTTAGCATCTAGGCGGTCGATGAACGTTCTTAGACCGACTAAGGGTAAACAGTAACTGATACAAAAATAAGATGATGTGTTAGTCGGTTAAAGAAGCATTGCCGACCGACTAGTTTACAACCTAGTCGGTCAACCAACGTTCTTAGACCGACTAACGATAAACAGTAACTCTTGAGAAATTTAGAAAGCTAACTAGTCGGTCAAAGAAGGATTGCCGACCGACTGGATCGTCATCTAGTCGGTCGGTGCCCCTTCTTATACCGGCTAATGAGCACAAAAAGTTCCGATACGGAGCGCGGGGCCCCGGGATCGATTCCTAAGACTTCTAGGCTTGATCTAATAGTAAGATACGACCGTTATGAAGTCCGTCACGAATGACATACTTCGAAATCGACGATCCTAAGGAAGAAACGAGAAAATACGATGAATCGATCGAAAATGAAAGCTACGGAGACGAAAACCACACAAGAGGAGAAAATCCACCAAAACATATATTATATTATAATAAATCCAGATACATGAAAAGCAGTCGTTACATCCTCCCCAACTTAATAAAAAATTCCGTCCTCGGAATTTCCAAAAAATCACGAGTCCGGAAACAAAAGTGGGAAACGCTCTCGCATCTCATCCTCATTCTCCCAAGTAGACTCTCCAGGTGAGCCGTGTCGCCACATCACCCTCACAAGATTGATAATCTTGTTCCGAAGCGATTTCTGACGCCTGTCCAGAATCTGCACTGGATGCTGGTCATACGTCATATCGGGGCGAACTGTAATCTCCGAAAAATCCACCGCATGAGATGGATCGCTAATGTATCGACGAAGCTGCGACACATGGAAAACATTGTGAACTCCTTCCAAAGATGGCGGCAAGACCAAGCGATAAGCTGCCTCGCCAACCCTCTCCAAAATGTCAAACGGTCCAATGTATCGCGGGCTCAACTTCCCACGCTTCCCGAAACGAATCACACCACGATTCGGGGAAATCTTCAAGAACACATGGTCGCCCGGCTGAAACTCCAAAGGACGACGTTTAGCATCCGCCCAATGATTAAAACGGTCCTGAGTAATCCTCAACCTCTCCCGAATATTCCTGACGATATCCACGGCCTCCACGATCATCTCAGGTCCCAACAACTCCCGATCACCAACGTCATCCCAACTCAATGGCGATCGACATTTCCTCCCATAAAGAGCGACGAAAGGCGCCATGCCAATACTCGCCTGGAAGCTGTTGTTGTAATAGAACTCCACCAAATGCAGATGGTCCTCCCATGAACCCTTGAAATCTAACATGCACGCCCTCAGCATGTCTTCCAAAATCTGAATCGTCCTCTCGGACTGGCCATCCGTCTGCAGATGGTACGCCGTGCTGAAACTCAGACGCGTACCCAAGCTCTTCTGCAAACTCTGCCAGAACTGAGATGTGAACCTCGTGTCTCTGTCAGACACGATACTCACGGGGACTCCATGAAGTCACACAACCTCCTGCACGATTCACGTTACATCACTATCCAAACTAGGAAAAGGAAATAAAAACGGAGAGTAAAAGAATTTTACCTCCATGTATCTCCTCGCTAGCGCCTCAGTGGGCTGTCCCACTCGGAACGGAATAAAGTGCGCAGATTTGGTCAATCGATCTACGATCACCCAAATCGCGTCATTCTGCTTCGGACTCCGAGGTAGTCCAGTCACGAAATCCATAGTGATGTGTTGCCACTTCCACTCCGGAATCGGAAGCGGTTGTAGCAACCCAGCCGAACGCTGATGCTCCGCCTTCACTTACTGGCAAACCAAGCACTTGGCTACACTTCGAGCCACGCTCCTCTTCATACCATGCCACCAATAATTCAGATGAAGATCCTGGTACATCTTGGTGCCACCAGGATGCACAGAATACGGCGAACTGTGTGCCTCCACCATCAGCTCCTCTCTGATATCCCCAGCTGGCACACACAACCTGGCTCCGAACCTCAGCGAGCCATCCTCATGAATCAAAAAGTCAGTCCGCAGACCGGCTTCCACCTGCTCCCGAATCTTTACCAGCTTCGGATCCTCAGCCTGGCCAGCCTTAATCCGATCCACGATCGTCGACTGTACCTGCATGTACATCAACGACGAAGCCTCCCCAGGAAGAACAATCTCCACGCCAGACTCGCAAAAATCCTGCTGCAATCTCCACTGCGAGGTCAAAATCATCACCACTGGAAGCCTACTCAAAGCATCAGGAACCACATTCACCTTGCCAGGGTGAAACTGCAAATCAATCTCATAATCCGCCATAAGCTCCAACCATCGGCGCTGTCACATGTTGAGCTCCTTCTGAGTGAAAATATACTTCAAGCTTTTGTGATCGGTGAAAATCTTCACTTTCTCACTCAGCAAGAAGTGCCTCCAAATCTTAAGAGCAAACACAACGGCAGCCAACTCCAAATCATGCGTCGGGTAATTCTTCTCATGAACCTTAAGCTGACGAGACGCATACGCCACAACATGCCCATGCTGATGCAACACACAACCGAGACCCTTGCCAGAAGCATCGCAAAAGATCTCAAATCCACCGCTGCGATCAGGCACAACAAGAATAGGGGCAGTCGTCAACCTCTCCTTCAGAATACCAAAAGCACTCTCACAATCACCCGACCAAACAAAAGCAACATCCTTCCGCGTCAACCTGGTCATCGGCTCAGCAATACGAGAAAAGTCCTTAATGAATCGCCGATAATAACCAGCAAGTCCAAGGAAACTCCGAATCTCAGACGCAGACGACGGAACAGGCCACTCCTTGATGGCCCTAATCTTCTCGGGATCCACTGAAATACCATCTCCAGTCACCACATGCCCGAGAAAAGCAACTCTATCCAGCCAAAACTCGCACTTCGAAAACTTAGCATACAACCGATGCTTCCTCAAAATCTCCAACACCGTCCTTAAGTGCGAGGCATGCTCTTCCTCCGACTTCGAATAGATCAGAATGTCGTCAATAAAGATAACGACAAACTTATCCAAAAAGTCGTAGAAAATCAGGTTCATCAGATTCATGAAAACTACGGGCGCGTTAGTTACGCCGAAAGGCATAACCATGAACTCATAGTGTCCATACTTCGTCCTGAACGCTGTCTTCGGAACATCATTCTTCTTCACCTTCAACTGATGGTAACCACTCCTCAAATCCAATTTAGAAAACACCCTCGAACCTCCAAGCTGATCAAAAATATAATCAATGCGAGGCAACGGGTATTTATTCTTAATGGTCACCGCATTCAACTCCCGATAGTCCACGCACATGCGACGCGAACCATCCTTCTTCTTAACCAGCAACACCGGTGCTCCCCACGGAGACACGCTAGGATTAATATAACCCTTCTGCAACAGCTCATCCAACTGCTTCCGCAACTCTTCCAACTCTGCAGGTGCCATACGATACGGCACCTTCGAAATCGGCTGCGCACCTGGAACAAGATCAATAGAAAATTATAGGGCTCGATCAGGCGGCAAACCAGACATCTCCTCGGGGAAGACGTCGCCAAAATGTCGCACCACAGCTGGCCACTCCAGCTCCATCTGCATAGCCACAGCCTCCACCGGCCTGACCCGAAATCTGACAGGACCAAGCGAACTGCTACCACGACTGAACTCAAATACTGGATGTCCGGGAATCTCGAACACCACCTTCTTCCTCCGACAGTCGATTGTAGCATAGAAGCTCGCAAGCCAGTCCATCCCAAGAACTGCATCATAGTTGATGATGTCGTGGACAATGAAATCAGCGAAAAGCTCATGTCCACAGACCACCAACGAGTAAGAATTGCAACCACGATGCACCGAGACCATGCCATTCCCTGTAACGATATTCCAACTCTTGGAAAGAGGGGACGTCGACAAGGAATGCCTCTCCACGAAGCTCCGAGAAATAATGCACATCGACGCACCAGAGTCAAAGAGGACTCGTGCAGGAAACGTGCAAACCAAAACCACACCTAACAATCAATTAACAATCAAACCCTAGTCTAGCAAACAATCATGTTCAAGCAAACAACACAATCTAACAATCAAAACCAGCTAGGAAAGTACAGCTAGATTGAGGATTACCTGCGATAACCTCATCCACAGCCTCACTCTCCGTAGCGGTCATTAGAAAAGCCTGCCTCCTCGGCAGAACAGCCTGCTGAAAAGCCTACCTCTGCGGAACAAGAGCTGCTCCACGACCAGCAGGAACAGACGCTCGCTGCTACAACGGCTGAGCTGCAACAGGAGCCCTCCGCAGCGGACCCGCATGCCGACAATCCTTCGCGACATGGGAAGCATCACCACAAACCAGACACTGGCCTAGAAACTTCTGACACTGATCCTTGATGTGGCCAGGCTTGCCGCAGAAATGGCAAGTCTTCAGAATAGGCCCTCCTGGCCTCTTAAACTGAGCAGACTGATTAGGCCTGAATCCAGGTCTAACCACAGCTCTCGCCTGTTCCACATGCCTCTTCCCAGCTCCAGCAACAAACCCTCTCCTCTGATTCACGAGCAGCTCCTGCCTCTTGGCTGCTACCAGAACCTTCTGATAAGACTCCCGGTCAGAAGAGGTCACAAAACTCTGGAGCTCCGAAGCAAGCCCCTGCAGGAACCTCTGAGCTCTCTCCTCAGCGTCCTGCACCATCTTTGGTGCAAACCGACTCAGCCTCATGAACTCTTGGTGATACATGTCCACCGACGAGTTCCCTTGCTTCAAATCGATAAAACGCTGCAGCATCTCCTCCCTGGCAGCTTTCGGAAAGAACTCACCCTCAAATCTGGCCTTGAAGGTAGCCCAAGCAATCGGCTCCACCAACATCTTCTCTTCCGCATCCCACCAATTCCGAGCATTATCCTTGAGTTGCCTCTTCGCCAAATCAACCCATCCAGCCGGGGTGATCTTGGCCATCTTCAGATTGTCCTCGATGTTCTGAATCCACTCATCGGCAGCCAGAGGACCCTCAGAACCATCAAAATATGCGGGACCCAGCTCCCGAAATTGCTTCGCTCCTGGCTCAGAGCGAGGGGCATCCGGAAGAGCCCGGGTAGCTCGAGCAAGTGGAGCATTCTGGACTTGCAAAAGCACGCCCAGCTGCACTTGCATCATCTGGAGCATCATCCGCATCATCTCACCGCTGGTGGGTTCCCGCTCGGGCTCCTCATCATGAGGGAGCGCACCACTACCCCCACCACGGGTGAAACGCCTTCCAGCCATCTAATGACACAGAGAACGAATCAGATTAGACTCATAGCTTATGACATCGGACATCGAACCTAGTTTATTGGACATTCTAATATTATTATCGCTATTCCAAAAATCGCAGTTACAGAAGGACCTGCATGGGCCACCACTAAAACCTGTCACGACCCGCTTCCCTAAAATGGAGGCGAGACGTGAAAAGGTCCGCACGAGAGTGGAGCTGTGAAGCCCCAAACCCGATAAGCGTCAATAAAATATAAGCAAGTCCATGTAACCACAACAGAACAACAATAATAATACAAGGAGAGACTGAAATAAAATCTCACATCTCAAATATTGTCCAACACGAAAATAAGTTCAACATCCAGAAAAGCCACCAGGCTAAAAGAAAAGAGTCTAAAGGCCCAGAACAAGGCCAACAAAAGCAACAACATAACCAAGTATAGGTGCTACGCACCGATAACAAACCAACTGTCTAAACAAAAGGGAAACACAACCAAAACACTAGGACTGGTCCCCAGTGTCCACGTACTCCCCGTCAAACATAAGCTCGGGCTCGGCGTCAGCAAACACCTCGTCCTCCACAAGGTACTCAGGCTCAGGATCTAACATGTGTCACCCAAAAGAGTAAAGGGGCACATGTCAGCAAGTCAAAAAGACTTGGGCAAGGAAACTGAAAGTAAGGCAACTAGCAACCTAGCAGTTTAGTATGCATGACATGGCAGTTATAACATGAGTGCACAATTAAAACATGGCAAGACGATTTGTACAAGAGAACAATCATCGGGACAAGACAAGACAAGACAAGAGTAGCCACGCTACTATCAATCTCAATCAATTCACATCGTTGTAGGTGTTTACGCCCTTCGCTGAATGGTACAACATTCAGAACGATCGGCACTAAACACAATTCACGTTTCACGGTTGTTTTGTAGATGTTTACGCCCTTCGCTGAATGGTACAACATTCAGACCAATCGGCACTAAACACAATTCACGTTTCACGGTTGTTTTGTAGATGTTTACGCCCTTCACTGAATGGTACAACATTCAGACCGATCAGCACTAAACACTACCCCACCCCAAAGAGTTTACGCCTTACAACTGCAGTTGTTGATCAAACAGACCCCCAGTTACCTGGCCGCTTAACCCTTACCCCATCCCGCACTAAACAAGCCAGGGTCCCTGAACATGAGCCCAGCAAGTGAGCCAGGGTTGCCCCGCACGGGAGCTTGTTTCTTAGTTCACAATTCAATATATCGAGCGTTGGGGTTAGCAACTCATTATGCTCGCTTCTGGTCACGAGCCAGGAACACAAGTAGTGTAGCGATGCTACGCAATCACGGGATCACCAAGAGAATGCAATGACATGACATTTAATTTGCGTACCGTTAATGGAAGTAAACATGACATGGTAGTTGTGCAACGCGCTAAATGTCGGAACTAGCTTCGTTGTCGAGCTAATTCCCCAATTTGCGCCTAGGCGAGTATCATTTCGTCGCCTAGCCTCTTTTACGCCTACAACAAGCAAATGGCCTAAAACATGGCCTAAACCCTAAGTGGCAAGTTTCACTTGCCTAGCACCGGGGATGACGACCACTTCGTCACACGGATGCTATGCTACGGGGGAAACGCTGTTATGGGGGAAACAAACATCAAACAACATGAAATTTATTAGGGTTTCATAAAAATATAAATAGGTTATAAAAACAACGGTAGATCGATTTCTTACTGAGAGGAGGCGGAAGAAACACTCCGGGGAACCCTAGGATCAGATCTAGAAAAGATTGGAGAAGTTTGGGGAAACTAGGGTTTTGGGGGATTTGGGGATTTTGATGTATTTTGATGGAGATTTGGGGAAGATGAGAGGTAGATAGAGTGAATGGATGGTTTGGATGATGGATTTAGGGCTTGGAATGAAGGAATGAAGCTTGGAGGAAGATGGGGGCTCAAGGGGGAAGATTTTAGGGTTTTTGGTCGTGTTGGAGAAGATGAAATCGTTTGGGTTGGGTTTAAATAGGTTGGGCTGGCGACTACCCAGAAATTAGGGTTTTAACACTGGTTAGTCGGTCAAAGAGCAACCACTGACCGACTAGTTTGGCAACTAGTCGGTCGGTCGACCAACGCAGACCGACTAAGTGTAAACAGTAACTCCTGAACGAAAATAGGATTTAGAGTTATTCGGTCCATGAACAAGTACTGACCGACTAGTTTAGCATCTAGGCGGTCGATGAACGTTCTTAGACCGACTAAGGGTAAACAGTAACTGATACAAAAATAAAATGATGTGTTAGTCGGTTAAAGAAGCATTGCCGACCGACTAGTTTGTAACCTAGTCGGTCAACCAACGTTCTTAGACCGACTAACGATAAACAGTAACTCTTGAGAAATTTAGAAAGCTAACTAGTCGGTCCAAGAAGGATTGCCGACCGACTAGATCGTCATCTAGTCGGTCGGTGCCCCTTCTTATACCGGCTAATGAGCATAAAAAGTTCCGATACGGAGCGCGGGGCCCCGGGATCGATTCCTAAGACTTCTAGGCTTGATCTAATAGTAAGATACGACCGTTATGAAGTCCGTCATGAATGACATACTTCGAAATCGACGATCCTAAGGAAGAAACGAGAAAATACGACGAATCGATCGAAAATGAAAGCTACGGAGACGAAAACCACACAAGAGGAGAAAATCCACCAAAACATATATTATATTATAATAAATCCAGATACATGAAAAGCAGTCGTTACATAGTCGGTCGGTGAACCTTCTTGGACCGACTAGATGGTCGACAGAGAATTTAGTGAAATAGGGAGGATAAACCAGTCGGTCTAAGAAGAAACATCAACCAACTAGTTTGACAACTAGTCGGTCGGTGAACCTTCTTGGACCGACTAATTGGTCAACAGTAACTAGGCTGAAATACACATGGATGGCTAGTCGGTTTAAGAAGACTTTCCGACCGATTAGATCGTCATCTAGTCGGTTGGTCCTTCTACTTGAACCAACTAAGATGCATACAGAACCATGAGAAGAAGCGATAAGCTACAGAAAACTTTCTAATAGCTTCTAAGGCAATCCTAGAGATAAGATAGGATATATAAGAGGATAACTAAGGCAAGTACTACTCAAGGCTTAACATTCTAAAAGGCAATAAAAAATAAACATTACAAACCATCTTCAAAATCTTCTACATGAAGATTCTGAATTTCTTGACTTCATTAATACTCCTTAAGCTTCAACGAAGCTTCAGGCACATCGATCACACACTCTAAAGAAGTCCTGGGACGTCGCTTGAGATCTACAAAGTAATTTGGCGACGATCTTCATAACTGCGCTCAAAGAGAATTAGTACCCAATATTTATGTTTGTTCATCATCAAAACCAAATTAGGGGAATCAATACTCAACAAAAACTTACTAAGTCACTCATACTAAGCTCTAGGAGCTTGTTTGAGCCCATATAAAGCACGTTTAAATTTGAAAACATAGTCCGGGTGGATGGAATCTTCAAACCCGGGAGGTTGTTTGACATAGACTTCCTTAGATAAAACTCCATTCAAAAAATCACTCTTGACGTCTATTCGAAAGAGTTTGAATTTCATGAAACTAGCGAATGCTAAAAGCATCCTAATTGCTTCATATCTTGCGACGGGAGCAAAGGTTTCATCAAAGTCAATCCCTTCCTCTTGGTTATAACCTTGTGCTACTAATCTAGCTTTATTACGCACAACATTGCTCATTTCATCAAGTTTGTTTCTGAATACCCATTTAGTGCCTATAATTGTTTGATTTTTTTGGTATAGGAACAAGTTCTTAAACTTGGTTCCTATCAAATTGTGATAATTCCTCCTGCATTGTCATAATCCAATAGGAATCTTCTAAAGCACTATCAACATTTTTAGGCTCTAAAATGGATATAAAGAAAAATTTAACGATCAAATTAAAGCTACTTCTAGTGCGTATATCTTCTGCCGTGTCTCCAAGGATTTGGTTCTTAGGATGATCCTTCTTGAAGTGCCAATCCTAAGGGAGATCTTGTGATGATGTAGTAGCGTTCCTTTCCTCTCTTGGTGCGCCATTAATGTCGTCCTCTTGCTCATATGGAATTGCTAGTATTTATCTCCAATCCATCCAAGGCACCTACAACATCTGAAGAATCTGCAGCACTAGAAGATTCGTCAATAGCACTTTTCTCGTCAAATTTCATATGCATAGTTTCTTGAATAGTAAGAGTTCTGTTGTTAAATACTCGATAAGATTTGATATGTGGTGAGTATCCAACAAAAATACCCTCATCAGATTTTGCATCAAATTTATCCAGATTTTCACCCACTTTCAGAATATAGCACTTTCATCCAAATGGTTTCAAAATGTGATAAGTTGGGAGTCAACTCTCTGTAAAGCTCGTAAGGTGTTTTCTTCAAAATGGGTCTAATGGACACACGATTTAAAATGTAGCAAGAAGAATGTACGGCTTCGGCCCAAAAATATAAAGGCAATTTGTAATCATGAATCATGGTCCTAGCCATTTCTTGCAAAGTACGGTTTTTCCTCTCCACAGCCCCATTTTGTTGTGGTGTCCTTGGGGCGGAAAAATTATGTGAATAACCTTTTGAAACACAAAAATCATCAAAGCTAGTATTAACAAATTCTCCTCCATGATCACTCCTAACTTTGACTATTGAAAAACCTTTTTCATTTTCAACCTTTTTACAAAACATTTTAAAAACATCAAAAGTTTCATGTTTGTGCGTTAAAAAAACAAACCCAATTGAATCGTGAAAAGTCATCGACAATGACAAAGCAATAATGCATACCACATAAACTAGAACATGTGTGTGTCCAAATAAATCCAAATGTATTAGTTGTAATGGCTTAGAAGTAGTTACAACGTTTTTAGGATTGAAACTACTTTTATGTTGCTTACCTAGTTGACATGCATCACAAAGCTTATCCCGATCGAAGCTAATTTGAGGTAAACCTCTCACCAGTTTCTTTCGAGCAAGCTTTGAAATTAGGTCCATGCCAGCATGGCCTAATCTTCGATGACATGTCCAACTAATCTCATGTGATGCAACAAAACATTTTAAATTATTTGAGTCACTAAGTTTGATTGTGTAGATGTTATTATAAGATGTACCCTTGAAAAGAATATCATCTCCTTTCAAAATATATACTTTGGCATTTTCGAAATACACCTTAAGGCCCTACAGAGCATAGTTGACTCACACTTAACAAATTATGTGCCAAACCTTCAACAAGATTAACATTCTCAATAACCATAAGAGGATGCTTACCAATGTTACATTTACCCAAGATTTTGCACTTCTTTCCATCGCCAAGAATAACCGTCCCTCCATCTTTCCTTGATAGCGTCGTGAAGAGGGATTCATTGACTGTCATGTGGTTCGAGCAACCGCTATCAAAGTAGCAAATGCGATCATTTTCCACTTGAAGATGCACCTAAAAAAGAAGATGCACCATTTGGTAACCAAATTTTGGATCTACAATTGTGAGTACGATGCTTGGGAACCCATATAAAATATTAAGGATAATATCTATACAAGCAATCATACATAACATGACCCTTTTTGTTGCAATAAAAACATGTAACATTGAAATGCTTATTAGTAGATGACATGTGATTTTTGTGCATGCAATGTTTAAAGCTCATGTCTTTTGCAAAATTATTTTTAATGGTCTTCCTAGCTGTTTTCTTAGGTTGCTTTTTCTAAAAGCCTAGACCATGTTAACTAGATTGTTCATTTAACCTATTTATCATCTTATTAAAACTTTCTTGGCTATTTGTGAATTTCTTTAATGTCAATCTAAGATTTTAATTTCATTCTCAAGTTCACTAATCCTAGTCGCATATCTTTTTTTGTCACTAGTTTCTAAGTCAATGGCTATCTTTTTTCCTTTTATTAAATTAGATTTTTCTTTTTCAAGCTCTTCCAATTTTTCTTCATAGCTAGCAACTTTTAGGTTCATCAATTTTATTTCAGAATCTTTAGAGCTAAGAATGCTAATTTTCTCCTTTAAGTCTTTAGCTAGATTAAAGTTGCCAAGTTCTAATATAGCCAATTTTTTGTTAGCATTTTCTAGCTCTAATGTTTTTGTTTCTAATTGTGTTTCGTCAAAATTGTTTATTATTTATTTTTGTTCTTTCCACTTAATAAAAAGCTCATCTCTCTTTCGTGTCATGCTCCCTAGTTCCTCTTTTAATGAATCACAAACTCTTTTTAGTTTAAGGAACTTAGGACCCACTTCTTGAAGGAGTTCTACAAGAAATTCATAAGCTTCCACCATGCTAGAAAACTTATCATCACTAATATTCATTTCATCATCAAAGTTTTGAACAATGGAACCAATATTTACCTTTTCATTTCCAGCCATAAAGCAAGTTTCTGTGTTGTCGTTCCAGTCATCGTCTGAGGAGAGCTCCTCTGCATTACTTTCTCCCCTTGTAGCCAACATTCCTCGCTTTGACGTCCTCTTTTCTCCATCACTAGTCTTTTCCTTTCCTTTTCCTTTCAGAAGTGGACATTCTGCTTTCATGTGTCCTCTCTTGTTGCATCTGAAACACTTGGGTTCAGAATTTTCTTCATCATTTTGCTTCATTTTTCTTGATTCCCCAAATACTTCCCGTCCTTCTTTTGTTGTTTTTTCAGAAACTTCACACAAATTTCCTTGTAACAAGAGCCATGTTTTCATCATCTGATTCATTCATATCCTCCTTGAGCATTTTGGAGACTTGAAAAGCTAAATTCTTTTCCTTTGTTTCCTCCTCCTTAGATTTATCTTCCTTCTTTGGTGTACTATCATTCTCCATCTTCAATTGACCACATAAGCCATTAATTTTCCCATTAACTGCTCGAAACTGATGTTTGCCAAGTCATGTGCTTCTTCAATCGCCATCCTCTTTTGAATCCAATCACCAGATATAGACTATGAAACCTTTCCAACCATATCTTCCTCTGGGATGTCCTTCCCTAATGCTTTCAATGAATTGATGCACTACAAAAGACAGGAGTAGTAGCAGTGGTTTATTAACCGCCTCAAATGTCTCTTTGTTAGCGGGTTTGAACCGCTATATTTGAATAAGATATTTTGTTGTGGTTCGAAACCGCTATAATCATTTTAAAAAGAGTAAAAGAAGAAGCCGCAGGAAGAACGTGTGCGGTTGGGCAAATTTTTTTAAAATTGTATCGGTTAATAAGCGAACAAAAAAATCTATTCGTTTATCGCGGTTCGTAACCGCTACAGATTACTCAGTTGTAGCGGTTCGAACCCGCTACAAATTTGTCCTTTGTAGAAAACGTATTAATAATTCCGGTGTTTTCTTACGTTCCTCTTTCCTCCATCATTCCATCCGACCACGTTCCAGCTGATTTCATTAGGTTTTCATAGCGATCACCAGAGATCCCAAGCTTTCAGGCCTCTTTCTCCCCAAGATTTGTCCAATCCCCAGTTCTGCTTGCAGGTATGTGATTTAATGTCTGTAGACTTTGCGAACGGAATGAAACCTAAGTTCCTGACATGGGGTTCTCTCTTTTTTCCGTAGTTTTCTTTGCGGTGTCCCTAAGTGAAGTTTAGTATGTAAGCACAACCATAAAACACACTGATAAAATAGAGCAACCAAGGTGACACAAAGAACTTGGTAACGCAATTCGGTGCGCACACCTACATCTACGGGGCCTTGCCCAGAAAATCAAATAACTCCACTAAATATTAATGATTACAATCACCAATACCACGTATTACTAAGAGGAACAGCCTCCCCCTCAATACAAACCATTAGGGGTGATCTCAATCAATCCCATGGAGTAATTGAGCAACCTCCCCTTGCATGCAAAATCCCCTTGTTAAACTAACAAAGATCAACTCCCTTGATCCCCTACCTTCGTAGTCGTCAGCCTCCTCCCGGAGCTCCTTGCAAATTTTGCAAAAGCTGTCAATCAAGTCGTGAAACCCTAGCCGCCAATCTTCACCTCTTTTAAACAAACTCTCCCCCTCAATTATGGAGCCGTTAAAGGAAGTAAACTCGATCGAATCTGGGAAGATTGGCCGTCCACAATTAACAAAGCCACGCTAGGAAATAGCTTCGCCAAATCTTCTAAAAACAGCAATAACCATATGTGGGCGAAAAACATTCTCTCTCTACAACCGTCTTAATAGAAACGAGAGATCCTCGATCCCAACAGAGTCTACGATGATTCTTCAGTTGACGGAAAAACTCCCAAACCGTTGAAGGCAATAACTAGCAACCAGAAAATCCTCCCATCTGTATTACACCCAGGCTTGACCTACATCTCAAAAACCTGATGCAGTATGTTGGACATTATGTTCAACATAATGTTCAACACATTATTTAACATTCTCCATACCACACGCTGAGAACTAACATATGAACCCATTGTGCCACTAATGACAACATAACCATATACGTTTGACCTAACAATCTCCCCCTTTGGCTTTTAGTGGCACAATCAAGAATAAGCACAGTCGAGATCAAGATGAAGGACATACTGGAGAATAGCACAGTTATAGTAGTTGAAGAAGATATCATATAGATGACACTGCAGAGAGACATCATACACCCGCAAGACACCAACCCAGCACACCACAGCACCACAACACCATAATGTTTCATACAACAAACCCATAAAGACCCATATAGTCCCACTTTGGGCCACTGAAAGAACAAAGAACATACCTCACTAGGTACCACTTCCTGAAGAAAGTTTGGATTTTAGCTATGAAAGTCTGTCCCGAAGCAGAAGCTTGTGAGAATCAAGAAATACCTTCTGACTTTGAAGAATAAGCAGCTGATCATCCACATTATGCACAGCCTTTTCGAGCATTAGAATGTCCTCCATGATAAGAGACTTTCCATCCACTGATCCAGATGCAGATGGAGGCTCCTTGTCAGCTGAAGTAGATGCAGATGGAGGAGATAATAGAGAGGTAGGGACAGACTTCTGAGGAGATGAAGAGACACCAGATATATCATCGATTTTCCCTGCCACTGACTTGGCAGCAAAATTGATCCCCTCACGGGCCAAAGCAAGCTCAGCAGGAGCAGAGACAATCCGCTGAGAGATGAGCACCATGGAGATAAGGGAGGCATGAGGCAGTGAAGATGAGGGTGCTGAGGACTCCGAAAGAGATAGAATGGAGTCAAAGATTATACGGCCGAGATTTAAAGGCTTCTTGGTCCGAGCCGCAAAGATCAGCTTGCATATGGTCTTAGTGACTATAGACATATTAGAGGTGTGAAGCCAATTCCTAGTAGCAATCCAATAAAGCAAGAAGAATTTTGCTGTCAGAGCAAATGATGGAAAAGAGAACGTCTTGGGCCAACTCTTGTACTGTCCCACTGTGACAGTCCGCACAAACAGTCATATTCATCACCAACTGAGTTCCCAAAAGCGGGCAGAGTCTAAGAGCAAGGCCACTTCAAGAGTTTGTTTAACATAGATGGGGATAAAGAGACAACTTTCCCCCGAAAATAGGCTCTGAAAGCCCACCTAGACATAGAATCTCCTGAAGATTTAGACAGATTGCAATAAAATTCCCGAACCAAGACATGATAGAAAGTCTTGAAGCAACTGGCTGCATGAAGGAGATTGATCTCCTTAAGAAAAGATACGAACTGTGTCTTTGAAAAAGAAGATAGAGCAAGAGATTTTTCACCAAGAATGGATCTCTTAGAATATGAGGACCATCTCTTTTTGCAAGATATGTCAAAGAACCGCTTGGACATTGTATCAGACGCAGTAAAAAGAGATAGGTGAGGAGAATTTGAAGAGCCATCCACCTTGGACTTCTTGGGCTGAGATGGAGTAACCAATCTAGATGGGGCATCACGTTTATGAGATCTAGACCTTGATTTGCATGTGTGAGGGAGAATCAGATCTACAATAGGAGAGGCAGCCACTGAAACTCCTTGTACTTGCGCAGAAATCTTCTCTTCTGCAACATATGATCCAACATTTGATGCAACATTGTCACTGGGTCCAACATTGTCAAAAAGAGCAGCACCTTCATTAGGAGTAATTACATTCCCTGAGGTATTCACAGAATCCACAACTTGCATAACTGTAATGCCATCTCCTTGTAACACCTGGGACAACAACATGACCAGCTTCTTCATTGACAGAAGGTACATGAGACACAGATGGGCAACCTGGTTCTACCATCACTGGGGTTCCTCCATCATAAGTATCTTCTACCATGCCACCAGGTACCTCAGCAACTGCACCCACATCAGGTACGTCAGTGTGCTTAGAATCAACATCCATTTCAACCAATTTCTCAACACAGTCATTGATGTCTGAATCAGCCATACTAAGGGCATCATCAACAGTAGGAGAAACTAAAGGTTGATCACCTACAAGAGAGACACCACTGCTACGGCCATTATCATCTACAATAGGACCTCCACTACCCATAGGTTCAACATGAGAATCACAACATCCAGCCACAACATCCACAAAATTAAAATCAACACCACCATCAATTTTCGTTCTCGACTTTTCTGTAGACATAGAGGACTCAGAGTCTGAGATCTCCACTACTACTATTTCTGAAATTTTCAATGATGATCTTCTTGGATTCCAGGTTGTAAGAATGATTTCATCATCATCAGGCACTCCACACTAATCAACTAGCCACACACTCTTTTTAACTCGAGCAGGCCAACACGGACTATAGAGAGATCCAAACACGAGAGATCCAATTTTCACCCCGTCCTTCGAAGATGCCAAAACCAATCTTGAGCAGGGTCTGGATGGAAAAACTATTTATCTTCTTCTGATAATGAGGGTTTGCCTGATAGAAGAGGGATATCAAGAATTGGGGGAAAACGACTATTGCCAAATTCGATGAGGAATAGGAATGCATGTAATCACGAGACATTGGAGATGATGTGAGAGGAGAATTACCAAACGATGAGACCCTAGCAACGCGAGGAACCGTCCCCTTTCGTTTAACCAGAGATGACGAAGACGAAGAAGCAGTTCTCTGAGATGATGCGGCCTGACGAGAAGAGCGACGAGGGTTCTGAGAGGATTTCTTGCTCTAATCATGACCCATTTGATGAAAGGAGATGATTTATTTCTCCACCGAAAAGAAATTAAGAACCCTAAGAACACTTCGAAACTTTTGAAATAAACTTGAGAAGCGATGAGTGCCAAGAGAGGAAAACCCAAAAAAAATACAGGCCAGGCAAGTATAAAACAATACCTACTACAAAAGCCTACTCAATAACCCCTTTATGTTGCAACATAACGTGCAACATTATGTACAACATAATGCGCAACATTAAGTACGACACAGCCCAAAAGCATGTCGCAATTCTTCGAATCTGCTAGCGTCCAGGGGTTTAGTAATGATGTCAGCTAATTGGCTGGTAGTTGCAACATACTCCATGGCTAGAACCTTCTTCTCAACCAGTTCTCTAATGAAATAATGTCGAATGTCTATATGATTGTTTTTGGAATGTTGGACGAGATTCTTGGATATATTGATGGTGCTCTGGTTGTCACATAAAATAGTCAAGATATTTTGTTTCACACCATAATCTGTCAGCATCTGTTTCATCCATAAGAGCTGCGTATAACAACTTCCTGGAACAATATATTCGGCCTCGGTAGTGGATATGGAGATAGAGTTCTGCTTCTTGTTGTACCAAGAAACAAGATTATTTCCCACGTATAAGCATCCTCCTATGGTACTTTTTCTGTCATCTGCATTTCATGCCCAATCTGCATCACTGTAACATAAGAGTAAGGTATTAGTGTCCTTAGTATACCAAATTCCATAATCGGCTGTCCCTCTGACATATCTTATTATTCATTTAACTACAGTAATATGTGACTCTTTAGGACAAGCTTGGTAGCGTTCACATACCCCAACACTGAAACTGATATCTGGCCTGCTAGCTGTCAGATACAGTAAACTCCCTATCATACTTCTGTATAATATGACCTCCACTAATTTCCCACCATCATCCTTGGAAAGCTTTTCACTCGTGGACATATGTGTGCGAACTTGCCGAGCATTTTCCATGCCAAACCTCTTAACAAGATTTTTAGCGTATTTACTTTGAGAAATGAACAACACGTCACTAGATTTCTTTATCTGAAGTCCAAGAAACATGTTTAATTCACCAACCATGCTCATCTCGGACTCTTTCTGCATGAGAGCAATGAATTCAAGCACAAGCTATTATGAAGTGGAGCCGAATACTATATCATCCACATAGATCTGAGCAACAATAACAGCTGACCTATTTCTTTGAACAAATAATGTCTTGTCGGTTCCCCCTCGTTCATATCCTTTTTGAAGAAGATACTTAATCAACCTCTCGTACCAAGCCCTTGGCGCTTGCTTCAGTCTATAGAGAGCCTTCTTCAATCGGTAGACATGATTTGGAAGAAATGTATCTTCAAACCCCTTCGGTTGTTCGACATACACCTCTTCATTCAATATCCCATTCAGAAAAGCGCTCTTCACGTCCATCTGATGAAGCTTGAAATTGAAACTGTAGGCAACTGCCAAAAGAAGTCTGATAGACTTCAGCAGAGCTACAGGTGCAAACGTTTCATCAAAATCAATGCCCTCAACCTGAGTATAGCCTTGAGCCACCAGTCGAGCCTTGTTATGAGTGACATTGCCCTTCTCATCGGTTTTATTCTTAAATATCCACTTTGTCCCAATGACATTTAACCCTTTCGATCTCTCAACTAGACACCAGACATCATTACGTTGAAATTGACTCAGCTCTTCTTGCATAGCTAACACCCAGAAATCATCAAGAAGAGCTTCCCTCACATTTTTTGGTTCAATAATTGAGAGAAAGAAAACGTACCTAGCAAGATCACGATAGTTGACTTGGCTAGTACCTCTTGTACGAAGATCATCTTGAACATCACCAATAACCAGTTCAAGAGGATGGTTCCGTATGATTTTAGTGATCCCTCTAGAGGTGTGAACATCACTTCCCTCAGATAGTGGTTCCTCTATGCATGTTGAACCCTGTGTTACAACATTTTGTTCAACATTACCTTGTGTTGTATCGCATGTTGTAACATTTTGTTCAACACAATCTTCTTCATCAGCACCTTCCTCCTGAGGAGTTGTCCCGTCACTTATGACAGCTTCTCTCTGATCAAAATCGTCTACAACAACATTAATTGACTCCATCGTGACGTTGGTACGATGGTTCAACACCCTGAATGCACGGCTAGTTGTGGAATATCTAAGAAATATCCCTCTGTCGCTCTTAGCATCAAACTTCCCCCTCGGGGTGCGATCCTGCAAAATGTAACATTTGCTTCCAAAGATATGGAAGTAAGATACATTAGGTTTTTTACCTTTCCAGTTCTCATAGGAAGTTTTCTCCGTTCTGGGTTGGAGATACACTCTATTTATAGTGTAGCAAGCAGTGTTGACAGCCTCTGCCCACCATCTAGCACTGACCTCCCTGTCATTCAGCATCACGCGCCCCATTTCTTGTAGGGTGCAATTTTTCCTTTCAACCACTCCATTCTGTTGAGGAGTCTTAGGGGCTGAAAATTCATGAGCAATTCCTTGTGCTTCACAAAAATCAGTAAAAGAGTGATTCTCAAACTCCTTGTCGTGGTCACTTCGAATCCTGACAATCTTCCCAATGATATCTCCTTTCTCAGTCTGAAGACGGGTGGATAGCTTCTTGAAGGCGTCAAATGTGTCTAACTTCTCCTTAAAAAAATCTACCCAAGTGAACCGTGAGAAATCGTCAACAAAAACATATATGTATTTCTTACCTCCCATGCTAACTTCTGTCGTGGGTCCGATCAGATCCATGTGTAGCAGCTCCAAGTTCTTGGACGTGGGGATTGTCTGAAGTTGTCTATGGCTAGTCTTCTTTTGTTTTCCTAGTTGACAAGGACCACAAACACCCTCTCTTCTCTTGTTTATTGTCGGTTTCCCACGAACAGCTCCCACTTTGGATATCTTCATCAAGGTCTTGTAGTTGAGATGCCCTAGCTTTTGGTGCCACTGCTCAGAGAAATCAACAGCTACACTTAGACAATTGTCAGTTTATTGAATTAAATAGCAATTGTCAGTAGATCTTTTCCCAGTCAGAATGCAAGCTCCGGCATCATTGACAACTACACACTTATTTTTAGTAAACTGAACGAAAAAACCTTGGTCGCACAATTGGCTTATGCTAATAAGATTTGCCTTCAGATCTTCCACATGCATCACATCTTTTAGGGTAATAGATCCCGTCATCTTTAGGTCTCCCTTCCCAATGACTTTGCTCCTTTGACCCTCACCAAAAGTAACATGACCTTTGTTGTAAGCTGTATACTTAGTAAGGAGGCTCCTATTACTAGTCATGTGCCAGGAGCACCCACTGTCGAAGTACCACATGTTTTCGGAAAAAGCAATCATAGAGGTGTAAGCGACCATACTGAACAGTTCTGATTTCCTTACCCACTTTTTCATGAACCTTTCGCCAGGATGTACATTGTTTCTTCCTTCATGCTGATGCCTCATGCGACTGTTGTTCGTGTGCCCTATAAGCTGGCAGTAGTCATACACGGGACGCCTGGATGTTGCAATCCTCTTCTGCTTGAACTTCTGTTCACCTTGCTTGAAATGCCTCATCTTTTTCCGATCGTCGGTAACAAGAACCTGTCTTTCCATGGGAGCATGAAGATAGCTGCCTCTGTTGTACCCTACACCTGTGTGATCTCCTGAGACTTCCCCATGTTCAGAATGTCGTCGAGCTTTGCCTTCCCGGAGTTCCACTTGTTGAGGATGTTTTCTACCTTCTCGGCTCTGAGGAGCGTTCTCCTGAGTTGACTCTCAAGATTCCTGAGATTAGCCCTAACATCGTCCTTTTCACCTTTCAGTCTGACATTTTCTTTCTTTAAGGATTTGTTGATCTCACAAAGCTTCATCCAATTGTTGAACATAGTTTGATAGGCTGACCGAATGTCATCTTCACCAACCTCCTCATCACTACCTGCTTCAGAACCAGAGTCACTGTCAGATGTTGTACTATATGTTGTAACATTCTTTCTGACATTCCCAAGTTTATTCTCCAATGGTGTATGTGTTGTGACAACATTGGGTCCAACATAACTTGGGGTGTCACAATCGGATTGATCATCCAGAATAGCTGCAAAGGCAACATAATTGCTGATGATGTCCTTATCTCCATCACTTCCTTCGGAATCCTCACCACTCCAGGTACTGGCTAATGATTTTCCTTTCTGCTTCTTGAGGGTATTTGCACATTCGGCTTGTATATGGCCAAACCCCTCACACTCCCTGCATTGTATTCCTTTGCCTTTACTCTTTGGTTCATACTTCTGTACGGGATGACTGATAACCTTTCCTGTAATGTGAAGATTCGGTCGTGTTTTCTTGTTGATAGATCTGATATTCTGGCCCCTGTTGCTGATCTTCCTCATCATCCTGTTAAAGTTCTTAGTTAACCGTGCAATATCATCTTCAACTTCCAATTCATTCTCTGATTTGGGTGCTTCACTAGCTTCCGCCTTTAGAGCCACTGCTTTGTCCCTTCTGTTTTGCTTCAGATTCATTTGGTAGGTCTGAAGAGAGCCCATTAGTTCATCCAATCTCATAGTAGATATCTTCCTCACTTCTTCAATAGCCGCAATCTTTGCAGAGAACTTGTCATGTAGAGATCTCAGAGTTTTCTCAACCAACTTCTTCCCCAATTAGAAAGCCTGATTTTTTATATCACGTAGTCTTCCATTGAACTCAGCTACAGTTTCATCATCATTCATTCTGAGATTTTCATATTGGGAAGCAAGAATTTGGAGTTTATAGGCTCTTACTGTACTGGTCCCTTCATGAATATTCTGAAGAATATCCCACGCTTCCTTTGCATACTCACATGTAGATATTAACTTGAACTGCTCTTCATCCACCGCAGTAAAGATAGCATTCACAGCCTTTGAGTTTCCCAGAGCCGCTCGATCTTCTTCGGGACTCCAGTCTTTAGCTGGTTTGAAGTGTTCCTTTCCTTCTTTGTCGTCTTAAACTGGAGGAGTACATCCTTCTATTGTGGCCACCCAAGCCTTCTCAAAGAGAGACTTGATAAACGCATGCATCTGAGACTTCCAGTAAGTGTAGTTAGTACCAGTGAGCAGCGGAGGAAGTGTCACTGATGCACCTTCCTTCGTATTCATGGTTTGCATACTAAAACACAGGATCACACCCACTTTGACTACACAAAGTAGCACGGATGACCTGCTCTGATACCAATTGAAGTTTAGTACGTAAGCACAACCAATAAAACACACTGATAAAATAGAGCAACCAAGGTGACACAAAGAACTTGGTAACGCAGTTCGGTGCGTACACCTACATCTGTGGGGCCTTGCCCAGAAATTCAAATAACTCCACTAAATATTAATGATTACAATCACCAATACCTCGTATTACTAAGAGGAACAACCTCCCCCTCAATACAAACCATTAGGGGTGATCTCAATCAACCCCATGGAGTAATTTGCACGAACTCCCCTTACATGCAAGATCCCCTTGCTAAACTGATAAAGATCAACTCCATTGATCCCCTACCTTCGTAGTCGTCGGCCTCCTCCCGGAGCTCCTTGCAAATTTTGCAAAAGCTGTCAATCAAATCGTGAAACCCTAGCCGCCAATCTTCACCTCTTTTAAACAAACTCTCCCCCTCAATTATGGAGCCGTTAAAGGAAGTAAACTCGATCGAATCTGGGAAGATTGGCCGTCCACAATTAACGAAGCCACGCTAGGAAATAGCTTCGCCAAATCTTCTAAAATAGCAATAACCATATGTGGGTGAAAAACATTCTCTCTCTACAACCGTCTTAATAAAAACGAGAGATTCTCGATCCCAACAGAATCTACGATGATTTTTCAGTTGACGGAAAAACTCCCAAACCGTTGAAGGCAATAACCAGCAACCAAAAAATCCTCCCATCTTTATGACGCCTAGGCTTGACCTACATCTCAAAAACCTGATGCAGTATGTTGGACATTATGTTCAACATAATGTGCAACACATTATTCAACATCCCCATACCACACGCTGAGAACTGACATATGAACCCATTGTGCCACTAATGACAACATAGCCATATACATATGACCTAACACTAAGTTCCTGCGGTGTCTTGATTTTTGGAGCTGAAGGTATGGCTTCAATTTTGTTGATTTTTTTCCTTCTTTTCATTGTGATTTTTTGGGATTTAAGGTTGTGGTATTTGTTATTTTTGTTCAATTTTTGTTTTGTATTTGTTATTTTGTTCAATTTGGTAATGGCCACTTGATTAGTGTGTAATATCATGTTGAATGTTTTGTAGTCACGGAGGAAGAGGAGGCTGGAGGGGGCCTGGGGAGGAAAGATGGAAGACCTGAACTTGAAAATATGGTGTCTTGTTTTTGATATTGCTGGCTTTATTATATAATGATGTTTAGATATGGATGCTATTTTTCAATTTTGCACATCTATACAACATTCTTGAATTATATGATTCACATGTAATTCACAACATTCCCACGTTATGGATTCTATAGCTGCTTTTATTACTGCCCTTACATTGACGATATCATCATCATCTTGATCGGAAGCATGAACCCACATTTTGATGTGGAAATGGCCTTTCACACTCACATCGTTAAAGACAATCTATACAAGGGTTGTCTTACTAAGGCATGCCTTACCGCAGATGGAAATAAAATCGACATTATCTTCGCTGAAATCATCTGATAGTAGTATTTTCAAGATGGTGTTTTCATCACGCTCCCTTTATATTTCATGACTAAAATTTGCCAGTCAATATCATTTATATAAATGTTGTTAGGTGTGTGTTTTGTATGTGGGGGGTGTGTGTTTTATATGTGGGGGGTGTGAGGGTTATATATTAACGTTGTCTTGTAGGACTAATACCTTACAGATTAAATTTTATCAGTGAAACATGCTGGCCCTTACTTCCAATGAATCAAAAAAAAAATGATGGCCTTCATCCATCGGTGTTTTGTATAAATGAAAGCTATGCAAAATCCATCAAGGAACAAATATCTTGGTCTGGTAAGCAAAACTTGATTCTTTTGTTGCTTTGCTTACCAACGATAGACTTTAAACGCTTAAGTTGGATTGATATTATTTATGGTTCTATTTCATGAGAGCTTGTGCTTCTGTCAAATTTTTTCTTTATGCAATGAACTTGCATACACAATCGAGCTGAGACTTCTTCCTCAGATTGTTTTAGTGATGAATTTCAGCGCAATTTCTAGGCATTTTGAATGGGCACATGTGCCCATGAATCTTTGCTTAGGGATGAGGAAATCGTGTCATATGGAATGGATCTTGAGTGTCTCATCTCCTCAGAAAACTATTACGAACAAAAACGATGTAATGTTTTACATCTAGTATAAAACATCACCGACGATCAGCTAGGTAGGTATTCTAGCTAGCTAGCAGTATGTTATTAGTTATCAAATGCTTAATAGACAATTCATCAATATTCTTGGTTCTGATGACTTCCATTAAGCTGTGAGGTTACCAGTTGCACGAGAAATGATGTGGCTTTTGATCACTATCTTCTTACCATAGCAGTGATTTCCTTGGTTTTTTAGCCAGGCTAGAGATTTTGTGGCAGAAGAGAATCCAGGCTAGATACATATTATAACAGGGAATAGGTTGACCAGAAAAACAAAAATTTTGCAAATCCAGGGAATGTATACATTACAGATACAACAACAGTAAAATGATAGGTTCATGTGAGTTGGTTCTGTTTCTCTATAAGATGGATTTATAAGGCCGCAAGGGTTAAGAAAAATATGATAACCAGGATATGTCCCAATTATATCAATTAACAGGCACAAGAATATTTATAATCTTTCATTCAGGACATGGACAAATTAGATAAATTCATCTATAAATCAAATGAAATTTAACTTTTATGATTAGATTGTAAAGTTCTTAGTCTTAGCTACATCTTTGGAAGTCTTTGTTATGCCTAGGATACAATGTAAATTTTAGGATATGTTATATGAGTATCTGACAAGCATTCATCAAGTACCCAAGTGCCAGATGTGGGTATGTCACCTTGATTGAAGTGCCAATGCAACATAGGTGAATCCTAATGCAGGGAAGTATGGTAAGATCTTATGAAATTCACCCAAAATGTCTAAATCCAGGCATATGTACCATATTTTCATCTAGGAGTTAATTTTCCAAACATGATCAAGTATGTTCTCAAATGCTTCCGAATTCTACAAGGAAAACGTCATGGTATTGAGTATGATATGATGCAAGGCAGACCCTCCGTCGCTCATGTGCATGCATAACCTGTACGTGCACAAATTAAGTGAAACCATGAATAGCAGTTGCAAATAATGAAGTCATAACTTGATGAGACTAAATGTAAGAAATAAAATTAATCACACATACACAAACCCCCCCCACCCAAAATAAAAAATAAAAAAACCAAAAAACCCAAAAGAGGGTTATTGGAAAGAAGAGAGCACATATGTTGTTACCATATTTGTTTTTAGGGTTTGCTAGCCTTATAAATATTGGCGGCTACCCTCCTTATTGTAACACAATTGAAATAAGAAAGTCTCTCTTCTCTGTGTGTGGACGTAGGCTATGTTTTATAGCCAAACCACGTTAAATCTTCGTCTTTCTTGATTGTTAGTTCTTCATGGTATCAGAGCGGGTTGATTTCTAACTCGTTTTTTGTCCCTGTCGTACCGGTGTCAACTACGGCAGATCAGATCCACATCCGATCAAGTCTTCTTCCTGCGGCTACTTCCAATCGAGGCTGGCGGCTTCTTCACCTCAGATCCAAATCGTAATCTCCCTCGGATCACGGCATTGGATCACAGCATCGGCATTAATCGGACCTTCCACCTCAGACCTCGTTGATCAGAAAGTCCACTTCAGATCTCAGGCATCGGCATCAATCCGATCAATCCATAGTTTATGATCCGACGGCATGTGCTCTGTGCGCATCCCACCTGAGATCGATCAGATCTCGTCACCTGAGATCAATCCTATCTTCGGCATTAATCAGATCCTGCCTCTGCCCTGGTGTTGCCGGCCTCTTCGTGTTGCCGTCAGATCTCTTCGTGTTGTCGTCCTCTTCGTGAAGAGGAGATCTGAAGTTGCTTCGTGTTGACGTCCTCTTCGTCACCTGAGATCAATCTGAAGTTGTCGTCAGATCTTCTCTCTTCGTTGGCTTCGACAGTAGGGATCCGACGTAGTGAATCGATGCCACCTCGCATCCGTACGCCGGCGTCCGGTGTCCATCCTCAGATCCGATGCCATGCTCTCGGATCTCAAATCGACGGCGTGCTAATCCGACTGTTCTGATCCAACTGTTCAGATCCGACGTAGTGCTCTTGAATCCCCTCTTTAGTCGATGTCGTGCTCTCGGATCTCCTCTCGGATCCGACAGCGTCCTCTTCAGTCGACGGAGTCTAACCTCTGCCCGACGTCCTCCTCAGATCCGACAGTTCTGATCTGTAAGATCTCTCTCCATCCTGACGATCCTGCAGATTGATCCTCAGTTCAGATCAACATTCTGTGAGATCTCTCTCCATCCTCTGCAACACTCTGATCTAATTCCCTCTCCATTCCTACGTCGGTCGTAGGATTCGCTGCCATGTCTGACTCCAATCAGATTTTCTCACATCAAAATGTTGTTATGCGATTAACTTCTGTGCTTCTTAATGGTGTTAACTATACAACTTGGTCTAGGGCTGTGACTTTATCTCTTGGAGGAAGATCAAAGCTTGGATATATCTATGGGACGATTGATCGTTCCGACGATAAAGATTCGAAAAAGGTGCAGGAATGTCTTGCTAATGATCAAACAGTTATGGTATGGCTTCTCAACTCCATGGAACCTAAAATTTCTAAAAAATTTTTACTTTTTCTGATACTGCAAAGTATTTATGGTATTCAGTGTCAGAACTTTATGGAAATCAGAATAATGCAGCTCGTGTTTTTCAATTGCAACGTGAAATTGCTAATGCAAATCAAGTTGATAAGCTTTTTATTGAGCACTATGGCAATCTGAAACGTATGTTGGATGAGCTGAACATCTATTGTCATCATACAACAGATGCAAAAGTCATCCTTAAGCGGGCCGAGGAGGAAAAAATTTTTGCTTTGCTGAATAGCTTGAAAGATGAGTATGCACAAATTAAGAGTTAAGTATTGATGAATTCTAAACTTCCGTATCTCTCCGGTATTTGTGCAACTGTTCAACGTGAAGAAATTTGGCAAACTGTTATGGTAGATGATCATAAGGCTATTTCAAATCAAGGTAATTCTAGCGCTCTGGCAGCTAACACTGGTAAAGGTATCCGAGAATTTCATTGCGATCACTGTAATAAGAAGGGGCATACTATAGATCGGTGTTTTTTTACTTCATCCTCATCTCATGGCCAAGTATGATCAGAAATGGAAAAAGAAGGTGCAAGCAACAATAGCCATGATGTCGATCCCATTAAGTAACCCTTCCACCCATGCTTCATGTAATCATCATGCGTTCTCATCATCTTCAAAATCTAGTACTTGGATTATAGATTCTGGTGCTACTGATCATATGGCTAATCATCTCTCGTCTGTGCATTCCTTCAATCATATCTTCGATAATCGTATTGTTTCTGTAGCTAATGGGGCTTTAACCCCTATTATTGGGAGTGGTAAAGTTACAATCTTTCCTGCTACATCTAGTTCTGATGCTCTTGTTGTTCCATCTTTCCCGGTTCAGCTTCTTTCTGTATGAAGAATTACTAATTTCTTAGACTGTGATGTTATTTTCTCTCCTAATTCGGTTTTCTAAAGTCGAGGAAAACGATTGGTGAAGGAACATATTCTCATGAGCTTTACTTTTTCAATCCAAGTAAATGGTTGTTTCATACTAGCACATTGAGTGAGAATCAAATTATGCATAAGCGATTAGGTCATCCCTGCAATCGTATTTTGTCTTGTATCTTGCCTTCCATTCCTGTTAAGTCAACATTATGTGATGTTTGTCTGTTTTCTAAAAAACTCGGTTACCCTTTGTTAACTCTATGTCAGTATCAGATGAACCTTTTGCTTTAGTTCATTCTAATTTATGGGGTCCTGCTCCTATTGATTCTCATTATGGTTACAAATATTTTTTGTTACTTATGGATGATTGATCACGTGCTACTTGGTTGTACTTGCTGAAATCAAAAAAGGAGGTAAGTGCTATAATTAAGGATTTTCATACTATGGTAATAACTCAATTTGGTGCCAAAGTAAAATTTCTCAGGTCTGACAATGGCACAGAATATGTCAACCATTCTCTTGACGAATATCTTCACAGCCATGGTATTATTCACTAGACTAGTTGTGTAGATACACAACAACAAAATGGCGTAGCAGAGAGGAAGAATCGACATATTCTGGAAACAACACGAGCCATTATGCTTCAGATGAATGTATCGAAGAAATATTGTTCACATTGAGTTTTGACTGCTGTTTACTTAATTAATTGTACGCCTAGTAGAGTGATTAATTTCAAGTCTCCATTGGAAGTTTTGCAAGATTGTAAACCTGGTTTATCTCATCTGCGAGTGTTTGGATGTGTTTGTTATGTGCGTCGACCATCTACTAATCGTGACAAGTTAGATCCTCGAGCAACTCGGTGTGTGGTCTTTGGTTATTCTTCTACGCAGAAAGGATACATATGTTATGACAGATCTGCTCGTAAGATATTCGTTTCTCGTGATGTTCTTTTTTCTGACAACGAACCATTCTTCGACTGAAAAGATAAGTATGGGAGTCGGTCCCAGGGGGAGTATATGTCAGATTTTTGGGTGTCTCTTCCGATTATTAGCCCCACTGATGACAGTATTGAGACTGATGCAGACAATCGGTAGTTGAAATGTCCTCTGATTCTACACCCGTAACTGAAACACCATCTCCTGTTATTGATATCGAAACTGCTCCGCCAACAGTTGAAATTGAACAATAATCTCATTCGGTAGTTGAAAGTGAAACAGATCATCAGCCTCCAAGACGCTCAGATAGAGAAAAGCGTCCGTCTATGATGTTGAAAGACCATATTACCTATCATAGTGCTATCTCCTATCCTATATAAGCTCATTTAACATACGACAATGCTACCAAAAAACATTCTGATTTTCTGTGTGCATTGTCATGTGAAGTTGAGCCGAATAATTTCAGAGATGCTAATTCCTCCCCGGTCTGGAAACAAGCAATGAATGAAGACTTACATGCTCTTGAGGAGAATCATACATGGGATATTGTTAAGTTACCTTCCAAAAAGAAGACAGTTGGGTGTCGTTGGGTTTGTAAGATCAAATACCAGAGCGATGTGACCAGTGAACAACATAAGGCTAGACTTGTTGCTAGAGGATTTACTCAGACATATGGAGAAGACTATAAAGAAACATTTGCTCCAGTTACCAAAATGAACACGTTTCGAGTTCTCATGTCCTTAGCAGTAAATCATGGTTGGAAGCTATTTCAGATGGATGTGAAAAATGCTTTCCTTCATGGAGATTTAGAAGAAGAAGTTTATATGAGTGTTCCACCTGGACATCCACAAGAGTCCATTTTTGGAGTAGCTTGCAAATTAAGAAAAGCTATTTATAGGCTTAGGCAATCACCATGAGCCTGGTATGCTAAACTAAGTTCGGTTCTTATGATGAATGGTCTAAAGAGAAGCGCTGTAGATCCGACCTTATTTGTTAAGAGAAGTAAGTCTGGCATCGTTATCGTTTTGGTATATGTAGATGATATTGTGATCACTGGGGATGATCAAGGTGAAATCTCAAGACTGAAAGCATTGATGCATAGAAAATTTTCTATCAAGGATTTGGGATTACTAAAATATTTTCTTGGTTTGGAAGTTGCCTACTCCGATACGGGTATGTTTCTTAATTAGAGGAAGTATGTTCTTAACTTATTGAAGGAAACCGGAAAGATGGGTGTTAAACCGTCAGAAACGCCTACTGATACCGATGGTAAGCTTGATGCTGATGGTGAGTTATATTCGGATATTGGAAAGTTTCAACGCTTGGTTGGCCGACTGATTTATCTTACTATTACTCGCCAAGATATTTCATATGCTGTAAGTCTGGTTAGTCGGTTCATGTATGCTCCTGCTGTTAATCATATGAATGTTGTTAATAGAATATTACAGTATCTGACGGGCTCACCTAGAAGAGGTATTTGGATGCGTAAGAATGGACATAACGACATTATTTCTTATACTGACGCTGATTGGGCCGGATGTCCTGTTGATAGAAGATCTACAACAGGTTATTGCACATCTGTTCGTGGAAATTTAGTCACTTGGAAGAGTAAAAAGCAAAATGTGGTAGCTCGATCAAGTGCAGAAGCTGAATACCGTGAAATGGCCTCCACGACAAGTGAAATAATTTGGCTTCGAGCTCTTCTCAATGATTTAGGCTTTGGTTCATCTCGACCTACAATGATGTTTTGTGATAATCAAGCGGCTATTCATATTGCATCAAATCACATGTTTCATGAAAGAACTAAACACATTGAGGTAGATTGTCGCTTTGTGTGAGAGAATAGACAAGCCAATACCATATGCACTCCATTTGTTCGTAGTGACCAACAACTGGCTAATATCTTCACCAAAGGTTTATCCGCTGCTAAATTCCAAGAGATATTGTCCAAGTTGGGCTCTATCGACATTTTCGCACCAACTTGAGGGGGAGTATTGGAAAGAAGAGAGTACATATGTTGTTATCATATTTGTTTTTAGGGTTTGCTAGCCTTATAAATATTGGCGGCTACCCTCCTCATTGTAACAGAATTGAAATAAGAAAGTCTCTCTTCTCTGTGTGTGGACGTAGGCTATATTTTATAGCCGAACCACGTTAAATCTTCATCTTTCTTGATTGTTATTTCTTCAAGGGGGATACCCCCTCATAACCATTGTGAATGCAACCTAAAAGCTGCGGATGTATTCTTTCCTATAAAATCAGAGGATTATCATTAAGTAGGAAGGCATAAAAACCTGTATCATTTTCAAGTTTTGTAATAAATTGTTGGGAATCTCATTGTGACAGATTGGTGGCTTGATGCTTATATTAGTAGCATGAAAAATGATAATGGGGGGCTGATTTTCCACAAGGAAAGCATTTTACATTTTCTCGGCTGATTATACCTTTTTTTAATTTTCATCAATTTTTTATTACATTTGTATCGAACACACTATATTATATTGGCATACTGAACTGTCAATATATTTTAGGTGGCAACAATATTTGTATCATCTTCTATTAGCCATAAATGCATTTTATTCATTTTGCTTGGAAAATAACCTGGTTAAGCCATTATTAAAACATTTGCAAAGGAGCGATCTTTATCGTTAATAAGTAATAATAGTTTTTCCTCTAATTTTGGTAATAAACAATGCGTCATATTGATTGTGTCTATTATAGGTCAAGATCTTGGATCTCTATGATCAATTAGCAGTGAATTACATTATTTCTCTGGCTTAGATTCTTTTATATCCATATTTTACTTGCATTTAGTTGAAGTTGAGCTGTTGAATATGGGAATATGCATTTCCATATCATCATGGTTTAATCATGGTCTCTACCCAAAAAAACATGGTTTGAAGGTTGTATGCTTTGTGTGAGTACAATATCTCTAAATACTATTATAACTACATCGGTGGGAAGGGATGATCTTTACCATACTGAATCAACTGGTGCGTCGTTCCATATTTGGTAGGATTTTTCTTTTCATAATTTATACGTCAGTTCTTTCCCTTAATTCTCTCTTGTTGTAGAAATCAAATAAATGTTTTAATAAAAGAAAATCCTTATAAGGGATTCAAGCCAGTAAAAGATATCTTTTTTTTCTTAGGGCAGTTTCACAAAAAAGGATAGAAGATGCTCTCAGAATCACAGTATAATAGATAGACATTCTTCTTTCATAAAGTGATGATGGAATACTCATCCTCACATAAATATAAGAAAAAGAGCAGTTGCTCTGTTTAACTAGTATTTTCTTACAGTGGTCATCACGCTGTGTTTGATTAACATAATAGTTTACTAAAGCTCACTGGAATATTGCATGTAAAGTAATCAGCTTATTTGGAGTGCATCTAAGATGCTATGTTCTTTTCTGCATGTGAATTGTCCATCTTTCCAGCTTGACTCTTTTGATTTTAATCTAAGTTTAACCATTCATACGTTTATTTTAGACCCTTATATAACGTGAAACATGCCGGCATAAGATTGTCAATATAGTAGGAAATATTGTGAAGAAATTATAAAAGAGGAAAAATATACGACTGATAGAAGAAGATGAAGAGAAACCAGCTTAAATTTTCATTTCTCATGATGTGTTTAAATATACAGAGTATCACAGGTATACTAGTAATTTAGATGATAAGAGAAATCTAGATTTATTAACAAACATTGATTGCAGATCTTGACAATATTCAGTGCAATGCACCTGGTCACTATCTAATGGATATGACAATGATGGCCGCCGGATATTGTGGAGATTTGGTTGACTCGCTTGATTTGCTTGATTTTCCGTTGATTGCGAATCTGGACAAGATTCCGTGTAATGCATCAGGTCACTATCTGATGGACGTGACAATGATGGTCGCCGGATATTGTGGAGATTTGGTTGACGTGCTTGATTTGCTTGATATTCCTTATACGCCCCCGTAAACTGATTGGCAGAAATGACAAATAGTTTGGCATGAAGAAATCGAGTCGATCTGCAGTAAGACTTTTGGTAAAGATGTCAGCTGGGTTGTCTTCAGTGGAAATATGTTCTACATGAAGATTGCCCGAAGTTACTTGTTCTCTAATGAAATGATAGTCAACAGTGAAGTGCGTTGTCCGAATATGGAAGAGAGTGAGATTGCCGGCTTATTGTCTCACCAAATGAATGGCCTATCATGAGAGGGATGTGAAGGTCAAGAAGAGGAGTTGGGACAATATTAGTTCTTTGGCGGTGAGAGACAGAGATCGATACTCTGACTCTATCGAGCTGTGGGTGACGGATGACTATTTCCTAGCACTCCAGGTGATTGCACTCTTTCCGAGGAAAACACAGAAGCCATTGATAGATCGCTAATCTGTTGGGTCACCTGCCCAGTCGGCATCAGAAAAGGCGATGAGCGAAAGAGGGCCAAGGCAAAGAAGGATGCCATGAGTTGAAGTCCCCCGAATGTAGCGAAGGATGCACACTGCAGAAGTATGATGAGAAGCTCGAAGGTGCATGGAGGAACTTACACATCTGGTTGACGGAAAATGAAATATTGGGACGAGTTAAAGTAAGATATTGCCGGGCGTCGATAATGCTGTGATAGAAGGATACATCGGAGAGGAGAGGATCTGACTCAGTGGTGGGTCGCTTGGATGAGACGAGAGTACGACTTGGTTTACAGTCGGAGAGGCCAGCCTTCTGGATGAGTTCCTTAGTGTACTTGGTTTGATGCACAAAACAACCTGTCGAGTTGCGTTGTATTTCTAAGCCCAAGAAATAAGAGAGCTCGCCAAGGTCCTTCAGAGCAAATTCATCGGCCAATTTGGTGATGAATTGACGAATGAAATCGGGAGAGGAGCTCGAGATAAGACTATCCTCGACGTAAAGAAGGACGACTGTGCGATGATCACAAACATGGTGAATGAATAGAGAGGAGTAGGAAGTTCTTGGATGGAACCCTTGTGCTTGGATAAAATGAGAGAAGCGAGCGAACCACTGCCGAGGGGCTTTCTTTACGCCGTACAGGACTTTTCGAAGCTTACAGACGTGGCTTGGGAAAGAGCGATCCTCAAAGCCAGGTGGTTGTGGCATATATAGATCTTCCTCTATAATCTCATGGAGGAAGGCATTAGATACATCAAGCTGTCGGATAGGCCAGTCAAAGTGGAGAGCAAGTGAGATAGAAGACGAATGGTGTCATCTTCGCCACCGGACTGAATGTCTTTGGCGATGAGATGAGCTTTGTAACGAGCAATGGAGCCGTCAGCATTGCGCTTGATGCGGTATACCCATTTGCAACCAATAATGTTGGCAGAGGGTAGTCGAGGAACAAGCTCCTATGTGTCTTGCTGACGAAGGACAGTGAACTCCTCCTGCATAACTGTAACCCATTTGGGTGATTTAGCAGTGGCTTTGTAGGATACTGGTTCCTCAGAGGAAAGCTGAGTATGTAGGTTGAGAGGTTGGTGAGGTTTGTTGATGCTGGCTTTCAAGCGGGTGATCATAGGGTGAGTGGACTCAACATGGGTAGTGGTGGGTGGCTCATGTGGAGGATTTATCGGGAGATAAGAGTGTGGATGATTCGTGGGATTGTGGATAGCCGAGCGATGCGGAGTCGGATGGAGAGTTTGGCTCGGTGGGTCAGTAACAATGGGCGGTTGATGTGCGGGGAGAGACGATAGTTGAGAGGGAGAGGTCGGAGACAGAGTAGAATAGTTTGGTTGTCGATCAGGATATGTCGCAGGTCGAGATGGAGAGTCTGTTGGCTCTGGAAGATGGTCCGCTTCTGAAGAGGGGATGGTGGGTGGGGCAGAATAACTTGGGGATGAGTCGGAGGAATATGAGTTGGTGTAGGGAGTAACCCGGGGAGAGAATAGATCGGTGGTGGGTGGATATGAGTCGGAGGAGGCAGATTATTGGTCGGTGGAGGGGGTAATGGGTCAGATGAGGACAATAATGAATCGGAGGTGGTGGATTAGAGGAATGGTTGAAGAATGGGAATGTTGCCACTTCGAAATTTACATGGTGACCGTTGTAAATCCTCTGAGTGGAGAGTTCCATGCATTTGTAGGCCTTCATATTTTCGGCATATCCAAGAACGACACAGGGACGCGATCGAGCTTCAAGCTTGTTGGTTTCATACAGGCGAATGCAGGGATAGCACAAACAGCCGAAAGTGCGTAGCCAGTTGTAGTCAGGAAGCATGTGATGGAGATTCTCAAATGGAGACTTGTTGTGGAGATTTGTGGAAGGGAGGCGGATGATGAGATACACTACCGTCATTGCCGCATCAGGCCAATACTTGGTGGGCATGGACGCTGTTAAAAGAAGAGCAACAGTTGTGTCAATGATATGCATATGTTTTCTTTCGGCGACACCATTTTGCTCTGGTGTGTAAGGAGCCGAAATCTGATGTATGATCCCAAGTTGGCAAAAGTAGGAAGAAAATTGATTATTGCAATACTCCCCCACCATTAGATCGAAAAATCTTTATTTTTTGTGGTGAACTGCCGTTCAGCCAAAATGTGAAACTGTTGAAAGGTAGCAAACACATCAGATTTGAGAACTATAAAAGATATAGCCAAAAATAATGAGAGTAGTCATCAATGAAACTAACATAATAGCGATATCCTTTATTCGAAAGAACAGGGGCAGGGCCCCATACATTAGAGTGAACTAAGGAGAGTGGAGAATCAGTTGTAGAGGTAGATATAGGAAAGGGAGTCTATGACTTTTGCTCATAGAGCATTGAGAACAAGGTGTTTGTGTAAAGAGATTGAGAGACATCATTGAAGCAACTTTAGACACGATGAGAGGAGATGGATGACCAAGGTAGGAGTGCCAATGTGAGTCCGAAGAGGAAGAAGTGTGGAGTGCTTCAGGATTTAAGAGGCACGGGTAGAGACCATTCTTACTTGGACCCTTGAGAATTTAGCAGCCAGTAGTGACATCCTACACAACAAAGCCAGAAGATGAAAATTGAATCGTGCGGTTATTATCACGAGTGAATTTATAAATAGAAAGGATATTCTTAGAGAATTGAGGAGCATGAAGGATGCCTTTGAGATGTATGGAAGAATAAGGAGAAGAAATAGAGGCAGTGCCAATGTTGGCAATAGTTGCATTGGAGCCAATGCCAACTAGGATTCGTTTGTTACCATCATACGGTGTCACCATTTCCAGTTGAGATGGGTCGAACGTGACATGATCTGTAGCCTCAGTGTCGAGGTACCATTCACCACTTCCAAATGTGGTCGGCTTAGAGATATGTGCCTCTGACTTGTTAGGATGTGGCTCCGTGTTTTTGAGGCGGTCAGCGAGCCGAAAGCAGTCAAGTGTGTGATGAGTCGTGCTGGAGCACACTTGAGAGGGGATGCAGTGTCCAGAGGCATTAGTCGGCACCCAACGCTTAGACGCACCCGACCGATGAAATGACCCGCTCGGCCCACTTGCCGAGTGAAGGGGATGACTCGGTTCGCTGCCGAGTTGAACGATCGACGCGACCTACCTCCCGAGTTAGAAGATCGGGTCGGACTGGGTGTCAAGATATGATATTGATTTGGCAATCGAAAAGCACCTCGAGTCATCAAGCAGGGGCGACCCCTATGATCTCGATTGTCACGCCGACCAGGGCTGGAGAAAAGGTCATAGATGTTGGTTGAGGCAGGAGCAGAGGTTGGCTGACGCTGTAGTTGCATGTTGGCCTCCTCGGCGAGGAGACTATTCCACAGTTCTTCAATAGTATATGATTTTTCGCGGTTTCTGGCCATGATGTGAAAAGAGTTGTAGGAGAAGGGGATGCCATGAAGACTTTGTCAGACAACATGTCGAGTTGTGACAGTGTCGGGCCCCCAAAGCGAGTAGTTGATCGTAGATCGATTTAGCCAGATCTAGATAGGTCGCCATGGATTCATCTTCCATGGTGAGAGAATTTAACTTTTCTTGAAGTAACTCGATGTGCCCTTCAGACAGAATGGCATATCCCTTCTCCAATTTTGACCATAGTTGATGTGAGGAGGAAACACCGAGAATGACGCTGAGAGCAGAGGTGGACATGGTTTCTTGGATGCAAATACATAGATGTTGATCAGTGATCAACCATTGTTGGAATGCAGGATTTTGAATTGGAGGAAGAGGGATTGAATCAGTGGAGGCAGGATCTGGAATATTGGGAGAGGGCGAAGGCTTCGATCCATCAATGTAGTTGAGGAAGCCGTGAGCGTTGAGGATACCCACAACTTACGATTGCCATAGAATGTAATTTGTGGAATCGAGGCGAGTGGTGATAAGAGTGGAAAATTTTGAAATAAGAAATTTTAGGTTGGGAGAGATCGACTCTATCTAAGAAGGATAAATGTTTTGATAAAAGAAGTTGGTTTGGAATTTTAGGAAGAGGATAACGGATCAGAATGCTATGAAGCAGAAAAGATCTGATAACATGAAGAAATTATAAAAGAGGAAAAAATACGACTGATAGAAGACGATGAAGAGAAACCAGCTTAACTTTTCATTTCTCATGATGTATTTAAATATATAGAGTATCGCGGGTATAATCGTAATTTACATGATGAGAGAAATCTAGATTTATTAACAAACATTGATTGCAGATCTTGGTAATATTTGGTGTAATGCACCTGGTCACTATCTGATGGATGTGACAATGATGGCCGTCAGATATTGTGGAGATTTGGTTGACTTGATTGATTTACTTGATATTCCATTGATTACGGATCTTCGCAAGATTCGGTGCACTGCACCCGGTGACTATCTGATGGAGATGGCCGCCAGATATTGTGGAGATTTGGTTGACTTGCTTGATTTGCTTGATATTCCTTATAGCACTATTATATATATATATATATATATATATATATATATATATATATATATATATATATATATATATATATATATATATACACTAGTCATAACCCGTGCCCGGGGGCACGATTCATTTAAGATTTTCCCCCACAAAATATTTGTTCCACAAAAAATGATTCACACGGACAAAATTTAAAAGAATAACAAATTAGCGTAAAAATATTTAGCGGCACGGTCACATTCGACACGGGCTCCTTCAGCGTGGGCGCCTTCGACGTGGAAAACTAATACGGTGCAGGCGCCTTCGGCGTGGAACAACAATTTCTGCGCGGGTGCCTTTGGCACGAAACAACAAATTCGACGCAGGCACATTCGTCGCGGAACACCGCGTGAGTGCCTTCGGTGCGGAACAACAAATTCGGCGCGGGCGCCTTCGATGCAGAATAACAATTAGCGTAAGAAATTTAGCGGAAGAACAAATTCGGCGTAGAACAACGTGCGAGCGCCTTCGGTGGGGAACAATAAATTCGGAGCAGGCGCCTTCAACGTGGAACAACAAATCCCGCACGGACGCATTCGGCGCGGAATAACAAATTAGCGTAAGGAATTTAGCGGAACAAAACATTCGGTGCGGAACAACGCGCGAGCGCTTTCGGCACGGAACAACAAATTCGGTGCGGGCTCCTTTGGCACAGAACAACAAATTAGCGTAAATAAATTGCGCGGACGACGCGGACGCCTTGGGCATGGAACAATAAATTAGCGTAAAAAAATTTAGCGGACGCCTCCGTTGCGGGAACAACATACCTCAGGGAATTTTTCGGTGACGGTATTAACTTAAATTATTTTACACTAAATTTTTTATTTTGTTTAATTTAATGGATCATGATTCTCCGTAATCTTTCCCAATGCACTTTTAATTTTAAAGCTTAGGTTCCCAATGCACTTTCCCCCCAAAATTTAATCTTCACAATCTTTTCCAAAGCACTTATAATTTCAAAGTTTAGGTTCCCAAGGCACTTACTCCCCATCCCCAAAAAATTTTAATCTCCAAAATCTTTCCCAAGACACTTCTAATTTCAAAGTTTTGGTTCCCAAGACACTTTTCCTACCAAAATTTCAAAGTTTTCTCACTAAAATTTTCACAAAATCCAATCTCAACCATTGATTTACCAAGATCAAATCTCGGCCACTCTTTATCTTGTCCTAGTCAGCCCTAGAATTCAAAAAACGTTGTCAAATGTATAATAGATATATATATAGAGGAGGGATCAAATGACCCCCAAAAATAACCCCCAAAAATGACCCCCTATCAAAAATCCAATGCCCCCCATTTTTCGAAAGATCAGAACCGTTCATCTTGATCTCCACCCTCTAAATACATGACCCACCAATTTTCAATCCGATCCCATGTGTTTTTCCCATTCATCCATCCGACCCAAATTTAACGGTTTCGCATGAACAGAACTTTTGCAAACGGTTGATGAATGGGCAAAACACATGGGATCGGGTTGAAAATTGGTGGGTCATGTATTTAGAGGGTTAAGATCAAGATGAACGGTTCAGATCTTCCGAAAAAAATGGGGGGCATAAGATTTTTGATAGGGGGTCATTTTTGGGGGTTATTTTTGGGGTCATTTGATCCCTCCTCATATATATATATGTATATATATATATATATGTGTGTGTGTGTGTATATATATATATGTATATATATATATATATATATATATATATATATATATATATATATATATATGTATGTATGTATATATATTACATATATTTTAATCTGTCAGCCAAGCCAATCAGAGCCGGTGTTTTGTTGACCATGTAATGTTTGGCAATTGTGTGCATATGTATTTGTGTATGAGTGTTAGGGTTCAGATTGAGGTATATAATCCATGTAAAGTCTAAATCTATTCAGGATATGGTATGATTGGTAATAGTAATGCTACTAGTACATTTAAACTTAAAAATTTTTCCTACTCAAGTGAGTTCTTCAATTCTGACTGATATCTGTTATCTCACTTCTATTGTTGATGTTGTTGTTGGTATCTTAGTCTGAACTGCACAGCTGCATGCTTAAATGTATTCACAAAATGTTGATATTAGCTTAACTGTATTTAGTTCATAATAGCCATTACAAGTGTTTGCAAAATGTTGATATCCTGTTGGATATGTGAATATTATTTCTGTAGTTCATAATAGCCCTTAGTCCTTGTGTGTACTTCCTTTTTGGGTGTTATATACCTTTAGGTACTGTTTTAAGGCTTGTATAGGAACCGCGGGCTATTTTAAACTTATTTGATGGTTAAACTTCTTGTTTTTCAAATGAGAATTGTGTACATTGCATGCATACATCATCAACATGCAAACTATCAATTTTTTCATTGTCACATGATTTTTGTTCTTAATAGTATAAATTCATATACATGGCGTGTTTAATTAATGCATATCTTTTATTCGGTAAGAAGATCAAATCAATTACATTCTATTGCTTCAATATGTATTTTATAAAAGAGGGGGGAAATATGTATTGTTCACCTTTTTATTGTACATGAGCAATTTGCTTCAATATGTATTGATCACTTTTTTATTGTACAGGAGAGATCGAGTATAATCACCACAAGAAGGAATTGAGAGGCAATGAAGAGATGATGATGTGGCTCGTGTTCTAGGAGAAGATCACCTAGGTCGGGTGGTTGGTCTTGAATCAAGTGGCTCTCATTCTTGGATCTTCGGGACACACAGAAGAGTTGTCTAGTCTCCTTCCTTTGATTCCGACGGTTCATCACGCCCTGGTTCAAATATGCTTACGCGGGAGGAGTTTGAGAGGTAGTGAGGGGAGTTTGAGAGGCAACAACGACAGCTTGATCAGTATAGGTCTCTCTTGAACTTCTTCATGACACAGAACTGTACTCCAGAACAACTTCAACAATTACAGGAAACCCGTTAATACTGAAACCTCTTCTCCGGCCTTCCTTAGTTTACTTTGTTTTAAAGACTTGTGTTTTTGTATTAAATAGTACAATGTGGTGTATTTAATGTTAAAGACTTAACTTTTTTGTATCTTGTAAATATTATTATGTTTTCATCTTTAATTTTTTAAAATAAATTAAAGGATTTTGTGGCAGTTTTAAACTGGCACAAAACTTTTCAGTAATTGTTTTTTTAATAAAATTAAATTATTTAGTGGCAGTTTAAAACCACTACAAATAAAATTTTAGCTTTTATTTTCAGTAAAATTTCAGATTTTGTGGCGGTTCGAAACTGCTAGTAATGGCCTTCATTGTGGTTTGTTTTAAGCGGTTTGTAATAGCTATTATGGGAAAGGTGTTTGTCACAGTTCGTAGCCGCAATAACGTGTCTTTTCTGGGGGTTTGTTTGCAGCGGTTCGTAACCGCTAGTAACCTCGGATTGGAGCGGTTCATAACTGCTACAACATGAATTTTCTGGCGGTTTGTTTGCAGCAGTTCGAAACCGGTAGTAGCCTCCATTCTCACGGCATGTTTAGTAGCGGTTTCATTAATTGCATGAAACTTTATTATGTGCGGTTTCGAACCGCTATAAACCAAATTTAGAACTGCCACAAATATACGCCTCTCTTGTAGTGACAATATCTACAAAACAGGAAAACATAGTATCAATAGACTCATTAGGCATCATAGAAATTTTTTCATATTTTTGTAGTAACATTCTAATACAAGTTTTCTTCACCTCACTAGTTCCCTCGTGTGTTACTTCAAGTCTAGTCCAAATATCCTTAGCAGTAGAACAAGAACTAATACGGTTAAATTCAATTTTATTAAGCCCACAATACAAAAAGCTCGTGGCCCTAAAGTTTAGATTTTCTAACCGATCATTTTCTTTTTGCTGCTCAGGAGTGGGGTTTTCAACTAGGGTAAAGCCTTCATTGATTATTTTCCATAGTGATATATCAATGCCTTTGATGTGTATTGACATGCATTGTTTCCAGTAACTATAGTCTGTACCATCAAATAGAGGTGATCTAAGATAAGATTGTCTTTCTCTTTGATTATGACTATCATATGAGTATGTGTGCGGAATTTGTGCCATAGGATCGAAATTCCACAGACTTTGAGTCTAAAAGGAATTCTTCTTTGATACCAGTTGAAAAACACTCTAGATGGGGGGGTGAATAGGGTGTATGGCAAAAATTAAAAATCAATCACAATCACGGAGATAATTAGACACAGATATTTTTAATGGAGTGGCTCCCTGCTAAGACTCCGACCCCAAAACCTATGAGGATTTCAATCAACAAATTTGATCACACTTACGGTAGTGATCTCACCGTACAAAGATATAGTTCAAGAGTTTAAGCACAGAGATAGCTTCAGAATAACGTTATTCACAATACAATCCCACAAGAAAAACATATTCAAATAGATTGAATACTACAGTGAAAAATCAGAGAGATATCACCGTGATGAAGTTTGTGAGATTGTCATCACGTGGGCACAAACGATTTGCAGACCCAATGTCTAGATTGGGAGATATAGTATTCAGAAGATGACTGTGCAACTCTGAATTCTGCAGTGGCTGTTCTGTGGAAAATGCCCAGACTGGATCTATTTTTTAGAACTGAGCAGAGGATGGCTACCATCATTACGAAGAGTATGAAAGTGTGGTCGTGTAGGCATAAACAGCGTGTCGACCCGACGTCTGGATTAGGAGATATGGATATTTCAAGTTGACTGCGCAAATCTGCAATCTGCAGTAATTCTTCTGTAGAAAAACACCGGAATTGGATCTAAAGTGGATTGAAAAGAGGAGACTATCACCGTTGTAAAGAACATGATGATGTGGTCACGGGGACACAGGCAGCGTGTCGATCCAACGTCTGGATCAGGAGATATGGGCGTACGAAGTCGACTGCCCATAGAAATCTGACCTTGCTAGTTGAAATCTACCCTTGCACAATATTTGAAGACACACTGCTGGCCGTGAGTTGGATTGAAGATCTGGTGGGCTGAATGTTTTTAAAGGAGCAAGCTTTTGAGACTTGGATTTTTGTAGAAAACAAGTTTGCAGTAAGATGATTTCAATTTGGCAAATACATGAAGCTAAATTTAGCTTACAAATTGATTACCCTACCACAAACTTGCGGCTGCAATAAGATTTCTTGGGGGATTTTTTAAATGGCAGGCTTTGGGAGAATCTCTTGTGCCTTGCGTGAGTTTTTATTGTTTTCTTTTAGCATCCTGAAATATGCGGCCACAAGGAGAGGGTTTAATAGTGGTTATTGGCCGGCTAGGGTTTCTTCATGTTTTGCCTTGATTTTGGATGGGCATGGAATTTGAATTCTAGTAGGAGACCAACTCATTCCTATCAAGAATAGAATTACTCTTGGAATAAAATCCATTAAAATCCTTTGAGAATCCAATCAAATCTCCATCGTTGACCAATTCAAATCTTCATCTTCAAAATTGATGATGCATGACTATTTTGAATTTCCTTTTTGCACCATTGTCCACATATAATCTCAATTGTGCAAACAAAATTTCTTTTGCACGTTTACCCCTGAAATCACTTAATGAAAAATGTTAGTCCCACATGACTTGTTTTTCATCATCAAAATTTACACGTATGACCTCTTGAGTGGAGTAAATAGGCCAACAGATATGTGCCATCGTGACAATTTATCGAGAAAATATCTTGTTCGAATATAAATAGTACTAATCCTAGTATGATTAAAATGGTTTTTTAAATACTTAGATAATTTCCTTAGACTTAAAGTAAGGTCATACACGTATCTAGATGGAGATCTCAATTATGGGAAGTGAATGACCGATAGTAACTTAAGTCTTAAAACGTTCATGGTCATGGATGTGTTGAGAAAAGGATATCGGTACATCGGACAGACCATTGTGCCTTTATCTTAACTTAAAACGTAATGATGATCTCATAATCATTCGACCTGGAGAAGTCAGAGACAAGGAACATGTGCTCATTGGAGAATGAGTCCACTGAACGACCCAATAAATAGTTATCAAATGGTTAACTTTAACTAAACTGTCATTGATAACTCTCTAGTGATGATAGGCAAGTTGGTCCTTAAGACTTGATGTCATTGTACAAAGCTGTGTGTGAACGATGTCACTTAGATTTATGATCTAGCCTCGAGTTTTCACTCGTTGAAAGTTCTTAGGTTGAATGACACTTAAAGCATATGAGGTAAGTAGTGATCAAGATAGGATTCGGCTCTTCCGTTAATGGGAAGTTAGTGTCACAGGCTCAGTACTGTTCTTTATGCTAAACCTCGGCCATGATATGTTGTAGGAAGTACAACATGGAGATACCAAAGACCGAGGTATGCTGACCAGTGCTAGCTAGTTGGGTTGACAGTTTACCATACCCTAGGCTATGCAGTGGCATAATTATTACGAAGGGACTAAAATTGAGGTCTTCATCACAGACACGGTCAGAGCGATCCCGACGACACTTTTGTCAATGGGTCAATCATGTAATTATGATGCCGAAACAGGGGCGACACCTGCTGCTCATAGTCATTGTCGTCTCAGGGTTTCGAGCCCCAACCTGTAGTAGGGCCAGGCTGTAGGGTCTCATAACGAGTAGGATTCGCGTTTTAGTAATAGGGAGGATTCAAGAGGAGTGCACTCGGATGCAAGAGAATGTGACATTAAGTTTATATTAAATGGAAATTAATAATGTCGCTAAATGTTTGCAATATATGCATTAATAGAATGCTATAAAGGATTAGTGCATATGATGCAAAATAGTTTAAAATATATTGTAAAATGTTTACTAGAATATTTTAAACAATATGATGCGTAGAAATGAAGAGGTTGTATCAGTTGCAAAGCTCAATGGTGAGGGAGAGAAAATTAGTTGAAGTTTAGCCTTAGTGTAAGGCAAAACTAACTTAATTTTCTCCCCTAATTTTTATTAGTCCCACATTGCTTGTGAGATGAGCTAGGAGTCCGGCCTCCTATATAAATAGGGGCTGACTCTCCTTGGAAAATTTGCTCCGAATCGACTAGCTCCGAAAAGTTTTGAGCACGCTCGATCAGAGACAAATTATTCTCTCATCCTATAATCCTTCCGTTCCTCCGTTTGAGTCGAAGCAAGACGGCGAGGAGGATTGGATTCGATCCAAAGTCTTTAACGCATATCATACTCAAGTGCAACTTTCTTCGGCGAGTGATTGCTCGGGGGCACGGTGTTTGCTCTCTTCAGGTGGTCCAGTCTTGGAGGCGTGGAGGCAGCTTGCTTCGGGAGCAAAAGATAGTTGCTAAAAATGACGCTTCGTTTTCTGTGGGAGCAAAGTTTCGGGTATGTTCTTTTAATGCTTTCATATTTATGGTGTTGCAGTTGATTAGATCTATTTGGGGCTGGTCAGACCCACCCCAAGATAGTAGAGATCTTGGCTAGGGTCCATGATATCCTTATGGCCTTTTATTAAAGTGTTTAATAATCTATTTTCCGCTACAATATTTTGTTTCTATCATCCGTCTGACGTAGAGCGAGCATAGATTTATGCCCTAAGGGTCCCTCAAAAACCAACATTAGTATTAGAGCCTATGTCTATTTTGATCTAATATCTGCAAAGGATATGAAGGCATATATGTTTGCTGAGAACATGCTTATAATGTGATTATCTACTTTTTAAAATTATGAGATAATTGTTTAACATGCTACAACTTAATTTTATAAGATAAAATTTTAGATGCTTAAAATTATGCTTAATGTTTACGTGATAAATTTTAAGTTGCATGCTATTCTTTATGAGATAAATTTTAGTGTGTTGTTCATGTTAATAATGAGATAATTATTAAAAGGATTGTACCTTAATTTTATGTGATATTTTAAGTTGCTAGTCATCATGCTAATTTTATGAGACAAAATTAGTTAATGTATTTTAATGATTATTTTATTTCTTGCATATTATGTGATAATACAAGAAAAACTCTTAGGATAGCCATTAAAAATTTTCTAAAACTTATGAGATAAATTTTTGATGGGCATGCTATGGTTTAATAAATTGTTACAACAATCAAATTTCTAATTCCTGATTAGGGTAGCCCTTTTTCAAAAAATTATTATTTTAATCGTTCTGATAATAATTTTGAACAAAGGCTATATTAATTTGAATTTATTAAAATCCTAATACATGATTAGGATAGCACGTTGAAACCTATAAATCCTTATAGTTGATAAGAACTCTAATAAAAGTTAATAACCAATCCTAATAATTTCGAATTTTAGGATTCAACTAGTTGATAGAACTAACTAGTTTTAATGAAGCCATTTCTAGTCGATGGCACATATATGAATAATTAGTTTCCTTCAATGGACCATGATTCGGTCTAGTGTTTTTTGTGACTAATGTTGTGGATCACCCTAGCTCAACTGGGGATAGTGATCCTGGCCTAGCCAAATCCCTGGCCATGTTCCACTGGACCGCAAGGATGCAAATTATGATTATGTGACACCGTCAATTACATCTAGTCTAATACGATAAAAATCTTCTTCAAGATTAATCGTAGCCCTCCTTGTTTTGGAGTTTTGGCAACTATAGGTTCCATGTTATAGTTGTTGAGCACACTCAAGCTATGGCATGACAACCTTATGCAAACCAACTTCTAATTACATATGATGTAGTCTAAACTTCACACAAATCGTCATATCGTGTATACACCAAGCGCCGACGCAAGTTAAGCTAGACAGGGAAACAAGGGTCTGACTAGACTAGTCATTATAATTTGGATAAGCACACTCATGATCATAAGTGGCTAGGGGTAAAATCAATATGGGTCACAAAAGTCCTCTTTTTTATACATAGGTCGTCGATTCGGCATTGGATAATAAAAGGCAAGTGCCTTTTTTTATTCTAGTAAATGGTTCAAATCATTTTTTCCATATGAGTGTTCTATATCGGAAAAATTACCAATTATTCTTTTTTAAACCATTTCGGTACCAACGTAGTGGTAGAAAGAGTACCATGTTATGCCCGGACTTCAAACAGTTTAGCTTTAACCATGTTAATAATGGTCTCACATTATTGGTTGATAGAGAATCAAAGTTGACTTACCAATGAATAACGAAATGCTACGGTCCTTGCATATGATTTATTAATTTACTCAGAAGTAATTCGTTGAGATTTTGCACTTTTTTCTGATTTATCCTATAAAATATAAAAATAAAATATATATAATAACATAAATAAAGTGCAGCCGATTGGGTCCAACCTATTCTTGAAATATACAACTCGCACACACTCCCTTTCCAAAATAAATCAATACACCAAGTACTACACTTAGATGTATTGGATTTGTTGCTAAAATATCGGTATTAAACCCGAATCTTCCGGATACAAGTAACTCGTATAATCGACACATTGATTCTTTTTTCGCAATTTTTTTGAACAGTATGCATCCAAAGATGCGCGTACGGTTCAAAAGGGATCAATTTTATCATAATCAACCGACTTTATCGAGAAAGATTACTTTTTAGGCCAAGAAGTTGATAGCGAGATCTCAAATCAACTTGTTGGTCTTATGGTATATCTCAGTATAGAAAATGAGACTAAGGATCTTTATTTGTTTATAAACTCCCCGGGCGGGTGGGTAATACCAGGAATAGCCGTTTATGATACTATGCAATTTCTCTATGATTTGATTGATGAAGAGTTCATCTACCGACTGCAGAGTCAAACAAGTTGTTGAGCACACTCAAGGTTGGGAGACTCACGGTGGTTGGATCCTCTCCCACAGATTTTAATTATAATAAATTGTTCATTATTATGGCTTAAATTGTTCATTAAAATAGTGGGAGGATACAGTTTATTAAAACCCATTTAAACTATAAAAGAACATATGCTAATTCAAACTTATATTAAAATGCAGTATGAAGTCGGGACTTAAGTTTATCATCGAGAAGAATGTGCTGAACGGAACAAACTATAAGGACTGTTTGAGGAACATCAAGCTAGTTCTCTTGTTAGCTGGAATCGGTTATGTACTGACAGAAACTGCTCCTGAGAAGCCCGACGACGAAGCAACCAACGAACAGAAGGAGTCCTATAAGCTCTGGCAAAAGGGATGCAGAAGAGGCCAGGTGCCTTACTCTGGCCTCGATGAACAATGATCTACAGAGAAAACATGAACATATGGATGTGTAGAGCATGCTTTTAAATGTGGAAGACATGTATGGTAAGGGCTACCAAATTCGAGGCCACCTGCAACCTTTGGGAAACGAAGATGACGACAGGCACTGTCCAAGATTATGTGATCAAGATGATCATGTACATTCAGAACGTAGCGTAGCTAGGATTTGTCCTTGATCATGAGATGAGCACAGACATAGTCCTACAGTCTTTAACCCCTGCCTTTAACCCGTTCATTACGAGCTTTATAATGAATAACACTGAAATGGAACTTCCGGGCCTCCTGAACATGCTCCGGCAGTTCGAGGAGAGAATCGAGAAGGACACACCCGTGTTTGTTGTCGGCTCTGCTTCTTCTCACCAGCCTAAGGGCAAGGATAAGAAGAGGCAGATCCCTCAACCTGCCAAGGGCAAGAAGGGGAAGAAAAAGAAAGGGGTGTCGTCTGAGTTTGAGTGTTTCCATTGCTATAAGCCTGGACACTGGTAGAGAAACTGCAAGGCTTACCTTGCAGAGAAAAAAGGGCATGGTGATGCCTCAACCTCAAGTACAAATCTTGTTAAAGAGCATATAATTTTTCCATTAATCTTCATACGTGGTATGCGATACCAGTAAGTTTACTAAACATCTGTATATTGTCTACAGGTGCTTAAAGCTGTGGAGGGGTGAAATTCCTGGTGCAGTCAGCAAACAGAGTAATCATTGCTGCTGGGGCTGTTAAAGGACTTTGAAGATATCAAGGATGCTGCCTTAATTTAATTTTGAGTAAATGAGGCGATGTGAACGTCAATGATGATTAAATGAATGTCACTTGGGATGAAAATGTTGTGAGCAATTTTCTTTGAATAAAATCATTGTTTTAATATGTTGATGTGTACACTCTGATGGTTTTTCTGAGTTGTTGAGTATGTTTCTGAGTTGATGCGATTAATTGGAGCAGTCAGTATTTTAACAAATATATAGTAACGAGTATATTCCAGGAGCATATACAATAGATGAGATCTTCATAATGCGCACAATAAGAAAAGTTCGTGTTTGTCTACATGTAATCCTTCAAGTTAGAAGATTAATGCAAATAAAGAAAAGATAGTATGGGTAGTTATGGTTGAGTAAGTTTTCATCAAGACTCCTATAGACGTATTTTGATATAACTTATTCGTCAAACGACCTGACACAAGTACATTCCATTTTAACTCGTTCAACACAAATGGGCTGATTATACTTAATAATAAACATTCAAAATAATATTTAGAAAGTCAAGTTGAAGTATTAAGACCAGAAAGTTCTCAAAGTCAATGGGAGCTAGCATGTTGCTTGGTTCCGTTTTGGGCTAAGTATAGTTCCAAGTCATAAAAAAATCTATATGTGACATACAATAAAAAATGTTTTGTTTATGTCAAAGATATAGAATATTTGGTGTCATTAATGTACTGTACAGACACATGAATATTGGAATATGCTATGATATGACTGACTAGTATAAAATGATAAATCTTATATAAGGTACTATATACTTATCGTTAGCTATACAAAAGAGAAAAGAATCGTTGGATGAGATCCAAAGACAGTTTCGTGGAATCAGCCCTGTGTGATCAATGGTGTATAAGTAATAAGACTCCGTAATACTGCATTATAGATACGTTTTAGCATATCCAATTTTATGCGTTGACATATGAACATCTGTAGAGACTGATATGTTATAGCGGTATGAGATACCAAGATAAATAGCATGAGTGCAAGTGGGAGATGTAGGAAGATATATGCCTTCGTGGCAATTTATCGAGAAAACATCTTCTTCAGATATAAATGGTACTAATTATCCTAGTATGATTAAAATGGTTTTTAAATACTTGGATAATTTCCTTAGACTTAAAGTGAGGTCATACACATATCTAGAGGAGATCTCGATTATGGGAAGTGAATGACCGTTAGGAACTTAAGTCTTAAAATGTTCATGGTCACAGATGTGTCGAGAAAAGGATATCGGCACATTGGACAAACCATTGTGTCTTTGTCTTAACCTAAAGGGTAATGATGATCTCATAATCATTCGACCTGGCGAAGTCGGAGACAAGGAACATGTGCTCATTGGAGAATGAGTCCACTGAACGACCCAATAAAAAGTTATCAAATGGTTAACTTTAACTAAACTGTTATTGATAACTCTCTAATGATGATAGGCAAGTTGGTCCTTAAGACTTGAGGTCATTGTACGAAGCTGTACGTGAACGGTGTCACTTAGATCTATGATCTAGCCTCAAGTCTCCACTCGTTGAAATGTCTTAAGTTGGGTGATACTTGAAGCGTACGAGGTAAGTAGTGATCAAGATAGGAATCGGCTCTTCTGTTAATGGGAAGTTAGTTTCACAGGCTCAGTACGGTTCTTTGTGCTAAACCTCGGCTGGGGTATATTATAGGAAGTACAACATGAGATACCAAAGACCAAGGTATGCTGACCAGTGCTAACTAGTAGGTTTGACGGTTTACCATACCCTAGGCTATGCAGTACATAGTTATGACGAAGGGACTAAAACTGCAGTTTTCATCACGGACACAGTCAGAGTGATCTCGACGACCCTTTTGTCAATGGGTCAATCACGTAATTATGATGCCGAAATAGGAGCGACACCTGCTACTTATGGTCACTATCGGCTAGAGGTTTCGAACCCCAACCTGTAGTTGGGTCAGGCTGTAGGGTCTCACACCGAGTAGGATTTGCGTCTTAGTAATATAAATGACTTGGGAGGAGTGCACGTGGGTGCACAAGAATAATTAAAGTCAGAGAGAGTTTGTGACATTAAGTCTATATTAAATGGAAATTAATAATGTCGTTAAATATTTGCGATATAAGCATTAGTAGAATGCTATAAAGGATTATTGCAAATGAAGCAAAACAATTTAAAATATATTGTAAAATGTTTACTAGAATATTTTAAACACTGTGATGCATATAAACGAAGAGAATTTTTCCATGAAAGTAAGGGAAAACTCGCGCTCAAATCGGAGCTCTTTAGGAGCTAAAAGGCTCCAGTAAAGGGATAAAAGGCAAGAACTGGGCAAAATCTCAGTTCTGGCCCAGGCCAGCCCAACTGGGTTGGGCTAGCCCACCCAGCATGGAAGAACGGGTCAAGCCCGCAAACACGTGCAGGTGGGGGTGAGCCCGCCAAGCGGGCTAAGCCCTCCTCTAGGCAGCTAAATTCGCCCGCTCATACGGGTGGGTCAAGCCTGCCTGGGCGGCCTCGTGTCAGCGCTGGCGGCCCAGCTGGCCGGTGGGCCCCCAAGATGGGGTGCACACTTTAGAAACCCAACATTGCAAATGGGAGCTGCGAAAACCAGCCAGTTTGTGGCTATCATTTGAGGGGACAAACGAAGTCGGATTGAAGCACCGTTTGTTTCTATGCGTTCACCGTTTATAGCTCTTCGATTTGATAGGTTGTATCACTTGTGTAGCTCAACGGTGAGAGAGATAAAATTAGTTGAAGTTTAGCCTTAATGTAAGGCAAAACTAACTTAATTTTCTCCCCTAATTTTTATTAGTCCCACATTGCTCGTGAGACAAGCAAGGGGTCTGGCCTCCTATATAAATAGGGGCTGACTCCCCTTGGAAAATTTGCACCAAGTCTCTGAATCGAGTAGCTCCGAAAAGTTTTGAGCATGCTTGATCCGAGACGAAAATTATTCTCTCCTCATATAATCCGTCCATTCCTCCATTCGAGCCCTAGCAAGACGAGGAGGAAGATTGGTTCGATCCAAAGTCTTTGACGCGGATCACACTCAAGTGAAACTTTATTCGGTAGTGATTGGCTCGGAGGCTCGGTGTCGTCTTGCTTTGGGTGGTCCAGTCTTAGAGGCGCGGAGGCGGCTTGCTACGGGGAGCGAAAGACAGTTGCTGAAAACAACGCTTCGTTTTCTGCAGAAGCAAAGTTTCAGGTTTCTTCTTTTATTGCTTTCATATTTATATTGTTGCAGTAGATTAGATCTATTTTGGGGCTGGTCAGACCCACCCCAAGATAGTAGAGATCCTAGCTAGGGTCCATGATATCCTTAGGGCCTTTTATTAAAGTGTTTAATAATATGTTTTTCGGTGCTATATTTTATTTCTATCGTCCATCCGACGTAGGAAGAGCATAGATTTATCCCTTAAGGGTCACTCAAAACCCAACATGTAAAATGTACATGCGTCTGAATATCCTTCAGCAAGCGACTGACACTTGGGATGGAAAGGAGCTAAGAAAAAACGCAACTTTCGCACTAGTGCCTTTAGACGATTGATGACCAATTCTCAGGTACCTGTAATTTAACAGGCGACTGAAAACCTCACTTCAGTCGACTGAATTGCAAAGTGGGTTGAACCTAGAGAATGCAAGTTACACACTTTGGCACACAGACGACTGGAGAACAAACCCTAGACGCCTGATGGAAGACATGCGCATGATGGAAGACATGCACATTTATGAACGCCAGTCGTCTGTTTCGAAGAGCTCAAGAAAGAGTCAAGAAATGTTGACTTGAGCTGTGCACAACAGTCAGCTGTAGAAGACTGGCTAGGCGCCTGGAGGTCATCCAGTCATATGTCATGCCTTCATCAGTCGACTGAGGGAGAGCCAAAAACTCCAGTTTGAGTATTTGGCAAGATGAACCTATTGGGATGATTTCTATGATAATCCTAAGGTTCACTAAGATGGAAAATGCATATGCATGAATGAGTTAATTCATCTATCAAGGAACTACATTAAACCTAGACTCAAAAAGAGAAAAATCAAGTAATAAACGATATTACATGGATTACATTACTTCACTTAGAGTCTAATCTTCAAACTTGATGCTCTCCATCATCCTCCAAGCTTTGGCACCTCTTGAGTCCAAGCTTTGGCATTGCTCCTCTTGATGTCCATCCTTGCACCAAGCATTTAGTCTTCCAAAATGATATTCTTCTTCATTTGTTAACTATGAGACTAAAACATGAGAGACATCAGCAACAACATAATGTTGTGATCATCATCAAAATAATATTGGTATGAAACACCAATACCTAACAATCTCTTTGGATCAAATTGGAGAAAACTAAAACTGCAGATTCGGGTAGCTTTTTTGGATTTTTTTTAAATAAACTGGTTGTTAACAAATTAGGAAAGAATTTCGAGTGATTCTCTGCCTGATTTTTGTGCAAGAAAATTATTTTCCCCCACGTTCTTTTCTTCAAAGTTTGTTGGCATATTCAACTCGTCTCTTTTTCTTCATAAGTTTTATCCACAAATTGAAGAAGTTGTCGTATGTTGAGAGTGTATATATGTGATGAGGAACGAAGCAAGAAAGTGATTATTACATTAAGACAAAGAGAATGTATAAAATTAATTAATAGCATAACTCCTCTTTAACTAATAATTTCATTCCAAAATAAAGTAATCATGAGATTCGTAATTCTAAGGATGAGCACCTCTTTCAAATAAGGTAAAGCTTAACTACAAAGTCTATAGTGCAAGATGAGATGTAACTACTAATAACAACACAATGATGATTCCTTGAGATCACATTGGTAGGTTTTTTAAATCAAGAAATGTTAGGCATCTCTTTTGATCAAATTGGAAAAAACTAAAATTACAGATTCTGATAGCTTTTGTTTGGAAGTTAATTTTTAAACAAACATATTGTTAAAAAATTAGGAAAGAATTTCGAGTGATTCTTTGCCTGATGTTGGCTCTAGAAATTTTTTCCACTTCCCACTATTTCCTTCAAAGTTCGTTGTCGCATTCTACTCATCTCTTTTTCTTCCTAAGTTTTATTAACAAATTGAAGAAGTTGGGTGTTGAGAGTGTATATTTATATATGATGAGGAACGAAGCAAGCACATGATTATTATGTTAATCTAGATCTACAAATCAATTAATGCTTACTTCATAACAAAACAAGTGAAGCGCTTGCCGTACAATTCTATGGGGTTCATCGACCTGTGGTCGTCCCGGAATACAACTCCGGAAACAATGTAGTTTTACCGCAAGCACACAGTCTAGTGGCAAGCGGGCATAGATCACGGGGAGGAACTAATGACGGTAATCTATTTGATTTACTGAGCTATTGGTGGAAAATTAGTTTTGAAAGAGTTGATGTTACAATCGTTCGAATATCGATGTAAATTATATATATATATGGCTAGGGCTTGTGAATGCCCACTATAGATCTCAAGTACTCAATGCGAATTATGAATCTCAATATTACTAAACTTGGGTTTAAGGTGAACTTGTCGTAACTAAATAGAGAACCAACGCACGCTCTCTCGCCATGCAAGTCTATAGCAATTTAAACTAGTGCCTCACTCTCGTACAAGCCTAGTTCAAAATACTAGCATTAAGATTGACAATTAGATCCAATCCAAACTCAAGCTCGCTCGTGCGCAACTTAAGTTCGGATCTAGATCGTGATAGTTCGTACTCGTTTCACCTTCGTGCAGGAGGATATAAGTAAAGAAATATAATAAAGATGCTAGCTTTGGTCGCTCTCGCGCACCAAATCTAGTGAATCTTGATTATAGATCTAAATCGAATAACTAGAACTTCCCATAGATCAAGATCCTCTCTCGAGCTCTCAAGATCCGATGGAAATTCCTAGATATCTGTAGTAATCCAATCACAATCTAACCTTTAGAAATTATAGCAACATTGAAATCCAACTAATGTCACAAATCTTACTTTAGATCCACATGGTTCATCCCTTTGCCCTAGAGCAAGGGAATTACTCACAAATCATCATGAAAATCACAAGAGAAATAAGATTGACAATAGAATTCATTGCAAAACTCAAATCTAAGAAGAGATATATCATAAAAATGTAAACTTGCAAGAGTTTTAGAGATACCAATGTTAATTACAAGCTTCAACAATAAAATCAAGATCTAAGTCTTCAATCTCTCGTCAAAAGAAATCTCTAAACTAAAACAAAAAACTTGAAAACAAAAGTATGGAGTCTCCCATTGGGCTGCCTCTAGATCTGGATATTTATATGTGTCCAAAAATGCAAAAATCCTGACAATTCTGCCCATGGTCAGCCTCAACCCCTAGTTTGCAATCTGGGCTGACGGCGCCACTCGGTCGAGTGAATAGCTCACTCGATCGAGTGAGGAATCTGCGTCGAAATCAGAATATCAATGTTCTGGGCTCCTCAGACCACATGGCCGAGTAGTCTGCTGTAACGACTGGTTTTCGTGTAATTGGATTATTTATATTATAATATATGCTTGGTGGATTTTCTCCTTGGGTGTGTGGTTTCGTCGCCATAGCTTTCATTTTCGATCGATTCGTCGTATTTTCTCGTTCCTTCCTTAGGATCGTCGATTTCGAAGTATGTCATTCGTGACGGGCTTCATAACGGCCGTATCTTACTATTAGATCAAGCCTAGGAGTCTTAGGAATCGATCCCGGGGCCTCGCGCTCCGTATCGAAACTTTTGGTGCTCATTAGCCGGTATAAGAAGGGGCACCGACCGACTAGATGTCGATCCAGTCGGTCGTCAATCCTTCTTGGACCGACTAGTTAGCTTTCTAAATTTCTCAGGAGTTATTGTTTGATCTTAGTCGGTCTAAGAACGTTCATCGACCGACTAGATGCTAAACTAGTCGGTCAGTATTTGTTCATGGACCGACTAACTCTAAATCCTATTTTCGTTCAGGAGTTACTGTTTGCGCTTAGTCGGTCTACGTTGGTCGACCGACCGACTAGTTGCCAAACTAGTCGGTCAGTGGTTGTTCTTTGACCGACTAACCAATGTTAAAACCCTAATTTCTGGATAGCCGCCAGCTCAACCTATTTATACCCAACCCAATCATTCTCTTCTTCTCCAACACGACCCAAAACCCTAAAATCTTCCCCTCTAAGCCCCCATCTTCCTCCAAGCTCCAATCCTTCATTCCAAGCCTTAAATCCATCATCCAATCCATCCATCCACTCCATCTACCTCTCATCTTCCCCAAAATCTCACCAAAACCCATTAAAATCCCCAAATCCCCCAAAACCCTAGTTTCCCCAAACTTCTCCATTTGCTTCCAGATCTGATCCTAAGGTTCCCCGGAGTGTTTCTTCCGTCTCCTCTTGGTAAGAAATCGATTCCCCGTTGTTTTCTTAACCTATTTATATTTTTTATGAAACCCTAATATAATTTCTTGTTGTATGTTGATTGGTCCCCCAAAAACAGCGATTTCCCCGTAGATTAGCATCCGTGTGACGAAGTGGTCGTCATCCCCGGTGCTAGGCAAGTGAAACTTGCCACTTAGGATTCAGGCCATGTTTTAGGCCATTACTCTGCTTTAGCGTAAAAGAGACTAGACGGTGAAATGATAGCCGCCTAGACGCCTACTCGATCTAATTTGACAACGAAACTAGATCCGTCACCTCAAATGATCTAGCTTGACAACGAAGCTAGAATCCAACCCATTTAACTTGTTGTTCTCGCATACTTAACTGCCATGTTTAATTCAAATTAACGGTACGCGAATATGTTCATATCATTGCATTTTGCCTGTCACGTTTAAATTCAATTAACGGTACGCAATCATTTGTTCATGTCATTGCATAGTGATTAACTATTGTGATTGTGTAGCACACGCTACAATATTATATTCCTGGCTCGTGTTCCAGAAGCGAGCCCTGTAGTTGGAAACCCCAACGCTCGGATACCGGCTAGGTGCACCCCTATGCCAAATACACTTCCTGGCCCGTGATCCAGAAGCGAGCAAATGCTCGATACACGTAGGGGTGGGGTAAGAGATATGCGTCACCAGAGCACGAGATGGCCTGATCCGCCACTCCAGCCTGCAGGCGAAATCTCTAGTGTTTAAGTGAGTAAGAGATATGCGTCACCAGAGCACGAGATGGCCTGATCCGCCACTCCAGCCTGCAGGCGAAATCTCTAGTGTTTAAGTGATTAATAGTGATAAGTGATAAATGATAAGTGATTAGTGATTTGGTAGCTTTTGCTACATTGTGCATGCTCGTCTCCTTTAAACTGTTGCATCATACTTAACTGCCATGTCATTGCTTAATACTATAACTGCTAGGTTGCTAGTTGCCTTTCTTTTAGTTTCCTTGCACAAGTCTTTCCAGACTTGCTGACATGTGCCCCTTTCTCTTTGGGTGTCGCATGTTAGTTGCCGAGTCAGAGCTTGTTGCAGAGGGCATTGTGTTTGCTCAGGAGGAGTCTTGTGGACACCGGTGACTTGTTGAGTTTCCCTTTATGTTTTAAGATTCATGTTAGTTGTCGGTGCGTGGCACCCTTGTATGTATGTTATTCTTTGTTGGCCATGTTGGGCCTTAGACTCTTTTTCCTTTAGCCTGGTGGCTTTTCTGTGATATTGTAATTTATTTATGGATATTCAGGGATTCAATAAATTGCTTATTGTCTCATTTTCTTATTGTTATCTTTGTTTCGTATCGCATTTGCAAGGACTTTCCATAATAAGTGTCTTTATACGCTTATCAGACTTGGAGCTTCACGGCTTCAAGTTTGTACGGACCTTCTCACGTCTCGACTCCACATTTTTGGGAAGTGGGGCGTGACAGGTTTTAGTGGTGGCCCATGCAGGTCCATTTGCAAATGCGAACTATCGGAACAACGATAATAATTATAGAATGTCCATTACATAAATTGGAACATCCAAGTTATAAGCCCGGAGTCTAGGTTTTTAGCGTTCCTATGTCTTATGTGGCTGGTAGGCGTGTTAGAGCATCTGTCCCAGCTTGGTAGGTAATCCATTAGGTCAGGACCATAGTGAGACTTAGTTAGAAGTTTGTGCTTGCTAGTTAGGGATCCTTGATTGTTAGTTAGACTCCATGTTAGTGATTGATTTGATTGTCTTAAGAGTTACCTTAGTGGTTCCTGTCTAGCTTTGACTAGGATAGACTTCTAGAATTCTTTGGCTGTTCGCTTGGGTTCATCGATTTCGGACCAAGCTGAACTCATTTCATCGCTGTCTAGCCCTTAGGGAGTCTTAGCGTTTAGTTCCATAATCCTTGACTGGTTGACCGTAGGATATTTCCGTGGATTTTCCTAAGTCATAAACCTAAGCGTATTTATGTTTTGATCATCCGACCAGTTCCTTGCCTCGATTCACGTGATCACCACATTTCGATAATCGTTGACTTTCAAATGTCCTCTTTCGCAAAAACTTGATTTTTCCAAAGTTATGATTTCAATTTCCCTTTATTAAAAGTTTTTTTCGCTAAGTTTAAATTTTGTTTTAAACCCGCTACGTATATACTTGAATTTCTCACTTTTCGATTGAGTCAAAATCCCTTGTAGATTTCGGAGTCTAATGGTTGTAATTAAAATTGCTATCTCGTAACCATTTTCTTGTCTATATTTTCGTATTTCGGTTTAAAGACTCCAATACTATTTTGGAAAAATTCGATATACCATTTCCTAACTATGAGATCCATTTTAATCGCATAGTATAGATGCTTTAAAATCTTTTCCAAGCTAAATTGAATTTCAATTGTTATATGTATACTTATATCTTGCACTCTTTCGTTGACTTAAATTAATTTTTGAAATTCGAAAGTTTTGACGAGATTTTGATTACTGTTTTATAATGTTTTACAGCCTATACCTTTCATACCTATTCGAATATCTTGTCCCTTTTCATAAATCGATTTAATTCTGAGCCGCAATTCTATTTTCCAAATTCGATTTATGAACTTTCCTTTTTTATTTATGCTATTCGAATGACTCGTCGCGCTCCCTTAATATACTTTTCAAGTCACAGATGATTTCAGCTTTCAACAAATCAAAGTTATGTTCAAACATTTTCCCGACGACAGATTTTTGGAAAATTACGTTTCCGTAACCACTTCCCTTGTCCTCAATTCACATGACCACCTCATTACAATTATCCTTGATCTTTCAAATGTTTTCCGTTGCAAATCTTGATTCTTCCAAAGTTATTTTCGAATGCTTCCCTTATTTGAAGTTTCACTCAATTTAAATTTTGTTCTAAACTTCTTTAAATATGTCTCCCTAAATTTCGATGGAGTTAAAAGTCGTTCTTGAATTTTGAAGACTCTTGGTCGTAATTTTAAAAATTACTATATTGTACTATTCTTCTAACGATGTACCTTTCGCATTTCGATTTTTAAACTTTATTACTATCCTGATGGTTCGATATACCGTCCTTTTTCCTAACTACAAAAATCCATTTTTAACCACTTATCTTACATACCTTTAGGGGTATTTTTCCAACTGAATGGACTTCAACTAATTTTTGTATATATCAATTATAGGTTCGTCGTACTTGTTAAGTTTAAATTTGTTCGAAACTCTTTTGATATATGTAAGGTTTCATGCTCCTTCGCCGACTTAAATTATTTATGTTTTAAAATATCGAAACTTGTGTTGAGATTTTTAGATTAGAAGTTTATAATATTTTCTGCATATACCTTCGTATCGATATAAATGTCTTGTTCCTTTTCATGTACAAATTTCATTCTGAACCGTATTTCTATTTTCCTAACTCGAATTATAATTTCTTTTCTTACTTGTGCCATTAAAATTTTATTCGAAAACACTTCGTGCTTATTTTTAATAAACTTTTCAAGCCCCTTTGGACTTCGGCTTTTAGCAAGTCGATTTTATGCTCAACATTTTCCTTATTTCAGATTTTTGTATTAAAATAATAGTAATAATAATAATAATAATTTTTGTTACTATTTCGAAATCATTCCTGACTTAGACCCTTCATAAAACGGTTTAAAAGTTTTAACACTAACTTGATGAGTTTAAATATCCTTTTCTCTTTCCATACTACTAAGATATTATCTTTCCGTTCACCATACACACTTTTAAGATAATTTCTGAGATATGACTTCAATTATTTTGTATATCGGTACCACGTTCGTCTGCTCGTACATTAAGATCTTGTATAAATCAATTTTGTTGGCAAATCCGGATTTCTCTAAAGGTATTTTCGATATGGTTTATTTGGGATTTCTCTTCAGTTTTAAGATTCGGAAAACCTTTAGCATGCGCTTAAACTCTCCACGCTATACTTGATCTGATTTCAATCTTCGAATCTCAAAACTTTTCCAAAATTTTATGTTGCTGTCGCATAACATTTCTGACCTATGTTTTAATGTTCGAGTAAACGATTTCCTTTTTCCTCAGGATGATTTTATATAAGCCAATAAACCACTTTCCTCTTATTACGTATATTCGTCTCAAACTCGTTTTCAAACAACTTGTTTATCGACCCCTAAATATTTTTATACGAAAAGGGACTCCAACTTTTGAAGTATGACGGTTTTCAAACTTTTCGTATTTTAGAATATGTTAATTACACTATTTTCCATGTGTCCTAATGGAGCATCATAACATCATTACACGACCGTTTTCATGCTTTTCGATCCTTCTATTCGTTACGCTTTTGGTTTCAATTCTTTCCTATTGTCTAGCCATAGAGCTCGTCGTTGCCTGTGTCAACCTTGTTATGGTTTGGTGGGCCCATTAGTTAAGTGGTTACGTCGTCGTAGTGTTGATTTTGTGGTGTGTATAAAGTGGTATGGGTGTTGGCATTTGCATGTTGTGCGTAGGTAATTTTCTGCTTGAGTATGATGTGATATACGTATGATAACAGAATGATAATTTTGATTGGTACTACTTGTTTGATGAGATGTCGTATGCGTGTATATCAGGAGGTATACCCGACTATTGCATCTCTTAAACTTGAATGTAGTTGATGTGTTGATATGGTAATTATAAATGGATGGATATGGTGTGAAAATATGTGATACATGGATGTGTATGCTTTGGAGTGGTATTGGTATGTGTATGGTTACTGTGTTACGCATATAAATGTCCTGCTATGATTTGAGTCTCCGTCAAGCTTGAGTGGGTATACTCTATGTACGTTGATATAATTGTATGTGGTGGTGAATAGTGATGGATGATGCATGTATGGTGTTTGAATTGTTTGTGCTTGGTTGTGTTACGCACACGATTGTGGGTGGCTATACCAATATATAGTTATAGGACTATATGTGAGGTGAAATATGGTGAAATATTTGCATGTATTTGAATGACTAAATAAATGTGAAATTATTTTCAAATAAGAGAGGCTTGGTTATTTTTTTTATATAGTAAGTAATAAGTATTTATTGTTGTATAAATATGTTGACTATGTATATTTGTGATTGAAATACGTGTATGAAAATGATTGACTATAATAAGAATGAGTGTACTATGTGCGTGAAAATATGTGTGTAGTGGTAGTAATATTTGATTTCTAGTGCATATATATATATAAGCACTCGAAATGAAAGTACTTGGTTGAATTTATGATGTGATATTGGTTGAGGGTAGTTACCAGAGCGACTATATATATGTGTTAGAAAGTCCGAGGACGGACTTTATTCTAAGGTGGGTAGGATGTAACGACTGGTTTTCGTGTAATTGGATTATTTATATTATAATATATGCTTGGTGGATTTTCTCCTTGGATGTGTGGTTTCGTCGCCATAGCTTTCATTTTCGATCGATTCGTCGTATTTTCTCGTTCCTTCCTTAGGATCGTCGATTTCGAAGTATGTCATTCGTGACGGGCTTCATAACGGTCGTATCTTACTATTAGATCAAGCCTAGGAGTCTTAGGAATCGATCCCGGGGCCTCGCGCTCCGTATCGAAACTTTTGGTGCTCATTAGCCGGTATAAGAAGGGGCACCGACCGACTAGATGTCGATCCAGTCGGTCGTCAATCCTTCTTGGACCGACTAGTTAGCTTTCTAAATTTCTCAGGAGTTACTGTTTGCTCTTAGTCGGTCTAAGAACGTTCATCGACCGACTAGATGCTAAACTAGTCGGTCAGTATTTGTTCATGGACCGACTAACTCTAAATCCTATTTTCGTTCAGGAGTTATTGTTTGCGCTTAGTCGGTCAACGTTGGTCGACCGACCGACTAGTTGCCAAACTAGTCGGTCAGTGGTTGTTCTTTGACCGACTAACCAGTGTTAAAACCCTAATTTCTGGATAGCCGCCAGCTCAACCTATTTATACCCAACCCAATCATTCTCTTCTTCTCCAACACGACCCAAAACCCTAAAATCTTCCCCTCTAAGCCCCCATCTTCCTCCAAGCTCCAATCCTTCATTCCAAGACCTAAATCCATCATCCAATCCATCCATCCACTCCATCTACCTCTCATCTTCCCCAAAATCTCACCAAAACCCATCAAAATCCCCAAATCCCCCAAAACCCTAGTTTCCCCAAACTTCTCCATTTGCTTCCAGATCTGATCCTAAGGTTCCCCGGAGTGTTTCTTCCGTCTCCTCTTGGTAAGAAATCGATTCCCCGTTGTTTTCTTAACCTATTTATATTTTTTATGAAACCCTAATATAATTTCTTGTTGTATGTTGATTGGTCCCCCAAAAAACAGCGATTTCCCCGTAGATCAGCATCCGTGTGACGAAGTGGTCATCATCCCCGGTGCTAGGCAAGTGAAACTTGCCACTTAGGATTCAGGCCATGTTTTAGGCCATTACTCGGCTTTAGCGTAAAAGAGACTAGACAGTGAAATGATAGCCGCCTAGACGCCTACTCGATCTAGTTTGACAACGAAACTAGATCCGTCACCTCAAATGATCTAGCTTGACAACGAAGCTAGAATCCAACCCATTTAACTTGTTGTTCTCGCATACTTAACTGCCATGTTTAATTCAAATTAACGGTACGCGAATATGTTCATATCATTGCATTTTGCCTGTCACGTTTAAATTCAATTAACGGTACGCAATCATTTGTTCATGTCATTGCATAGTGATTAACTATTGTGATTGTGTAGCACACGCTACAATATTATATTCCTGGCTCGTGTTCCAGAAGCGAGCCCTGTAGTTGGAAACCCCAACGCTCGGATACCGGCTAGGTGCACCCCTATGCCAAATACACTTCCTGGCCCGTGATCCAGAAGCGAGCAAATGCTCGATACACGTAGGGGTGGGGTAAGAGATATGCGTCACCAGAGCACGAGATGGCCTGATCCGCCACTCCAGCCTGCAGGAGAAATCTCTAGTGTTTAAGTGAGTAAGAGATATGCGTCACCAGAGCACGAGATGGCCTGATCCGCCACTCTAGCCTGCAGGCGAAATCTCTAGTGTTTAAGTGATTAATAGTGATAAGTGATAAATGATAAGTGATTAGTGATTTGGTAGCTTTTGCTACATTGTGCATGCTCGTCTCCTTTAAACTGTTGCATCATACTTAACTGCCATGTCATTGCTTAATACTATAACTGCTAGGTTGCTAGTTGCCTTTCTTTTAGTTTCCTTGCACAAGTCTTTCCAGACTTGCTGACATGTGCCCCTTTCTCTTTTGGTGTCGCATGTTAGTTGCCGAGTCAGAGCTTGTTGCAGAGGGTGTTGTGTTTGCTCAGGAGGAGTCTTGTGGACACCGGTGACTTGTTGAGTTTCCCTTTATGTTTTAAGATTCATGTTAGTTGTCGGTGCGTGGCACCCTTGTATGTATGTTATTCTTTGTTGGCCATGTTGGGCCTTAGACTCTTTTTCCTTTAGCCTGGTGGCTTTTCTGTGATATTGTAATTTATTTATGGATATTCAGGGATTCAATAAATTGCTTATTGTCTCATTTTCTTATTGTTATCTTTGTTTCGTATCGCATTTGCAAGGACTTGCCATAATAAGTGTCTTTATACGCTTATCAGACTTGGAGCTTCACGGCTTCAAGTTTGTGCGGACCTTCTCACGTCTCGACTCCACATTTTTGGGAAGCGGGGTGTGACATCTGCTCACTCGATCGAGTGGAGTTTCAACTCGGTCGAGTAGAGTCTTCTGGAGATCCTTCAAAAAACAGAGAAGTGTCAAAGATTTTCTTCACAAAATTTTTCTCCACTAGGCCGAGTGGAAATTCCCACCTAGTCGAGTACATTTTAGCTCTCAATCAGACTTGATTCTTCGTATCAGCTTTTCACTCGGTTGAGTGAGCCACATCACTCGGCCGAGTAGCATGTACTCAAAACTCCTTCTTGCTTCCTCGTCGATTCCTTCGCCTCTCTCCCACTTCTACTAATCCTCCAATGCCGTTAGCTTTTGATATCGTCATCAATGATTCTCTGGGATGTGTGTATGTGCTCATGGCTCCAGATCACTCCCGATTGCTCCATATCTCCTGAAATCAGACAAAACCAAGAAATAGTAAAAAGTATCGCGAAATCGTCGTATAATCGTGAAATTTACGATATGAGCAATCGAAATGGCATGCAAAAATACAAAAATAAAGTGTAAAATATGATCATATCAAAATCCCCCAAGCTTACCTCTTACTCGTCCTCGAGGAAGATGAGTAAAAAGTGAACTTGGCGAATAAAAATAAAGATAAATCAAAGAAGATGAAAAAGAAGATCAAGATGGGAAAGTGCTAGATCATTCTCTCAGAGCTCGGATTTACTTACTCAAATAGCACGAGCAATGAATAAGAAACATAGCTAAAGCTTTTATTTCGATATCACATCATATGTGTACATTTGATAGAAAAAACTAAGAACAACATGAATCGTCTAAAATATGAAATCATTTTTGAATCAATCATCGTCTGAGGCATATAAAACGATATACGTGATTATAGACAACACACTTTTCAATTGACTGCTTCTAATTAGAGTATAAGAGAAATCACACATTTCAAATCAAAAAGAATATAAAGAGATAGTTTTCATGAATTTCATGCCAATTTTTCAGTTCATAGACTTCGTTATACTCTAAGTCATCTCCCTAAGTATCAGAAATTACCTAGCTTAGGTCGTCATGCACATACAAGTAGTCACACTCTCACACGTCATTGGATCCCCTCCCCCAAGCTTATCTATAGGCGTGGTGGTAGCAAAATAAAAATGCAAAATTTTCCCATATATTTTTGTAGCTCCATATGAATAAAAAGTAAAATAAGAAAGAAATAAGAAGGGATTGTGTATTTACAATAGAACTTTCGTTTTTTCTCTTTTTTTTCTTTTGTTTATACATATATACACATGAACAATCCCAAATAAAGTTACAAAGATAGAAAATTTTCTTTTCTTTTGAGATTTTGGGATTCATGGAGCTTATTCTTTTTAGCATGGAGAAGATGCAAATATAAGACTCACTAAAGGGGAGATTCACCAATGACTATAAGTATAGAAATGATTCTCAAGATATGTGGAGAAAGAATATAAGATCACGCTCCCAAGGATATATGTGGAGATTCACTAATGAATATAAGATGACGGTTCCAAACGTGCAAAACGGAGGTCGGATGAATTTTCTAGAATTTCTGCAAGATTGGGTAGCAGTGGTGAAATTTCACGTATCAGAGTCACTCGACCGAGTGAGACTTTCACTAGACCGAGTGGATTATCACTCGACCGAGTGACCAGAAGAAATAGAATGCTGATTTTTGGAGTTTCTGCAGGAATTCCCACTCGACCGAGTGAGATTCGAGCCAGCGACCAGAATCCTGAAAGTTTGTTACAACTAGGGTATTGGATATTTTGGTCATCTGTTTCTTAAGTTTTGGGGGTAGCTATAAATATAAGTTTGTTACAACTAGGTTCTTGCATGCTTACGTAAGAAACAATCTGAATGAAATTATTGCAATCAAAGTGTACAGAATAAGATACATCCATAGGCTTAGCATGGCCAATACAATATCATACACAAATTACATTAATAAAATTTTAAAAGCACTGACACGAATGTAATAATCGCTCTAGTCTTTAGTATGCTGGAAACTCCACGAAATCCTCGAGCACTGGCTCGATCTCATCACCAGGATCCTCAGCAAACTCACTATCAAGACCTGACGGACATTTCATAAGACAATACAAAAATGAAATGCCCGTCATTGAGGGTTACTTGACAAGTACTTCTCCATATAGAAATGATAATCATACATACAAAAGACGTAGAGACACACATTACACGAGCATAGTATGAGCATAATATGATAATGGTATGAGCATAGTATAAGCATGGTATGAGCATAGTACAAGCATGGTACATGAGTATAGTACGAGAATGGCATAGTAAGAGCATGGTATGAGTATATGTAAGCATGTTATAAATTGGTATAAAATGAGTATTATATGTCAGAGCTGAAAATGATACTAGTAAGTAGTTTAAAACATTTAAGAGCATGTGATGTATAGGTTGTTGGGCTTTGGGGGACACTTAGGGCACATTTCTATGCCCGTCCTACGTCGGACGAACGATAGAGGCAAAAGAACAGCAAGCAGCGGAAAAACGTTAAACTATTTATCGAGCAAGCCCTAAGGATTTTAAGACCATAGCCAAGATCTCGACTATCTTGCGGTGGGTCTGACCACCCTAAGATAGATCTACACTACTGAAATATTATAAATGAAATGCTTCATTAAACTACATACTTGGATCCTTGCTTGCACCGGCAAGGTGTACCAAACCGTGTTCTGAGCCGCTCCTTGTCCCGAGCTAAAACGCTCCCCGAACTACACTGCATCCCAAGGCGAGCAACCCCCTTGTGTTGAGCCAACCATGCGCCAAAGAAATTTTCACCTTCGTGGCTTTGCTAGAGCCCTTCAGGAGTAAGGGATAAATATAGGGAGAAGAAAATATTTATTTTAAGCTTAGATCCGAGCTTGCTCTAAACTTTTTGGGAGCCGCTCAGATCCTAGACCTTGGGACGAGTTAAGAGGAGGTGTGCAGGCCCCAATTTATATAGGCGGCTGACCTCGCCGTACTCCACTTCCGATGTGGGACTAATAAACTTGGAGTAAAAAATTCAAGTTAGTTTGCCTTAATGAAAGGCCAAACTTCAATGAATTTTAACTCTCTCACCGTTGAGCTTCGTGTTTGATACAACCTATCAAATTGAAGAGCGCTAATTGGTGAACGCGTAGGAAACAGCCACGAGTCATTTCGAGTCCGTTTGACCCCTCAAACGTGTGTCCAAAGATCAGCCCAAAACTGATTTTTCGTACAAAGCCAGCCGCCAAATTGCACGTAAACCTAGCCTGTTGTGGGGCCCAGCGGCGTGCGCCAGCTGGCAGTGCGTGCCACACGCGCGCACAGTATGCACTGGGTGCAAGCGCGCCCAGTGCGCAAAGCACTTGGGTGGGGACCCGCCCGCATGGAGTAGGCGGGCCCACCCTCCTTTTAGCGGGTGCAGACCCGTGCCCCGCTATAGTAGTGGGCGCCTCGTTATAGTGGCAGGTGCGGGTGCCTTCCTAAGAGGGCGCCTGCCCCATTTTAGGCTGGCAGCATATACAGACCGGGCCCAATGGGCCGGGTCTGCCCATAAAACTCCTTTTATGGGCCATTTTGGCTATATCTTGTGCATTTGGACTCCGTTTTTGACGCGGTTTGTACCTGCGTTTAGACCGAGACGATCCTGTCATCAAGGTAACCATTTCTACACGTTTATTTAATTAAATACGTACGTAAACAATTTACGACACATTAAGTTTCCCTTTGCATCAAATGCAAAAAATCTCCACATCTATTATATTAAATCATTTGCATCAAATACAAATGATCTGAGGGCTTATAAGTAACGACCCGCTCTCCAGGATACCCGGGAAGTACGAATCCGTCCCAAGTATTCCTAGATCAACGAATGTCACGTAGAAAGAGAGAAGGAAGAGAATAAAAGAACACTGCAGGTCACCACGCACGTGCTGGGAAGTACAAGTAAAGCTCCATCACAGATAAAACACTGAGAAATAAACAAAAGTACAATATATTTCACACACTACGTATAATACACATCCAATTGTAGCTATACTCATATACACATATCTCACTATATCAATTTACACAACCACATTTTTAGTATGCATACACATATCATTATTCTTATGTATACCATCATACACTAGTATACATTCAAATATACTTCCACTTAGACTCACCAACAAACATCCATATACTAACACATATATCATAAGTTTATTTACACACCAATACATATTCACACAGATACTCCGTATATCTATATATATATATACATATACACACACTCATCCACTAGACACCCATATACAAATATATCTTCTAACATTACTTTAATGCATCATACTCTAGTACCTATACTTACAGCTCTATATACATCCATATGGTCATACATATACACCCCCAAATATAATCTAAATATAGATTACCACATAGATAATACATAATGCTCTATTGCATAGTTAATATGTCTTACACATAATTTCATTCATCAAATACTACATTCACATCAATCCATTCAAACAATATTACTATACACATACCTATACTATGAATTATAAGAATACAAATAAGTAGTCATACACGTATCTATAGAGTATCTTATTTGCAGCAATAGCTATAAACACATATCTACATATATACATGCGAATACACATGCAATACTTTTACATCCATGCAAACACATACCCACCCATATATATATATGTATATATACAAACAACTACACATGCTTACTCTCAGGAAGCTCTATACATTGGGTTCCATAATACTAGGGTTTACTTTTAGACTGATCACCTACCCACCTTAGGACACAACTACCCATGTGGAGCATTACCCGCACTATCCTTCCGCACGCCGCAGTGCGGAGACCTGCATGGGCCGCCAACTGTAATAACCCGCTCTCCAGGATACCCGGGAAGTACGAATCTGTCCCAAGTATTCCCAGATCAACGAATGTCACATAGAAACAGAGAAGGAAGAGAGTAAAAGAATACTTCAAGTCACCACGCACGTGCTGGGAAGTACAAGTAAAGCGCCATCACAGATAAAACACTGAGAAATAAAAAAAGTACAATATATTTCACACACTACTTATGATACACATCCAATTGTAGTTATACTCATATACACATATCTCACTATATCAATTCACACAACCACATTTATATTATGCATACACATATCATTATTCTTATGTATACCATCATACACTATTATACATTCAAATATACTTCCACTTAAGCTCACCAACAAACATCCATATACTAACACATATATCATAAGTTATTTACACACCAATACATATTCACACAGATACTCCGTATATATATATATACACTCATCCACATACAAATATATCTTTTAACATTACTTTAATGCATCATACTCTAGTATTTATACTTACGACTCTATATACATCCATATGGTCATACATATACACCCCCAAATATAATCTAAATATAGATTACCACATAGATAATACATAATACTCTATTGCATAGTTAATATGTCTTACACATAATTTCACTTATCAAATACTACATTCACATCAATCCATTCAAACAATATTACTATACACATACCTATACTATGAATTATAAGAATACACATAAGTAGTCATACACGTATCTATAGAGTATCTTATTTGCAGCAATAGCTATAGACACATATCTACATATATACATGCGAATACACATGCAATACTTTTACATCCATGCAAACACATACCCACCCATACAGATATGTATATATACAAACAACTACCCATTCTTACTCTCAGGAAGCTCTATACATTGGGTTCCATAATACTAGGGTTTAATTTTAGACTGATCGCCTACCCACCTTAGGACACAACTACCCCTGTGGAGCTTTACTTGTACTTCCCAACACGTGCGTGGTGACCTGCAGTGTTCTTTTACTCTCTTCCTTCTATCTTTCTACGTGACATTCGTTGATCTGGGAATACTTGGGACGGATTCGTACTTCCCGGGTATCCTGAAGAGCATGTTGTTACATTATACATCCCCAAACATCTCCTACTTGCACTTAGGATCATTTATCCCGAATGCAGAAGATAATTGTAGACACTTTGCAGTATTTTATCCCTTGCATCAAATGCATATTCTCCCTAATTTTTACCAATTACTTGACGAAGGTCGCACTCTGTGTGAGACCCTACAGCATGACCCTACTACGGGTGGGGCTCGAAGCCCCAGACGGCAGTAACCACGAGCAGCAGATGCCGTCCCTATTTCAGTATGGTTAAGTCATTGACATGAGTATTGTCAGGACCACCCTCACTGTGTCCATGATGAATACCGCAGTTTTAGTCTCTTCGTCAAAACTATGTCGTTTAATTCAAGCCTATGGTTATGATGAAACTGTCAACACCAATAGCTCGAAGCTGGTTAGTTTCCATCGATCTTTAGTCAAATAATGTTGGATATCTTCCAAAATAATCTGGCCAGAGTTTTCACTAAAGATCGAACTAACACTACGACACTAACTCCCATTGATCGGGAGAGATGAATCATATCTTGGTCATTACTCTCCTCGTACGTTTCAAAAGTCACCCAACCAAAGACCTTTCAACGGGGCTAACCCGAGGCTAAATCAGTGATCTAAATAACACTGTTCACGCACAGGTTCGTACAATGACCTCAAGTTAAAATGCCAACTTTCCTATCATCTCTAAGAGTTATCATTGACAGATTGGTCAATCATAACCATATGATAACTCGTGTTGGTTCGCTCAGTGAACTCATTCTCCAATGAGCACATGTGTCGTGTCTTCAACTTCGCTAAGTCAAACGATCATGAGATTATCGTCACAGCCACACGGTGAAGACTAAGATATAATGGTCTATCCGATGTTTCGATATCCTTTTCTCGAAACATTTACGACCACGAACCTTTTTAGGCTTATGCTACTAATGTTCAAGCACTTCTCCATGATCGAGATCCTAATCTCGATACATGTATGAACTTGCATTAAGTCTCAGGACTTTACCTAAGTTTCTAATGATTACAACATTTCTATAAACTTAGATAAATACTTACCAAATAGCTTACTATTATTTTGAACAAGATGTCTGTATAGATACTCAGGGATGAATTTGCCTCGAGGGCATACCCATCTCTCAACATCTCCCACTTGCATTCGGGCCAATTTATCCCGGTATCTCATACAAAACTTACACATAAGTCTTTCCAGACTTCATGTGGTAGAGCCTTCATGAGTAGATCTGCTAAAACGTCTACTATATAGACTTAAGGGGTTTATATGTTTATCTTAGACCACATATTTGAATCTCATCAAATAATTCACTCGGTCTCTCGGAATCCATAATTAATTTCTTAACGGGATCTCATCCAGCTCATCGTACCTTACGAGAATAATCAATAATAAGTTTTACTGGTCATTTAGACGGTTCATAATCATTTTTGATAAAGTGTCAAACTCTTTGACCACTTTGTCAAACCATATGTTCCGGCTCCTTGATGCCTCGCATGCTTTTATTCTCTCCCACAGACCTTGAAAACTCTCTGGCCAATTCATATAAGTGTGTTCTTCCAAATCACATTTAGAAAACAGACTATACATGAATGCTCCAATTTTCATGGTCATCAAGATCATTAACGTCGAGTTTGGTCCTAGTAGATCTGTACACATCTGCTGCTGAGACAGTTCCATCATAATCCGTTTATAGGAGTTAGGATGATAGCTGTGTTGGTAGCAACGATCTATGAACTTCATGTTTGATGATAACAAACGTGTGTGAACGTTTTAACATGTGTGTTAAGTGTTTCAGGAACGGCAAACATGCGATTAATTCACGGAATGACTTGGTCAATGTGCAAAGGAGAAAGGGAGAGAATCTCACTTTAGTTGACTCATATTTATTGGAGTCAAACCCTAATCCTATTCTGTTCCAAGTCCAAACTTTCAACCCTACTGCAAGTCATCCTCTCATTAGGTTTCCTCATGATTCAATGCATCCTACCCCTTGGATGTCTCTAGCCGAAATATATCCTAGACCCACATTTTTAAGCTAGCAATAATAATAGTGCAAATGGTATAGGGAAAACAAAAAAAGATATAAAAAACCCTAATAAGGCCGGCCTAAAAATTGAGGAGAGCTGCAACAAACAATCAAACTGAAAGAGCGGCTCATTTTTGGTATTATTAATACCCTAGCAGCCGAAAAAACTAGGGCACATATAAAAGAAAGGGCCTCAACAAAAAATCATCTTGCCCCCATCCAAAACCAAAGAGCTGTGCGCATGTTGTTTTTCCACACAAAAAATTACAGAGAGCCTGGGCTCATGTTTTTAATCACAAGAGCATCAGGCCATTGTTTTAATTCATTACCCTTTGAATCTCCAAGCCTAAAAGTCTTTCCTGCTTGCTTAGAAACCCTGCGGCCAAAAACAAATCCCCCTGAGAGCAAAAACTTTTTCTGTGCCACAATTTTCTTTGGTTACGTTTCTTTTTTAGGACAGAAGCCGATTATTTTTTTTTCTCTTGTTTTTGTTGACATGCAGAGCTGCACAAAATTGTTGAAAGGCACGCACAATGTTTTGAAGGGGTGCCACACTAAAATTGAAAAGCCAACCAAAAATAGGAGAGAGCCGCAGGAATTTATTGAGAGGAGCACACATGAATTTTTGAAGGGAGAAGTCGCACAAAAATTTTTCGAAACAAAAAGGGGCTTCACAAATAAATCTCAGGGAGCGGAAACTCTTGAGGGAGCTGGTGTTTTCAAGATCTGCATCAATAATCAGAAAGGTGACGTAACTTTCAGAAGGCGATAAAAAGGTGAGGGGCCGCAAGTTTCAATATTGGAAGAAGGCTACAAGTTTCAAT